>JBBMOL010000063.1:1931894-3131894 GCA_037954665.1 Laguncularia racemosa | reverse complement strand
GAGGAATGGTGGTGCTCAGGAAAATGAACAGAATCAACCCATGTGGTTATCCCACTCAAGATTTCAAGTAGTAACAGAATATCTTCTCCCATAATGAGGTAAACATTGTAATTGCAGCTACAACTTTCAGAGAGAGGCAAGAAGACGGAATATGGATGTCTTTAGATTTATCAAAAAAAAAAAAAAGAGCAGTTTAGAAGCTAGGCTAGATTGCATCCAAAAAAACTGGTAGAAAAACCAAATGGACATAGGGAAGTAAATTTTTTTAGATGAACTATTATTCTTTTGTTATCTTTTTGTTAAAGAAGGGAACGACCGTAGTACGAGCAGCTATCTCTGAGCACATGAACCACCCTATAAGTCCCATGCACTAGTTTAGTATAGCTTGCACTACATAGGTAACCCTAAAAGTGTCCTTATTGAGATTTGAGCTCGAGATCTCATGCAAGCTGTCATGAGAATACCTCAGGCCACACCAACTCCTTGGAGGTTAAGTTATACTATTTGTACTATTTTGTTGACTAGTATCAGCTCCTGTATTTATCCCCCAAAAAAAAAAAAAATGCTAGCACTAAAGATTGTCTTTAACGGAATATAACCATAGATAACGACTCCCATACCTGCAGATCAGATTCTGTGACTGATGCCAATGCCAACTGAAGATTATAGCTTCCTGTAGGATTCACATCTTTGAGTTCAAACACGATCTTCCATGTAGTGGGTTCATATGTTTGATTATATACATTCCTACATTGGAAACCTCACATGAAGAAGGCAGCTTAAGAGCTTAGCACACAAATGAAAGAGGAGATATGCATACCTAGTAACCTGAGAAAAGAACCAATGTTTTCTGTAGTCACTCACACCGACGGTGTAAATTAAGTCATTTTGCGGATATAAATCTACATATCGTTCCCATAAACCATATTGTCTAAACCTACAAGAGAGACATGCAAGAGAGGTAAAAGGAAAGAAAAATAATGGTTCAACAGAGACAAGAAATTAGCGATAGGTTGAAGCAAGTGATTACTTATTTTCGGTAGTAAAAGTGTAGAGATTGTTCATGAGAGTTGGATAAGGATCTGGGACATAGAATTCAGCAGCTTTGCGGTCGGGGATTCCTATTTCCCACAAAGTAGGGCCAGTTCTTGGTGGTTTAAACACAAGGAGACCCAATTTTATTGCGCATCCTGTATTTTTTTACATGGCAAAGATGTTAGATGCTATTGGTGATTTTCCTAATGGATCCACACGGGGCGAAGAGTGGATTGCTCTCCCGGTGCCTTTGATTTTCTTGGACTTAGTTGCAGCTCTAGTATTATCCTGATGAAAATGCAAAATCCTACCTGGTGTTATCCTAATGCTAGCTTCATACTTGTAATCCCCAATTATCCCTGGCACCCAAGCATAGAGATTATATTCACCAGCTCGAATATCTTTTATTTTGAAATGTCCCCTCTCACTTGCTCTAGTCCAAAACTGGTAACCCTGACGAAAGAGAACATTGCACAAAAAAAGAAATTAGTAATTATATGGGTAAATAAGATCCGATCCATCTAAACAATTCGCTATCTAGGTTGGTTAACCTTATTCTCCCTCTGCCATGATCCAGCCTCTCCTGGCGCAGCCATCCCCACATAAGCGGAGTCACCCCACATGTATCTGTCACTTATATATCTAGAAAACAGATGAACAAGATGGGTATGTGTTATCCAAGTCACTGAAGCGTGAAAACAGATAGTACAATTACTAGAGTAGATTATCTGTACGGATTTAATTCTTTAGCGAAAGACAAAAAAAATTCTTCTGCCACAAAAAGGAAAATGAATTAGGAGTCGATCAACAGTTGTATGCATCAGTGAATTGGTCCCAAATAAGAAGAGCAATTCAGATGTTCAAATTACCGATCATATACGAGCAATTGACCAGAAATCGACCCACGTTCCTCGGAAGAAGCATAATCTTCAGATGCAACAAAGTTGTAAGGCCAGCTTGCAACTTCTGCATTCATCTTTAAACCAGAAAATTGGTGTAAGCTTTGAAATGAAACAGATACGTATTGCTCCTAATAAGGTTAAACTCGTACACCTGTTCTTTTGCGTCTTGCCAGAGAATGCCCAAGTCCTCATCAGGTGAAACAGAGTTAAGATAGACCAACACAGGACCGAAAACCTTTCTCCAGGCTTCCCCATCACGGAATTTCATCCCTACTTCCTTCCCAGCGTAGTGAGTACTCACGAACATCTAAACCATACAAAAATGTTTTCTCATGAAATTTTCCAGCACACTAAGAATAATTGGGACGATGAAGTAGACTAAGGAGCCATTCAAGGCTCGAGCAACTAAAAGAAGTGGGCATCGGCTGCACCCGAAGTCCCGGGTAACTGATTTCCCAACATGTAAATCTCAACTGTTCTTCAAGAAAAAGCAATCCCAAGTGATCCATATCATCTGATGTCTCTTTAATTCCATCCTATTGAGTGAAAGGAGATTGAGGATAAGATTATCGTGTGTGTCTATGATGTATAGATCTTCCCCTTTAGCATCATTCCTTCATTAAGCTAAACAATGTCTATCATGTTCATAAGCATAATATGCAGAGATTTTTATTTGCATTTCTCCCAATCATATACTAATAATATCTGATTAATTAAACAAAAACTACAAGTCTTCTAAATGCAAGAACCAGAGAATCTTTGTCTTCAGCATGTTATTACAACGTTCGGTGAATTCTAAGTTGGAATAAATCATAGGTTATTTCTTTGTCAGTAAATGACTAGAAAGAATAACATAGAGAAGAATTCGATCATTAAAAACTAGTGTTGATGCGAATTAGGAAGTTCAGTCCAATTAAGGAAACCGTGACTGGACTAATCAAGGCTGCGTACGCCCCACCGTAGTCTAATGAAAACCAATACATGCAGAAAAGAGTTGAGAAATACGGTGTGGAATACATACAGAGAGGACGATGGGACCAACATGGGAGGTAAGGTCTTGTTTGATAGGCCCAGCAGTACGAAACTCATTACTCGGTGTAATCATCCAAAATCCCACTGGTGGATCCGTAGATATCCATCCATGAACTCTATTGTCCTGATTCTCACACGAGTACTGGTACTTATCATCCACCTGCACCCCAATAGTATTAAGTCTTTATGTGTTTGTTTCATAGAAAATAATTTCCAAAAGTTTTTCAGACTTCTATTGTCAAATATTCTCATAGAATCTCAAAAGTTGAGATAACAAGTGGGTTTTTAGGTAAGTGGTGATAGGATGCAACGCGTGGCAATTAATCACCGATAAATAGAAAATCGCAACCTCTTAAGAGAAAATAATTAACATTACCTCCCCTCTAACTTCAGGGTTAGTTGGATTAGTCAGAAGAACAGCTTCAGGAAATGCAAGTGGAATGCCCGTGAGTCTGTCTTCAGGCATTGGCATTATCCTTTGTCTGTCGTCTGATATAGCCATGAAGTGAAATCTGACAGAGTTTTGCCGATTTCCATATGAATCATCTCATTGAGAAATTATGACAATTAACATCAACTAGTCCTTAATCCTTACTTTTCCTTTTGGAGCTTGTATACAATCCTCACTTGATCCACATCAATGTCAGGAAATCCTTCAGGATGATTAAATATGGCATATGCGTAAAACCCAGGACAATCTTTCCTAATAATGTACCTGCACATTTATGCTTTGCTTACTTAATCGAATGAACCACTTTTTTTTTTTTTTCCTAGTAGTGCTTTTCAAGATTTTACAAATTATTGGCAAATCTTCATGGTAAAATAAGCAAGTTCAGAGAACGAGAAATCATACAACAATGTTTATGACATATAAGAGATTAGGATAAAAACCCCAATAGGTAATGACTGAAAATTTTCAGTTTTGAAGACGAGAGAACCTTGTCTTTATATTTCAATAGTCTCATAAATTTATACTATACCTCTTGTCTACGTTCATTGGAGCTATGGTCTCATTAGATGAAGCATCCCATGTTGTGGAAAATGACAATTCTATTTGCTCTTCGTTTCGTGTTATAACCTTAAATTTAGTTCCACGTAGCCTGCAATTGAGTCATTAGAGAATCATAATGGACAGAAAGTAATCCGATAATTCCAAATATAGTTAGATCTGCAGATCCTCTGAACTCTAAAAATGTAAATACACTTCCTCCTGACTTTAGAAAACATACACGTGCTCTAAACTTCTGACAAAATACCACAATCAAATCTATAAAAACATAAATAAAATAATAATAATTTTAGGATTTTAATAATAATTTAGAGGGTAGATAGATATTTATAAAAATTTCCTACAATAGAAAGTACATTATAATAGTTTAAAAATCTATCCAAACATAAAGTGAGTTTTTTTTAAATCTTTCTTTTCCTTTTAAACAAAGGTTAAAAGGATATGCACCGATCATGCTTTTACCCAATTATTAAATGAATTAAAGTTTATTAGTATGATGATTAAATAATTTAAATATATAATTTGTAGGGTATACGTATGCATGTATGTATGGTGTTTAATACATGAGGAAGTTGGTTATATATGTTCAATATTTTAACCATAAAAAGTTATATAATATAAATTAATCTAGTGCGGAGTTTGCAAGCATGTTTTGTCTTTATAATATAAATTACATTGCTTCTTTTTATTTTTTTTCCTTTACCTAGCATAAACAGGACATGAAATAGGAAGATACGACACGTGGAAGGAAGCTAGCTAATGTAGTATAAAAATTTGTTAAGAATATAAAATAGTTTATCAACGAAGATGTTCTTTTTACAATTTACCAACAATGGATATAATAGTTATAGCGGAGTGGTAAGACTTTATTTACTTGTCGAATGACGCAGGGTCACGAGGCCGATTCCAAACAGCATCCCAGTATCTGAAAAGAGTGATGTGAAGAGTCAGACAAAGGTTCAGAAAGGTCAAAGATCACATGCCACGGAAGGCTACCTAAAAGTCACCGAAGCATGAAACAAATGACTGACAAGACAAATGCTAGAATCAACATCAAATTTTTATTGGCTTCAAGGTGAACCTACTACAGTAGTAGGTGAGCCTTTCGTCATGCTCTAGAGCTCCTCGTAATGTACTTTTGTCGTGCATGATGCTTCTTAAGTGTGCTACCATCAAATGGATGCATGTGAAAAATCATTCAGCAACTTTTCCTAAAGTCAATGGTAGGAAAGATTTAGCATAAACACAGTGTGGCCATCTTGTTATTAGTCCTCAACGCCTATCATATTTCTCCTTACTCTGTTTAGTAGTTCCCTAACTCTGTTCTCTCTTCACGTGTTAGACATAGGGAAAGTAATATGGGCTAACTGTATAACAAGTTTAATCAACTTACGTCTTAGGAGTGTAATTTGCTAAAGAAATCGGTATAAATCCAAACAAAAGCACAATGTTATGTCCAAAATAATTACTAACTCTAACTCAAGAGTTCCCATTTCTCCATCCTATGCCAAAGAGGCTTAATTAGAACCAAGCAGAAACCCCAAAACCATAGAGTAACCCCAAGCACCAAAGTCCTAAAGGTCCATTTTAGTTCAATCGAGCATTATGCAAAGTTAGTTTATAGATTAATAAGTATGGAGTAAGTGGAAGACTAAAAAATTCAAAGAGTCGTTCGACTTTTAAAAAAAAAAAGAATATCTTTGAACAAGATTTCTTTTTTAAGTATTATTAATTAGGAAGGATTCCATCATAAGTAGAAAGATATAAGCTAGTTTTCAAAATTAATACACTTTAAGCCACTAAAAGAAAGGCTACACATTTGTCGTTTTCGTTAGATGTTGAAGGCTCGTCGGTACAATATCCATAATTATGCAGGCGGGTGGCGCATATGTCTTTTTGTTGTAATATATAAGTTCTAAAACATGGCTTTAACAAGACTCTGACATCGACAAAATTTAAATAAAGGAAAAGAAAGAAGTTAAAAGGGCATACCCTCTGTTATTTTCTCCATTGAGAATCTCCAATAAATTGTCAATTCCGTTGTATTGAATACCTATAACATCCCCATCTGGGAGAGAGAAAGAAATTTGGACGGGTCCATTGTCTACCACAATCTATAAAAATAAATGAAAAATATAGAACATTAAAAGCAAAAAAAATTAATAAAAATAATCTTCTTTATATTTTAAATAGATGGAAATAGTACATCATATTTAAGCCTCTTAATTGTTTAGAGATTAAAGAGTTGTTGGGCGGATACTGCCAAGTTACAGGACCTAGCTCATTGCCATTTATGAAATGCCAAAAAATTCAAACATCATTAAATCCTAAATAAAGTTACTTGATTGTTAGGCCAACTTCCAAGAGTTAAGGATTCATTTTAGGGTTCTTCAGGATTGGGGGAGTTCTTATGATTTCTAATATCCTCTGTGAAGACCCATAAAGTGTTTCTTTTTTATTATTATTTACTCTGACATATCTTAGAGAATATAAGATCCCTTGGCTTTTATTTTTTTTTCTTTTGTAAACTCTGACTTTGCTTTTTTTTAAACCAACAGCTATTTAATTTTTTTCCAAATCTTAAAATATAGGTCCCATAAATAATATAAAAATTCTCATTAAGTTGTTTTTAAAAATCTCATGAGTCTTAAAATTAGAGTTTTCTTACAATATTGTCTCTGCACATAAGATTAAAGTCGGTCTTTGTTGAAAAAAGAAAAGTATAAACATAAAGGGAATTTTTTTTTTAAACATTGTAATAAATGATTCAAGACCCCTGTCATTATTTCCTAAACATGTAATATAAAAAGGAAAAAAAAAAAGAAAAAAGAACAGTATATAATATATAAAGCATGAAGTGGTTTACCTGCTTGAGGCCAGTGGTCTGTATCTGGACACCAAGAGACAAGTTTGATGTCCTGCTTCCTTGAAATTCTCTGCATGTACAAGTAAAAATCTATTACAAAGTCTAGAATGTAGTCCCAAACAAACCAAAAACTCACCCACTTTTTGCATCGAAAATTGCCTTCTTTTATATATATAGTACTACTAATAATGTAAACAAAAATATTAATTTATTCGATCTATAATATAAGTAAGTTT
The DNA here is from genome assembly GCA_037954665.1 of Laguncularia racemosa. Classification (NCBI taxonomy): domain Eukaryota; kingdom Viridiplantae; phylum Streptophyta; class Magnoliopsida; order Myrtales; family Combretaceae; genus Laguncularia; species Laguncularia racemosa. Next base: position 3,124,814 of record JBBMOL010000063.1, on the reverse strand, counting down.
CTACACTTCTTTTTTCTGTTTTTTTTTTTTCCCCCAAAAAGTTTCCAGCTTCTTATTTCCTTAGTTTCCTTTCAAATTTAACTCAAAAAAATTCACAAACTTCAACATAAACATACACATGAATTAGGCGAGTAAATAACAAAATAAATAAATACAAATAGACAGGCTGGTCCATATCTAGAGAAAGCAAGCCATACTTTACTAGGAAGAGAATAACATGTTTCCGGGGACACAGCTCCTTAACAAAGAAACAAAATGACAATTTGGATGAGAACCATCATTCTTTTCCTTCTCGTGAAGCATCTCACTCGGTACATTCACATGCATTGTTAAAAGCAAATGACTAAGATATCCCATCTGATGAATCCCTTCCATAAATGAATGGTGCTACATAATTCCAAAGCTTGTCACAAGCAACCATTAGAAAAAGTGTAAAGGTGGAATTTGTGGAAAGGGTATTGGGACATGTGAGAACTAAGAGCCATAGAAAAAGTGCGGTGCTCAATGTGTAAAATGGAGAAATTGCAAGATTCCATTTAAGAAGATGTAACAAAGTCCTCTCCATCGTAATTTGAATTTCATACATTATAACTTTGAATGTTCATTGTGGTTGCAACCATATAATGCTAACTCCTCATGCATCATCGAAATTACATACTTATACACCTAATAATGAAGAAATTAGTAGATATAAAACGTATAAATATTGTTTTAGATGTAAAAATATCACATTCCAAGATCTATATCTTTATAAAAATAGAGTTCTTACTTACTTTCTTTTTTCTTCTCAAAATTGTTAAGACTCACTACGCCTTCAAGTAGTCACAAGGATTTTAATTGAGGATTTCAATTAAAGTAGGTTTAATTAATGGGGTTTTCAGGAAACCGAAATAAGAAGGCACAAAAGTCAGAAGAAATTAAAAAGCATTGATGGCTCAATAATGCGATTTAAAAGTACTTAATTATACTAAAGTTGGATAAGAAACATGTTAACTTTATACGTATCCGTCTTTCTCCTAATTATGTGAGAAAAATTTTTAGAAACTTGTGTATATATTTTTACCATATCTAAAAAGTGCCTTGTCCTTCTTAGTTAGTGGACCCTAGAAATAATTCTCAATCCTACGATCAAGTAATGCTAGACTAGCACTTTAGACCTCACAAACAAATAATCCATTATTACAAGTCCCAACAAAGTTTGCTTATTAGGAAAAGGGCAAAATAATAATAATAACAATAAGGGACTATTTCAAGAAATAGGGACAATTGTATATAAAATCTACATTTACAATACGTTATCAGTATCATCAAAGGTGAAATCACACCTTAGACTATTAGAAATATACACGTATCCTGCAATAGTGATGAGTCTACAATTTGGCCAGAATACTGAAAACGCTAATACCTCAATTCTACACTAATCCATTGATCAAGCCTATTGGCTTGTACATGGAAATGCCAGGTATCATTCCAAACCATTTTCGCTCTTCAGATACATACAAATATTTACATATCACTATTTTTCTTTTTCTTTTTTTTTATATTTTCATTGCAACAATTTTTTCGAGGTAAACGTGAATTTTGACCAAAGAACAAATTGAATTCAACTTTTACTGTTGGATAATAAATTCTTCAAAATGGACTAAAGAAACCGGAAGATTAAGCGAAGAATACAACAATGCAAAAATTGCAGAGAAGTAGAGAGAAGAGTAAGAACCTGAGTGGGGTCTTCTGAGAGGACACAGAAAGGAAGCAGTGCAAGTGAAGGATCAGTCCTAGCAAAATCCACTCCCGCCAATATCCTACTCTGGCCATTATGTCTCTCAACTAGCAAAAACTGCATATACATACATAAATATATATGTATATGTATATGTATTTATATCAACTTAGCAATGTACAATGTGATCCAAGGAAGACAAGGGTGGTATATAAAATCATAGTAACCGTGAGTGGACATGTCAGAAAGTGACGTACCTAGAAGTGTGAAAATGGAGTATGATGTGATGACATGGGTGGGTTGTTCTTTGCTTGCAGGAGGCTTCTTCTAAAAGCAGAAGGAAAAGCGGCACGAGGAGAAGAAAAGGAAGAGCATTGCCGTAACTTTGTAGCAGGTAGCAATTCTATTAGGACGGATTCCTTTTCTTATATAAGTATGTGTATCTAACTGTTACTTGTGCTGCTTTTCACGGTAACACTTTATGTAATAGCCCACAAGATTTGCACTCAGCTGTTTTGTCGGGAAAAAAATTTGTTGTGTTACGTCGGTATTTTAAAACGCATTATATAATATATAATTTTTTTATATATTTTTATTTTTAAATTAAATTTTATATATAATATATTTTAATAAATCGACATAATACGATAATACGATATGACTACAATATATTCGATATAACAAAATATCGACATATTAATAAATATCTTGATCAAGAAGTACTTTTGATACTGAGAGGGTATAATTAATTGTTACATTTGCATTTGACGTTTGATTAAGAATTTTTTTTTTCTTTTAAATCAACTAACATTTCATCTAAAGTTGCTATTTTTAAAATTTTTTTAAATTATCCTTTTAAAATATAATCACTTATAATTAATTATTAAAATTTAAAAATTTTAATAATAAAAATTTAATAATTTTAATCATTAATTTATAATTTTAAAAAATTAAAAAAATAACTTTAAATAATTAAATTTTATGACCTATATTTTTATTTTTAATAAATGTAGGACCTATATTGACAAAAAAAATTATTAATTGCTAACAAGGGGACGCACGTTAATTTATGATTAGGCCCATAATAATAATTTATTAAAATAATAATATTCAAAATTTAATTAGATAATATAACACAAAGGATTAAAAATTTACAAAAAAATTCATTTACAAAAAAAGAAACCCAAAAAAATAAATATCACCGAGATGAAAAAAAACCCGGCTTTTGGAATTCGATGTAAGCTTGAAGAAGACAAGCATAAAAAGGATTGAGACTTGATTTTAGTCTTAAAAGGGTTTCAAAATCATCGTCGGGGTGGAACTTGGGAGTTACAGAAGGAACTTCGGAAATCATTGAAGCCACGAAGAGGAGTTGATGGGATCCAAACACGGGGATGTTGAAGAGTTTGATGATCATGAAACTAAGACGACGAAGAGCAAAGCAGGGTCTGGTAATCGCAAGGGAAGGCTTAGACTCTCCGGCGACATCAAAGCGCTTTACCTGTGTATTACTCGCTTCCAGGTGAATGATGATAAAAGGTAAAGTAAAACTCATACGTTTTGGCCATCGGAATTCGGTCTCGCGGTGAATAGTATGTATGACCGGTTGTACAGGGTGGTCAGCAGCAAAAGGATTATATTATAGCTTGGGAGATGAAAGATCATGGTGATGTGATGTCCTATGGACAGTTGCTCTCTTATTCTATTTTCAATTTTTCATTTACTTTAATTTTCTGTAGCTTTAATTAGATTCTTTTTTTCTTTTTTCTTTGACAATAAGTAAGTCCCCAAAATGAATCCCAAAGTTCAGTCATGAAAACATCCATCTTCCTTATTCTTGCAAAACTAGCAATCCATCTTCCATGCTCATCCTTGAATACTCCTATTATGGTTACATAGTTTAAACTCGTAATAAGCAAATCATCCATGTTCAATTAAACCCACCCTTCATCCAAGGGTCCAACTAATAGGAATTTCATTAAAGGGATAATGTAGTGAGTGTAGATTTTAATATATTTTGAATTGATATTATTTTTTTTTTTGTTGATGCTTGTGATCATGTGCTTTCGCGGAGGATTTTGGTGAATTCGAAGATTACATGTAAAGGTATAGTTTTTAAATATATTCCTATTCATTTTAAGTATAATTAAACAAATTAATATCTACAATTGCTCTATTTTTTTAATAATTATCATTTTATTCCTACTTAATTCCATTCCTTCAATCAAACGAGGCATTGGACATTCATTAATTCTGAAAGCAGGTAGCTATGACATCCAGTTACAAAATGGTAGGGTAGAAAAAATCTGCCTTTATGAGCATTCAAGCTTCACTTCTACAGCAATAAATCTGGCTTAAAAAAATGAAATTCAAAAGTAACAATATATTCGGGTTTCTGCTTGCTTCATTAAATCTCTCGTAATTATTCATACCGGTTGGTGCTCCATCTTTTCTTCCAAGTTTATGGACTTTAAAACGTGACAATCAAAGTCTCTGTACTCTCGACTTACATGCTGCTGTATGTAAATAGAAGGAAAAAAGGAGTGATTGCTAATTACTAAAGATAACATGTGATTTGCGAGAGTAAACGAGTATGGTAAAACTTCATCAGGGATCCAGTGGGAAGTCTTTCAAAGCCTCAATTATCACAAATCCAAACTTCACAAATCAAAAAAAAAAAAAAAAGTTCTTTTCATACAATGTACCATCTATACTTTCAAGCAATGAAAGGATGTGCAAATATACAAGAAGATCTCACGGAAGGAGGACTATAAAAGACACACATTCTAGTTCCTAAGAGCCCTGATTCTACGAATTTCAACCTTCAGATGATAAAACAGAAGAATGAATGAATTGCTGATTGATTTAACGAACTTTATAAGATTTCAGAAGCCCTGTGCCAGATCCACCAGACATTGTTGTAGATGTAGAAGCAACGCTGCTAGAATATTGAGTTTGATCCTTATCCGTGTCAGGGACTCCAGAGGATGTGTAAGAGAACTTCAGCGCATCCAATGGAGGCGCATAGTACATCGGCACGGGCAACTTTGATGGAAGGCTTGGCAATGGAGCTTCAAAATTAAGGACACTTATCACTTGCCTGATGGATGGTCTGCAGGTATAATCCGGATGGCTGCACCATAAGCCAACCACCATCAGACATTCAATTTGTTTCTCATCGAATTCCATTGACAATCTTTCATCAGCTGCTTCAACTATTTGGCCCTTTCCGTAAAGATCCCACACCCACTCCACCAGCCACACCTTATGCTGCTCAAACCTTGGTTCGACCGGCTTTCTCCCACATGCGATTTCGAGGGCTACCACCCCGAAGCTATAGACATCAGATTCCTTGCCTGCTTTGCCCGTGGTCACACATTCCGGAGCAAGGTAACCCATGGTGCCTGCCAAAACAGTTGTTTGCGATCCTAAATCATGATCCACTAACCTTGCAAGTCCAAAATCCCCGAGTTTTGCATTAAAATTTGAGTCTAATATCACATTGCTTGACTTGACGTCTCTGTGGACGACGCACTGCTCCCACTCTTCATGAAGATAAAGCAAAGCAGAAGCTAAACCTAGAGCAATTTTATACCTCACTGACCATTTTAAAAGTATCTTGCCTCCAAACAGATGGGAATCAAGGCTTCCATTCGGCAAGAATTCGTATACTAAAAGAAACTCGCCTTGCTCGTGACACCAACCGATGAGTTGAACCAAATTCCTATGCCTCAATCTACTAATGATTTTCACTTCTGATATGTACTCCTTTTTACCTTGTGTGGATCCCCTGGACACCCTTTTGACAGCCACTTCGGTGTCGGTTTCACTCAACAAGCCCTTGTAAACACCTCCAAATCCTCCCTCTCCAAGCTTACCTGCTTCAGCAAAGTTGTTTGTTGCGTGAATGAGATCGTTATATGTGAACTTCTTAGGACCGGTTCCTTTCTCGAATTCATCATCCATTGATACATCAATTTCTGCATCTCCTTTCCTTCCCAGCTTTGATCGTCTTCTCCGCAAAATGAACCATATTAATCCAGCTACACCGGCTAATAGACCTAATGACAAAACTAAAGCAACCACCAAAATAACGTGTTGCTGACTTTTGCCTTCAACGTTGTCCTCCAAGGTTGAATTGAAAGACCACGAACGAATATTATGGATTTCGACAAACGTGCCAGTAGAGGCTGCAAAACCAACTCTAACTGTGTCAGGCAAAACTTTCTTCAAATCAACAATATACGACAAGCTTGTACTCCCATTGAAAACAGGATCCTTGCTATAAGTAAGAAAGACGCTTAAATTAAATGTTGTTGAGTTATAACTTATCCAAGCATTCGCAATACTTCCATTCTTCATGCTAGTTTTCCAAGTGACATTTGCAACAGAAACAATTGAATTGACGTTTATGCCTATATGATCAGGACTAGGATCCCAATCATTCTGGAAACTGTCGAACTCCACTGCCACAAGTTGATTTGTAGAAGCATTGTTGAAAGCAGTATCAGGGCTAAACAATCCGAGAAAACCACCAGTCGAGTTTTCAGGGATGACGGAATCAAACGGTACAATGAAGAAGGATATTCCATCTCCATAGTTGGTATTATTCAGGGCGTTCATGACAAAGGAGAAGTGTGTCATGAAATCAGCCAACCGTCCTGTCTTTGCTCCCAAAGGGGTACTGACTTGTAATACGATGCTCGGCCTTTGCTTCTTTTAGATTATCATTCCTTTGATTCCTAGTCAGTTGGATGACATCCTGGGAAATGAACGAATCCCCCTCGAGAGTCAGGTTTCCGGGGCTTGGCTTGAAGCTGGGGAAGTTGAATGAAACTCCTCTTGCACCAACACAATGCAAGAGGAAGAAAATAATTGCTCTCATGAGAAGTAGACATGAACTTGACCTGTGAATTGCCATTGTGGCAGGGCAGAAAGAATAGAAAACAATATGGAACAGTAGTGGATAGATGGATTCTGGCGGTAGTTCAACTATTTGATTATCCTGAATGAATAGATTGTTAAAACTTATTTTAATGGGCTCTTCATAAAAGACATAGTCCGGCTTCTGGTGGCCTTGATTAGGGAATTATTGATTATTATTTTTGTTTGATGACAAGTGCGGCTTTGCTGTTTGCCAGGACCAAGTAAACCAACAATGAATTATTATGTATGTGGAGACCTAGCCTAGAATGCCATCTGACTTGGTGTAATTTGCTCTTTGACTGTTTCATCCATAACTCTCAGATAGTTCTTGAAATTTAGCATAAAAATAACACTTCTCTTTATAAATTTAGACTTTTAGACGAATCTACCATAGTATTACCCAGTAAAGGGCTTTGACAGCATGGCATTGATAATACAATCCAGGAAATGGTCCAAACGGCCGTTCAATCATGTCAAAATTTTCAAAAGGCAAACCTTGGTCAACAAAACTTTGCCCTTGTCCTAATACATGGGAATATGCCAAAGCTGTTTGTTTATAGACAAAAACCTAGTGTTATCTAGTGACGGATCATGCTATGCTTTAGCAGAGCCGGCATAATGTTATCCAACAAAAACGGCCAAAGCCACCCTAGATAGGGATTCTAGTATAATATATATATATAGCATAAACGGAATAAACCGGCAATAATATTAGGGAAAGGATGATAATGCAAGGATGAGATGATAAAAAAAAAAAAAAAGGGAAAGAATACGTAAACGTCAAATACAACCTTTTGCTTTTGTTTTGGAGGTTGATTTGTTCTAATGTCGAGGCAACACTAATACGAGTGCTTTCGCCTGTAATTTTAATGATGAGTCGCGTGTATCGGATTGCCATACGTCGCTATTTTGTTGCTTCGTCCATACAATCTAAATAACTCTAATTTTAAATAATATAACGATAAATATTAATACATAAAAAATATAAATAATAATTTTTAAAAAAATATTTATCAATATAATTATATATTTAAAATATTATTAATATTTATTTATTATCTATTTAAATACATAACATATTCATATCAATAATAATATATATATCTAACCAATAGTTTAAGGAATATTTGCAATTTATCCTAACTAACGGTCATCTCTCACCATCTGCTACCACCAAAGCCAATATAAGTAATAATGTTTACATATTATTACCACATAATTGGAATTTTTAAATGCTAATACTAGACAAGTTTGGAATATATATATTTCCCTACTAAGATGATCACGATGTTCGGATTCAATCCAAAACTCTTGGCCCAAAGTCTCACTACGTATTCGGGTCAAGTGTAACTGGAATTTTATTCAGACCCAACGAGCATACATAATTAGGCCCATACTATGTTGCTCGAAACTTCAGCACCACGCCGCCCGGCCTTATAACTGCTGAGTTATGTGCTTGTCTTGCTAATTTAACTCTTCAAATATCAACCTCTACCACTAGAATGAATTCTCCATTTCCTGCCCCCCACTGAAGGATGATACATCTAGTCAATTAAAAAGAAACAAATTTGGTTTGTGCATCAATGAAGAAAACATTCGAGAATTATGTCGACTAATCTAATTAATAATTTTTTTTAATAAATATCACATTTGATACTTAAAATTTGTCCATTTTCATATTTAACTACTTAAAATTTAAAAATATTAATTTACTATCTACAAGTTTTTTAAAGTATCAATTTATTACCTACAAAATTTTTAATGTCATTTATAATACTTAGATAGAGCATTTAATTATAAAAAATACATAAAGTTCAAATAGTTTATTACAAAATTTATAAAGCTTAGGTAGTTAATTACTAAAATAAATAAAGTTCAAGTAGTAAATTAATATATTAAAATTTTAGATAACTAATTAAAAAAAGTAAATAAAGTTTAAGTATTAAATGTGATATTTACCCTTTTTTTTTTTTGGATAAAGGGATGATGGAAGGAATAGGACTAAAGCTATGTTTGGGAATAACGAAAGAAGTAGGAATGCTTCACCAATAAGGAAAAAAAAAAAAAGAGTGGGAACGAAATATGATGAAAGGAAAGAATTACAAGGGAAAAAAAAGTAGGGGAAATTTTTTGTTTGAATAAAAAAGGAAAAGGAGAAAATGATACAAAGGAAAGTTAATTATATATTATTTTAACTTTGTTACAATACCAAAAAGTCTTTAAATTTTGAAATCATCTTTTCATTAATTTAGAAGAAATGTCGGCCATAGAGAATCCCTTACGATCAGCATCTATAGTGCCAAACTTCCCGACCAAAAAGGCCATAAAATTGACTAAGATTTAGACATAGATGCTTCTTTAGCTATGTTAGAAGATTGATTTGATATTAATTTGAATGATCTCGAAGTTAATAGTGGGGAAGCTCAAGATCCTAATTGTTCAAAATTGTATGCAGATAAGAAAATTGCTTCTATACCGAGATCTTAATTAATTTCGAAAAGATATCAAGAGGGGAGGAGTAATCAACCATCTTATCATGATTTTGTAATGCTAAACATCCCAAATTCCTACGAGTACCTCTTCTTTCATGACCCCCTAGAGGATATGGAAAATGACAACGAAGCAAATCATGTAGAGAGTGAAGAAGTGAAATTGTAGCTTGCTGATCAACCACACCAGGTATTGGCATTATTAATTTTTCAAGAGTGAAAAGCTTGTTTTAAGAAATTATTGGCGATGGGCAATCATTTTTAAAGTTTATGGTCCCTCGTCAAGTTACAAATTATTATTGCAAACATTAAAAATTTCATGAGTAATTTTTCAATGGTGAGTCTAGGGTATTGGTTTTATGCTATTTCTTTTGCTTACGAAGAAAATTTCAAATGAATAATCAAGGATGAACCTTAGCTTGTAAATTATTTTTTTCTTAACAATCTAAAGATGGAACCAAATTTCAAGGCTTCTAAAGCAACTTTAAACTCAGTTGTTGTTTGGATCTATATTAAAGATATGCAAGTGGGTTAGGGCCTAAAGGCCAACCTGTTTTAAAAATGGGTTAGGGTCAAAATATTTTACCCATTTAAAAAGCAAGTTAAATTAGCCCGGTCTATTTAACCAATAGGTCAAAGTGGGTTGACACTTGGCGGGTTGGGTTGACACACTTATCCTTAAAAAAAAAAAAGCCTGCACTTTTATTGCATAGCATAGGAAAAAACAACCGTGTCACAAATCTAGAGTACACTGTAGATTAACCCTAACCCTAACTAAGACAAAATAGAAATAAAAGGAACAAATGAACAACAACAAGCTCTCCTTAGCCCTCGTAAATTGCAATCGCAGTTCACAGACTAGCAGTCATCCTTCTCGTTGTCCAATCGTTCGGTTCTTCACACTCATCGTCTAGTCATCCCTCTTCTTACTCGCAATCATCCGATCGTCCCTCTCCTCGCTCTTGTCATTCAATCATCCCCCGTCCGTCTCTTTGCTCACAATTGTCCGATCGTTCATCTCTTCATTAGTAGTCGTCCCTTGTCCGTCTCCTCGCTCACAGTTGTCCCTCTCGACCTCTCGTACATCACCTTCTTCACTCTTCAACAATTATCGATGTCGACAATTCCCAAAGCTCTTCTAAGTTTTGTAAATGGGCTGGGAAAGTGAGGTAAATGGGTTGGAAAATTATCTCAAATGAGCTGGAAAAGTGAGTTAACTCGTTTAACCCATCAAACAATAAAAGTGGGTTAAACAAATTGGGTTAGTGGTTGGTCTGTTTAACCCACTAACTCACATAGGTTGGGTTGAGCCAGTAAATTTTGGCCTGTTTATTAAACAAGATAAAATAATTTGGCCCATTTAACACGCGAGCCAAAGTGGGCTGGGCTAAGTTGATTCGTTTAACACACTTGCACACCTCTACACTATATAAACCAATTGTCTTTAGAATATTACTACCCACATACCTTAAGGAAAATACGTGAACCAATTGGTCTAGTACTCAGGTTTGACACATACACCTTCAATATTGAAAGAGGGCATTTTGCAAGGTTATGTCTTCAAGTAAATTTTGACCAACCGTTAGTTTACACTAGTTGTATAGAAAATCATTCTTACCAAGTTCAATAAGAGGGGCTAAAAACCTTATGTTTTCATTGTGGATGCATAGGACATCTCATGCAAAATTGTCCACAAAAGCGAATAGTAGAAGATGTAAGTGCAATACAACCCACCACAAAGGATAAAGCAAGGAGGAAGTGATAATAGACAAGATGGTAATTTGAAAAGTTCGAATAAGAGGGAAAATCTTAAGGTTTTCTTAGAAGATATGGATAAATATGAAAAGTGGACATTAGTGCAAAAGGGTAGAAGGGGACATTTAAGTTATTTAAGATGAGGTGATGGAAAAGGAAATGTTTTTGTTAAAAATAATTATGGTGCTATGCCAACATTCTTGTTCCAATTGAGGAAAAAGGCTATTCCTCATACATTACATAGAGATAAGGACATAGGGAAAACTGTTGATGTAATAGATAAAAAGATAAATAATAAAGAAGTAATGGCAAAGGAGAACAATTGTGTAGTGATAAAAGATGTGAAGGAAGTGTGTGGTAGTGGAGAACATAAAAATGATTAATATTGACAGCTTATACAGAAGCCAGGAAAGAAATAAAATAGACTAAACGAGAGGTAAACAAAACTTTAGTTATTTTATGCTAAATGTCAAAGTGCTTTCCCTCTCAAAATTGGTAAGAGTGTTACTTCACCAAAGAACTTAACAAGAGTTGCTAAAAAAGATGGAGATTAAGGTTTATGTCACCTTCATTTAAATTTCCTTCTTCCAGACTTAGTTGCCCTAGTTAAATCCCCAATACCGAAGTGCATATCTTCTAGCTTGAAACAGTTGGATGAAAGAGGGACTCAAAGTAGAGTATAAACATATGATGGAGGACAAATCCATGCACCAAAACAAACCCCTTTCATTCAAGTCATTGTGACCAGCAAGAAAGGAACCACAATTGTGATAAGGACAAGGGTTCGTTTGAGAACTTACGAGGATTATATGGTCACATTTCCAATGGTAGTGAAAACGAACAATATTTAGCACCAGTATTCCTATACAAGTAAGAGGAAACACTAAAATAAGTAGCAAAAGCCATCTTAAGGATAGAGAACAAGACAACTCCAAGGAAACCTCTACCAACAACCTTCATCTTGTAGAGGAAAAAGGAGGAGCTAGTTTTGCTACAAAATCAAGAGAAAACAATGAGAATGTTTATCGTTAAATCAATCCCTCACTTTATACCACTACATGTAAACAATATCAAAAGCTCTAAGGATTAAATTATCTGGTACAAAGTCTTGGCAACACTCATGGAGAATATGCACCCTCTAATATTCTTATCATGGAATGTGAGAGAGGTTAACTCAAGTTAGAGAAAAATGAGATCTATCATGCTCCCAATTCATTATGGTGATGACAATTCACCACATACCCTACTTAAGTATAATATGTAATATTAAGATTACTAAATAGGTTTCTAAACTAATTTTAGGACCTTGAAATCATTGATTAAATTTTTAAAAATATTTTATAGTTAATCAAGTTTAGGAAAGATAATGGGTGGTATGAGATAGAAATTTAAGTCCTGAGGCCTAAGGGGACCACAAAATACAAACATAAAAGGAATAGGTCATAAAGCCACAAGTAGCTCCCAATAAAAGTTTAAGTATACCACTAAATATAGAAATTAAGTTTGGAAATTAGAAAATAAAAAAAGGTTATAGTTGACGTAATCTAAGTCCTCATACTCAACCCAGTACTCCTCCATAAAGCCAAAACCTAGTAATTTGTAAGGTAAATCGATCAAATAATTTCCACTTGAAAAAGAAAAAGGAGTAAGCTACAAAGACCCAGTATATAGTAACATTAGCACATAACTTACATGTCAAGCAAGCTTACATACTAATGTTGCAAACAATCATTCAATTCATTTAATTATCTTATTTAAACATTCAACACAAGAGTACTCATGACTTTGGACATCACAACAAGGGACATAAGGTTTGATTCCACCATAGTGAACATCAAGGGTTAACAAGAAAAGCTAGACTCCACGTCACCCATAGCGATCTCATCGTTATGCAAACTCACTAATCACAATCCAACTATATCATATTGTTTGTCGGGTCCCTTAACCTTGAAAGAGTCTTGATATACCTTTTCTCTACTCATAGTGCTCATTATCTGACATGATCTCACTTATCAACTACCTACTAAGCTACCTTTGATGGTATAAGCACCTAACTACCTTATCATTTTGGAGTATACGACCATAACCATAATCTTGATCCAAATTTCGTCACTTGTTAGCTCAAGTAACCACAGATAACAACAAGTAGATACTTAATAAAGTTTCATTATTAGTCTGGTTTAATTTTCTAACCTAGCACACAACACATAAGTTACTGCATACCTAAAAGGGTTGACAATTCCCAAATTGCAATCCAAGTTCCAATTGGATTGATTGAATTGATTTTATGCATCAAAAGAGAAAAATTAAGTCAGTTGATTATTCTAAGTATTTGAATTTTATTTCAAGGTTAGTTTAAATTATATAAGACCTATACTAATTACAAGTCCAATTAGGGTTATTTGGATTTTACTAGCTTTTAGCTAATTTTAGCCCGATCTAATTAGGGTTTAATCTTTCCATCCCAATGAGTTATTTGAATTTTTAATTCTAGTTGTACTTAAGGCCCAATTAGGGTATTTTGGGCCTTTAAGAATAATAGGCCCAAATATGTTTGAAATTAAGCCCATTAGCCCCAATTGAATTAGTTAAGTCCAATTATATTTATTAAGTCCATTTAGATTACTTCCATCCATTTTAATTAGCTTAGGTCTATTGTATTTAATTACTCCTATTTGTTATGTTTTAGGCCCATTTGATTATTAGATTTAATTTCAATTTCATTTTAATTCCTTAATTGATTTAAAGCCTTATAAGGTTAAAGGCCCAATTAAATTTGATTTATTCATTAAGGCTTATTTAAGGTATAAATCTTAAAGATTAATGGATTTTGAATCTTGGACTCATGGGTTCTTTGGGTTCACATCATTAAGTCAATTCTTATTTTAATCCAATTAGGATAATTAAGTTAATTAAGCCCAATTGATTAACTTATGTTTAATTATATGGGTCACCTAAGGGGAAGGTAAGAAGGTAGTCCTTAAGCCTATATGGTTGGGCTAGCTTAAGGTTGGGTTGGCCTTACCCCAATTTAATTAAGTCAACCATTAATTTAATCTCAATTCATTACAATTAATATCTTAATTTTAAAAAGTTATAACTTACTTAATTTAAACCCAAATCAAGTGCAATCAAAGCCATTTGTTTCCTTATCACTTCCACTACCCATTATTACATAAAAAGTCTTATTTTATTTATTTTAGGGCCCTTGGATTACCAAACCAGTCAAGGTTACGAATTTCCAACTTTATGAGCCTAAATTATCTAATTTAGGTACAAATCACTCCAAACCAAAACTCACTTATTCCTATTCCTTTCTAGAGTCTAAAACATCATTTATTTTTTTATTTTTAATCCTAAAATGTCATCAAAACAAGGCAATATAAATGGAGGACGTTCCAAAACATTTTTATCTATTCTACAAGTTCAATTTCAACATATCATCACTTCTAAGCCTCATTTTACATCCAATCCAACTCCTATTTATAAACAAATCATAATTCCACCAAATTAACTCAAAATAAACATAATATATCACAAATTTTCAAAATTAAATATATTATCTAATCATGTAAGAAAATCATTCTTTAAGATCAAACAATCCACCAATTCAACATAAACCATCCATAAACTTTGCCAAACTCTAAATTCATCATGTATCTTCAATTTCAACCAAACTTATCACTTTTAAAACATGTTTACATGCTGGAATTTCATAATTTAATAATCAAATCAACTTGTTCGTCCATGAGTTCATTTGTATCATCAATTCTATCTTCCAATATGCAATATAGACCAATTTAGTCACCTAAACCACCCCTAAACTTTACCAAACATAATACCCATCATATAACTTCAATTACCATCAAATTCATCATTTTAAGAATATGTGAACATGTTAGAAAATCTCAAATTATTCACTAAAACCAACTTGTTTATCCACTAACTCATTAATTTTAATAAATCCAACTTCTAACATGCCATATACATCAAATTAATCACTTAAACCACTTCTAATTCCACATAACCATATTCTAATCATTAAATTACCATTATTCACCATCTAAATCGGATTTTACAAGAAAATTGAATTTCAATTTCTTCATCATAGTGGCGACAACATGACCCATACACATATCACATATTATCATGCATCAAATTGTACTTATATCCTAAAATGGGTTTTTATAGTAGGGTTTAAGGGTAAAGGCACTTGAAATCACAAAGGTTAGTGGGTTTAACCTTTAGGTGATATGTATTATCCAATTTAGTCTATTTTCTATTATATTTTACCTTCAATTATCACCACTTATTCTAGTTGAAAATGTGTTTCTTCCTTTTGTCTAAAATGCGCTTGAAAACCCAATTAATTAGTTACCTTTCAACAAAGTAAGCTTAAGGGTATTTTGATTATTTTACCCAATTGACCTCCAATTTTTTTTCTCTAATTGTTTCCAAATAGTTTGTAATTGATTTTATTCACCTAATTAAGGTCTAAGCACTATATTTATGATCTCTAAGAAATTTCAAGTTCAATTTTGATAAAACCATCTTTAATAGCAAAAAATGGTTATTTTTGGTAAATTATCTCCAAACTTTAAGAGATCACTCCCAATAATTTAAAATGACTCCAAATAACTTTAATTAACTTATTTAGTGATCTAAGCCAACATCAAAGACTCTAAATCGGGTGTAGGGACAAAATGGTCATTTTGCAAAATTGATCTCCAACCATCTAATTTTTCTTTTATAATTGACTCCAAAAAATTCCTTAATTATTTTATTCACTTAATTAGGGCTTTAGAATTTTATTCAAGGTCATTAAGCTATTTTTGAGCCATTTTCAGTAAATTAAGTTCAAGGGCAAAAATGTAATTTTGGAAAAATCTAGCCTTGAATTTTGTAAATCCTTTCTTAGTTGATTTCAAAATTTTCCTTTTTAGTTCCATTGACCTTCTTTAGAAATCTAGATTTTTTCAAGATTAAAAACACCATTGATGAGCATCAACTTGATATTGTAGTCATATTGGAAACTCGCACGAACACAATAGCAACATATGATTTCTACCACACTTCACCCTTATAGAAAAAGAAAATAAGAGTAGGCTTGCAGGAGTGGAGAGGGGTTTAGCTCAAAGACACTCAGATTTTTTTGTTGGTTTAAAGAAAATTTTAAAAGAAGACTAAACCAACTTCTTAGAAGAGTAGAATTATTATGGAAATGTAAATTGAGAACTCGATGGATTGAAGATGGGGAGAGAAATACTAAGTTTTACCATGCAATAACCATGACCAAAAAAGCAAAGAAAAGAATACTTGCTCCCCAAAATAGTGTAAGAGAATGGATTACTAAAAGAGAGTAGCTAAAGGATTTGGTACCAACTCATTATAAGAAGTTGTTTTCTTCTTAGCAAACCAATCCACCATTGAAGAATCCAATAAAAGGGTCATTTTGGTATAAACTAACTCAAGAGCAACAAGATATCTTGGGAAACAAGATAAGTGCAAAAGAAATTGAGAAGGCAATGAAGTCTATTGGACCTTGGAAATCCCCTAGAAAGGATGGGCTTTATGCTAGTTTTTATAGAGCTGCATGGCACATCATTGTTCTTCAATTGTGGATTCTATGAAGAAAGTGTTTAGGAAAAGGATTATCCCAATATTTATTAACAACACCCTATCAATCCTAACCTTGAAGTAGATGGGAGCAAATTAACTAACCTAGTTTAGACCTATTGGTTTATATACCACAATTTACGAGATTATAACAAAAGTATTGGTGAATAAGCTTCACCCCTTTTTAAAGGACTAGATACATTCAGGCCAATCAAGTTTTATCCCCAACCGCAAAGCAGCTAACAATGCGCTACTATTAAATGAAGTTATACATAACTACAAATGCAAAAAAAAAGGAAAAAGGGATGAATGATCATCAAGCTAGATATTTAGAAAGCCTTTCATTGTATTGAATGGAGCTTCATACATTAGCCTTTAGAATGTTTAAGATTCCTAAGTTGGTATATTCAAATGATTGATTTCTGCCTCTCTACCACTTCCATAGAAGTTCTATCAAATGGATCTCCCCTAAAGGCTTTTGACTTAAGTAAGGGAACACATCAAAGTGATCCTTTGTCTCCATATCTTTTATCATTGCTTTAGAACTTTTGAGTAGAATGGTTAAATGCAATATGAATAGTGGTAAATGGGAGCCTATTAAAGTTAAAGGTTCCAAACTTCAATTATTGCATATTTTATTTGCAGATGGTGTAGTGTTAATAGGGAGAGCCTCTAATAAAGTAGCTAAGAAAATGTGTTGGCTACTAAATCATTTTGCATCACTATTAAGGTTGGAAATTAATAAGGAAAATTCAACTATTTTTTTTCTCCAAGATTATCTCTCCCCAAAAGGGGAAACAATTGCTGACATCTTAAGTTTTAAAGAAGTCAAAGACATTGGGATATATCTTAGATACCAATTGTCAAGGGGTTTAAACTTTAGGAAATATCAATTTAGTACGATCCTAAACAAGATATAAAGGAAGTTCAGTGGTTGGAAGGGCAAGCAACTAAGTATGGCAAGTAGGGTGGGGCTTGGAAAATCAATCTTGAATGCAATACCAACCTATTACATGTAAGCAAGTAGGCTTTCCATAGGGATATTAGATATCATAAATAAATCACATGAAATTTCATCTAGGGCACTAGTGAAAATGCAAAAGCAATGCATTAGGTGAGCTAGAATAAGATGACTATGATGAAAGAATATGGAGGTCTAAACTTAAGTGATTGAGTAGCTAGAAATCAAGCCTTCTCAGTCAAAAGGTATTTAAAGCTTACATCTAGGAAAGCTCTATAGATAGACCTATTAAGAGGAAATATAGTAATATATTGAGCGGGCTAAACTTTATGCTACCAATAATGTATCCTCTATCCTTAAGACATATTGAAGGGAAGGAAATGGTTAATGGAATTCATACCTTCCCTATTAGGAAATGGGAAAAATATTGATTTCTAGAATGATAGGTGGTTAAGAGACTAGACAGTAGAGGAATTGGTCGAAGGAGCTATTCATGAAACAGCCCTCAATCCTACTATTAAATACTATTAGCAATAAAAAATACAGTGGAATGAGGATTGAATTGGCTTTCCCCTTTCATCCTTATCATCTGATATTGCTAAGCCAATTGTGTCATCAAAAAGTAGAAGACATTAAAGGAAGAGTTGCTAATGGCAAAGGGTTAATGATCACCTGGGAAATTTATAAGCAAATTAAACTAAAAGAGAAACCTAGCAAAGTTGAATGGAGATGGATTTGGACCTATCCATTCCCACCAAAAATAAAACTATTTTTATGGAGAGTGGTGAATAATAGCTTCCCAACTTCTATTAATCCGAAAAATCGAAACATAAAGCCACAATCTTCCTATCCAAGATGTAATTATATGCAGGAAGACTTATGGCATGTTTTCAAACTTTGCCCTAGTATTACTAATTTGGTGCAAATGGGAGTAGTTTGTGCATGTGATAGAGAAGAAAGTCATGCAAATCTTATGAAATGGATTAAAAGGAACTATCACATATGTAAAGCAGAGCTTGATGAGATCCATGATGAGAGTCGAGTCGGAAGGATATAGTGGTCGGAATAGAGGAACTAGGGATTGGGAAGATAGAGGAGATAGGGATAGAGAGGATGATCAATTAAGTAGCATAAAGATGAAGATTCCTCCTTTCCAAGGGAAGAATGATCCCGAGGCGACTTAGAGTGGGAGAAAAAGGTGGAGATGGTATTTGATTGTCACAACTATAATGGGAGAAAGAAAGTAAAGTTTGCTACCATTGAGTTTTCGGATTATGCTATAGTGTGGTGGGATCAACTAATATTGAATAGGAGAAGAAGTGGCGAGCTACCTATTGAGTCTTGGGAAGAGATGAAAAGAGTGATGAAGAAGCGGTTTGTGCCTGCGTATTACTATCGTGAATTGCACAACAAGTTGCAAACTCTGAGGCAGGGAAGTCGAAGTGTAGATGAGTATTTCAAGGAGATGGAAGTCACTATGATTAGGGCAATGTAGAGGAAGATAGAGAGGCTACAATGGCTAGGTTTCTTGCTGGGTTGAATAGAGAAATCCAAAATGTGGTTGAATTGCAGCATTATGTAGAATTGGAGGATATGGTCTACATGGCTATAAAGGTTGAGAACCAGCACAAGAGGAAAGGTAGTAGTAATGCACGGTTTCCACAGGGTAATGGTTCATCTACTTGGAAGACCAACCAATGGAAGAAAGAAGAAAAGCCTTTACCCACCAAACCAAAAGGGGAGCTGAGGCAAGCGGGTTCTACTCCTGGTAACCATGGTAACCCTGATTCTTCTACTTCTAGAAATCGTGACATTAGATGTTTTAAATGCCAAGGTAGAGGCCATATTGCTAGTCAATGTCCAAATAGGCATGTGATGATTTTGCGTGATGATGGAGAGTATGAGACTGAGGGGGATAGTGAAGAAGATCATATGCCTCTATTAGAGGATGCTAGTGATGATGAGGAGCCTGCAATGGGAAGGCTAGTGGCAGTAGTGAAGCGAGCGTTGAATGTACAGGTGGAGGAAGAAGAGGAGGTGCAAAGAGAGAATATATTTCATACTAGATGCTATCTAGGAGATCACATTTATAGTTTGATCATTGATGGAGGGAGTTGCACCAATGTAGTGAGTAATTTTATTGTTGAGAGGCTGGGCTCAAAACTGTTAGACACCCTAGTCCATATAAATTGTAGTGGTTGAATGATAGTGGAGAGACTAAGGTGAGTAAGCAAGCATTGATTGGTTTCCGCATTGGTAGGTATGAGGATGAGGTGTTATGTGATGTAGTGCCAATGCAAGCATGTCATGTGTTGTTGGGGAGGCCGTGGCAATTTGATAGGAAGGTTGTTCATGATGGCTTTTCTAACAAGTATACGCTTGTTCACCAGGGGAAAAGCTTTAATCTTAAACCGTTAACACCTAAGCAGGTGTATGAGGACCAGTTGCAGCTACAACAGTCTTTTGCAAAACATAAGGTGAGTGAAAAGCAGAGGGAGAGTGCGAGAGCAAAAGACAATGAGAAAGAAAAGGAATATAAAAGTCAAGATCAAAAGGAAAAAGAGAGGAAGGCTGGAAAGAGTGTGAGAGGCCAAGTTGAAGGGGGATCAACTTTGGTGGTGAATGAAAAGGAGAGGGCAGCCTTGCAAAAGGAGAGTTATGTGGCAAGAGCGAGTGTAGTAAGGAGAGCGTTAGTGATGAGGCAACCTATGTTGTTGCTGGTTTTTAAAGAAACATGTTTGACTACTAACGAACTATCTAACTCTTTGCCTAGTGTGGTTGTGTCTCTTGTGCAAGACTTTGAAGATGTCTTCCCTGAGGAGATTCCAAAGGGATTACCACCTATTCGTGGTATTGAGCACCAGATTGACCTTGTACCCTGGAGCATCGATTCCAAATAAGCCAGCTTATAAAAGCAATCCGGAGGAGACAAAGGAACTCCAAAGGCAGGTCGATGAATTAATGGAGAAGGGGTACGTGAGAGAAAGCATAAGTCCATGTGCAATGCCTGTGATTTTGGTGCCTAAGAAGGATGGGACATGGAGAATGTGTGTTGACTGCCGCGCCATCAACAACATCATGGTAAAGTATCGTCATCCCATTCCTCGCTTAGATGATATGTTAGACGAGTTACATGGGTCAAGTGTCTTTTCCAAAATTGATCTGAAAAGTGGATATCACCAAATTAAAATGAAAGAAGGTGATGAATGGAAAACTGCATTCAAAACAAAATATGGATTGTATGAGTGGTTAGTAATGCCTTTCGGTTTAACTAATGCACCTAGTACTTTTATGAGACTTATGAACCATGTTTTGAGGACTTTTATTGGAAAATTTGTGGTTGTTTATTTTGATGATATCCTCATTTACAGCAAGAGTTTGGAAGATCATATATCTCACTTGAGGGACGTTTTAGAAGTGCTTCGAAAGGAACAATTATATGCTAACCTCAAGAAGTGCACTTTTTGCACAGAAAAACTTGTGTTTCTTGGTTTTCTTGTTAGTGCACAGAGAATACAGGTTGATGAAGAAAAGGTTCGTGCGATCCAAGAATGGCCTAGTCCAACCAATGTAAGTAATGTGTGGAGCTTCCATGGACTAGCGAGCTTTTATAGGAGATTTGTAAAAGATTTCAGTACCATTGCAACACCACTTACTGAGGTAATTAAGAAGAACGTGGGGTTCAGATGGGAAGAGCAACAAGAGAAGGCCTTTCAGACACTTAAAAATAAGCTGACTCAGGCGCCATTACTTGCTTTACCTAACTTTGCTAAAACGTTTGAAATTGAGTGTGATGCCTCAGGATTAGGTATTGGAGCAATGCTTATGCAGGAGCGAAGACCGATTGCATTCTTTAGCGAGAAGCTAAGTGGGGCAACCTTGAACTACCCTACTTACAACAAGGAGTTATATGCATTGGTTCGAGCCCTAGAGACGTGGCAACACTACCTGTGGCCAAAAGAGTTTGTGATCCACACTGATCATGAATCTTTGAAGTACTTGAAGGGGCAACACAAGCTGAACAAAAGACATGCTCATTGGGTGGAGTTCATCGAAACATTTCCATATGTCATCCACTACAAGCAAGGTAAAGAAAATGTCGTTGCTGATGCACTTTCTAGAAGGTATACTCTTATCTCTACTCTTAGTTCTAGACTGCTTGGTTTTGAGCACATTAAGAAATTATATGCTGCTGATCGAGATTTTTGTAAGGAGTATGTGCATTGTGAGAAGAGTGGGCATGGTAAATTTTATAAACATGAAGGATTCTTGTTTAGGGAGAGTAAACTGTGCATTCCAATTTGTTCTTTAAGAGAATTACTCGTGAGGGAGTCTCATGGAGGAGGTTTAATGGGACACTTTGGAGTAGTTAAAACCTTAGGGGTATTGCAGGAACACTTCTATTGGCTTCACATAAAACGAGATGTTGAGAGGATTTGTGAGCGATGTGTCACGTGTAAGCAAGAAAAATCTAGAGTCCAACCTCAAGGGCTTTACACCCCACTTCCCATTCCTCATGAGCCTTAGATAGATATTTCTATGGATTTGTATTAGGTTTACCCAGGTCTAGACAAGGTCGAGATTCTATTTTTGTAGTTGTTGATAGATTCTCTAAAATGGCACATTTCATTCCTTGTCACAAAACAGATGATGCTTGTAATATTGCTAATTTATTCTTTAGGGAAGTTGTGCGATTGCATGGTATGCCTAGAACAATTGTATCATATAGGGATGCTAAGTTCTTGAGCTACTTTTGGAAGACCTTGTGGGCTAAGTTAGGAACTAAGTTATTGTTTTCTATTACTTGTTATCTACAGACTGATGGTCAAACTGAGGTAGTAAATCGAATTTTATCTACCTTGTTGAGGGCTGTAATTAAAAAGAATATTAAAAGTTGGGAGGATTGTTTGCCGCATGTTGAATTTGCTTATAACCATACAGTGCATTCTGCTACTAAATTTACTCCTTTTGAGATTGTGCATGGTTTTAATCCACTAACTCCTTTAGATTTATCACCTTTGCCTGTTTCTGAGTATGTTAATTTAGATGGCAAGAAGAAGGCCGAATTTGTTAAACAGATCCATGAGAAGGCAAGACTAAACATTGAGCGAAGAACAGAGCAGTATGTGAAACAAGCCAACAAGGGTTCGTCGACAAGCTGTCTTTGAACCTGGAGATTGGGTTTGGGTTCACATGCGTAAAGAGCGGTTTCCCATGCAGCGTCGATCTAAACTACTTCCTAGAGGCGATGGACTATTTCAAGTTCTTGAGCGCATCAATGATAATGCATACAAGATAGATTTGCCTGGTGAGTATCAAGTAAGTGCCACATTTAATGTTACTGATCTGAGTCCTTTTGATGTAGGTGATGATTTGAGGACAAATCCTTTTCAAGAGGAGGGGAATGATGAGATCCATGATGAGAGTCAGTCGGAAGAAGGAATGTGGATCCTCTTGAAGTGCCGCTTAGACCGATCATAAGAAGTCGAGCGAAACGACTCAAGGAAGCACTTAACGGGTTGATAAAGGATGTCCATGAAGCCGGAAACGATTGGAGCAATCATGAAGTTGGAACGGATTGGAACAACCATGGGAAGACCCTTACTCTTGTACAAGTTATACCGGATACGGGGTGAAGAGGGCGTGTATTTACAAGGCACGGCCGTGTAAGAATCTCAAAGTTACACAGAATCATACACGGTCATATACACGGCCAAAGGCACGGTCGTGTATGGAATCAAGCAATCCACAAAAGATACACGACCAGAAGTACACGGTCGTGTATATTGCCAGAATTTGCACAAAAAAGTACACGGCCAAAGTACACGGTCGTGTACACGGCCATGTATCTCCCTGACGCCGGCCTTTTGTGTTGTTTTGTTATTTTACGCACTTATTGAAGTGACGTCGTTTTGGACTTGTATTTTTACGAATTGTAACCCTAGTATAAAGCTCCTAGGGTTTAGAATAGAGATAGAACATACATCTTAGAACATTAAACATCTTTGAGAGGCTCCTCTCTTGGTTCTTCAAGAACTAATTAGAACTTATCGGATTGATTTCCGTGGCGTTCATCCTGACTTATCAATCGGTCTTTCATCCCAATTGTGGCGTCTTCACATTATACCAAGGTTCTTATCTCGCTTATAGACAACGGGTCGCGGTTTCCACTTTAGGTGTTTGGGCATCTTAAGTAACGAATTTCCGAACGTATTGGTATTGGGTTTCGTCACGGGTTGGCGTGATTCGCATCAGAGCTAGGATTGATAAATCTTCCCAATGCTTTGTTTTTTGCCTTTCATTTATGGCTTACATGGTTAGATAGGAATAAACGTTTGTTCAGTGAGCTTACTAACACTTTTTCACTAAAATAGAAAATCCAATCCAAGACTCATGAATTTTTTATACACATGAAGTGGAAGAAAGACCTTAATAACATTGTGTTGCAATCTCTAGCTTGGTTGCCATCCTTGGGAAGTGGATTAAGCTAAATTCAAATAGTTTCGTTCATCATAGTGGAGTACCTTTCATTAAAGGGGTAATTCATGATGAACATGGTGGATGGATACTAGGATATGGGAAAAGGATTGGTAGTGTAGATGTTGTTGCTACTAAATTGTGGGTCTTGTACTAGGGTATATCTTATAATGGGCATGCTACAAGTGGAGATAAATTTAGATTCACAAATTTCTTTTAAATTGTTATTTTCTAGAATCAACTATCAAAACAAATATAATAATGTCTTTTAGGGGAAAGATATCAATGCTTCATGATCACAAGATTGAAGTGAAGCTGAGAGAATTAAACTAAGTCACTGATAGCCTAGCTACAATGGGCCACAAAAGGGAAGATCTAGTATGTTTTATCCCACCTGCTACTCTTAAGAATCTTATTTTTTATGATGTAATGTTGTAGTTATCTAAATTGAAGAAGCAAAAGACTAATATTAATGGCTCAAAGTCAAGTAGTATTCATGTATTTGCTACTTATATAATCGACTAGGTGATGCTAAATGCCCTCTTTATATATATATATAATATATATATATATATATATATATTCATCGAAAAATTTATCTTTTCATTTAAAGCATATTCAAGTAATTTCATTGATTTTCCTTCTCATCCTCTCCATAATGATTTTTAAAGAATCTAAGGGAGTTTTCCCTCAAATTCATTCCATCTATTTTTCATCCTTTTTCTAAACAAGAAAAAAGGTAATTTTTCCCTAAATTCCTCCTGTCCCAATTCCTTTCTCTAATCCAAACATAATAGAGTATTTTTGAGGAGTTATGTACATGTTCCTTTGAGATTAAGTCTTATTCTAGGGTCATTAAACAAGAAAGGATAATATATATATAATGACCCTATATATATATATTCGATCAAAGTAGTCATATGCATATTACACATATCTCGTGCTATACGTGCCCATAGAGGAGTGGTGTATAATAGTACATAAGGAGTGATCAAGTGATTAAGAGTCATGGGCACATGCTACATGTGCCCACATAGGCAATCTCAATAAACCCGAATGCACATGTGATAGGTAGCGAAGTTCAAGAGCATCAAACAACACTAATTGTGGTGAGAGTCATGGCTTTTTTCACTATATTCACTTGTTTTATTTTAAAGCAAAAATCCTACAACACAATAACATGTGTCTAAAATTCTTGATATATGAATGAGGAAGAACTTTAAGTATTTATAGAGTTTGGGCGTTGATGTCATCTATTGGATCACATTAATGACTAACAACCAAGATGAGTTTCTTCATTAATGGATCCTTAAATGGGCTACTCTTAAATTTAGGCCTAATGAAAAGCTCCTATAGTGCATGAGCCTTATTAAGAAAGGTTCATACTGGATGGGGTTAATCCAATAGTCCATATTTCAAGCCCACCATATCAAATCTTCCTTAATCATCCCATTAATAGACTTAACTCTACGGGCTTGTCAATTTAGCAAGAATCAAATCCATTTTATTACTAAGCTCAAAACCCGAAATCAGATTTAGCCCTTTATAATATTCTATTGTCTTATTTTCAAATAAAGTGCAACACTTCCAAAATAAAATGCTTTGAGTCAAAATATATTTTCTTGAAATGAATAATGAAATTATACTCTAATACTTGCATAAAAGCACCTCATATGAAGAATTTTTTGGAATTATCAAAAAAAAAAGAAAAAAAAAACTTGAGACATCATAGAGAAAAATGATAATTTTTTATGCATCCTCTTTTTAATTCTTTATTCCTAACTTCTATATACACTATTTGTGAGTGAATATGTTATGCCCTAGACCCAAAGAGTGTGAGATGCTTGGTGTCCTTATTATCTATTAAGAGAATGCAAAATTCGAGAATTTTAAGCTTTGTTAATCTTCTTGCCCCAATCTTTCTATACCTAAAATGTTTATGAAAACAAGTTGCACAAATAATAGGTGAGTTATGAAACCTAACAAGTAACTACTACCTATAACACATCCAGATGTCAAACTGAATGCATCCGTAAATATTATTCAAATGCAATACAATAAATTATAAAGTACATGCCTAGTTACTAGTCATTTAAAGTAAGGGTAACAAGCACAAACAAACCTAGCATGCTAGGCTAATGGGAGTTAAATAAATCTAAGATCCTTAAAGTCTACGTACCAATATGTGTGTGCGTGCGTGCAGGGTGCATGCATGCGTGTTGTGTGTGTGTGTGGTGTTATGGTCTCATATGGATTAGCTACTCATATCAACCATTGGTAGTACAATGCATAACTTTTGTCTACAATAATGTCCCATATTGTTACTATGACTCTTTAGCAAGTTCCATTCCAAATTTCCCTATCATATCGATGATAATTTTGTCATATTGACAACCTACTAATCAAGAATCGGTACAGGCTTTAGCACCTGACTATATGGTGTTTATGGCATGCTTAATATGGTTTAGCTTTAAAAAACCTAAGGTAATAAAAGATTTAAAATAGAGTTTAGGTGAAAGAAACAAGATAAGGGTTAACCTAATGAAAAGGTGGTCAACTAAGACTAATATGGTTAAGCCCCTCATAAGAGTTTAACCATTGGAGTACGGTGGTGTTTACCACTTGCCAAGTGTGGTTAACCACATGGGTAGGGTGGTTGACTATTTAAGTTTTGCTTGGCCAATTTTTTTTTCTTTTTTCCACTATTGATCTATATATTCACCTGTGCTTACATATAAGGTCTCATTTTAAGATCCTTTTGGAGAGTTTCCTCGTGATAAATAGTAATATCTACACAAATATTATTAATAAATTTGTTCTAAAGAAATTTGATTACCTATAGGAATACATCCATTAACCATGTTATGATTTGTAGATCAAGCAACACATAAAGCTCACATTACTAAACAAGGCTAGGTATCACCTTTTATAGGTATATAGAGGGATAAGGTTTGGTTTGATATTAGTGTAATGATTTTTATTACATGCTCTTCATAGGCCATGTTAGTATGATGTAAACATGCTACACTTTAGCAAAGCAAATGTCTACAACATCCATAAAGATGGGGGTTTATAGGATGTTACCTACAAAGTGACAAGCTATGAAAGGAGTAAAAGTATTCCATGCTTAAGAAAAGATTACAATGGGTTAGCAATCAACTAGGTAAGATCGTGGTGGTTAGTCCAAAATAGTATCCACTAAAGGGAGCTTAAGGTTAGCTCTTCTTAAAAAGGGGAAGTTGACATAGAGTCGATCAACTAAGGGGTATTGATAAAAATTAGGGTCCTAAACAAAGTCAAGCAAAAGCTTAGGACACTAGAGTTGTAAAAGATCGAAGAGGGCAACACCAACCAAAGCGAAGCTACCTAAAAAGACAGTTAGGAAAGGACCAAGAGCGAGGCCAATAGGCGTGAAACCCACCTATGGCCAATTCTATAGCAAACTTTTGTTCCATTTGAGTCTATATTTATGCTTCATTTTTTTTAATATTATCTTATTTAGTTTAATAGGGCTTATTAAGTTATATGTTTCATGTTATTTTATTTAGAAGGGTTTCCTTTTATATTATCCATTAGCATTTTATTGTCTTCACCTATGTAAAAAGGCTTTTGGTTATAGCATACACATCATTAAACTTCTTTTTCATATTGGGGTAACAACTTCATTGTTTGAGCATTTCCCTATTCATTTGATCTTATCAATCAACCTTCTTAAGTGTGGCAATCTAGATTAATTGAATGACTTTGAGTAACATTGGTTCTTCTTTTAATTGCCTATTGTTTTTATATAATCTCATATCTATTATAAAAATTCAATTCCCAATTCAGTTATTGATTAGATTTATGCTAATTAGTAATTATCCAAATTCTTTTTTTTTTTAGCCATTTCCTTAAACACCAAATTCAATGAAAACATAAATTTATCTCCTTTTCAAAAATGATAAATATCACATTTGATACTTTAACTTTGTTAACTTTTATAATTAACTACCTAAAGTTTTAAAATATCAATTTATTACCTAAATTTTGTAGATAATAAATTAACACTTTTAAAATTTAAATAATTAATTATAAAAATAAATAAAACTTAATTAATAAATATGATATTAACCCTTCTAAAAATTTTAATTTTCATATATTGCTTAATTGGATAATGCTACGCAGTTCGTGTTATTGACCTGTGTGGCACGGCACATAAAGGAATGCTTGTCGATTGACACCCTCTTGTAGCCGACAAGTTGAAGTGGCCATCGACACTCCGTTTTCTTCTTGGGCTCCCACACATACTCTTTTCATGTGTTTTCTTAAAATAATTTATCATCAATGTAATCGGAATTACTCAAGAGTATCTCTAAAATAATACTTGTTTATGTGACAGCATGTAACTTCAGGCTGCTTCAAATTTATGAAAACTTACAAATTTCTGTATCGACATGAGGATGGAAATGGAATCCAAAGATGAGGAGAACATGCTGATGGGGCAGGACATGCTGGCTGAGGAGGACACCAAATCCCAGAGGTCAGATGATGAATGTATGTACAATGTGCATGTCCTGACAAAACATCCACCGAAAACAAACAATATTCAAGTCCCAACATCTTTTAACAATCCAAGATGTGGTTGTACTAAATTAAAATCACATGCATGAATGTCTAAAAACTTCTTTTAGGTAAAAACCAGTTTGCTTTTCAACATCTGTAGTATCCACCTTATGATTCGCCTTTATCTCCTTAGTTTACACTCTTACATGAAAGGTATGATATCAAACAAGTTAACATCATTCAATTAACAAAGACATATACACACGTATATACATACATACGTACATACATTTACTACACATAACTTCACCACTAAAGTAATTGCAAATATATACTTAACTATTACTCAGATGTCAATAGACAATTCTAAAGTACACATAACTTCATCCGGTGATATTTTATTTTCATTTTTGCAAGGAAAATCTGTCCATGATGTGGAGCTATGAGGACTTAATGACAAACTTGAAAGTGCTGAGCTAGCGAGGTGCGTGTCATCATTTGAATTCCTCGAGCCTGAGGATCTGATAAGGAGATCCGAATAAAGCTTACTTGGTATGACCAAAAAGACTATTCCTCTTTGGAGCCCCTTTTACAACTTCAAGATTACGCGTCATCTATATATAAATTCTATGATATGATCACAGCAGCATACAGTTATTTCCTTGTAATTATTGTAAAAAATCTGACATGAGCATATAGTGCAAAATTTTAGGGCTATTTTAAGAGGAAATATTTATAATAGGTCTTACTTTTAAAGTAATTTAAAAGATTTTACCGTAATAAAAAAGTAATGGCACCGTAAAATTTGCATAATTTTTATTATTTTTTTATATGTATATAGATATGGAACTAATAAGTATTGAAAATGACTTATAATTAATTCATTTTTACTTGATTTTGATCTATTTTATAAATATATTTGATTAGATATTATACTTAATTAACTTATATTTTAATTTTAGATCCTTAAAAGCAACTTTGGATGAAAAGAAACAAATTCACATAGGTTTCACATGAATTGGAATTAAAATGAACAAGTTACAAAAGTGAAATGATCGATATGCCCAACAGCACACTCATGCTGAAGACCTTGTCGAGCTTATAGAGAAAAACAAATTGCAAGACCAAGTACAATAAGTTGTGCAAAAGTACATGCTCACTAATATGGCCGTTTCAAAGACTGTCAAAAGAAAATTGCAATTTTTTAAGAAAATTCATTACCAAGACTTACAAGAGCATTTACACAGTTGTGTCTAAGATTGTGTCATGCGCAAATATCACTTTCCTATTCAATCACAGCTATTGAAAATTACTTTCTTCATTAATAAATAACATTGAATATGCGATTTCTTGCCTGTTGAAGACAACTTTCTTATTTTATGAAAATTCAACTTTCCATTCTATAAAGATATAACTTTCTTTTTTAAGGCACGTTAGATTATTATAAAAAGAGTACAGAGTCTAAACAACATATATAGAATTTTAGAATTAACAATAGCATAGTCATAGAATTTTACTATTATTATTGCTTTATTGATTTTTTTATGGATTATTTTTATAGTTTTGCTTTCATATTTAATATAATGCTATCTTAATTTCTTTTGTACTTGGGTATGATTAACCCTATAATGAACATATAATTTTTTTTATTTATTATTTAATGAAATTATTGATATTTTTGTGACCCAATTATATGTGCTTTATTTTTTTCAAATTAATATTACTAGTATATTAGTTTGAAATCTAGTTTCACACATGGAGATCAAGAGGTCCTGTGTTTTAATAAATCTAGTATAATTGGAATGAGTTGCATACAATTCTTGAAATAGGACGACATAAATCTTCTAGATTATGTTCAAACTTAATAGTTGAATTCACATATCAAAAGTAATGCAATTCTAGGGTTTTAACTAGAAAGTGATTTCAATTAATCAACTTAGTGTTAGGAAACAGTCCAAGAATACAATAATGGAATTAAATAATAATTAGTTAATTGTATTAATAATTATCGAGAAATTCAACTTTTATAGATTGTTATTTTCTTAATTTACTTACTAATTTCTCATTCAATTTTGATTATTAGATGCTAAGAGAAAAGCTAATACTAATAATTATAGTCCATATCAAATTGACACTCAATATTAATATTCACTATACCATAAAATCAATAGGTACACTTACAATTTACCCCTCCCACTTTGGATCCTTCTACTCTTAATCACTATTCACTACATCACTCTCCTCTCATCATAATTAACTCACATTGTCATCTCTCTAATCTTCACTTTTTCTTCCTTCTCTCTATCTCAGTCACTCTCATCTCACTTCTCACTTCTCAATTTACTTCATCTTTGTATGTGAAGTGTAAAAACATCAAGAGGTAAGAAAAGAAATATTGGTTTTTTTTTCTCCTCGATGTAGAATTTTTAGTTGACGAATACTTTTTAAAATCACTATTATAAAGACTATTTTTGTTTAGTGTATTTTTTTTTTTTACAAGAACATTAGCTTTCTCGTATCTCTTCTCTACTACAAACTATGAGAGATCAACCAACAAAGTGATTTTTTTTTATATTTTTAATTTTTTCCTAAGAAAACTAAACTTGAGCAATGTGCCAACATGTTTCTTTATAAGAAAGTGCCAATTTTTTATATTTTTAATTTTTTATTGGAAAGTGCTAATTTTTCTTATGGATCCTATTTACTATCACTATCCACTTTAGTAGTTTTACTTGTAACACATTTTATTCAAGATAAAGTTTGTAACACCTTGGTAATGGGGGCAAAATGTATTTGGCCAAATCAATTTTAAAAAGAAAAAAGAAAAAGAAAAAAGCTACATAATAATTAAACGAGGCAAGTTTCTCGTTCACAATACCTTTATTGAGCTTAGTTTTGGGTTTATGAAGAAAAACCTTATAGGTTTTTTCACA
Organism: Laguncularia racemosa; assembly: GCA_037954665.1. Taxonomy (NCBI): domain Eukaryota; kingdom Viridiplantae; phylum Streptophyta; class Magnoliopsida; order Myrtales; family Combretaceae; genus Laguncularia; species Laguncularia racemosa. The sequence goes on along the minus strand of JBBMOL010000063.1, from coordinate 3,093,395 downwards.
AGTTCTGGATGACCCCGTTAGGGTTTTTGGGTGAGTTTGAGCTTTATAAAACTCATTCCAAATCTACCTCAATTGCCTCATTAATCCAATGTATACTCCTACTCATGTAAGCAAAGGGGAAAATGAAATAAATAAATAAACGAAACCTTGCTATATATATATATATTTGTGTACTTAGAGGTAAATATATTATGTGTGATAGTTCATATATAATGTAAAGGATATTGTATTTGCTAGTCTGTATGAATATGTATATTTACGATTATAAAATTTACTATGTAGATGATGTTAAAAACCTTAACCATTACAATTCAAACATTGCTAAGGAAATTGGAGAATTAAAATGATAAAGTTATAAATTGGAATCAGAATAACTACTATGTTAATTTGATTATTTTTTGTGTATGGCAATCCGGTGTATATATGTTGTTGCTCTAGGGATTGGGTTGCTAGCTAAATGAATTGTGATATCTTGTAGATACTTTACATGTGTGCCTCAATTGAATTGTGAGTACAACTTGGTTCTCAAATATATTAATGAAAGGATTAGCTTAACTTAAAACTTGTCATGCATTATACAAGACATTGCATTTGTTTGATTTGAAGGTCATCACTACTATATAACCAGTGAGAAGTAATCACTAAAAGATTACTACTCTACCATATCTAAACTAAGTGACTTAGGGGTTATCATGTATTTAATGAAGTTTATTTTAAGGGTTTTGCCTGTCATTTTGGGTTGGGTGCTTAAAAAGTGTATTTAAGGCACCTTAAGCTTAAGAGAAAATAAGTGTAAGTATAAGTTAAGCATAACCTGAGCACTAATGGTAAACGGAAATCCTCAACCCAGATAAAGAAGGAGTGAAAACTCTAGACTTCACACAAGTTACTAAAAAATCACATACGATATTGCATTGCATATAATTTCTCATACATAGCATATAGATGATAACTTGTTTATGCTTATGTAGCAATGAAATATTGCACTCCTAACTCTTGAAGTGATAGTTTGCGCATTCCCCTATAGTGCGATTGATCATACAAGTGATAACTCGAGGTATATCACTGCTAGAAGAAAGGTGTAAGTACTATCAACTCCTTTAAGCAAGGTAATGATAGTAAAGCAGAGAAAATACTTTTGAGTCATCTGGTAGATATTTTTTATAAATGTAACTTTGTGAATACTCCCACTTTTGTGATTTTTATAGATATGGGCCCGTTTGTAATTATTACTTTTTTTATCAAATTTAACCTATCAATATTTTTTTATTTATGTATCCAAGCTTTTTATAAAAGCATCCCTTATATATATGTTTTTATTATTTTGATAATTGGAGTAGAGACTTTATAAGTGTTTAATCGCGGTCAAGTATTCATGGAAGATTGTCTCGACTAGGGTCCTTGCGGGACGTGACCACTTTACTTATACAATCCCATGATTTTATCTTATATAATGATGCTTAATATTTTCATATTAGAAGGTGGTATTTATCTTTTTCTTTATAAGTTCATATAATAGGATCCTTACATGTTCATAAAACTTCACCACTTGAATTGGTATGGATATAAACTTACTTGTGCTCAACATATAGACAGATTCAAATAATTATGTATCTTTTGTATCCAATGATCCTTTGGAGCATGGTTAGACTTTAATAATATGGAAATACTAGGAAAAAACGAAGAGGATGGCAATAATTTTTTCTATTTTGCTCTTTGACCATTTTTTTAAGTGCTATCATGAATGTGGTGCATTTGGATATTGGCAATAGACGTAAATTAGCCAGGTCATGACGCAATTTAATGCAACTGAGTGATACAGTAAATAGACTTTGGTATATATATTTAATTAGACTTTACTTTAATTCATATTTTTATCAAATTGTAATTTTTCATGTTTCAGATTTATAACTCATTTTCATTGACTGCAATTTTTAAAGATTTTTGCCTTCACGATTTTTTTTTTAATAAACTTCTAATTGTGTTAGGATTCGCTTATATTTTTTTAATCATGAATGAATCTAATACTATTAAACAAGTTTGATCATAAATTTAGGTTTTTAAATATGATTAATATGTAATATATATTACAAATTGATACAAACCTTTTTAAATTTTGATACAGTCACTGACACGAATTGACCATCCTATCTAAGGATATTTACAACTATTTAGGAATATTACGAGAAAAAGGAAGAATATGAAAAAATCTAATGGAAAATTACAAAAAAGATATTAAAAAAAAAAAAGCCAATTGCGAAATCTTGACGGAAATTATAAATACTTAGGACTATTAAAAAACCATGGACGACTGTGTTTTGAAAATAGAGTAGAATTACAAGAATAAGGAAATTAAAAAGGATATCTACAATTACGAAAGTATAGAGAAAAACTACGAAATGTAAGGAAATTATTAATCATTCATCGATAATTACGAAATATCACTTAATCTTAAAACATCTTTGGTTTAACATCAAATGTCTTAACCAGCTACAAATGAAAGTTATAGAATCTTAAGAAGAAATTTAGGAATTGTGAGTAAACTTATAAAAAATTTACAGCATTTCTTAAATTCTATAAAAAAAATACAAAATCATTTTTCAAGCGACAAACCCTCCAATAGTTTTAAGATTGTAGTACTTCCATATATTAGAGTAAAGCATTATTTGGGTAGTTTGAACTTCGAGGAATGAAGTTAAAGGCTTTATAGTTTAATTGACATAAACGTTGCTATTATTTTATAGTGATACAATGAAGAAAATAAAATAAGGATAAATATCACATTTAATACCTCAACTTCATATATTTTTATAATTATTTGAAGTTTAAAAGTATCAATTTAATATCCAAATTTTACCTATTTTTATAATTAACTATCTAAAATTTACTCATTTGAACTAGTCTAGGTATTATAAATAATCTCGAAAAGTTTATAAGTAGCAAACTAATATTTTTAAACTTTAAGTAATTAATTGTAAAAATAAATAAAGTTTAGATATTAAATGTAATATCTACTCATAAAATAAAATAAAATACTAAAAAACTGAAAATTGAAAGTGAGTCTTAATACATGGTATGAGAAGCAATCAAAGACGTTAAACAATTTAAATCCTTCTTATGATCCTAGTCAATATTTTAATAAGAGCGATTTAATCTTTAATTTTATTATTAAATTATGTATATTAAATTTTTAATATTAATTACTATTAATAGGTAAATTAACAGTGATAATCAAAACTAAACCATTCTCATTAAAAACGTGAGAAGGGCCATAAAAAATTCCGCTTAGGCAGCAAAACTTTTTCCATAAACGTTCGAGTGTTTAAACAAATATTCGATTATATATTGGTTTAGGTGGTGGGGAGCGTGGGCTGCGTAACATGAAAATGACAGATAATGACCCAAAAGTTATATTATCTTAATTTATCGTCGGAACTGGTTAGTGGTTAGGTCCCTTTGATTGATGACGGATGAGCCGTTGGCCACCACCACCAACCAGTGCAGTAAGATGGATGGATATTATTCCTCTCTAACCAATCATATCCAAGGCTTCATACTATATGCTCGTCGATTGGCTCTAAACCTATCCCACCTGGCCATGTATTCTTGTTTTTCTTCATTAATTATATGTTACCAATGTATTAAGTGAACCGTTCCATCATATATAATAACCTTTTTACGTATATTTACTAAAATAATAAACTCTGAAAGTAATAATGTTTTGTATTTTGTTCAAAAGCTAACATGTTCTATTATTTTAAATAGTCTATCAAAAGCATACCCATAAAAAAAAAAAAAAGGGGGACAGAATGAGACTGGCATTCTAATAATGTTTTGTATTTTTCATTATTTGGAGAAAACCCATCTCTCTCTTTCTTTGTAAGAAAGATGATGTCGATAAAACATTGATGTTGCTTCAAATTTTCGTTAAGTTCAATGATTAATGTTCTTCCTCGTGTGACTTAGGTGTAACGACTTTTTAAAAGTAAGATGTTAGTCCTCCACTTAAATTATGGAAAGGGTTGTCCAGCTAGCACAAGACAAGTACGTACGTCTGCATGTTAGCTCCAACATGGAGCTACCATCGCCATCTCTATAAGAAACCACATGACCTTTCTCTTCTTGGCTTCTCAATTTACAAAATATACTTTTGTTTATCGACATGAAAAGGGTAATATCGGATAAGCTATCTGGAATATATTCTATTAATTATATTCAAATATCTCAACAAAAGATCAATGTATCAAAATAAAATTTTACTTTATTGTCATAAGTATTTATATATAATTAATTAAAATATATTTGAAACAGAAAATTCGGAATAACAATTAATTTCTAAAATAAATTTAAAATTATTTGGTCCCGAAGATTATTGGGCATGGATAGATAGAGATATTGACTCAAATACTTCTTAAATTTTAGAGTTTATCCTCTCATCATTAATAGTTTATAGGCATCATGATGCAATATAGTGTATTTAATTGAGGATTAAGCTATCTACTTGCAGTTGAATAGAGCAACTTTATGTTTCTTTCCGTCTAGCCTCTACTACTTTTGTCTACCAAACACAAATCTCCTCAAATACATTATCTAGGGTAATTTTGTTTTGACCACCCACATCGAGTAGGTATCCTTTTTTTTTTTAATTGTTAGGTAATGTTTAGTTTTTAGTGCAGGGCAAACAAATATAACAGTTAAATACATCATAAGAAAACAATATAGTATAAATTTTTTATGCTACATTGGTACACTAAATATAGAACAATTTTTTTTTCTTTTTGTGTGTGTGATGTATATTTGTTTATTATGCACAAGTAACACACTAAAAATGCAATTTTGACAACTAAACTATTTACATTCCAATATATGTATTTTAATCATATTTCCCCACTTCATCACCACTGCCTTCACCCCCACCTCCATCACCACTATTATAGCACCACCACCATTAACTCATCACCATCAACATAGCACCGTTGTAATGATTACATACATTGATTCATTGGTAGTAGCAATGATGATGATAGGGTGGTAGCAATGTAAGAGCAACAATGGTATAGTGTGGTGGTGGTGTTAGTAATGCAATAACTATAGCAACTAATGGTGAAGGTGGTGGTGGTTGTAGTGGTTATCTATGTAATATTATTAGTGAGTGCGATGGTGTATGAGGTCTTTTAGGTAATAGTAATGATGGTAGAGCAAAATAGCCATTGTCGCATGGTGGGTGACAGTGATGATAAATTGGTGATAGTGTAGTAATTTATAATGAAAGTGGGACAGTTGTGATGGTGGCTATAGCTACAACAATGGTGGTGGTGGTGTGAGAATAAGCTTAAGATGATGATGGAAGGTAGCAGTAGTAATAGTGGTAAGGTAATAATTAAAAAAAAAAAAAAAGAAGTGTTAGTTTAGAGTTTTGGTTAAGAGATTTTATTTTATCCTATTGTAAATTTTTTGCACAACCAAACAAATAACACGAAAATCTTGAGATTTATCAAGTACTATAATGAGGCTTTCTTATATTACTAAACTTATTCTATAAACCAAATATAGTACAATAAATATACTAAAGTTATATATATACTCATCTCTTGCTACTCTACAAACTAACACAACACCCCTTTGAACTATTGCTCTAAAGATGTGAAACTTCTGAAGTACATGTTTAGACCTCTAGTGAGACCTTGGTTCCCTAGCTTAAGTTATAGTTGCATTGTTATCATAATACAGTGTAACTAGATCAATAATGCTTGGAACAATTCCTAACTTAAGGATAAAATTTTTTTATCCACATAGCTTTTTTAGCTACTTCTAAAGCAACAATGTACTCAAATTCTATTATAGAATCTACCATTGTCTCTTATTTGAAACTCCTTTAGTAAATAGCTCCATTGTTAAGCTAAAACACATAATTTTATTATGATTTCAAATCATCTTAATCCATCTAGAAGCTAGTGTTAGTATATCCTTTGACAACTAATTCCTCATCTCCTCCAAGACCAAGAGTATTATATCCCTTGTTATAAACCCTAACAAATCTCAAGATTTTCATGGCGCAATATATACTCACTTTCTTAAACATCATAAACCACGAAAATCTTGCAATTTGCCATCTAATATCAATATATCATTAAAAAAATAGTATAATTTTATTAATCCATGAATAATTATGAAATAAAGAACAAATTAACTAAAATAAAAAATTCAAATAAAAGAAAAACCCCAAATTAAAACCACTGTTAGAGTAGCTATCATGACAGCTTTGGTCGCCCTATAAAGGTAGGTTGTCTGTTGTCAGGTACCCACCGAAATGAATCTTATGACTCATGCATGGTAGAGGATGCTGATGCTGACACTTCCTCTTAAGAAAGCGGGGCTACCATTCCCTGAGCAGACAAGGCGACCATAAAACGTATCATATCTGCGAAACTAAGAAAAAAATGAATCGATTAAGAGTTTAGAAAATGACCCCATGGAGATCAATATAATTTTTCTTTTTTTTAAAGGCTCTAGGATATATGACTAGCCACTTACTTTAGGTTGGTTACATAACAAACTACACACCAATCTGGCAATCTCATGAAGCAATCCATCAGTCTCCCTGTAAGCCCCACAAGGGCCGAATCATTACTTGCCAATTGGCCTAAATTTCAAAATTGTCCTAAAAATAAATAAATAAGCCTCATCAATCTAAGGGAATAAATTCAGCACATATGATACTAATTGCTAAATATAGAGAGATGGGGTCATGCATATATAAAACTTAATTTAAAGCTACCCATACATGCTATAGCCCCACTTATTATTATTGCATTCTTCAGTTTGATAACGTAATATTTATTAAAAAAGAAATGATTATTCCATAAAGGCCATCTTATTTGAGTGAAAAAATAATAAATAAAAATGAAAGAGCTTAATTGTTTTGAATATATTTAAATTCAGGAAACTGTTTTTTTAATGACAATTAGGTTCGAACCTTGTACTTGTTAAGTTCCCTTAAACAAGTATAGACCCCTCTATTTCACTTATGCAGAGCTGTCCCCTGGAAATAAAAATACAAAAAGTATTCAAGAAGACAAGATACCTGTAGGACCTGAGGCCCCTTCCCCATACAAAAGAAAAAAAAAAAACAAGCAAAGCAAGCTAGCATTTCTCTGTGATTGCAACCTTCCAACACAGAACACTCTTACCAAAACCTAATCCAACTCCAACCCCTTTTTCCTACTCCTTTTCACTCCCCAAAAGCTTTTAGAGGAAAACCAAGTTGTGCGTACCCTCAAATGGAAAATGATCCTTCAACATATCGCCCGTCTTCATACTTGGCAGGTTGCATGTCACCATCTTGTTTCCCCATCCGTGAAGAATTGGAATACTCTCGGCTCCATCCACCCCATTGCAAGAGCAAAACCAGGAGCCAAAAATGGAGGAATCTAATCAAAAGGATAGTAAGAGATAGCAAGTTCCTGTGTACCCCGAAAAGGCCGGTGTCTTTTCGCTACGACGCAGTAAGCTATTCCCAGAATTTTGATGATGGAGTATGTGAATTCCGAGCTTATAGATTTTGCACACAAGTTTCCCGTCATCAAAATCCTAGATGGGGTTGAGTTGAGGTCGAGTTTCATAATGTCTTGTTTCTATTTTTGGTGAGATCTTTCCAAGTTTTGAGAGGCTTAACTGGGACATACTGTTTCCAGATTGTATATATACATATATATATATATATTGGTCCTGATCAATCTTATGTAACTAAGGAATCAATTTACCAACTTTGATTGTATATATATTTTGGTCTTGATCAATCTTATGTAACTAAGGAATCAATTTACCATTTTTTTTTTTTGGTACTTCTTCTTGTGATGTGATAGATGGAGGCATCAAACTGCAGATCTGATACTAATATTCTTTTAGCATGCATTTTGCCATGAAAAGGGTGGAAGGCGAGAAAGATGTGTTATGCCAGTCAGGCGAGGAAGATGTGTTATGTCAGTCATGACTCATGATGTTGTAGATCCACTTGGCCTGCTGGTTTCGGATATTTCTGTGAATCGAAAAAGGAAAAGGGCTAGAAAGTTAAAAATCATTATAAGAATTCCACTTATGTTTTTTACGAATTCTCTCTCACTTTTGATGCTTTTTTCTTTAAAAATACATACGCTCTGCTTATACATCTGAGTTATTTTTACAATTAAACTATTTGAGTTTTTCACGCTTTCTCATTTTGCTAGCCTATGTTATTATTTATTTTCAATGATATATTCTCAAGTCCATCAAAAAATGTTACCCCAGCGTTAGAAAAAAGAAAGGGCTACAAAAAAAAAAAAAACATGAAATCATGGTAAATCTAATAAAGTTTCATCGAATTAACCTTAAAAAAACTATAATATATATATATATATATATGCAAAGTGAAAAAAGCATGAAAACTCACAATATATAACTAAATGAATTAAATATATATATATATAAAGTAAAAAAGCACAACTTTGGTCTCAAAATTGAATGAATGAAACTCAAAAAAGTGTGAAAACTCACATTATGTAAAGGGGGGAAATATATACATAACATAATATTAAAAATAAAATGAAATAAAATAAAAAAGAAGCGAAAATTCAGATATATTTTCTCGAAAGATGCAAGATCAAAATATTCTACAACAGGAATTTCCCCCTCTCCATCTTATCACGGAATTTTAGGAGTTGTCACCATGGTACTGTTTTTTTACTCCAACATGTGTATAGGAAATCATGAGAATGTGTCCTGTTAAAAACATCTATGAGAAGTGATTTTACTAACATACATTTATGGAGTGAATTTACTGGTTTGAGTTTTTAACCTTCTAAATTTTCCAATCTGCACACCCCCACTGTCTCATGTTTGTCTCAAAAATAGTAATCCTAGTAGTCGCAGAAACCAAGTCAGATGAAAGGGATGGTCCTAGTTTCTAAACTTGGGTTTCTTCCAAAGGACAAATGTAAAACAAGACTTAAATTTTGATTAAACAAATTGTCTGATTTTATTCACATTTGATATATAGTAATATGTGGAATGAAATTGAATGGATTCAACAATGGAATGTCGAGTCTATTTCAATATTTGAAAATATCCATAAAATCATTCCCATATTATTAGATATAGCATATTTGGAATGGAATGGAATATGTATATAGTTATATTTGTTAAAAATATTCTTAGTTCATAGATATAATAAATATATATTAATTAAGTTAAAAAATTATTTTAATAAATGTTACTAATGAAACTAAAATAGAATCTTGATTCCGCTATCTCGAAAGGAAAATAGCGAAATAGAATTCCCCTTTAATTTCAAAAGAACGAGATTTGACTTCTAAAACACTTCTGAACGTGGAAAAAAAGAAGAAAACCTAGGATCACGGTTTCATTTTGGGTATATTGCAGCATACCAAATATGACATAAGTGTAGTAAAACTTATTTCATATTTATATCCCACTATCCTCAATAAATGTTAAATGCTAATGGAATCTTGAACATACATTTCTCATAAAGCATTTCATATATTATATAGCCAATACACTCTCTTAAATTTATACTAGTGGACAATACCAAATTATTATATGTAAAATTATTAATAAAAATGATAAGAATACGATAGACTTGTAATACATACAATTAAAATATAAAATAATTATAAAATTAAAAATTAATTATTCAATACCATTATTTATATACTTGTACACAATCTTAATCTTTATTTGACAATATCATGTCATCGTCTTGTATACAATCTTAATCTTTATTTGACAATGTCATGTCATATACCACAAATAAAATAAAATAAAATAAAAACATAAAGCAATAACTCAAATTTGAGCAATGCCTCAAGCATGTTATCTCTATGCAGTAGCAACATTATCTTAATGTCAGACTTTGCTGACCAAATTAGAAATACAACGTTTCGCATCCTTCATAAGTCTTGAAGTTCTTCATGGGTCTTAATGTTCCTATTTGAAACACTATGCAATCATTATCCAAAACCAATTCAATATTGGGTAAATTATAAAAAGATATCCTGTATTTTAAATCATTTGTAAAGAATTTATCTATATTTTATTTTTTGATAAAGAGATTATTTATATTTTTTAATTTTATATTAATAATAAATAATGACATATATCGATATTATAAAGGCTACTTAATTACTTTTCTTATTTTATTTTTTTCCCCTTCGTTTTGATTTTACACAATTTTTTTATATTTTCATTAAATTATATAATTTACTAATATTATTTTATTTAATTAATTATTTATTAACCAATAGAATATTGATACCTGTTGTCATTTACTATAGACACAAAATTAAAAACACGGGTCAAATCTTTGTCAAAAAACAAAACATAGGTAACTTCTTGGCAAATAACTCAAAACACAAATCACTTTCTTGTAATTTACCCTTCAATATTTCATAACATTCAAAAGCTTACGACTTTTTATAGTTTGTTAATCACACCGTTCATATATATTAATGTCTACCTTCAATCTTCCACTATGTTGATAGTATAATGTTAAAAAAGAAAAGAAAAAAGAAACCTAATATATGCCCTTTATCTTTCATGTTTCTTGAACTCTAAACTAAGGTCCTTTGAAACTAAAAGGAAACAATAAACAACAATAAGTGAAAGTTCAGCATATAATTAGCATTTTAGCTTGATATGTAACATCAAAATATATTTTTTATATTGTACATGAAGGTTGAACACATGAACATAAGACATCAAATATTTTACGATCGGGAAAGTTAAATTTAAAAAAGAAACTTTATACAAAAAGTAGCACAAAAATTACTTATTAAAAGGATATCGGCTACTTTAAGATTAAATCAAATAGGAAAAAAGCTATAGATCGGTAGAAACCAAGGGAAAAATAGAATGAATCTTGACTACTCTCCACAATTTTGCAAGTTTGAAGCATACATCATGAAAATGTACAACCCTTTTACTTCACTAAATAGATTAAGACTGTAATGGAATAGGTATTACTGGGAATAGAGTAAGGGTGTAATAGGTTATGAATGGGTATTACCATGTTTACTTCAATGTAATGGAATCATTAAAATGGCAATTAATTGATAGAACTAATAAAGAATAAACATCAAAAGTACTAAAATATCCCTCCAATTATGAGTAATATAGCAGTGAAAGATAAAAAAATAAAAAGTCCAATTCTTGCGACCTCCGCAGGAAGGAACCCTAATCCTCAAATTGGAACACGCGACCACCAGAGGAAGGAATGATCAACAACACCAACAACATGAACAGCACGGTACCATCCAGGTTTGCACTCGAGCAAACAGATCTTAAGTCCAGATTTGCACTCAACATGAACTACAGCTAATTCATGCACACGACACTTAAGTCCAGATTTGCACTTGAATAGACAAATTACGGCTTGACTAGCTACCCCTCCTCTCGAGTTGCGACCTAGGCTAGTGGCAATGGTGGTTTAGCGGAGAGATGTACAAAGAAGTTGCTCGACATGAACTACAGTTGGAACAAACGAACTATAGCTCGATCAACTACCCCTCCTCTCGAGTCATGACCTAAGCTAGCAACGGTGGTGGTTCGGTGGAGAGATGTACAACAAAGTCACTCGACATGAACTATGGCTAGATCAGCTACCCCTCCTCTCAAGTTGCGACCTAGGCTAGCGATGGTGATGGTGATGGTGATGGCTCGACGAAGAGAAGTACAATGAAGTCGCTCAACATGAATGATGGCCATCTCCATTCAAATGCACCGAGATGACATAATGATCGATGATGTTTTGTTTGAGGGCAAATTTTGTAATTTTTTTTTATTATTTGAGGTTATTTTTTAGATAATTGTAAATTAAAAATTTTAGAATTGCTATATATGATGTATAAATTAAGAATGGTCATTCTTTATTTTCATGAATTGCAATTCCTTAAGAATTTTGATTATCACCAAGTAAACAATATAATAGGGTCCTTATAAGGAATAAGGGAGCAATGACTTAATTATAAAAGTAAATAATTTGTAGTGAGGAAGCTTAGAAAGTACAACAGAAAAAATATATATGAGAATGGATTAAGTTTAGCATATATTTGCTTTTTCGACACACATACATATTAATGCTCATAAAAAAACACAATAATCCTTGGCATTTGGCAGGACTCCATAATCCGTCATTTGCACATAGCATAAAGAGCTCTAAGAACAGTCATTAGATAAAGCACTCAAATCAACATTGCTAGCTTATATCTATTTTCGAAGAGCAAGAAATAAAATATGGTTAATAATAAAGCTTTGGGTGTCGTAGGATAACATTAGGAAGATGAAAGGCAGACTTTTTATGCCAATTGATGAGGCGACCGCCAAGGTTTTGGATGGAATAATATAGGCAATAAGAAAGAGTAGTGGGATTTCTACTTAACCAGCAAGACGTTGTGGGAATAGTAAAAGAGTAGGTTAGCATATGTGATTGTCATTGCAATAAATTTTGAACTGTTTTTTATCCTTTTCCTTGCTTTGGAGAGGAAGAGATGGGAAGAGAGTTAGAAATGATTACACGGGATGGAGATACAGATATATAATTGATAGTCTTTTGAATTGTTTTTTTGGATACATTGATATATTACGTGACGGTGCCTCGCAGCAACTTATGGTAATTATGTCACAATACTGATCCTGCTGAATTATATGCCATCAGACACAAGGAAATTTTATTAGAAGCTGAAGTTAATCGGTGCTGTGCAGCGTCCTTCCAGTTCCAGAGTCCCATACCTCACTGGCGCCAGCCTGGACACTTGCAATTATCTTTACCATCCAAGATTCCACGTCTACCCATTTTGACAAATAAATCCATGGGGGAATTGACATCGCAGAAGATTCTCTTGGTCATCTTTTGATGCATTTGCCCTTCCCAATAATGAAAATGGAAACTGGGCTGACATCCATGCAAATACTGAAACAATGTGCTTCCACTGAAAACCAAATTACATCAGAGAGCAGGTAAAAGGAATCCCGAGCGTTCACTATCTTAAGCTATGCCGTACTCCAGTGAAGAGAACAGTGTTGTGTGCCCATTTTTCTTCATCTATTACGTATCATACCAAGAAAACGGGATCGACAAGATAAAAGCAGGTATAACCCAATGCAGCCGTCCAGAAGATTCTCAGCTCTCCAGTTAAGTGAGGGTATGGAGGAAGGACAAGTATCTAAAAACTGTAATCCTCGCATTTTGCATAGTTCTTATGAAAATCTTAGAGACATCAAAAATTTACTGAACATTGTGCCATGGTCTCCTGGCATGTCACCTTTCCAGAGATTGTATGTATTTCTGTTAAGATGAATTGAGAGAACAGAGAATAAAAATTACTGTGTCTAAGATCATTCTTGTTCGAGAAACAGAATCCTTACCCAGAAACCAAAGGAAAAAAGACGTGGAAAGAAAATTTACGACTCCCTTGTCAACAAAGAGATTCCATGAAGAAACTCGTCTTCAACTAGCCACCGCAAGAAATATGTGCTAAGCTCTTCCAATAAGTATAAATATTACAAGTAATTGAATCATTTTAATCCATATTGCACTAACAAGTACCTCAGGAGGGAGGAATCTATCAGCTGGAGCCTAGCAAAAAAAAAGTAGTAGAAACTAGTCTTTTTAGGCCTGAAAATCACCCCATATTTCCTACAACATAACTCTTCACATAAAGAGATGCCTGAAAAATATGAACTTGATAAGACAATTCTTAACGACCTCGTCCACGGCCCCGACCACGACCCCTTCCCCGACCACGTCCCAGTGGCTTTCCTGTCATTACAAGAGGCAAAAATGACGTAAACAATCAGTTGGGACAATACTACAAAAAAACAAAGAGTAAATTAAGACAAGAATAAAGCCAAAGCACTGGACTTAAGAGAAAAATTTCTTTACCAGCAGTTGGCTTCTTAGGCTTGATCTTAGGAGTCTCTTCTACCAGCAATGTTTCAAGATTCAAACTGTCAGGAAGAATGTAATATCTGATGTTGTTGCCCCTCACACTCAAATGATCGAGGGTGACAGGATTTTTTCCTTTCAGTGTAAGTTTGACGGTCTTCAGGTGTGTGTTCATGCTAATATCAACACCTACAAGGAAAAAAAATGTACACAACAAATAATAAGTCTACAAAAAATGAAATTGAAAACCAAAAAATAAAAAAACCAACATTAGGCTGCACCTGATGTAAGATAAAATATATGCATATACATGCGATGTAACACAGACATTTCAATGGCATTGCAAAAGAGATATCAACAGGTCCCTCAACCACTGATGGAACCCATAGGATGTCCATAACCACAAAAATTCTTCTTTATGTCATTGCGCAATGGGACAGCTACAAAGCCATCAGCCAAGTGTATATTCCACCAATCTATCCTATTAAAGATCACATTGGAACTTCTCAATATATCCCCACCAAAGCCTTTCCACTAATACTGCTGTTGCAAAATATATATTCCCAAGCCATCCTATTGAGAAAATTATCCACTTTGTATACAGTTATTCAACCCAAATCTATTACTCCGTGCTAGATTCAGTTTGATATTTTAAGAAGCAAGCAATACTGAAGATGCTTTAGGCTATCAAGAATTTTCTGGATTTTCATTAATAAAAGATAGAAAATGGGTATCTCCCCTGTACAAGTGAAGAGAAACTTGCTACACTATACAAGAGTTAGGCTACACAAGATCATCTAGATAAAAACTCAGAAGGCCTTAACAGAACAGGCTCTCAAAAGAAAACTCTAGGAGCTTGAAATGAAAAAGAGACAAAGTTAGTACCCTTTCTTGTTTTCTAAATCTTTCTTATTGATGTATAAAATGCTGTATTTGACATCTCTACCCAAACATAGCCTTAGTGTGAGCTAAGAAATATCAACAGCCGCCCGGTGTCTTTAAGAACCTTGCAACTAGATAAGTTTGTCCTTAATGATTATCATTTCCCATTATCAAAAATATGCACTCCCACTAGTTTACAATCTCAGAAGTCTCCGATGGAAGTTTCCAAGATAAAGTTTATGTAATGCTTAGGGTGTATCCAGATATATCGAGGTCAAACCATATGAAATAGCGATGAAAAATATTGTAAGAGTGAAGCAGGACCTGAGTTACGGCATCAATAAATTCTACCTTTGTGGTAAGTAATTTAAATTTGTACTCATGTGAGGAAAAAAGATTTTGCTATTTGGGTGCAAAGAAAAGACTTCAGTATGATCTCACAAGGATCCAAGTTACCATGGGCTATCCACTATTTGGACATTAATAGTATCTCCAGTGCCTGAGTTTGGAAATTGGCCAGAACCCCCAAAAATAAATAAAAGAAAGAAAGAGTGAAGTGGGGAAGACAGAACATAGGACACACAGGGAGGCAGAAAAATAGAAAACAACATCTCCAATTCCTAGAACCGAATCATTTGCCAAAAAAGAAAAAAAGGAAACTCCAAGTATTTTTACCGCCTAATAACACACTATCGGGGCTTCACAATTACCACACTAAACAGCTAAAATGGAACCAACACAATTAACTTTTGTTGGGGATAAGTAACAAGAACACTTAATTTGCTATGCTAAAATATTCATCTCCTATAATTCGGCGTCTAGCTAAATCATTTTTTTTTTCTTATTCTTCTTTTAACACTTCTTACCCAAAAAAAAAGAATCGTTGTTTTTTATTGGTCATAATGCCTTTGTTGAATCTAGACCACAAACTCAGATTTGTTTTCTCAGGTGACAGAGCATTTCCAAACTTGATGTTAGCATTTTCGAAGGGTCATTCTTCATTCAGGAAGTTTCAAGATATGAGGTTACAAGTAGATTGAACAAGCAGTTAAGTGCAAATTTCTGTCAGATTGAAGACAGGTATATATGAAATAAATTTTGGAGAAGACAGATGTTTCAAGACATATCAAGAGGGAAGATGAGCTAAATATGCTTCTGTGTTGCTCCTTGATAAACTGTCCAACTTTTGTTGATAATCAATATGTTACTCCAACAAGATACAGAAAGTTATAAGAGAATGGTCAGCACAAGTGTGTCATAGACATTATACACTCATAGTCCTGCCTGAAAGTTAGTGCTATCGGCTAAATATAAGTGTTCATATTCCTAGTCCAGTACAACTTGACAACAAGAACATCAAAGTTGAACCTATTTTCAGAATTCAGAGCGTAATGATAGTTTTACTTTTTTTCTTTTTGTGCAATTACAGAGCTTAGCAGTAATAATTTATCCTGCTCCAAGAAAAATAATAAGTAAAAAGAATTTCAGAGACTTCCTTACAGTAAACTTAAGACAAAATGGAAAAATAGGGTGCCTAAATATAAAATAATGCAGCAGAATAACTAGCAGTCATCCAGGACATAAAAGAGAAGAAGCCAATAGCAGGCTATGAAATGTGGAAAAGAAAAGTTTCAAACCGTTTTTGTAACCAAACTCCCCAATACAAGCCAATAATTGACCAGTAGCAGCAGATAGAAGACACAGGGAAAACCAGAATACTTCTTCTACGACTGCAGTCTCTCTAAGGATTTTCCTCTATATGACTAATCTTGTAAAATCTAAATGACAAAAGGCTTTGCTGCATTCTAATGGTTCAAGAGAGAAAAGTTGGTAAAAATGCAATGCTTCAGACAGTTAAAAATGAAGCTCCCCAACTACTGTATTCAGCTAGCATCCCATCTATGACCCATTACAGAATATATCTGCCAGTCGATATCTTATAGCAATCAAAAAGAAACTATATTTATCATCAACAAACTGCAAATAAATTAGTGGAAGGTTATACTATGAGACCTGCCTTTTCATCTCAAATCTATGTTATATATTTGGTCAGAATTCGATGCTTACAGATTTGGTGTTCTTTTTTTTTTTTTTGGCCAGAATTATAGATTTGGTATTCTATGTTTCATGAAAATCGTACCGTCTTCTGAGAACAACTCGAAATGTGTTTTTATCCACATCTCTAAGAAGCCAATCTATTTTGAAAGACCAAAAACTGTATCTAGAGTTATTGAACAAATAATAATTGGCATACGATAAACTTTTTCTATAACCTCTTCTAATGTCTTCCTCTCTACTCCTTAAAACACAAGCCACAAGTCAGAAACCCACGCACGTATAAAATCAGCAAAACTTGGTTCCTATAAGGCAGGTTCCACAAAACCCTAACCCTAAACCCTAAATACTAAACAGAAACAGTAGAGGAAAACAAGAAAAGCAAGACGAAACATAAGAACCTGTAATGGTTCCATGAACAACTGTTCCATTCTTGAGCTCGATCGAAACGGTCTCGTTGTTCAACTTCATCAAAAACCTGAAATACGAAATTGAAATGGGAAATCACTACAGAAGCGCAACAGAGACAGCTAAGACTCCCGAATGTAAGTAAAATTAGGAGAGAGAAACTTACCTGACGAGCTTCATTGCTGATGAGAGACAAAAGCTGCTTAGTCTTCAGACTGGAAGAAGAAGAAGGAGTCTAGGGTTTGGACTTAGCTTTTCAGCTTCAAATTCTGGTTCAATTTTGTATACGGAGCGCCACTCTAATTACACTTTCGTGTCACAATAAGTAAATAAACAAATATTAAATACCCATATTTGCTATTGCTTTTATTGGAAAAAAATGTGAGTTTTTATTTTTATCTTAGTCATTCAATAGAAGAAAGAAAAAAGTTATTTTAATTTGAGGTATACATCAAATATAAAATCCGCTATCAAATTACTTTAGCTTAAGGAGACATTTACTTGAATTAAATTCAATTCAATTATAATTAAGTCGAATTTAAATTTAAATTATATGCTTGAGTTTTAATTATTTAATTCAATGAGTTTTACAAACTTAACTAGGTTTGAAATTTGATATAAATTTAATAGAAAAGAATATATTTCTCAAAATAAATGAATTTATTATGCTCAACCAAATCTAACTCAAACCTATCAAGTATTAAGGAATAAGGATAATTAATCGATATTAAATTATATTTTCCAGTTTAATATTTGCTGTCTTAAATTTTTTATCTCAATCATATCTCTATTAATTATATTCAAACATTTAAACCAAAAAAATAGGTAATGCAAATCCATTCCACCATTACAAGTATTAGTATGTGATCGGTTCGGACATATTTAAAATACAAAATTTAGGATAACAAATGCCTATCTCTACTTTAAAAGACTCAATTTGGTTAGGTTGGTTGGAAGAGCATTTGTTTTCTTTTAATTTTTTATTGGACCTCCTTTATTATTGTTATATTTTCATTTATCTTGTCTTTATTAGCATTGAATTTGATATTTTACTTCTTAGTAATGTTTTATTATAAAGAAATGCAAGTGCTTTTTTACACTTTTAGTAAATAACTTCATCTCAAGAGTTGTAAATGTTAAAATTCTTAAGGTTAGAATAATTTAATTTAAGTTATTATTAATATTATAACATATTATTATGATTCAATAATTAATTTATTATAAAAATAACATTGATAGTTTTACCGTTTACTATTGACTTAAAATGATATAGAAACTATTATTCCTACTACATACCCTTTATAGTTAATAATTAGGTTGTTATTGTGATGAAAAAAAAAAAAAGCATTGATTAATTATCGTTCAAAATATTATCATCACCATTATCATTGTCAATGTTATTATTATTATTACACAAAATTATCATTATTTATTAATGAACCCCTTAGTTAAAATAGTAAATAATGTTTTTTTAAAATGCAAAAGGGTGTGGTCTTCGTTTGCATTGTCAATTGAAATATCTTACTCGCAAACACTACGTTTTCAAAATTTGTTTTATACACATCCATGAATGTGCTGGAATAGCTCAGTTGGTTAGAGCGTGTGGCTGTTAACCACAAGGTCGGAGGTTCAAGCCCTCCTTCTAGCGTTGAAATTTTCTCTTTTTATTTTCACTTGTTTCTTTGTTAGTGTAATATTTTCTTCCTATTTTCTGCCCTGGCCCCCCAAACAACGCCTATTACCTATATTTCGAGTCTGATAGTACCGGCTCGGTGGAGACGCATCCTAAAGTACTGAAAAGGATCATGGCTCGACTCACTATTTTAAATCAAATCACATTATAAATGGACGGTCTTGTTGTTTATCATTCTGACTCATTGATTTTTGTAAACCATGACTTTGAACTATGGGTAATTATCAATTTATTTATTTTTAAGACATGAAATAATTGAAAATAAAAATGCACCCTTCTTGTAGAGGTGCTAGCGTGTAATTTTAAAGTAATAAAAATAAGAAAAAGTTTAATTAAATGTGATAATTCGGTATTCCCATCTAAAATTAATTTTATATTATTAAAATTAACTTTTCTAGATGAAGGGTTCTAATTGGAGTAGTCACATGTGTACCGTGATCAAGTCTCGCATTATACATGACTTTAGAGTAGTGATATGGAGATTGAGAATGTAATCGAGCTGAGTGTAGGACGGTTAATCGAAACCCAAACCCAACCTAGCAACATAATGCACATCCCAAAACCTGCCTCAACCTGATAGGATTTTTTTTTTTTTTCGTAACCCTAAACTCGCCCCGATTAAGAATCAAAAAGCCCATGACTTGACCTTATCTCAACCCGGTAGGCGATTAAGCGGCCAATTCCGATTTCTAAAGACCTAATAGAGGTGCAAGAAGAGAGTAGAGATAGAGTGGCAACAACGATGAGAGAAGAGATAGAGTTGAGTGGAGATAGTCTGGGCTGGTGTAGGGACTTGAGAGTGCAACTGTCCAAGTGGTGAGTGTGTAGTGTGCTAATGTAGACTGTGAAAGCAAAGTGGAACTGATCTATTCGAGTAAGTTTAACAGTTTCTATTTTGTGCATTGTGCTAAAGAGTGAAGACTGTAGTGTGAACGCTGGTCGGCAATGTGCTAATGTAGACTGAGGAAGCAGAAGCAAAGCAGAATTGATCTGTTAAAGTGAGTTTCATTTGTTTCTATTTAGTGTTGAAGAAAGATTATAGTGTAGTGTGATGTGTGAACTGTGGTCTATGAAGTTGAAGTGTCATTTGAACGTTTGCTATTGCTAGTCATTGATGCCGAAGGCTGAAGCTTAGGAATTCTAAACTCTAAAGTGGAGTGGACACGCGCCAAACTGACTCGACATTCTTTTGACTAGAAGACAACCAAAGTCTAGACTCTAGACTAAACAACACAAGTCACAAGACCAACACCAACCAGAGTACTTTTTTTAGTAACCACTATTACTACATATCAATTGTAATGGCTTTTGTTTAGGTGGGAAATTGAAAGAATTGTATTATACATAAATATAAATATAATAAAATAAAATAAAATATATTCATTAAAAATTATACTATTAATTTATTTTTTTTCATTATTATTTTTATCAGGTTGGATTTTCCTATCAGGTTTTTTCTAAATTCTATAACTTAACTTTAAACCTTATCGGGTTTTATTTCATATCTCAAAACTTGATCCTAAACCCTATAAGGCTAAACCTTATAAGGTTTTTATCGGGTTAGTTGGTCGAATACTCTATTACAATTCGTCCCAGTTGTATTCCTAGTGGAGATAGCACACAATGAGATGGCATGGGGAGAATGATAGAAAGGAAGACTAGACAATCCTTACACATTGAATGCACAAATGATAGATAAGAGAGCCTAAAAAAACCCTATATGTCAACTTTGTAGCTTATGTGATGCAAATTAATAATTGCTTGAGTTATTTGTTTGATCTTTGAGATTAGAGATAATGTACTAAAATGCCGTTTTTCTAAATTTTTTATCCAATGTGATGTAATGTCAAATGAAGATGAGTGATTGAGTATTTATAGACTTCTGGATTCGACAACATCTATTCAATAGCCTCAATGATTGATGGATGAGATGGAAAATACTCAATCATGGTTATCTTAAATGAGTTTGTTGATGAGTAAGGCCAATAGTCATCCTTATGAATGTATGAGCCTACCAAAAAAAGTTAGATGCAGATGGAGCAATCTAACAATCCATGTTCTAAGCTTACTAAGCTAAATCTCTTTAAGTCATTCCATATGTTAATTAAATTCCTTGAACCCTATCACTTAACCCAAAGATTTAAGCCTGAGTCTGTAGTGGATTTAGTTCAATATTTTAATATGATGAATTTAGCTATTAGATTATAGACATCGTTTAATTAAAGTTACAATCAATAAAAATAATTATATAACATAATCCCTTTTTTACTATTAGCAACTCTTGTTTTACTATATTGGGGATGATTTACTTCTAAAAAAAAGTGTCAATAGCTTCTATGAAGTTTTCGATAACTTTCCAAAAGTTGGTGATAGTCTCTTTTACTATTAATAAATTTTATTTTTTTACTGCAATTGTGAAGATTTTAGTATATTAGGAAAGTGACCATATAGTCACTTTTAAGTGATTGTACCTTATAATTCCTCTTATGTTATTACTACTATTATTTATTTATTTCTTTGGCAAAGAATCCTCTACACCGCTTAAATACATATAATAGATGTAAAACAACACAAAAGGCATACACTTTTCATTTACTAATTTCAAATGGAAAAATAAGAGTGTAGCTAAGATTAATAAAGCAACAACTAACACCAATCAACAATAAACAAGCTAAAACTATAAATAAAAAAATACTATTTAAGCAATCTAAATTTAAAAGTAGAGTTTATGGTTTTAGACCATCAAAAGAGGTAAACAAAACAAGATAAATGTGTGTAGTTTTTATTGGGATTTCTCTCTTAAGATACAATAAAATCTAGAAACTTGAATTGCAACTTTTCAAGTTTATAATTACATTGGATAAACATAAGATGGTGTTCGCAGAAGATACTATTGGACACTTTTAAAAGAGAGAAGAGAATGACTTTGTTCTATGAAAAAAATCGTAACCCCCTAGTACCTACAAATGAGTTATGTATATTATTCAAATTTCAAACAAAAAAAAGTGACACGACTCCTCTGAGGGTCATGAACACTAGAATTTTATTTTTCTCTATAAGACTTCGTCCAAACATTATACAAATGAGATTTGAACAAAGTCCGATTTTCACATGATAGGGAAATTGAATTTCTATCGTTCGCAGACATGGGAAATGAGAAAATTGCTACTTCATCCAATTCTTACATAAGAGAGTCCGCAAAATTCTTATATACACTTCTTGTTCACATGTGCATTCAAATCTCATTTAAAATGTTCAAACAATCTTTTATCAAATTTACTCCAAACTTAAGATTTTAGTTTTAATACCATTTCTTACCTTGCTTCTCAAATTCTTTTTCTTCGTGATTTTGATTTTCTAATTATATAGATTTTTTTTTTCTTTTATCATTCCTTGATGGAAAAGGATTTTCCTTTTTCTTTCTAGTGATGTTTTTATTTATACTAAAATTTTTCATTTCTATTAAAATTGAAAAGAAGCAATTTGATAACTCCATAATCATACATCAACACCTAATCAAATGTCCAAAGCCCTACATGTTTAATTAGATTGGTGACATCCTATTAGGAGCCAGCAGTCTCTCCACCTCAAGCACACTATTTTGAATTTATCATCACATATAGATGCAATCCCCCTACACAAATATATTATTAAATAAAAACATAAGAATTAAAAAACTCTTTAAAATTTAGAAAATAAATACAAAAAATTGAAAGAAAAAGAACAACTAAAAAGGATTTCGATAATGAATATTTTTTAAGCGTTAGTTAATAGGTTAAAAAAAAGTATTTTTCAAAACCGATTCATAAAACAATAAATACATAAAAATATAGCTTTTGTATTTTTAAATTGATAACAACAACCCCAAAATACCACCCTTTAACATCTCCCATGATTCTATACAACATTTATGAAAAAAAAAAAAAGGTTTTCCCTTAAATCATTTATGCATGACACGAAGAAGGGAGATGCCCGTGTAGTGTTAAGTGCAAATTGATATTCAATATGAGAAAGTGACAACTCCGGTTGGAAAAAGAAACAATCTAAAGCTGCGGTGGCCAAATCTTTCTCACAAACACAAACCCTACTCTCTATCTCGATTTATCTTAATTGACTCTCTCTGTGGTTATGAATCGGATGCTCTGGATAGGGCTTGTATGGTTCGATTTGGGGAAAAAGAAAGGGCCAAAAAAAGAGAAAACTAAGCACACTTTATATATTTATTCTTTTGGTTAAGACACACTTAGTTTTATTAGTCTGACGTATTTTATATTATTTTTTTATTAAAAAATATACGTTAAATATATATATATATATATTTTTTATTTATACAAAAACACTTAAATCTTAATACTAGTGGTGATCTAAAGCATACCAGCACCACTTTCTGTTCTACACCACTCGGTGAAAGAGATATTCTATTTCCAATTTCCATATATATATATATTTATTCTTGATATCAAAACCAAACAACCTTGGACAAAGACAAAAACTCAGCAAAAAAAACTTTCGAGTTCCTTTCCTTTCATTTTCCACTTCTGCCTTGTCTTTTCTTTTTATCTATATATTTTTAATTTAATTTATTTTTTGGTTGCAACCAAGACCACCCAATTGCTCAGCCATAACTAGAAAGAGATCAACGATATAGCAACCACATGCACACCCAACATCACCAACAGGAATAGAGAGAAAGAAAAGAAAATATGGCAATGGCAATGGCGCTTAGACGTCTCTCTTCTTCCACTCAGAAACCCATTAGGCCTCTCTTCAATGGCTCTCCCTCCATTTACTACATGGTACGTTACGTACACACACGTTGGCATGATGTTTCGTGAATTATATACACATGACATGCTTCATAATATATAGGTACGTGCATGTTTTGTTTTCTATGAGTTGTTTACGTAGTTCTAATTGTGTTTTTGTAGTCATCGTTGCCCGCTGTTGACGAGAAGCCTGGAGTCACTGTAAGCTCATTCTCACTTTCTTCTTCCTCCTTCCTTATTTATTTATTTATTTATTTTTATATAGACCCTATTAGAAGACAGTACTCCTACTATTTGTTTCTATAGAAATAAGGCTTATCTCTGGACATTTGAACCACCTTTAACACGCATGCACTGGTTAAGTCAGAGCTTGCACTATGAAAGGGTATCAGCTTTGATGGGAATTGAAGTAGGATATAACGCAATTTTTCATGTTGGCGCCTGAATTTCTGATGTTTGCTTAAGTGCGGAGAATTACGCTCAACATATTCATTTATTTCTTTTCAATTTGATCTAAAACCAAGGTTTGCTTGTCTATGTTTATGCAGTGGCCAAAACAATTGAATGCTTCACTTGAGGCTGTGGATCCTGAAATTGCAGAAATAATCGAGCTCGAGAAAGCTAGACAATGGAAGGTAACTATTTGTTAGAATGTTCGCTTGTCTGAATTGCATCTCCGTTTGTTTCTGTAGTGTGTTTAACTATGTTTGCAAACGCTTGTCAATACAATCACTTCATCATGTAAATAGACTAAACTTAGTTTCCCCTCATTTTCATTTTCATCATTTAGTGGGCTTAATTGGATAACAGTCGATTGTAGATTTAGATACCCCTTTAGGTGATACAAAAGGCAGCAAATAGATGATTAGTATGTATATAATGTTTCGAGCTGTTCTGTATGATTGGTATCTTATCTTGAGATTATAACTTATGGGAAGCGTATTGTGTTTATTGAAGGGAATGGAGCTAATTCCTTCAGAGAACTTCACCTCTGTCTCTGTAATGCAAGCTGTTGGATCGGTTATGACCAACAAATACAGTGAAGGATATCCTGGTGCTAGATATTATGGAGGAAATGAGTATGCCATCTTTCTCTCTTTCATATGGAGTTTTTTGCTGTACATCATTCCCCAAATGTCTCTCCATTATATTGATTGATCTGATTGCAATTCTTCAGGTACATTGACATGGCAGAATCCTTGTGCCAAAAGCGCGCTCTGGAGGCATTCCGGTTGGATCCTGCCAAATGGGGAGGTAGATTATATGATTTTGCTGCAAATTTTCCTTAGGGGTCTTTCATATTTTGTGGAAAATTACTTTTTAGTTGGAAACATTGTTCATACACTGGAGACTGGAGATGTTATGCCTAAATAGTTGATCACTTGATGGTAGAAATTGAAACCGTTTTATCATTGGCAGGATGAGAATTCATTTTTCGATGAGTTTGGCTGTTTTTAGGATACATTGGTTTATGAAATTTGGTCTGGTGCAGTTAATGTGCAGCCACTTTCTGGGTCACCAGCCAATTTTCAAGTCTACACTGCTCTCCTAAAAGCTCATGATAGGATCATGGCACTGGATCTTCCTCATGGTGGTCATCTTTCTCATGGTTATCAGGTGCTTAATCAAAACTATCATCAGAAGCTTTTACGTTAGAATTAAACCTGTTGGCAGTATCACTCTATTGATTGGAAGGGCAACCAGTGCAGCGACCCCTTTGGATGTTATCTTCAATTCTCACCCCATCACAAGATGATGCCATCGACGAATGAGTCTGTCACTCTCTCGCAACTGTAAAATGTTGCAACTGCACATTATCTATAAACTAAGTCAGAACTTATTTGGCATCCTGATCCTTTAAAAATAAATACTTTCTTCTTTGACACTTTTGGTATGATGGAGGTAGAAAAAGAAATGGAAAGAGAGTTGAACCCCTTCCAGAAAGCAGACTTTTCCTTCCCTTCCTTCAGCAATGTCTTACAGTTTCTTCTTCCTCATATGCAGACTGACACCAAGAAAATTTCTGCTGTGTCTATATTTTTTGAGACCATGCCTTACAGATTGAATGAAGCCACTGGCTACATCGACTATGATCAGGTAATTTCATATTTTTATAGTGAAGTCTCGTAAAGATGCTACTATGCAAAGTCAAAGTTAGTTTCGTTAAAGAATGATCTGATTTTTTTTTTTCCAAACGCTTTTGCATGGATGAAGGATTTTTCCATTCTTGTTTTTGCTGATGCCTGCATGAAGAATCCGAAAAGACATTAAAATTTCTATCATGTCAAACCACATATTGATTTCAAACTGCAGTGGATAGTGGTAGAAGGACTCCATTTTTTATTTCAAATGAAAACCCATACAAGAGAGATATACCTAAAGAAGCGGTGAAAAATACCCATTTGATGCAATCAGTTGGCATTCCACAAATAGTAATCAACTTGCAAGAGACTTCAGTAAGAATATGGTAGAATTGATTCTCAATCTATCACTGTAATCGCAGTTGGAGAAGAGTGCCACTCTCTTCAGGCCAAAATTGATTGTTGCTGGTGCTAGTGCTTATGCACGTCTGTACGATTATGATCGAATTCGCAAGGTAAGCTTTCCTTTTTCCTGTCATATCTATGACAGTACAATCATATAAATGATTCCTGGTTCCAAACTCATCTACTGTTCAATGTTGGTTTGGCTAAATTTATCATTGTCTGACAGGTTTGTGACAAGCAAAAGGCTATCATGTTGGCAGATATGGCACACATTAGTGGCTTGGTTGCTGCTGGTGTCATTCCTTCACCCTTTGACTATGCTGATGTAGTAACCACCACCACACACAAGTCACTTCGTGGACCACGTGGAGCCATGATTTTCTACCGCAAGGGTGTAAAACAGGTCGACAAACAAGGGAAAGAGGTATTTGCTCATATGCAAATTCTCTATTTTAGGATCTTTTGCTTACCTATTCCAATGGGTTATATCTTCCTTCATTATTTTCTTTAAGATCTCCTATGTTCCTTTCGCTTTCTGTTATACTAAAAAGAATCTTGTATCTCTCTTGACCAAATTTGATTTCTTTTTGAAATTTTGGAAAGGTGTTGTATGACTATGAGGACAAGATCAATCAAGCTGTCTTTCCTGGTCTTCAAGGTGGACCACACAACCACACAATTGCTGGATTAGCAGTCGCATTGAAGCAGGTATCCTTTCTTGCTAGATGCACTTGTTAATGATTTCAAGAAAAACAAGCACATTAAGTTTGTATTGTGAAGTGCACTTCATGTATGCATTTGAAATGCTTAGAACTCTTGGGAACTTAAGGGCAACTAATGGGGACAAGATGCAAGTGAAATTGGGAAAGAAAAAATGCATTGGGAAGCATGTTAAGGGTTTCCCTGGCTAGTTTTGATGCCTGGAGTTTTCTTGAAACGTATATATGTACATATATTTATATATCAAACCCTATGTAGAGAATGTATTTGTACACACGCATTGAAACTTTTTCATTATTTGGCCCTAATGGGAGCTTTTCAGATAGTAGAGGCATACTGTAAGCCGAATCTACTGGAATTCAGAGATCATCCTGCTGCATTGTCATTAGTCTGTCTACCACATAGAAATTGTGACTGAAATAAGTGAACTTACAAAATCAGCTTATTATTTATTCCCAATCTAATGAATGCAGGCTACAACACCAGAGTACAGAGCATACCAAGAACAAGTTCTCAGCAATTGTGCAAAGTTTGCACAGGTATAGGATAACAACATCTGACAATTTCATAAAGGTTGAGATGTTCTTTAAAGTATAATAAAATGGATGATACTGTGCCTCATTACCAACAATTTGTTATATGTTTCCCTTTAATTTTGTAGACTTTGGCTAGTTTGGGCTATGAACTTGTTTCAGGAGGAACCGAGAACCATTTGGTTTTGGTGAACTTAAAGAAAAAGGTAATCATGGACTTATCTCCCATATTCATGGAAGTCACTTCTTCATTTAAGAAACTTATAAGTATTCATTTATACCATACAGAGAATCTTTCAATTTTAGCTAACCATATTTGCGTTTTCATCTCAGATAGTGTATTTGGTTGATCTTAAATGTGTTGAAAACTTAATGGGGTCTGTAAATCCTCCAGCCAGATAAGCTAATATCATTCTCCTTCTACAGGGAATTGATGGTTCCAGAGTTGAGAAGGTGTTGGAAGCAGTTCATATTGCTGCAAACAAAAATACTGTTCCAGGAGATGTCTCTGCCATGGTTCCTGGTGGCATCAGGATGGGTAGAGTCCATTAATGGATAATAACCATGTTCTTTGCTTTATTGGCATTTATACCACCGAAACAAACAAACTATTGTTTGCTTCAGGTACCCCAGCTCTTACTTCCAGAGGATTTGTTGAAGAGGATTTTGTTAAAGTAGCAGAGTGCTTTGATGCTGCTGTGAAGCTTGCTGTGAAGATCAAGGGTGAAACTAAAGGTGGTTGAATTTCCAAAAACTGTGTGTGTAACAAGAAGCTTATAATGTTAGAGTTGTTTCTCATTCTTGCTTTTGATTTCTGTCAAATAGGAACAAAGTTGAAGGACTTTGTGTCCACCATGCAGTCAGCTCACATTCAATCTGAGATTGCAAAACTTCGCCACGATGTTGAGGAGTATGCCAAGCAATTCCCTACAATAGGCTTTGATAAACAAACCATGAAGCACAAGAACTGAGGGAATGAGTTATATAAGTACTGAGACTCTGGTATGTGTATAAATTTCGATCAAACAAGACGACTCTGATTCAAGAGGAGAGAACTCCGTTATGTCTTTCATGACAAATGGGGAATGAAATGATGCACATTAAACAGAAACAATTAGAGATATTGCTTTCTAGCACTCTTTTCTCATGCTAGGCCCACATTAATGTCTCAATATTAATCTGGTTACATAGGGAAAACATAATAAGAACTATGTAGTAGTATCCTGGTTTATGAGATGTTATGCTGCCAATTGTTGAAGATGAATTTTGACATTTCTGTGTCAATTCATAGTTCAATGAAGGTTAGTTCCCACGCGGTAACCTAAGATCAGGAAAAAAGTTGTGTGTTTTTCCTTCCAGGTGCTCCAGTTGAAATACTAAATCTATAGGTAGATGCAAGGGTGAGAGCATCTAGGATAAGCCGGTTTCAAGTATGAATGTGGAACATACACTGTAAAGGCCGGTTCGAACTCTGCGTAAGCATATATTAGTATGCATGCGAAATGTCTTGTGGTGGCTATAGTCAATTGAAAGGAAAGGGAACAGACTCTAGCAGTCCATTGTGTTGTCGGGAAAGTATCGGATGCTCCTGAGTTATGGCCTCATCTTATGTGATGGTTCAGTTTGAACATACTCTCGATTGCATGGCATAGATTTTGTCATTGAGTAAACACCAGTGGTGCTAAAATTCCATATATTTTCCTCATTCTTATGCATGGTGCTTGGATGTATAGTTCGGGTCTATATCTCTACATTTCTACAAGTTAACTTTTGAGGTAGGCTTTCGATTTCCTTCCATGGTATCAGAGCTTAGGCATCTCTTGTGAGGGGCTGCTTTCAGTTTTTTTTTTTTTTTTTTTTTTTTTTTTTTTTTTTTCCATTCTAGTAGAAATAGGAGATAGAACACCAAAATTCATGGTTTTTGTCTACTAAAAATGACCATTGGTTCTCATAGTAGATTTTTGGATGAAAATTCTTACTCTATATTCATGGATAATGTTAAGAGCAAAGAAGAGAGGCAGGAATCGAGAGAGAGAGAAGAAGAAAGAAAAGGGAAGAAGGAAGAGAGTTATAATTGCCTATCTCTATTGTGATCTAATAGTCTCTTAAAATAGCCAAGCACATATAAAATTATAAATGGAAACTAATTGATGGCTATCTTTATTAATAGAACTAATTGATAGCTAACCTTATTAATGTCGATTACTATCATTGACATAATTGGAATGCGAATCTCCTTAAATCTTGTTTTGGAATGTTTTTACATCGTGAATATACTTGCAATCTTTCGGACATACATACGGATAATTTAGGTAAATATACAAAAAGATACAAACTTGCCAAATAAGGAGAAATTGGTAGGAGAATGAGACGGTAATAGCTAATAAAGATTAATTTGATAGAAAATGCTACAAACTGAACCCCCAACATCTCCTGTACTCCCCCCAAAATAATGAATAGATATTCACAAATGAATCAAACTCGGATCTAGGTAGTGATTTGGTTAGAACATTGGCTTCTTATGATCAAGTGGGAACATAGGATAGCTTGATTCCTCCACTCTCAGCTTCAAACTTGATGAATTGTTGATCAATCTCATATGTTTCATTTTGTTATATCAAATGGGTTTTTTTGCAAGATCTCTCATCAACTTTTGCATATAAATAACTTCATATATTCCCTGTGAATAGCTCGAATGTCCCTTTGAACAATAGTTTACGTAACCTCAATTAGTTATCCCGTCCTAATAGAAGTTTATGTTGCAAACGGTTGTGCTAGACCCACTAAACTTCGCTCTCGCTTACGTGTTATTTGAGGTCACAAAACATCTTAACTTAGTTGGTCACCCGAAGAAGAGGATCAAGTTAATTCTTGAGACCAGCTTGTTTAAATTACACACTGATTTGCATAAATATGCAATCCATCAACTAAAATAAGCTAGGATATATTATGAACCTAACATCAAAAGTACATTAATTTCTATATATATCGAACATTAGGTACCAAAAGAAGAGGAAAACAAAAGTGGTACTTAACCCTAGAGAAAGAAACAAGCACTAATAGCTTAAAAGTAAGCTAAGAACTGACCAAAATCCCTTAAGAATCACTAATTTAAGCTAAAGAAATCGTTTTGGGTCTAAATATTACGATTGAAACGAGGTTCTAATAGCGAGTAATTGCTATGACTAGACAAAATGGGCAATTTTTGCTTGTCGGAGGCCACTTTATCTGAACAGGATGTCCTATGCTGATACATTGTTCTTAGGGTAACTTGCGCATAACTTTTATCTTTCAACATTATTATATTAAGGTACTCAAAACTCTTAGGTTACCATTTTGCCTTTGGTTTATGCATTAAATGTTAGTTTTAAAAAAAAAATTATTTTATCCATGAATAAAATAGTGAAATAGGATATAAAAGTATATTTTTTGAAAATTTTACTCATATAAATGCTCAATTTTAAAGATAAGGAGCTAAAATATATATATATAACGGTGTATTTGCAATTCACCTTAACTATTATTTGAGCAAAAATTATTGACTTTTCATGTTTTCTCAAAAATCTCATTAAGTGCATATAGCATGTCAAGCTCTTCCTCATAATATTTTGTATTTGTGAAGACATAATAATCAATAAAAGAGCAAGTATTTGTATTTTCAATTTGTGCCTTTTCTCTTGCACTTTACAATCACAAAATTATTTAAATTATTAGAAAGTATCAAAATTGATAACAAGATAGTCATTGCCAAAAGCTTCTAAATACCAAAATGGCTCAATCAATCATCTTGATTTGAACTATAGACTATGGTATCCTAGCATGAACATGCAATATATTAGTACATATAAAGACTATACTTTATCTCTCTCTCTAGCTTTGTTTGTTTATTATTCTTTAATCATTTGTTGCATTATTGGATGTAGGCCAAGTTCATTAATTAACTTCTTCATATGCCATGTGATGACATTTGTACAAAGGTACCTAAGGCAATGTAAATGTTTGTTTATTTAGATGTGTTATTATGAAAGATGATGCAATCACGAGTATACTTCTCGCTATATATGGATCAGGGTTAAGGATGAGGTTTAGAGCATAGACATGAACATACCCCATTCTTAAGTGAGGGATGACTTACCCTTTAGAGTGATTGGTTGCCACAAGTAGCTCCTTCTCTCCCAATATATGAGTGTTTAATAAGTTTGGTCCATTTGCATAACATATGGATACTTGAGATGCCATCGCTAAAGAGTTTCATTGTGCCCATTATGACTCCTTAAGCTCCACAAAAAGAGGTAGTTAGGAGGAGATGGTGGGAGTAGAGGTGAAGGGCTTGCACAAGTAGTTACTAATCTTGTTCTATTGTAGGTAGTCCTCCCTCAAGTTTGATGGATAGAGATTAAGATGACACATGGATTATAATATATATTATGGAGAGGACATGAATATGAAAATGTTGAAGTTATGTTGAAAAGGCATAAACATGAAGTGTTGCTTTAATTTGCATATTGTTTTGAATAAGTAATTAAGAATATGAAAATGTTGTTTTTAAAAAATTATAGAAAAATTAAGTCACAATTTCAATTAAAGAGATAAATAGTAACTTTAAGCTAAGATTTTTTAGGTCACTATTTTACAATTATTTTTCATTTTAAAATCATGACATATTAGGTAATGTTTTTTTTTTGGGTAGACACTAGGTATTAGGAATTTATTTTTTCTTAAAAGCAATATTTATGTAATTCCCTTTAAACTCTATTGATTATTGTTCTTACCACTAGGATCTTGGACTTTATTCAAACTTCAAATAATAGGTGATAAGGCCTACAAAGTTAACAAACATGAGCTATCAGGTATTGAAGTTGTCTTCGACATTTTAACTTTGTCGCTCAAGTCAATCAAATGCTAAAAGAATGTAATGATAGCAAGAAAAAGTAAGAGTGAGGGAAGAGAATTTAGTCACTTACCTTGGTGGAATAATTACCTATATATAATAAGGGTGTTGTAAGATATTTATGACAAGTAAATCTTTTCTAAAAGATATCCACACTTATCTTATAAAGATGTAGTGGAGTCTATCTTGAGACTTAAATATACTTTCTATATTTATCTCACTACTAGTAAACATGTTAATTTAGTAGTTTAGAGAGCTGGTTGAGCTAGGCTTTAAGGCTTAAGGTTAAATGGCCTAACAATAAACTCTATTATGTTAAAAAATATAGAAAAAATATATTAGGAGGAACTAATTTTTTTCTACCTTTTCATCTTAGTACCTGTGTTTATATATATATTTCATTTCAGGACCTAAGTTAAAAAATAAGTCAAAATACAATCTATGCTACTCTTTGTTAGAAGTGTCGTTAAACTCAGGTCCTAAAATGGAAAAAGAAAAGATAAAAAGAGGTCTTAAATTAAAAAAAAAAGGTTATGAAATGAATATATATATATATATATATATATATATATATATAAACTTAGGTTTTTTCATCATCCTTTAGTTTTTTCATTCCAGGACCTATACCGTTAACATCACTAGTAATAAAAAGTGACGGGATTAAGGTTGTAAATGAATTGATTTAGACAACAAAGTATTAAGGTTAAGCTCAAGCTTAACTCGAACTTGAGCTTAACTCAAAGTATACTCGACAAGCTCAAACTTGACTCAATTAAGTTCTTTGCAGCTCAATAATCTAAAAAATTATTATTCTAAGTAAAATAATAATGATGTTTAAACTTAAGATTAATATTTACACTTGATTTGAACTTAATTAAACTCATGACATAACTGAGCCTAATATCATAAAGTTTTAGCTTAACTTGATAAATTGCTTGAATAGCTTGAGCTTAACTCAGCTCGACAAGTAAATATTGAGTTGAACTTAAGTATTTTGCAAGCAGGTCTATCTTATTTATACCATTAGACAAGACCCTTATGTTGTAAAATGAAAAATTTGAAAATATATAATCTAAAATGAAAAGGACAGGGAAACAAATTTGAACTCCTTGGGTACATCTTTCCCTCAAAACTCTAGTCCCATTTTCTTTCTTTCATGCTACATTGCAAGTAAAAGATGAATAAGTTCTTAGTGCACATATTTTTAGCAACACCCTTCATTGCTAGCGTGACATATAAGAAAAGGGACCTATATGTAGGACTGCTTTCTAATGTGCCTATATCAATGGAGGGTATTGTTAAAAATAGTTGCACCTAATGCAACCAATTATTTTTCCAACATTACCATCCCCGCCTTCATTTTATCAACCTTATAGAGTGACTTGCTACCATTATATTGTAGCCTTGCCAACTAGACCTACATTGCCAACTTACCTTCACATGATAGCCCCTTTCCATATGACTCCTTAGGCCCTTCTTAACCATTTAAGTATTTCCTTGAAAATAATAAAAATAAATAAATTAAAAAGGATAGAAAAACAAGAATGGTAAGAAAAATCCTTGCTTCTGTGTCATCTACATAATTGTGAGCATATGTTAAAACTTTTTAGGAAAATGGGATTAGGGTTCCTTCTCTTATAAGATCATATTATTGATTTACTAAAATGTTCGAAGTGTGTAAGTATATAATAGTAGCAGATTATGGTCTCAACTCCCAACTATTGAATATAGAATTTGTGATATGATCCAATTGGTTCAAAGGTCAACAACTTAATCCAGAGCACGTAAATTGCATAGCTTACTAAATCGAGTATTGAGTAACATGCTAAACTAAGGAGGAGAAACATTTATTTGCAAGTTTTGAAGGTCATTTTGGAGGTTATGATGATCAAGTATGTATTAGAGTGAGAAACATGGAGGAATACATTGGATTGAGGACAACTTCAAGTAACACAAATGGGTGTACGACTATGTAACCGATTGTGTACCTCTTAGAGAATGAAGTGAATGAACAAGTAAAAGAACATAGACATGATCTTGATAACATGGGCATGTTCTTGAGAATAGGGGCAACAACATGACCATGTTATTCCCCATATAACTCTCTATTTTGTCTTAGATTTTCACATGTAAAGAACACGACTTGAAACATAGCCTTGTTCTTGTATTGTGTGCTTGCTATTTATTACATTTTTACATTTTTCTTATTTTATTTCCTAATTTAGCATTGTTTAACCCTAAGGAAAAATTTAAGGGTTTGTAAATGACACTATCGGTCATTATTGAATGATATATCTCCTTGATTGAGTTTTTCTCATCACACTTGTTCTCATTAATTCTAAAGAATTATGGCAAATACCCATCTATTCAATTTGTGCATCATATCAAATTGTGTAAGTGTAGTTTAGGTTTTAGGTGTTGTGTCATGTCTAATTGGAGTGCTATTTATATCCTTTTCTTTAATTCCATCTTATAAATCCCTAAATTACAATTATATTAACAAGTTTGAATTACTATAAACCGGTGTACCCTAAAGAATGAAAGAAAATAAAGACATTCTAGAAATTAGTGGTGCAAGAAAAGTTGAATGGCTCTATGATTAGTAGAATCTATTATCCTAAGAACTAATTAATGTTGAAAATTAGCAGATGAGTTGTGGATAGGGGTGAAATACCATGCCACTCTAACTTGAAGCTAGCCATTCTTTCTAGAACAATATAAGTAAGCATTACAAAGTGACACCCTTATTGTTGTTATGGGCTTATTGGGTTTTTGTGGTTCTTAAATGGATACTGATTAATGTGGGTTATGTTTCATGTCATATTTCATTATCACTGCTTAGTAATAACTTTTTCAACAATAGGAAGTAGTAATATTTTAGGATGTTCAATTGTTGATTATTTAATGGGACATGTCAAACGGTGTTAATTGTATTTTTCTAAATTTGAATATTAGTTGATTGTATATGACAATAATTTGGCTAATATCAACACAACTATGAAGGCAAACTAATGTGGTTCACTTATATCTATTATAAGGTTCCATTTGTAGTATGAACACAAAGCCTTTTGAAACCTTATCATCTTTATTATTTTATTAAAATAATAAAGATGCTAATGCTTCAAAATACTTTGTGTTTGTAATATATATACTAACAAAAGCATAATTATACTTTTGCATTGATGGATGGCATAGGTTTACACTTCAACATTCATAAAGGAAAAGGATTATTGCTTGCTTCCTCTTGACCTTATGGATGGAATAATATTGTGGTGTTGCTCTTAGCACAAGTAGCTTTATTGCATTGCCTTGAAAAAGAAAAGGTGCAAGAGATAGAAGATATGGTAGATGAGATGCTAAGATGTAGATGAGGCAATATAGGGCTACAAATGAGTCAAGCTGACTCGAGTTTTTTAAGGCTCGAGCTCAGCTTGTTAGAAAATTATCAAGCTTGAGTGGAGTTAAGCTTTTACTAAGCTTAGAAATTGCAAGCATGAGCTTAAGCTCGTTACAGAATTTGAAACTTGAGTTTGACTTGTTTATCTAAATGAGCCTAAACTCAAGCTTGTTTAAATAAACAAACTTGAGCCAGCGTTCGTTTAAATAAATGAATCTGTTTACGAATTTACTTATTAATAATACAAATGAGAGCCTACTTATGAGCATATTCATAAGTTGATTTATTAACAATATAAATAAAATCCTACTCACAAACTTGTTAACAAGCCAACTTGTTAATAATATAAATGAGAGTTTACTCATCACTTTATTTGCGAGCTTGCTCATAAGGCCGTTTCTAAACCAACTCATTGATAATATAAACAAGTTTGCTCATAAACTCATAAGCTAACTTGTTAACAACATAAATGAGCCTACTATCGAATTAGCTTGCTAGCTTAAATAAAACCCGGAGTTTGGCTCATTTAAATAAATGAGCTTTATTTTGAGCTTAAGCTCTACTCATTTACTGATCAAGCTCAAACTCGAGCCGAGCCGAACTTAAAGTGAGTTGAGCTCGAGTAGTTTATAAGTGGCTCAGTTCATTTACAACCCTCAAGCAGTATCTTCAAGTCTAGATGTAAAAGAGGGAGTATCTTCAAGTCATTGCACTATTACCTCAAAGAGGAAGAGAAGTAGGATTGAGGTTGAGGGATTAAGTTTTGATGTTTTTTCTACTCTTAAAAACCTTGGAAAATCAAATACAAGATATGATGATTTGAAGGGTATAAGAGACTATGTGAAGCTTTTGACATTTGATCAACTTAGTTGCAAAATAAATTAGAAGTTTGTATAGCTATCTTCAAGCTATGGAAGGATTAACTTAAGAGAAAACATTTGATGCTTTAAACAAGTTTGTTGAGGTGCTTACAATGTTGCATATTCTCTATAGTCTTCTACTTGAACATTATCAAGGTATCAAGACGCATTTTCTTTATTTGGGAAATGCTTTTACAGGAGACTTTTATATGATTATGCTTTATGCTTGTAAATGAAGTCAAGATAAGGATATTTAGTGTATGTATGTACGATGGTTGTTGATGATCAATCATGTGTTATGTGTATGAAGGTCAATTGATGAATTTCTAGTGTTTGATCTTTGCAGAGTGATTCCAATAGTATTAGAGTGTTTGTGTGAAGTTTGCCAATGTTTCAAATATTTCAAATAAGGAGGAGGAGACTCTAATATATAGATTTTGGCCCTTGATGCCAATCATTTGATGAAATTGAGATGGACAATTTCATAGCCTTTGTCACTAGCTCATTAAACCAATTCATGGTATTAAATTGCGCAAAAAGCTAATTACTGAAATAACCCCTTACAATTAGACATTAGCATATGGTTGAACTTTTCTTTAATTTCCTACTACATTTATACAATGAACTTTTAACAACATATAGTTGGTATATGAAAGAGACTAGGTGAGATTAACTATAATTAAATGGGCCACAATGTCTTGGTGGGGATTTTTTTTTTTTTTTTTTTTTTGTGATAGACACATAACATTCTATAATGGTTGCTTTTTTCTTCTTTTTCTTTTTCACTTTATTCCTACATTTTTTTTTGCCTTTCTTTCATACTTTAAATTATTATGTTATCTATTTCGATTATTTGTCATTTGAGGACAAACAAAATAGTTTATGTATGTAACAGCATATAGTTAGAGTATGAAAGAGATTTCAAGTGAGATTGACTATAATTATATGGGCCATAATGTCTTGGTGGGGAATATTTTTTATGATAGACACATAACTTTCTATAATGGTTGCTTTTTTCTTCTTTTCTTTTCCACTCTATTCATGCCTTTTTTTTACCCCTTTCTTTTGTACTTTAAATTATTCTATTATCTATTTCTATCATTTGTCATTTAAGAATAAAGAAAATAGCTTATGTATTGCAGAAGTAGGCATTCACTTTTTTGTTTGGGTAAATATGTATTCACTTACCATAGAACACTCGGATACATTTTTAGCTATTTAAGCTTATTTCTTAAGCCAATATGTCAACTAAATTCAGTAATATCAAGGGTAAATTACAAGTTTATCCTCTTATATGACCATTTTACTTGATAAGATAACAAAAATATGTACTAGATTTAAGAAAAATGATGTAAAATAAGAAAATAAAGAGAGAACTTTAAATTTTTATTTTTTAGTTTTTGGATAATGTGTCATACTTGATGTTATTTTGTTTTCATTTTTTATTTTTCTTGTTATTTTTATCAAGGTTTAAATGGTCAAACAAGAGTATGAAAAGCTCAATTTCTAAGATTTCGAAGTTTAGATGCCCAATTTTATAGAAATAGTGATTAGACATACATTAAGTAAACATAAAGGTTGTAATTTATCCTAATATCAATTTTATTCCAGCTAACTAAATAACATAGTAACAACTTAGATCTTATAATAACTTTAGTTTATACTTTAAGAATAGATATTTTAAGACAATTATAATTCATTCACACAAGTGAATACATTCTATATATTCGTTAATTGGCATGAAAGAACAATAAATCAAGTGGGTGAAAGGGAAAAGCAATATAGAAGAATATTTAATATTTTTCTTTGTTATAATTATTATTATTTATTGTAATATGTAATTTGTAACTTTTGGCATTGCAATCTAACCCTTTATACCATCACAAAACTTGATTGTGACTAAAAATATATAACTAACTGAATCGTATCAAGCTAAAAAACTCCTTGATTCTATCTTTTACAAATTTTTATGTTGTATGGATATAGCAAAACTGTTAGAATATTTACATAATATAGTCCAATTTTTGAAAGACATAAAATAGATTAGACATGATAAAATATAGAATAGATTGCATTTTAAAGAGATGTATCTTTGATTTTTCACTTTGATATATGTTTTCCATTCTTTGATACTTTACATTCCTATGTCTTTTTTTCTTTCTTTTTAATGGTAAACCTTGTATACATGCCTACATAGGGTGTGGGGGCAGTGTTGTTAGCTGTAAATTTTATTAATATTAAAAAAGGATTATAGGTTGAGAAGAAGACACTAGGCTTAACCTCTTTAGAGTACATAGCACCTAAACCTACTCCTGAAACTAAATAAAGGAGTACTGCTTCTAGTAAAAAATAAACTTGTATGTAAAAGAAAACAAGATGGGGAAGACTCTTCCTCAATACAAAACAAAACTAGGAGAAAGTCCTAAAAATTGTTTACATCAAAGAGATGCTATTACAAGAAATGATTTAAATAAACAAAGACCAATTAGAGAGAAAATATATCAAG
The DNA here is from genome assembly GCA_037954665.1 of Laguncularia racemosa. Lineage (NCBI taxonomy): Eukaryota > Viridiplantae > Streptophyta > Magnoliopsida > Myrtales > Combretaceae > Laguncularia > Laguncularia racemosa. The sequence goes on along the minus strand of JBBMOL010000063.1, from coordinate 3,054,262 downwards.
AAATAATATGTAACATGCCTAAATTAAGCTAATGTGGGTAGATAAGTCTCTTCATCTCATTATCCATAAGAAAATCAATAGACAAGAAGAAAGGAGTTTGTCTCCTTTGCCTTCCTTGCAAGCTAGGCGACAACTTTATTCTTTTCTCTCAACACGCGACTAAGGTTGCATTAGACTTCTATCGATGGAGTCTTTTTCTTAAGAAATATCATTCCACATTGACAATAAGTGAGGAGAGCCACCTTGTAAACTACCAAGGAGTTTGTTTCAATCATCAACTTATTTTAATTATATTGCGTACAAAAATCTAGTCCTTTTATTAAAGCATTGGGTTCAAGAATTTCAATGGACCTATGATGAGAAACAAAACCAAAAGACCATAAAATTCTCCCTTTATCATCTCTAAGAATACCACCTCCACCACTTTTTTCATTGCTTAAGCCACCATAAACATTCAATTTTACAAAACCTTGCTAAAAGCACTCCCAAGACACAAAGGATATTCTTTTCTAATTAGGAATATTTACAATTGTTTTAAATAGATCATCATCATTAAAATTTTATCTTTTATTAAGGGGATTAGCCCCCCTAAAATTATATAAGTAATCTATAATGTACAAAGCAATAGTTTTGGTGGCCTATTATTGTTTCTATACTTCATTTTGTTCTTTTCAATCAAAAGATGCCATAAAGTTAATATTGGAACAAAAAAACAAATGTATTTTCTAATGTTTCTAGCCTTATTTTGCGAAAACTTCAACATAACATCAATGGATGTGATTTTTGGAATATTAGTGATACCAAAATAAGAAGCCACCAATAACCACACAACGAAGGCATACTTACTCAATAGAAAGAGTATACTTAGTTGTTTCACAATCTTGAAGACACAAAGAATATCTAGAAGCAAACTATCTAACCTAGTTGTATCTCTTTTCTATTTGTTATTGACATATTAATTAATTTACAATAATTAATTTATTAAAACAATAGTATTAAATATGATTAGTTATAAATAATAAAGAAAAAAGGCTAGTATTTCCCTTTGTAGGTCATGACCCATGGATGTATGTAGGTTAAATGACCTACAACTCTTAAAAAATTGTTGCATGATTCATCAACCTTGAAGGGGAAAAAAAGAAGAAGAAAGAATTCCAAAGAAAAAATCTTTGGGTGAAAGTTAAGTTGTGTGACCGGCATTTTTTTTCTTTGAATTTACATTTCATTTTCCTTTTAGATTTGATCTAAATGAAAGAAATAAAAAAAAAAGGAATATTATTTTTTTTAAGGATCACTAGATCCTACCTATATGTATGGTAGTGGAATCAAATTATTTCGAGGATAGTGGATGGCCACCTATGGTTGGGGGTCACAACTCATAAAGGAAATTAACTTTGGCTAGTTGTCCCAAGGCTTAGTGATGGTTTGTCACCCTTAGCCTTAGGGTAGTTGATTAAGTGACTAAATTTTCTAGCCTTTTTTTTCTTATAATTTTTAAATGTATTACTTAATTAAATATATTTAATAATTTTACTTTATTATTTTGGACCAATCATATAAATATTGGTGACAAAATAGGTATGTATTAGATTTACAACAAATACATATTGGGTATATTCAATATATGTATTAGATTTATAAAATTGGTCAAAAGTTTAAAGTTTTAGGATTTACTCCTACCAAGAAGGGCATAAGATATAACTTCATCATCATTTGGAACCCTTTGGCATTCTGTATCATTAATCATGTATCCCATAAGCTTCTATTTTCAAGATAACTCTTATTTTACTGGTGTAAAGGGTTATCTCGGTAATTAGTCTTTTGGTCCAATTTAATGCCATGATTTAGTTTGACCTTAGAAATTGAGCCTATTTAGGAGTGTTATAGGGTGATACGACTTGGTAGGTTTGCAAGAAGGATCATTGGACCAATTTTTTTTGCTATTAGCCTTACTCGATTATTACACACACACACACACAAGACATCGAGTTTACTTGTTTTTGTTCTCATTCCACTTTTTCATTAGATCAAGAATTCTCAAAGGTTAATTGATACATTTATTATAACAACTTCATATAATTGGTATATGTAAAATATATTTGCCTTCTCTACAAAGTATTATAAACAATTATAATTAAGCGTGACAAATATCTAAATATCCAACCCATATCAAATAACTTAATTAATAGCAAAGAACAAAGAATATTGGCCCACTTTATTAACTCACTTGATCCAACCATGAAGTAATAAAACTAATAATAACATATGGTTGATAAAATCTAAACTTTGATTTTCTTTTGCAGATAATGTTAGTGTAATGCCTCGAAACCTTGGACGCTACAGTCCACTACATGTCCTCATTAGGTAAGGATATGTTAAGACTCTTAACTTTATAAAACTCTTGTAACCTACAATACTGATTACTCACATTTAGAAAAATCCATTTGACAACATTCATAATAACTCTGGTAAAACCCATTACATCCATTAAACTCTTTAACACAACCTTAGCAATTATTCTTCATTAGAAACTAAAAATAATTGAACTTTTAGAAGTTAAATAGTCTATTATCTTCTAAAGAAAATCACGCTTAGTACATAAAAAGAACTCTAATTCTTCCTTCGTCTAATCACCATAGTAATAAAAGAAATCTATATCATCCCTTTCCTACATATTCGTCCTTAGGTCCTTGTCTTGGGTAAAGTGTTCATATGTGCCTGTAGATGAAAAAAAAAATCCTTAAGGGGTAAGCTAATGCCTAGTAAGTATAACCCACAAATACACATGCATGAGCAAGCATGAATTAAGTCACATGCACCAATATAGACATCAAAGATCATACAACAGGTTATTATTTTCTTTGAGTCATAAAACAGTAATGAGTTACTCATGATCCCGCCAAACCATATATATGTACTTAATACATAATATAATATTGAGAACTGTCACTATGGGCCCCAATACCCATGAGTCCTTAAATTACCTAGATCATTTCTAAACATGACTCTACTAAAGATAGCATCACATAAGGATCATTAGGGTGCCTAGGGATTTGCCACTATGGGCCCTTAGGTTAAGCCAAGTACAAACAATAAGAAACTTAAACCCATCATTATATATTATTCCAATTTACAACTATTGTAACAATCGCAAGAAATAATAGAGGTTATACATACCTGGAAATGTAGTCTTAAGCACGACTTGTTCTAGACTAATAGCTAAATTGTAATATGTCAAAATGTCAATAATTCACTCTTGGTACTAGTCTAGAAATAATCTAATTTACTCAATTCTATTTACTAAATCATTATATGGTTTCTTCTTTTGCTCTACTAGAATTTTTAAGGTTATACTAAGTGTTTAGGCTGCATGGAAATTCGATTAGGTAGAAAATAAATCGAGTAACAAAATGTTTCTAACTATACAACCATGCTTTAGGCCATGTACTTTGGCATGGTTGGATATATGATCGTGTATCTTTCTATGTATTTTTGCATTTTAGCACGCCCAGGTACACGGTTATGCAGTTGGTCGTATACCTTTTGTGAATTTCCATGATTTGACATGCTCAAGTACACATACATGTCCTTTGTCTGTGTACCTTTCTATATATAATGCATATTTCTACATGAGCAGGTACATAAGCGTGTACCTGACTGTGTACCACGCTGTTCTTCACGAACTATTCTTCCTCTTCTTCATTTCATTCTTTAACCTAATTTCTATGACCCTAAGTCTAATTGAATCCTAAATTTTTGTTAATCCTAATACAATGTGTGAATTGATGTACTTACTTATCTTAATGTGTGATTTGAACCCTCAATCATTTTATTCTATGCTCATTTTGTCCTCTTCCTTGATCCCAATTCTATCATCATGACATAACATTTGCTTTAATCTATGATTCTATCATTAGAAACATTCACTTAAGTATTAAAATCCCTTACTTGACGTAATCAGGTTTAGTCCTTGTAGTTATCCACTAGTTCATCTTTAAGGTTTCTGAAAGTATTTCTTCTGTCCACTAATGTGTAAATGGTAAAGAGGAGATCACTGGCTCAACATGTAGTTTATATACACTGTCTATGAAAGATTGAATTACCCTAAGATCTTTTTAATAATTACAAGTTTATCATTTTAATAATATTATATGACAATATAATTTTTGTGTATTTACATTCTCTCCCCTTTATAAAGACTTTCGCCCTCAAAAGTTACTTGATTTTAGAAGAGCTCTGGATATTTTCTTCACATGTCATCTTCTAGTTCTCACCTTGCTTCATGTTTAATTTAGTTTGTCTATTATACCTTGACATAAGGAATTACTCTCCTCCTCAACACTTGTTCCTTAGTGTCCACAATTTTAATCGGTCTTTCAATAGAAGATAAGTTTGGTTGTACATTTAAAGGCTCCAAGGTCACTATCTGGTCTAAATTTGATACAAACTTTCTCAACATTGATACATGAAATACACTATATACCTTCACCAAATTTTGTGGTAGAGCTAACCTATCAATTACGTTTCCAATTCTTTCCAAAATCTTAAATAGACCTAAATATCTAAGGCTTAACTTTTCTCTCAAACCAAACCTGATCACCCATTTAGTTGGAGACACTTTTAATAGTACTTTATCTCCAACCTAAAATTCTAAAAGGCATCGTCTCTTATTAGCATAACTCTTTTGTTGGCTTTGAGCCATTTGTATTCTCTATCTTATTAGTTTTACTTTATCTACAACCTTTTGGATTAATTTTGGTCTCAGCATTTGTCTTTCTCCCACTTCATCCTAACGTAATGGAGATCTGCATTTTCTTCTATATAGAGTCATATAAAGTGCCATTTGGATAGTTGCTTGATGGCTATTGTTATAAGCAAACTCAACCAAAGGTAAGTGCTCATTGCAGTTACCTACAAAGTTTAGTGCACAAGTTCTGAGAAAATCTTCTAGGATTTGTATAGTCCTCTTAGATTGTCCATTTGTTTGAGGGTAGAACATAGTACTGAATTACAGTTTTGTGCCTAAGGCTTTATGTAAGCTATTCCAAAATTTGCTTATAAACCATGTATCTTTATTAGAAGTAATTGCAATTGGCACTTCATGTAGCCTTACAATCTCTTGTATATACATCTTGGCCAATTTCTCTTGTTTGAATCCCACTATGATAAATGGGAAGTGAGCAAACTTGGTTAGTCAGTTTGCTATTACCTAAACTGTATCTTGTTTCTCTTTAGTATTTAGGAGGGTTGTAACAAAATTTATTATCATGTGTTCCCATTTCCACTTAGGAATTGGGAGGGGCTATAATTCTCTAGCTAATCTCTAGTGTTCAATTCTAATTTGCTGACAAGTAAGGCACCTTGCTATATACTTAGCTATCTCCTTTTTCATGTTATTCCACTAGTAGTGACTCTTTAATTCTTTATACATTTTGGTGTTTCTAAGATAGATTGTATAAGTAGAGTTGTGTGCCTCTTTCATGATTTCTTTCTTTAGTTTTGCATCCCCTGGCATGCACACTTGTGTTCCATGCCTTAAAATCCCATTTAAGTCAATGTTAAATTCAAGAGCCTTACCTTATTTCAATCTGCTCTTAATTTCTTGAATGTCCTCATTTTCTACTTGAGCAATCTTAATTTTGCCCATTAGAGTTGGTTGGATGCATAAAGTAGCTATCTTTGCTCCAACTTCTTGCGTTAAAATATTCAATTCCATTTTGACGCATGCCATCTAATAATTCTTGCTGTGAAGTGATTAAAGTAGAAAGATTACCCTATTTCTTTCTATTAAGAGCATTTGCCACCACATTAGCTTTTCTTAGATGATACTGGATTTCTAGGTCATAATCCTTAATCAATTATAATAATCTCTTTTGACACATGTTTAGCTCCTTCTATGTGAAGATGTATTTTAGGCTCTTGTGGTCAGTAAAGATCTTGCATTTCTCTCCATACAAGTAGTATCTCCATAATTTTAGTGCTAGTACTACTATTGCCAACTCCAAGTTATGAGTTGGGTAATTCTTCTCATGTGATTTCAATTGATGGGATGCATATGTTATGATTTGCTTGTTTTGCATCAAAACACATCCTAACCCTTGGGTTGAGACATTACTATAAATAGTGAATTCTTCCTTACTCTTGGGTAGTGCTAAAATTGGTGTTGACATAAACCTTTCCTTAAGTTCCTAGAAACTAGCTTCACATTTATCATCCTTCCTAAACCTCACCTTCTTTTGTGTTAATCTAGTGAGAGGAGTCACTATCTTAGAGAATCCCTCTACAAATCTTCTATAGTAACCCACTAAACCTAAGAAGCTTCTTATATCTATTAGTGTTTTTGGTCTAGGCTAGTCTACTACAGCTCTCACCTTTTCTAGGTCTATTAAAATTCCATCCTTATTAACCACATGACCTAAGAAAACTATCTACTCTAGCTAAAATTCACATTTCTTGAATTTGGCTTATAATCTCTTTGCTTGCAACCTATTCAACACCAACCTTAAATGTTCTTTATGTTCCTCATTGCTCCTATAATATATCAAAATATTGTTTATGAAGACAATTACAAATTTATCCAAAAAGTCTATGAACACCTTGTTCATTAAATCCACAAATGCTGTAAGTGTATTGGTCAATCCAAAAGCATCGTAAAAAAATTCAAAATGCCCATATCGAGGTCTTGAAAGCTGTTTTTTGGATATCCCTTTCCTTAATTCTCAATTGGTGGTATCCTGATCTCAAGTCGATCTTAGAAAATACATAAGCTCTTTGTAGCTGGTTAAATAGGTCATCTATTATAAGAAGATGATATTTATTCTTGATGCTGACTTGGTTCAATTCTTTATAGTCGATGCATAGTCTCATGCTTCCATCATTCTTTTTGACAAAAAGGACTAGCGCACCCTAGGGAGATGTATTGGGTCTTACAAAATCTTTATCTTGAAAATCCTATAATTGTTTCTTTAGTTCTTTTAATTCAATCAGTGTCATTTTATACACTAGTTTTGATATTGGTATAGTACCTTATACCAAATCAATGCTGAACTTAATTCCTTTAGTTGGGGATAAACTAGGAAGGTCTTCTAGAAACACATGTGGAAATTCTCTCAATACTGACACTATCTCCAACTTCATTTCCTCACTAGCTTCAGTAGTCATAGTAACCAACGTACTCTTTCCCACAACTCATAAGTACGTAATCTTATTGGTCTCTATATTTCCAACTTAAATTTAAATGAATCTTCCCCCGATGTGTTAAAGTATACCGACATGTGATGGTAATCAATGGTGGCGTGGTATTCTAACAACCAATTGACTCCTAATATGATATTAAACTCTACCATCTCCATAATCAACAAAACTACTAGCACCACCCTGCCTTGTATCTCTATTCTTACTCTATTACCCCTCCAACTCTTAAGGGAGTATTGATCATTCAAACATTTAATAACCAGTGCACATTCATGTACAAATGATTAAAAAACATAGGAAATAGAAACATTAGTATCGAATAATACATAAGCATTATAGGCATGTATTTGAAGTGTACCAGGTAATGGTGTATATATTTAGGAGGTCTTAGTGCTGCTACTATTGAAGTGTGAACACTTTGGTGGGAACCCGTTGTTTGGGGACCCTTGTTTATGGCTTACCAGGTTGTACCCTTGTTAGAGGTCTTGCTGCTTGTTGAGTTGGGGTTGACCCTTGTTTATGGCTTACCAGGTTGTACCCTTGTTAGAGGTCTTGCTGCTTGTTGAGTTGGGGTTGTTTGATTTCCTGCATGTCCTTAAGGATAGTCTACTACCTTATGTCTCCTCTGCTTACACACATGGTAAAATACCAGTGAGACTGACCTTTCATTACAATGTTTGTTGATATGTCCTATCTTTCCATAGGAAAAACACATACCCTCTAGCCATCTGCATTCCCTTAGTTCATGGGGCTCATAATACCTAGTGCATTTGATTATATGGGTTGCTAAAGGAAGTGTCAATGGTATTGGTTTAATCTATAAAGAAGAAGTTGTAGTAACCTGAGGTTTGTTTTGGAACATTTGGGGCCTCTTGCCCTTATCTTGCACCATCACATTAGAGGTGGGTCTCTTACCCAAGGTTACCCCTGCCTTGTGAATTTGTTGTTCCTCTATCCTTCTTCTACTTTGTTCCAAATACTTTGCCTTGTTGACCATTTTAGCATATGTGGTTAGTTGGAAGGCTCCAACCGTATGTTGGAGACTCGACTCCAATCCCCTCAAAAATCTTCTTACCTTAGATCTATCATCAACACGAACTATCTCGGGCCAGAATTGAATTAGGTAATTCAATTTCACCTTATATTCTTTCACTGTTCTCCTGCCCTATTCACTGCTATAATACTTGTTCTCCATTTTGTCTCTAGAATTGCTAGGAAAGTACCTCTGATAGAATAGTTCCCTAAACCTCATCCAATTCATGCATTCTCCTACTAGTTTGAGAACTAATGTCTATCATTTTGCTACAATCCCCTTTAGCATGAAGGCAATATAGTTTACCTTCCTATCTTTAGGTACTTGGAAGGCAATAAATGTCTTCTCATTTCCTACATCTAATCCTCTACTTCAATTGGGTCATCTAATTTAGGGTTGAACTCTTTTGCCACCCTAATGAAATTGTCAAAGCTGATTGGTTCTTCTACAGCTCTGTTGTACGGGACATTTTGGGCTTGATGTTACTATATCAACAAGCCCACTAGGTTGTTCACAGTTTGCAGAAGTTGGGTTGTTTAGTCTGCAGCTTGATCCTATCCCCCTTATGGCTGCTGACCTTTGAGATTCCCCTCATTTAGCTTGCCTTGCCCAGCTAATTCGATAATTCTTCTTGGAGGCATTTTGTTTGAGAAGAGACAACTAGATAGACTTAAGAGTTAGTGTCGGTTCAAATGTTAATGTTACTATATGTTGGTATATACATATATACCTCTACTCTTATATACTCACATATGAAAAATGTAGAAATTAAGAGAACTGTAAATACAAATAATAATAACAATAAGATAATTTACTAAAAAAAAAGCAATCTTCCCATAGTTTCACCCACTCTCTTTGTGTCTAACCATCCTATAGACCCAATGGTTAATCCATCTAAAGATTATAACTTATTTTCTATTGTTTGAAACCTATACCTATTAATCTTCACCTAGTTCTACTATTTAAACTATAGCGCCTCGAAAATTGGGATGCTATGGCTCACCATGTGTCCTCACTAGGCAATGATATGTTAAGACTCTTGACTCTGCAAAACTCTTGTAACTTGTAATACTTATTACTTACATTTAGAATAATCCATTTGACAATATTCATAATAACTCTGGTAAAAACCTATTACATCCATCAAACTCTTTAACACAACCTTAGCAATTATTCTTAATCAGAAACTAAAAAGAATTGAAGTTCTAGAAGTTAAATAGTTTATTATCTTTTAAAGAAAATCACGCTTAGTACATAAAAAGAACTCTAATTCTTCCTTTATCTAATCACCATAGTAATAAAAGAAATCTACATCACCCAGTATGTATAACCTATGAACACATATGCATGAACAAGCATGAATTAAGTCATATGCATTAATGCAGATATTAAATATCATATAACAAGTTATTATTTCCTTTAAGTCATAAAACAACAATTGGCTATTCATGACCTCAGCCAAACCATATATATGTACTTAATACATAATATAGTGTTGGGAATTGCCACTACGGGTTCTAACACCAATGAGTCCTTAAACTACTTAAATCATTTTTAAGCATGACTCCACTAGAGACAGTGTCACACAAAGATTATTGGGATACCCCCTAGGGATCTGCCACTACGGTCTCTTAGGTTGAGCTAAGCACAAATAGCAAGCAACTTAAACCCATCATTATATATTATTCCAGTTTACAACTATCTAACATTCACAAGAAACAATATAGGTTACATGTAATTGGAAGTGTATTCTTAAGCATGACTTGTTCTGGACTAACAGTTAGATTGTAATTTGTCAAAATGTTAATACTTCACTTTTAGTACTAGTCTAGATATAATCTAAGTCACTCAATTCTATTTACTAAATCGCTATATGATTCCTTCTTTTACTCTATTGGAATTTCTAGAGTCATACTAAGTGTTTAGGTTGCATAGAAATTCGATTAGGTAGAACATAAATTGAGTAACGAAATGTCTATAAGTATACAACCATGCTTTAGGTTGTATACTTTAGCATGATTGGATACATGACTGTGTATTGTGGTAGTGTATCTTTTTGCATTTTAGCACACTTAGGTACATGGTTGTGTAGTTGGTTGTGTACTTTTCTATGAATTTCCATTATTTAACACACATAAGTACATACGTATATCCTTTGTCCTTATACCTTTCTGTACACAATATTTTACACAGGCAAGTACATAGACGTGTACCTAACCATGTATTATGTTGTTCTTTACAAATTGTTCTACCTCTTCTTCAATTCATTTCTCAACCTAATTTCTATGATCTTAAGTCTAATTGAATCCTAAATTTTTGTTAATCCTAATACAATGTGTGGATTGGGATACTTACTTATCTCAATTTGTGATTTGAAGCTTCAATCATTTGATTCTGTACTCGTTCCGTCCCTTTACTTGATCCGAATTCTATTATTCATAACATAACATTTGCTTTAATCTACAATTCTACCATAAAAAACATTAACTTGAGTATTAGAATCCTTTACCTAATGTAATTGTGTTTGGTCTTTGTGGTTGTTTGCTAGGTCACCTTTAAGGTTTTTGAGAGTGTTTCTTTTGTCTGCTATTGCACAATTGGTAAAGAGGGGAGCGCTAGGTCAACATGTAGTTTATATACTTTGTTCATGAAAAGACTAAATTACCTCTAGGTTTTTTGATAATTACAAGTTTGTCCTTAGCATTATATTTTAATAATATTGTATGACTATATAATTTTCAGGTATTTACAGTTAGACTTAATCTAACATGCCTAAGATCACATCCTAAGCACAATCAATTGTAAATTCAAATATGTTGTCTAGTAAAAGCTTTAAATAATGAAAATAGGATTATTACGGGTTGTAATTTGTTTATGGAATAAGAATAATAATGGGATATAAATGATAGAAGGGTTGGATATGACACAATAATCTTAGACTTGAAATGGAGCAATTGAATCTAAGATTGATATTACACAATCTTAAAAATAATAAAAAAGAAGATATTTAAAGGTCGATATGAATCATGGATTCTAATAGCAAGTGGTTGTCACAATCTCATAAGATTGATAAAAAAAAAAAAAAGAAGAGAGAGAGAGAGAGAATAAAGAGCAATCTTAATATTCATAAAATAAAGACTCAAAGCCAAAATATCTACAAAATCTGAATAATTTAAATTAATTTCTATGTAATTGATAAAAGTCCAGTGAATGACCCTACTATTGATAATAAGGGCAGAATGGTTATTAAAATAAAAGTAATAAAATGAAATATGTAAATTAGGCAAGGCATTTAGATTATGTAATGCATCATTTAAACACCCTTGAGTTCTTTAGAATATTGTGGGTATGCTATCTAAACAAACTCAAAGTTCAGGTTTGATTCTAATGTCACTTCATTCAAATGCCTTGAAGGGTCGTTCAAATGGTCATTTAAATGAAATGGCTTTATTCAAATCTTCTAGAAGGATGTTCGAATAAAGTCCCTTTGCCACTCCCTATTTAAACTCCTAATGACTTGGCAACTGCTTATGCATGCTTTGGTTTTTCTTTCTCCTTGCTTATTGCTTTTAGAATGATGTTTTGGATCTTAATTCTTATCATTTCCTTAGGGCTAGAAAAGATTTGCCCTTGAGTTTTTATTGTACTTAGTTTCATAGCCTGATACTTGCATTTTTTTAATATTGAAATTTCCTATGGTTGATAAATAATTTTCTCCTCCCCTTGTTTACTTATAGAGCATAATTTGATCTCTCTTCACTTCTTATAGGCTAATGGAAGGCTATAAGGTTCTAGATACTTGGTCATGTTCTGTTAAGTTCTCTACCATTGAATTTTGATGATAACAAAATAATCAAATGTTATACTAACAAGTTTATGAAGTGCACAAAATTAAATTACTACTTAAACAAAAATATGAGTGATTCAGAGAATATATCGAAAGGTGTTCCATGCTTGTAAATGAAGAATGTTTGTACTTAGAGGATAACTTAGAGACATTGACTGGAAAAGTGAAACATAAATAGATTAAAAGATGTAAACTTAAGTTAGATAATAAATTGAATTGAAGACCCAACTTCACTTATTAGATGTGTTTGGAAAATATATCCAGTTCCATTCTACTTAAGTTAGTTCATAAATCCATGAGGATTGATTTTAAGTAGGTTTAATAATTTGTTTATTTTTTTATTAAGAGCAGATTGTTTATGTTATTCGTTGAATATTTATTAATTCTATGAACATAGATATTTATAAAGAATAAGGTAAAGATGTTGCTATACTTTAAATTCAAAGAAGATTTGATCAAGATATAGATAAGGACGATGGTTGAGATATATCCGAGTTGAATATGATCATATATTTTTGAAATTCAAAGTAATTGATCCAAGTTTATCTACAACTAACTGAGGAAGTTATGAACACAATAACCAAATTCTATCTATCAAGTAATAAGCATGACAGAAGTAAAATATCAGGTAGCAATAAGGTAATGATCAAATTTTAAAATCAAAATCAATTCAAGATCAAGTCTTAGATTTGAGGATAATAACTTCAACAGATAATTGAAAATTAACTTAAAGAGTTTTGCTGACCATTTAGACGTTGCAAATAATATATCTATATATATATATATATATATATATGTATGTATATATATATATATATGTACATAGCCAATTCAAAATTAAAGAATAGAACAACGTGATTAAAAATTACATACTACTATGAACTTAAAGATTTCCTTAGAGACTATACTACACTACATTTTATTTTTTTTTTACTTATTGTTCTATTTCAAGCACCAATACTTGTTGAGGATCTTTATTATTGTATTCCTCATGTTGTTTGATTTTTTGGAGAGTTTGAAAGTATGGTTAAAGAAAAGTTATAATTTATCTTTGTAAATCTGTAGTTAACCAAGTTAAGAGTTAGATAGGAGTGTGAGATACCAAAATTTTGTAGACTTGTTGTAACTTCTCTTGATTTATTATTATTATTATTATTGGATTAGTTGAATGGCACTAGTGTGGACAATTGGGTCTTTAGTAGAAAGTTGAAAGAGAGGATTGGCGCACAAGGCAGAACCTTTATAAAATCTTGTGCTTGATTTTCTTTCTCTATATCTTTTTAATTTCTATTATTATTTTCTTGCTGCACAATTTATTTGAACATTTAAAACTCTCCAAACCAATGGTAAGTATCTTTGAGGGGCTTTGTTTAATTTTTGAAAGTTCATATTTCAAAAGGTATCAATTTACTCTCCCCCCTCTTGATATCTTAATTGGGACCTATATGTTCAATCTCGATTTCTCAATAGTTATAATAGAAACTGCATTAGCTAACTATCCTCATTAATAATCAATACACGTCTTTCCCTATATAAGCATCTAGCATAAAACAAATTCCTCTTTTGTTTATGATTTGAAACAACTTTTCCACTTGGATTTCTCCTAATAACTAGCTCTAATATCTCTACCTTTCCCATTGTCATCTATTTTTTGCTGCTCTTCTTCCTCACTCACTACATGTACTTCAAGATCTACTCCCTTTACAAGTACTTGTGAATATTAAATCCTTTGTTCTTTGTAGATATTGTATGACATGTTTTGCTATAATCTAATAATCTATGCGCGGATTACTCATATATCTACAAAGCATTCTAACAATATACACGGTATCCAAACATGTCAATATTGGAGCATACATAAGACTCCCTACTATTGATGCATAAGGAATTTGCTCCATTTCTTTTTTCTTAATGTCATTCTTAGGATATTCATTCAAGTTGAACTTATCACCCTTTGCCATAGGAGTATCTCTTGGCTCACAATCTTTCATGCCGAATTTGCTAAGTACTTCATCAATATGTACCCTTTGTGATATGCCTAATATACTTCATGACCAATCATGATGAATCTGTATGCCTAACATAAAGGATGCATTTCCAAGATCTTTCACTTCAAAATTATTTGAAAGAAATTTCTTGATCTTATGCAAGATGCCTATGTCATTACTTGCAAGCAAAATACCATTGACATATAGCACTAGAAGAACAAATTTACTCCCACTAATTTTGTGAAATACATACTAATCAATAACACTTTCCTTAAAAAACAAAAGAGGTCATAACTTAATCAAACTTTCAATACCATTGATGGGATGGTTGCTTTAATCCATAGATGAATCTCTAATTTGCATACCAAATGTTTTGATTCTTCTATTTCAAAACTTTCTATTTGCACCATATATATATATATCGTTTCTTTAGTGTTTCCATTGAGAAACTGCAATTTTTACATCCATCTAATGGTGTTCTAGATCATAATGAGTAATAAGTGCCATAATAGTTCTGAGAGTCTTTTAATGAAACTAGAGAGAAAGTCTCATTATAATTGATGGCTTTCTTTTGAGTGAAACCCCTAGCAACAAGACATGTTTTATATCTTTTGACATTGCTTTTTAAATCTCACTTGGTATTAAAAATTCATTTGCAACCAATCGGTTTTACACCTTCAAGCAATTCAACAAGACGCCAAACATCATTGAACTTCATTGATTTCATCCCTTCCTTCATGGTAGGTCTATTCAATAAATCGAATTGAATAGAATTGAACCGCATCAAATTGTAAAATAAGGTTTTTTTTTTATATTTAAGTTTTGTGTACCGTTTCGTTTGGAGATACTTTAAATAGTTTACAGTTTGGTTTAAGAGGTCAAATTGAATTGAACCTCTTCTTATTAACAAATATAAGTTATGAGACATTTTTTAATTTTAAATCTTATTAATATGTTTGTCTAACCTTATTTACCTTTTCCTTTTTATCAACTTTCATTATATTTTTAATATCCATAGTCTATTACTTTTCCTCCATCTTCATCTCTCATTTCTTAAGTAGATAAGTATGCCTTCACTATTACTTAAAATGTAATGTTACCATAGTAAAATGTTATATGACTTATATTCTTACATAATGTTTTTTAATTTGAACATCAATATCTTGTTAAAAACTTCAATGGTTGTTAATATTATCAACTAGAACAAGGTGTTTTTAAAATTAGTTCAAACCGAATCAAACCAAACTGAACTACATTTTAAGCGATTTGGCTTAGATTCTTAAATCGTTAAAAGTGGTTCAGTTCATTAAGGGTTTGTGCCAAATCATTTCAAATGTGGTTTGGTTTGGTTCGGTTCAATTTAACCCCTAAACCGAATTGAATCGAACACCCCTACTTCATGGCATTAATCTACTTTTGGGTGTTTGCACTTTGTTTAGCTTGACTAATAGATGATGGATCATTTTCCAGTCCTATATCAAACTCATGCTCTTGAAGATATAAAACATAACCATCTAGAATCGTAGATCTTCTTTCCCTGGTTGATCTATGCAATAGCACTTACTCTTGTGGTTGTTATGATTTCTCAATATGGGTAGGAGCTTGTTACTCTACAAGAGTAAGAGGAATCCTAGGAACATTTTGGACATCCATATTTGCATTACAAAAAGTAACAAATGTAATTGCCGGTGCATTTTTAGTTAGAACTACATGAATGATTCCTCTTCAAAGATAATATTTCTAATTGGTCTACTCCCACTATATTCAACATCCTCAAGAAATTTAGCATTTCTAGACTCGAAAAAGGATCTACTTGAGCAATCATAGAATTTATATCCTTTTTATCACTCCGAGTATCCAAGAAAGTTACAACTAATTGTTCTTGAGTCCAATTTTCTTTCATTAGCTCCATATGGTCTAACCTCAACTAGACAACTTTAAATATGGAAATGCCTAAGACTAGGCTTCTTACCAATCCATAGCTTATATGGGGTTTTAGCTATTACTTTGCTTAGAACTTGATTAAGGATGTATATTGCAATCTTTAATGCCTTTCCCTAAAGTAATTCTGGTAAAGAAGAATGACTACTCATACTTCTAGCCATATCTTTTAGGTTCAATTACGTCTTTTAGCTACATCATTTTGACTTGGTTGTCCCAATAGGGTATATTGAGGAATAATCCCATATTCTTTTAAGTATCTCACAAAAGGTCTAAGATGTTGTTCGTCAGATTTGTCAAATCCGCCATAGTATTCACCACTAAGATTAGATCTAATTGTCTTAATTTTCTTATTAAGTTAATTTTTGACTTCCAATTTAAATTTCTTGAAAAGGTTTAATGATTGTGACTTCTCATGTATCTAGCATAGGTACCCATAATGAGAATAGTCATCCATGAAAGTAATAAAATAATGTTGACCATTTCGTGAAGCCGTAGGGAATGGACCACATATGTTAATTCCAAGACGCTAGAACTCCTTTCGGCACCCTTTTTCTTGATATTTATTTGTTTTCCCTTAATGCATTCAGTATATATTTAAAAATAAGAAAAGTCAAGGGAATTATGAATTCCTTTTGATATAAGCCTTTGAATCCTTTGTTTGGAAATATGTCATAAATGCTTATGCTACAACATGTATGAATTCTCATTTATTAATTTACACTTTATACCAAAATTACTTGTATGCAAGGTTTCTTTGTATACGATGCATGCAAATTCAATTTATATAGATTATCTATTAAAGTACTAGTAGTAATAACATTTGACTATTGAAAAAGACTAAATATTCCATTTTCAAATGAAGCATTTAACTTTTCAACTCCTCCATAGTTATCCCTGCTCTGTCTTCCTCACACCTCTATTGTATGGAGTTTTACCTTCTATAGTTGCACTCCCTCCAATTTGTTTCATTACAACATGCTTCTTCTTCACATGCTCCTTCTTAACCTTAAGTTGATTTGATTAATTGAAACTTTACTAATGAAGTGGTGGTCTCTGAATTCTATGTCTACTCCGCCTCTCATGTAATGACCTAAAACTTTTGAAAAACTATATGAAAATTAAAGAAAATAAATAGAATAATAAATACTTTTAGGTCATGGTAGTGAGAGGAACAAATTCATAATATTAAAAACTTTGGGAAATGTATGACAAAAATTCAAATATTATGACGCATAAATATTTTCTCAATAATTAGTGATAATAATAGGTTTTAAAAATAAAACAATTAGAAAGAACAACCTTTACAAAGAAAAAGAAGATAATGAACGTAACAAATTGAATTGTATAAAATATATTACCAAATAAATTTAGGAAGCAAAGTAATAAAAAAAAATATCCGAATATAGATTTATAAACGAATAAATAAAAATAATTGTAAGTCCTAACTTTAGTTTGGGTAAATTAAATTAAAAGAATGAATTCTCTGAAACACAAATTTCAAATAGTATTAGGTTAAATAATGAAATTAATTTAAATTATAGATCTATGAATTTTAAATGAAAATTTAGAATAAATATTTATGTTTGGAATAATCAAATTTACCTAGACGTAGGCTTTCGTAATAAAACGCTAAAAATGCAAAATTTAAAGATATTCTCGTACGTGAGCAAAATAATAAAATATGGACATTATAATATAAAATATAATATATAAAATAATATAAATATATATATACATAGTTGTAAAAATAAAAAATAAAAATCTGGAAATGTCCGCCATCCCATCCTTCCCATAGTAGGCACAACACTCCTCAAGCAGCCCACCCTCTATTTTTCCATCTTATCTTTCCTTTCTTTTCTTCCTCTTCTTTCTAACTGTCCCTTCTCCTTTTTCTCTTCTCTCTCGCCAGACCGGAGGGACGCCATTTCTTTTTCTTCTTTTCTTTTCTTCTTCACCAGACATGAGCTCTACTTCTTTGTCGCACATCCATCCCTAAACTCTCGTGCTTCCTCTCCTCGTTGTTGCTGGCTTCGTTAACGATAGTGACGACGATGAAGAGGATGACAAAAAAAAAAAACGAAAATGACGACGAGGACGAGGATGACAACAAAAATGACCATGACAATGATATTGTCGTTGATGATGGTGATCATTGGAGTAAGAGGGAAATAGGACATGAAGACGATGTTTACAACTCTTGCCAATGTCCTATGTCACTAGAAAGAGGAAGTAGAGTCTATAATTAGAGCAACCATAGTTGAATTCGAGCATTTGAGTGTTCCGTAGTTCAAAATCCAATGGTAGCCCTTGTGATGCAATTCATGTAGGACTATACTACATCTACAACATCAGTCGCTATAAAACTCGGCGCGAGTTTGTCGTAATGATCATGAAATCAGTAAGACGCATTATCAGTTGGTTTCTTTATTCTAATCGCCGTAAAGTATTTAGTCTCGACGCTTCTATGTTGATGAGTATGGAAGTGCTGGTGGTTCTTTGAATGGGGTATTTGTTAATCGGGTTCGGTTAAGGAGATGGGTGCTTTGTAGATTGTTGCCGAGGATGAGGTTTTGTTGGTGTGGTGGGGGAAACTATGTTCAGATTGGGTTATAATGCACAGAATGGTGATATCAGAGGAGGAAGGGGAGGAGAAGTCGATGGTTTTCCTGGGTTAATTACACTTTGAGTGATGAGACCTCTTTTAGCTCGATGCAAGGAGTTCCAACATGAAAGGAGACAATAGCCTCCTTTAGGGAACTCAGTTGAGGTATGTTCTTCCTCCTTTAGGAAGAGGACAACAACAGCAAGGAGACTCGCAATGTCCCAGCGAGAAAAGTGTCTGATGTGATTTGGCTCCAAGCGACAATGTTTAAGCATTCAAAAGCAAGGGAATGAGAGGAGTCTAGTTTGGGAAAATGAATTGTGAAAGTTTCTATCAGTTGGGAAGGATGTACATGTGCATGAATTTGATTATGACAGTTGCTAATTATAAATATATATGTATATATATGTTCCCCTCTCGTTGCATCATGAATTAAGTGGAGCATATGTGTGTAAAGTAGCCTTGAGTGTGTAGAGGAGTATGGGAAGGATAAAGAATTGGAAGATGGAAACGTTATGACGAGAGAGAGACGCATTTAGTGCTCGCGAAGTGTGTGTTTATGTAGGTGTCGGTGGAGTGTGGTGTATACAAGGATGTGTGTATGTGTATGTGATGGTGGGTGGTGTGTACAAGAATGGGTGTATGCGTATGGAAGGTGTGTGGTGTGTGTGGGTACGTGTGTACGTATATGGAAGGAGTGGTCTGTATGGGTATGTGTGTATGTGTATGAAATGGTGTGTAGTGTGTGGACATATGTGTGTGGATATGGAAGGTGAGTGTGATGTATGTGAAGTATGCATGTATGTGTATGAGATGGTGTGAGGTGTGTGGATATGTGTGTGTGGGTATGGAAGGTGAGTGTGGTATATGCGGGTATGTGTGTATGTGTATGGATGGTGTGTAGTATGTGCGGAGTATGTAGGTATGTACATATTGGTGGTTTGAGGTGTATGTGGAGTACGTATGTATGTATGCACTAGTGGTGTGTGGGTACATGTGGACTTGGGGAGAAAGGAGAATTGCAAAGTGTAGTTGTGTGTATGTGTAATTAGGTATATGGTATGATTGTGTATATGAATTTGTAGGTGAGTGTGTAGTGTGTGCAAAGTGTGTATGTATATGGATAAGAGTATGTTGGTGTGTGTACATGGTGTGTGGGAATGGTTGGTGTGTGTATGGTAATGGAAGCGTGAGTGAGGATGAGACCAATAGAGAGGATGGGAAGCCTTGCTGGTGGAGATGTCAACAAAGGAGAGAAGAAAGAATGGAAAGGTGAAACCGAGGAGAAAGAAAGAATTGTGTAAAGGAGGTGGTGTGTTTGTGTGTAAAAGTAAACCAGAGGAAGAGGTGTTTATGTTGGTATAGATGGTGAAGGGAATGATTCGAGCAACGTCCAAGATGTTGGCTTAGGGGATATTTGGAATGAAATGGGTTTTGCAATGGAATATTTAAAGGATGTTAAGGAAGATCATTCTTGGCCAAATACCCTAATGCAAGACCTTTAGTTGTCCTTTCTAAGGGTATCTTGCATATACGGAAGAAAGAATTCCAAATTTGGCAGGTCGAAGACATTTCATTGCTCAACTTCTACACAAGGAAAGAAGATAGTCGATCACAGCAACTTGGGGTGTTGGAAGCAATGATTCATAGGAAGTGTTGGAAGCAATGATTCATAGGAAGGTCGTCCCTTTTGAAACCCTATATAGGAATCACGTTGAAGAAGTGTTCAACGTTTTGAATTTAGTTCGCCCAAAGTTCCTTAAGGAGGAGACTTCACGCATTACCATCAAATGCATAGCAAGTGGAGTACATATATCAGGTGCTAGGAAACTATCAAAGTCAAGTGGAGATGTGGCCTTCTATGGTTTGGTTAAGGAAGCATTGTAGAAAGACACTGATTTCAAGAGGAAAATAAATGGTTTACCCGCTGGAATCACTTGACTCTAGCTAGGACTATGACGACCCTAAACAGGTGAGTAAGAAACTTAATGATATGCTACAATGTTGTGTTGTGTGTTGATATGCTATATATGTTAATTCATTTGCCTTGTTGTAGCTGCAATTGAATGTGATTTGTATTAAGTTGAGTTATATAGTGGGGTTAATTGAGTTTAGGAAAGAAATTATAAAGAAATTGGTAGTTAAATAGGTTAAGGACAATACTATTTAAAGGATGTAGATGATAGAATGGACTGGGGGTTTAGATGTCGTCACCTTAACGATAGCACTTTGCATTATATTGCCAATGTTATTACTATTGGGCTAATCCATGATTCAAAATTGTTTTCTTCAAACTAAACCAAAATATAGAAACATAACTTTTCCATCTATAGCTACCGAGTAGGTATGTATAGCTGGAATAGGATATATAGATATCATTATGTATACATATCAGAAATTACTTCTGAATTCGTACATATGCTTAAGCAAACTTACTTTCCTATTATACCTATAGAATACACATGAATATAACCATACAAATCATGAGTGTAACTTTGATTTTTCAACTTAACCATTCTATTTTCTTGCCCCCTTAAGTGAGTGAGGGGAGGTGCCTAGCATAATTGTCCTTTAGGTGAAACTATATATATATATATATATTATACATAATTGTATTGAGGACCTAGAAGGAATATACGAGACGACCTTGTTGGCTCTCGAATATGTGAATAACAGAGCACTTAAGAAGTGCAATGGCATAGAGGTGTCAAATTAACTAAAACCCGGTGTATAGCTAGATTACTCCCATCCGCTTAGTTTAGGTTCTGTATTGGTTCCATGATGTGAAATGCATGATCTTTTTTGTTGTGGTATATGTGGAATGAAATGTAGTGGATTGTTGATTGGACTTCACTGGGTTCCTATTGATTGTTCTTGGAATGGTAGACTTGAATGCTTGGTGGTTACTTCATTGCCTTAAATGAGAATTGGTTGCGATTATATATGTTGTTTGGTCACTTCGAATCAATTAATTAAAGAAGTGGACTTGATTAAAACTTGATATGCATTTCCACGAGACATTGCATGAGATTGAATGCCATCACTGTTATAGGATGTGCCGGAAGTGATCAGAGGATCGCTATTTCACCAAGTGCGAACTAAGTGATTAGGGGATTATCATGCCTTGACAGTTTCAAGTCCCTTGAGGGTGTAATGTTCCATGTATTGAGGCACCTAAGCCTAAAACATTAAAGCTAAGACACAACTTAAATAAGTGATAAGAATAATGAAGATGTGAGTAAGACCCGAGTACTGATGGTGACTTTGGAATCCCTAACCCATAGTTAAGGGGGGCGTAAACCCTAGACTTTACGTTGGTTACTGGAAGAATATGTGAGATGCTACATTCATATGGTTGTTCATGATTTGATAACTTGATTGAAATTACTTTTGTACGTAGCATTGAAAGTGTTACCATCCAATTCACTGAGCCATAGTGTGCTCACCTCTTCATAAACTATTTTGCAAGTAAAATTATAAAAGCTCGGGATATGATAAGATGTGAAGTGTCGAGAGTTTTTAGAAGAAAAGAATGATAAAGTAAGAATTGTAAATGATAGATTATTTAGATGAAATGTTATGTTAGGACCTTAATGTAAAATTTGAATTTGGGAAACTTAGGATTTTAATCCATTTTACTGGTTGGTAGGGGATACTGGCTCTTTGCGATTATGGTTGACCGTGGGTTACGAAATCCATAGTTATATTTTAAGATGTAATTATATGTAATATGATTAGTCATACATATAATTAATTACTTAGAGTCTTACAATCTCTGACTTATAAGATATTATCATATAATGAGTGCACACATGCCATGATAATTTTAACGGAAACTTCCAAGCCCCCTTTGGGGCGTGACATCTCATAATTGCAGGTTTATTTACATCTTCCAAAGTCAAATGCCGTTTGCATCTCTATTATAGTGGAGATCTAAGCCCACTAATGAATTTGGCGATAGTTTGCATTGGTAGCTCATTAATTTTACACGTAGTTGGTAAAGTCTCAACTATTTGACATAACCTTTTACTCACATTTTATCTTGTCTAAGAGACTAAAGTTGCATGAGCATCACTTGCTGTAATACTCTAGCATAAACTATTTATTCATCAGCTATCATATTCTAGCCTTCTCCTTTACATCCTTATCCTTACACCTCTAATTTTGTAGTTTATCCCACCATAGACTAGCATGTAAATGTTAAATAAGCCATCTAACCTTGTTTCCCTCATCAAAATCATAGCATTTAACTAGCTCTTAATCCTTGGCACCCAATCTAGGAACTCCTCATATGAGCTACTATCTATAAAAGTGAGGATTTTTTATTTCATATGTTCTATACCCCTATTGTATCCTTCATGCTCTACTACTTGACCTATTTTATAATCATCATTACCAAACTCCTTATATTCACCTATACCTCTATTTACACTATGCTCTCTTTGATCACCTTGTAGTCCTTGTTACTCACTTGGTTGTGTTAACAACGCCCTCATAGATGTAGACAACTCTTGTGACTGCTATAAAACATTAGCCATATGCTCTTCACATTACTCACACTACTGCCCTTAGAATCACTCAACTCTTACTCAACATTTCTTTGCAATTAAATTTCAACCACAATAAATAGATTAAATTCACAACCTAACAACTATAATTGCAAATGCCAATTCAAATAACCATCATCTCTAAATTTTCAAATCTCAATCAAAGATCTTTTTTTTTTTTTAAATATATCAACAAGTCTCCTAAATGTTCCCATGGCTTTGGTGACAAATATAATGTGCCTAGGATTGAGACTCAATGCTCAATCAATGTTAGATTCGTTGTCTTGCAAAAGGTTTAAATAATAAAAATATGATTTATGGTTTTAATGTGTATGAAATAGGAACAATTAAAGGAAATGGATATGATGCAAAAATTCTAGAATTGAGATGGGCAAGTAAACTTAAGATTAAAATTATGCACAATCTCACAAATAGTCAAAGGATAATTAATTAGAAGTCGATATGACTCTTGGATTCTAATAACTAGAATTTGCCACAACGTCACAAGATTGATAAGAATAATGAGAATGAATGGCAATCTCAATATTCAATGAATAAAGACTTAAAAGTCTCTAAATATCTCTTAAAATCTAAATAATCTAAATCAATTTCAATGCATATAATAGAAGTCTTATAAATAACCTTACCCAGTATTAACAAAGGGAAAATAGTTATTAAAATAAAATCATAAAGTGAAACATGTAAACTAAATGAAGTGGGTATTTGGATTATGAAATGCATTGTCAAAATGTCCTCGGTTTGAAACTCTTGAAGTCTTGATGACTTTGTAATTGTTGTCTTCCTTTGGCCTATTTCCTCTTTACCCCTCACTTTTGTAATGTTGTCTTAGATCTTGATTTTTATAATATCTTTTGATATTATTCATTTGGGTGTAGTTAGTGGTAAAATTGAAATACCATTTTGCACAAATGAAAATGCAATGATATTTTATGCTAAAAAAAAAAGCTCTTTAAGGTATTTTATAACCTATATGCCTTTTTAAGTACATTGTTTAGGGTAGCTTGAAAATATTCATGATAGACATTGATTCTAAGTTTTGGTAATAAATGGCTATGTGTATGATAGGAATTTTTATCGTATCCATATGAGATCTTGTT
Source organism: Laguncularia racemosa (assembly GCA_037954665.1). Lineage (NCBI taxonomy): Eukaryota > Viridiplantae > Streptophyta > Magnoliopsida > Myrtales > Combretaceae > Laguncularia > Laguncularia racemosa. Next base: position 3,029,989 of record JBBMOL010000063.1, on the reverse strand, counting down.
ATTAGTGTCTATAGATGCATATATAATTGAATATGGATAATATGATATATGGTGGATAAAGAAAGAGATGTTACTATGTACACCAACTTGTGGATATCATTTGCCAAACTTTGCCCTATCTCAAATTTTTTGGAATTGTCTTAGAGTCTATACCCACACAACAATTGCAAGTTGTTAGTAAAGTGTACCTTTTGTAACAATTGAATTATTGATTTTTTTAATTATTAAAAAACATAATATTTACTTTCACTTGAGAAATGTATCTAAAATTACGTCTAATCATACCAAAAGTTATTAATCTTTAATATATAAGTTCAAAATTTCCTGAAAAGAAAATGAAAAATCTAGTTTATTAATTGCGTGCTTTAATAATAAGGATTTATTTCTTCATTGTTTAACTAAGTTGGTGGTAAAAGTGAGTGCATCTTTTTTTGTTAATGTAAACCAAGTTATTCAATTATTATTACATCTATTGAATTTAATTATATTTATTAGAAATACTTACACTATGTCCGGTAATCTTAAGAAAAGTGGAAATGAGTGAAAATAGGTAGAAAAGAAAAGAAAGGAAAGGAAATAGAAGTAAATATAATGTCCATTTGTTATTTGGATTCATAGGAAAGAAATGGATGGAAATGTATTGTTGACATGTTATTGATAGCTGAAAATATTCTTATTTTAATAATTGAAATTTTGCTTTTAGGAGTATTTTTATATTTTTGTTTCGTTTTTACTCATTTCCACCCTTTCCTTCTATTTCCTCCATTTTATGCTCTCATTTTTAATCACCAAACATAACATTTCCTTTGATTTTTTTTTCTATTTTTGTAGATTTCCATCGATTTCATTTATGCCAAACACAATGTTAAAAGGTGAGTATAATATAATGCATGATATCTTGTAGTACACTGTAAGTAGGATGCTCAAGGGCAAGATAAGTAAACTTATATGTGCCATAGGATAGTCCTGTAGTAGGTAAAAGGTAACATCTGATGCACTATCATATGGTGGTGGATTCCAAAAATTTAGATTTAAGGTAATATTTAGATTGTAGTACTGGACAATATAGAATAAGAAAAACAAGACAGTATAACTTTCTTATACTACGTTTGGTGTGCACTGTACTTGATAAAGATTTTTGTGATATCTCTTATTTGGATAGACAAAGTACTATACTAAACATGATATATAAAATACTAGATAAGGATTTTTGTGTATTTGTTTAGTGAATTTGATCTTTACACCATGTTTTGGATGGTATAAAATATAAGCATTTTTTTAATACTTTAGGATCATTTTTGTCCAATAATTAAGAAAATATGCAAACAAAACAAGGGATAAAATGTTTTATCCAATACAATACCATAAATTTATAACAACTAAACGATTCTTAAATGTATTTTGTGACTAAGAGATGGCACAAAATCAAACTAAAATACAAATTAAATTGGATAGAAAAATCAATCTTTTTTGTTTTAAAAAATAATTTAGCTAATTCAAATTATTATTAGAGTAAACCAAAGTTTTTATACTAAAGTGGACAAAAACTCAATTTGAATTGTGAGCCTATTTGAACCAAACCAAAAATTCATTTTTTTTTTCCAATTCAGCTTGACTCACTATTGGATTCAAATATAGGTTTTTAGTTTAGGCTTAATTGAAATACTTTTCATGGTTTAATTCGGTTTAAACCATATTTGAATGAAATGATAATTTTTACACTAAAAATAAATAAATAAACCAAATCAAATTAAACCAAACTATAAGCTAAGCTAAACCAAATAGAATCGTCTTTCTTTTAAATTTAATTTTATTCACAATTTAGTTTGATTAAGTTTGCATTTGACCATGAATAATGCTAAAAAACCTATTTTGATTATTTAAGTATCACATTAACAACATAAGAAATTCTCTTCCTTAAGGAGTTATCCACTTTATCACTAAGTTTCATAAATTATATTATTTATGGGAACCACAATACAAAATTTAAACTACAATAATACTTTAAGGAAAAATAAAAAGAAAAAAAGGGTGGCAACTTTTTGGAGTTTGAACCCCACTTTTCTAAGCATTCAAATGGGCAAGGACCTAAAAAGGGGTTAAAAGGGGTTTTAGCATTCAAACATGTGAGACAATCCCCATTTATAATTAAATCCAATATTGAGGATTTATTTATTTTTGGAGTTCTTAGGATATGGAAGAGAGATCTTTATACTTTTTGAAGTCCTTGAAGAAGAGAGATCTTTAAAGTGTTGACATAACACTTAAAAACCCCAAATGGTTCTTGGGAAATAGAAATGGTCTACGGTATAGCCTTACAAATTAAACCCCACCCCCATATACCATCATCTTCTGAGATATATGTTAGTTTACCCACTTAAGGCAAACTTTTCCTAAAAAGTGATTTTGAAAAAAGTATTTTTCAAGATACCATTTTGAAATTATAGGTTAAGATTGTAATTTCAAAATACGAAGAAATCGCATATCCAACTTGCGATTTCTAAATTGCATAAATACATTCAAGCCAAACATAGCAGAGCGATGACCCAAGAGTGGATTCCACACCGGCAAGAGGATAGGAGACAACCATCTCGAGTCACATCATGACCTACAGGCAAGACTGGCAAGACCTAGGAAGACAACACGATTGAGAGTTAAGCGTGGCATGTGCAGCAAAGCGACACCCTAAATTGTGAGTCATCATTCCAAGAACATGGTATAGAAAAGGATTTCATTGATACGTTGGGAGTTCTTCAGCTATTGCACATCCTATCAAACCACACTTTTATACTTATTGCACGAGCTGTGACCATTGACAAGAACAAGTGCCCTATTTTCGTAAGAGGTTTGCTTTTCATATTTTGATATATAATTTTTGTTATATTTTGAAATGACGATTTCAAACTTACAATTTTAGAATGATATTCTTAAAAACGGTTTTTATAAATTAATTTACCTCAAAAGGAACACATCTACCATCAAAGTTGACTTCCACGTGCCCATGTATCACATCATAGTGATTACGTTCCTACTTTTCTCCTTGAGGAAACAACAACACGGTCTAATCTTTTTAACATGTTACATTAAAATAAGCTAAGCAAAGATAATATTTATCCGTTTCCTTAATTCTCTGTCTACTGATACTGCATATATTGACTTGACGTGTTACAAAGACAACAGTCTCATCCCAGTCTCATCCCATCTCACCACACAAAGACGAAAACAAACCCAATGACCCAATCCAAAGCCAAAATGAAGATGAGACAGCACCAAAATATCCCAAATCCAAGGAGGCCATCAGGGCCAAGGCCAAGCTTAGTACTGTCCACACTCCATTTAGTCAACATTCTAATGGCTACTCGCTTCACTCAAACGCTCTCTCTCTCCCGCACTCCGCTCCTAAAACGCACCCTAGCTTATAAATATTCCTCCTCCTCCTCCCATTTCCATTTCCCAAATAGAGTAAAAAACAAGTGTTTTCCTTGCCCTCTCTGGTCATCTTCCTTCTCCTTCTGCCTCCATACTCACCACCACCGCAGGTCCACCTCTCTTCTCTCTCTATCAACCTTCTCTTCTTCTTCTTCTTCTGCTCCTCCGTCGGTCTCCGTCATGAGTGGTTGTGATCATCAAATTGAGAACAACCCTCTTCTTCAGGATTTTGATTTTCCTCCGTATGATTCTGTTGAAGCGACGCATGTCCGTCCTGGGATTCATGCGCTTTTGAAGAAACTTGTATGGTTTTTGAAATTTCTTGTTTCGTTTTCATCTGGATATTTTTATCATTATTTCTGTTGAACGTATGGAAGGCGCTTGTGTTAAGTCCTCCATGGATGGAATGACTCGAGATTGTTATCTTTGGTCGATATTTGATGTTATGGTGTTAAAACAAGATCCATTTTCCTGTCGTTTTCATGTTATGGTGATTAAATATTATGAAGAAATTAATTTACTTGTGCAAGTTGTTTGAAAGGGGGACATACTTCAAAGCACTTTTTAGTTGGGGATGGCTACTCGAGTTATTGTGCCATGTTGTGTTTACGTATTCAGTTCATGCGGCGTTAAAGATATATAATATCGATAGATGTTGCTATTATTTGATTTGTCTCATGTCCTGTTTATATTTGTGGAAGTTGTGTAATTTCAGATTCGGGTTTCGTCTTTGTGATCATTGGGTCAAATTTGTATCAATGTTGTCTGTCCTGTCCAGAGCTTTTATGAATGGGTGAAGAAGGAAATGACATTGATTTATTATCTGGGTTCGACGGTGTTTTGGGTTTAACCATGCACATTTTGAAATATATGTTTTTGTAAATATATATAGGAAAATGATTTGGAAGAGTTGGAGAGGACAGTGGAGCCATCATGGGAGAAGCTGGTGGAACCATTGGAGAAGATTGTAGATCGCTTGGCTGTTGTTTGGGGAATGGTCAATCACCTTAAGACCGTTAAGGATACACCTGAACTTCGCTCTGCCATTGAGGAAGTCCAGGTAATTTGGTCGCATAGTTTTGCCCTTTTGATGAAAATTCTGCACATATTTGTACATATCTGTTTCTTCTGTTGTCTTGCTGATTGGTGGAGAAGTATATTTTGGGTAAATAGGGGATAGTTATAGTTCTTTTGTAATGTTAATGAAATAAGTAGTGGTAATCCGATTAATTGATATAGGAAGTTCTCGAAAAAAATGTGATCTTTCACATATCTGATGCCCATGCAACACTGTTTTCCATGATAATGGCAATCAACCTTATCCAAAAAAGTGAAGTTTCAACTAATTTTTTTCCACAGATGTGATGTGGTTTTTAATCTTTTTTGGCACTGTTTGAATTGAAGTCATGTAGTAGTGATTTTTTTCCCCTCCATATGCAGGAAGAAAAAGTGAAATTTCAATTAAGACTTGGGCAAAGTAAGCCTATTTATAACGCATTCAAAGCTATCCATGAATCTCCTGATTGGCAAACCTTATCCGATGCCCGTAAACGTATTGTTGAAAGTGAGTAAATTTTTTCTTATCCCTTCAATGTCTGAATCATAAATTCATCTATGCCACTTTATGTCTGGCTTCATCTTTTCCATTCCATTGATAAAGTTAGTTCATTTGCCATGTACATCTTAGCAATAAGCTTGTTTTCTTAGAAAAAGTAGTAACCAAAGTGCGTGTATTTTGCAGATCAAATGAAGGAAGCTATTCTTAATGGTGTTGCTTTGGGAGAAGATAAAAGGGATCAGTTCAACAAAGTTGAACAGGTAAATTTCTTGGAATAACAAATTTACTTCAGTATGAAAGTATGTGAGGTCTTGTGTTAAAAGGTGTGGTATAGTTTTTTTCTCACTAAGACCATGTTGCATGGATAATTACTTTTTGTACTCTCACTTGATTGAATGTAAGATTGTTTTGGATTCTTGGCAGTAGTCATAGGTAGTTGCTAACTACTCCATATCAAATTGCTGTTGCATTTGGACAGGGAATAGCAGACAAATTGATGATTTAGAACTTGGCTAACCTAGAAGGAATAGGGAGCATGAATGTGTTGCATTAATTTAAATCAATACTTAGAAAACTGTGATTTAGTAATAGTCTGATGGAAAAAGGAAAAAAGAAATTGAAAATTTGTAATTTTCATGAACTTGGACTATGAGTTTTCTTTTTTTGGATAAAGTAAATTTTATTAATCCAAAGGAAATAGTTTACATTACCAAATGGCAAAATACAATACAATAAGGGTACAAATATAGCAATATAGTGCTTCTAGGTAGTACAGACTCTATCTTACATTAGTGTAGCATATGTTCTAATTTGGTTTACAATAGAGCCTATAGTAGATAGGTTTCCTCCAAGGTGTACGCTGCTACGTATACGCCGTATACAGTATACTGACGCTGTAAGAGCTGCACTCCATGTTTTAACCGTTGGGGCCGACGAATCCGCTATCGCCACCAAAGCACTTATGGCTCCTTGCCATGTATGAAATGAGGAAGGGCATTGGAGACAGTCACAAACCAAACCCCATAAAGTCGATGTGTAGCTACAGATAAAGAAAAGATGATCATGGCTTTCTCTACCTTGGTTACAAAGAAAGCATGCAGCAGGCATTGAGATCCCCATGAGATCATTCTGTCCAGGATCGCTAATTTACCTTGCCAAGCTAGCCAAAGTATAAGGAGTGCCTCGGTAGGGATTTTTTGTTCCACATTACTTTACACCATGGCATTGCAATGTCTGGAGGGTAGAGGAATTCATAGCCACTTTTGATGGTTTACTCTCCTGCACTTGAATGCTTCCAATTGAGGCGGTTTGAGTGAGAGGCATTCGGACAAGGAAAGCTGGTATATGGATATTACTCCAAAAAAGGAGTTTTTGGTATACTCCATTCATTATCATTCATTAAGGAACATAGTCTCGTTGTTGGGGGATATCCCGTGTTGGCCCTCTCTCTGGCACTGAATATTGTGTTCAAGGGCTCTATCGGGAGCCAGTAGTCTACCCAAAGTGAGATCTTTAATCCATTGTTAGGTTCCCATTAAAAACAACTTCGAACCTCATTCCTCAATTTTAGCAGCTTCCTTTAGGACCATGAGCATCAAGTAGGTGCCTTAACAGACCAAAAGCTTCTCCCTTTTAGTAGGGTGGAGTGTATCTATTCTGGCCATATGCTCTTCGGTCCCTCTTTGCATTGGTGCCAAATGTGCTTGAGTTGGATAGCCTTGTTCCATTGAATTAGGTTCAGGATTCCCAGCCCGCCACACCGCATTGATTTGCACACCCTCTCCCAACGCACTTTGGCCTTGGTATAAATGTTGGGTTGTTCGCTCCATAAGAAGTTCCGAATTAATTGTTCGATTTTTGATATGATAGACTTTGGGAGGATGAACACTGAGGACCGGTATATCTGCATGGAGAATAAGATCGACTTTACCAATTGAAGCCGACTTGCGTAGGACAAGTATTAGAAGTCTAGGAAGTGATGCGTGCTACGATCCTTTTCAAGAGTGCCTCACAATCCACCTTCTTGAGCTTTGAAGATATGAGTGGGACCCCTAAGTAGTGTATTGGCAGCTCCTTTTCACGAAAATGGGTGGCAAAGAGGATGTCCTCTCTAGTACTCGATGTGACATTTGAGAAGAATATATTGCTTTTGGCATTATTAGCCTCTAGACCCGAGATGGTGTGAAAATGTTGTAAGGTTTTCATGACTAGTCGTGTGAACTCCACATTCCCATATGTGAATAAAAGCAAGTCGTCGGCAAAGCAAAGATGAGTTATTTTCTCAGCTTTGCAGCGCCAATGAAGGGAGAACTGGGGATTAGAGGCTAGCCTCCTCAATGAAGTGGAGAACACTTCCATACCCAATATAAATAGATAAGGGGAAATAGGGTCCCCTTATCTCAAATCTCTCTTGCTCGCGAAAAAACCAGTCAATTCACCATTTATGTTAACTGAAAACATAGGGGTGGTGATACACTACTCAATGAGGGTACATATGTGGTAAGGGAACTTCATCGCTTTTAGGACTGCTAGTAGAAAATCCCAATGTAAAGTATCATAGGCTTTTTGTAGGTCCACCTTTAATGTGCATCATGGGGATCCCGATTGCAAATGGTATTCTGCCATCAACTCTTGCGCAATGAAAACATTGTCTGTTATCCTTCTTCCCGGATGAAGGCTAACTGTTCCCTTCTAACCAAAGATGGCAAGACCTTCTTGATGTGTGCAGCGAGAACCTTAGAGATTGCCTTGTAGAGTATATTGCAGCAGGCAATGGGCCGAAAATCCCCCATCTTGGTAGGGTTAGTCACCTTTGGCACTAGGGATATGATTGTGGCATTGATTTGCTTGAGGAGGTGGCCTGACACAAGGAATTCTCTTGTTGCAGCTATCAAGTCATCGCCAATGGTTCCCCAAACCTCTTTAAAGAATCTAGCCGTGTACCCATCTGGTCCTGGTGCTTTCTCATTAGCTTGAGATGTAAAACCTCATTTTATCTCCTCATCTATGTATAGGGCCTCAAGTTCATTGCTTTGCTGTTTACTTAAAGTTCGCATCACCTTGTCTCCAATGTCCTCTAAACAGCCAGGTCTGGGAGGCGTGCCATACAACTGCTGGAAATGGCTAACTATTAGATCCTGCACTTCATCCTCTCCAACTGCCTCACTACCATCCTCCCTTGTCAGTTGATATACGACATTCCTATTATGCAGACTTTTCATTGCTTTGTGGAAGTATGAGGTGTTTTTATCCCCTAGCTTCAACCATTGGGCTCTGGACTTTTGCTTATAAAAGCTCTCCTCAGCCCCTCGTAGGAGATAGTATGCTCTAAAAGCAGCCCTTTCTTCCTTTATACTGGTTGAGGTACCTTTGGTAAGCATCCTCTCTTGGACTTGGGCTAAGTGATCCTTTGCAGTCTTGACCTGGCTAGACAGATCCAAGTATTCTGATCTGTTCAAGGCTTTAAATGCTAGCTTGAGTTGTTTTAGTTTCTTCACCACCTGAAACATCTTGGAACCTTCCACTTCTTCCTTCTAGCCACTACTCACTATCTCCTTGAAATCCCTATGATTGCCCAAAAGTTAAAAAACTTAAAAGGGGTTTTTCTATCCCCATGCTCATAATCAAAGTGTATGATTGCCAGTGAATGGTTCGATAGCATAGGTGGTAGAAATTTGGCTTGTGTTCGCTGAAAGGAACTAAGCCAGCAATGATTAACCATAATCCTATCAAGTTGCCTTATTATAGGGTTTATCACTTGTTTATTGGACCAAGTGAAGAGGTCTCATGATTGCCTCAAATCTTTCAATTCCACATGTGCAATGCAATTTTGGAAGTCAGCCATAGCTTCGGTGAACCTCATGTTTCCCCCCTGCTTTTCGGAGATGTATCTCGTGGTATTGAAATTGCCTAGTACCGCCTAAGGGCAAGAGCGCATTGAAGGTGCTAAATCCCAAGGTTTAGCCATAATGATCGTCTTTCCCAGTCGCAATTAGATCAATAAATGAATTTTGTAGCTAGATCTATATTGTGACGTAGGTTGGTTGCTGTACAATGCACATATTGTGTATGTTCACAGCTCCACCCTAACATTCCAATCCCTTGGGTTCCATGCTATCCAAATATGTTTTCTTACAGTTGTATTAGTCCACACCTGCCACTGACACCCCATCAGATTCTTAATGGTGTTCTCGTTAGAAGGGTTGACCTTCGTTTCAAGGAGACCAATAAGACTTATTCCTTGGGCTTCACAAGTTTTTTGGACTTCCGCAATCTTTATGGGGTCGTTTAATCCCCGTGTATTCCAAGCTGCTATATACATGGGGTTGGAGATCCATAAGTGCTAGGTAAAAGTTCTTCTCCTCTTGCGTAGCTTCTTTTTCCGCCGGCTAGAGGATGTAGACCCTTTGCTGTTCTTGGAGGAACTATCGGTGCATGGTGTAATTGGGAGGTCAGTTTGGTGAGGGGGGTGTTCTCAAAATCATCCAAGTCCATCTCCTTCTCCTTCTCCTTCTCCCCTCCATCGCATGCCTTGGATCCCCTTTGGTCAGCACCTTTGTACTCTCTTGCAACCATGGTTATGGAAGGGGTTATGCTTTCTACATCCCTGCTATCGGAAGGGTTATCTGATATTGCCACACCTTCCTCCACTGTTTGCATGGCCACATTTGGCTCCATTGCATCCTCCTTGTGCAACTCAAATAAGGGATCCTTTTTAGATTTCCCTGCCCCCTCCAGTTCTGTGCATATATCCTCATTGAAGGTACCTTCATCCTTTTCTTCCTTCTTATTTTCCCCTCTCCCACGACTACTTGGGGTGTTCGGTTGAGGACTCGCTCCTATCCCCTCAACGCCTGCCATCCATTTCCCTTTTCCAGGCCGTCGGATCTGTTGCCATTGCTCCCCATTGGCTGTGTGCTAGTCAGATGCCACTTGTGGTTTTGTTTTTGGGGATTGGCCACCACACTTGTGGCCAAATACCTTGCACTCGCCACACCTAGGGGGTAACCATTGATATTCAACATTTATCAAAGCAATCCTATCATTAGCCCTTTCCACATCCACATGGCTTACAAGTTCATCCCGCGCATCAATCTCCACCAGTATTCTAGCATGGTTAGCCCTTTGTCGTGACATGGTGAGGGTATCGGCTTTGAGGGCAATTCCTACACCACTTGCAATATGACTAATCCCATCTGCTGTTAGAAATTCACAAGGGATAGCATTTAGTTGTGCCCAAACCGGCACTTTGGTGGGTTGAGGTTTGTCAAGCGGTAATCCCCTTCGCCATTTATGTAACATAAGGAACCTCTGAGCAAAATGCCAGTGTTTCTCCAAAATGGGCGTGAGGTTTACGCCATAGCCGAATCTAAAATAGAACATGCCCTCCTTGTTGCCTAGGACCTCCAAAAGTCCATATTCCTTCCATAGTCGGAAAGCTGTGGCTTTAACAAGATGGTATGGTATTTTCCGGCCTGGAAAATATTCAACAAGGGTGGATTCCCAATAGTTGGCTCCGTGGTTCTCTAATGCAAGTGGATGGTCACTCGAGGAATGGAGTCCCTGCTCGCTGGAGGGATGAACTGGAGCTGGAAGGCAGTAGTGCCCGCGGTGTGGCTAGGTGCAGATGACGTGGGGAGCTCAGACGCACAAGCAGTTGTTGGTGTGGTCAGCGGGTGGTGGGTGGTGGTTCTGTTTTACTCCGTTTACTTGGGAACCTATGGCATCTCCCAAGGTGGTTTGGGTGGCAGACATGGTAGAAGGCTATTGCAGGTTGACATTGGTGGGATGTGCTGACGAGGGGGAACAGTCCTACTGCAAGGTGTCCTGAGTTGACTTGGCACAAGGCTCCATATTTCCACTTTTGGCTTTGCCCATGTGGTTGCTTTTTGGAGGAGCAAAAGTGGCTTTTGCTTTTTCCTTTTTAAGACAACCATTTCATTCCACCTCTGGGGACGTGCCAAGGTGGGTGGTTTCCGGATTTCCAGAGGGATCTATTTCGGGTAGTGGCATTGTGGTGGGTTGTAGACTGGTTAGGCAGGTGTATGGGGTTTTTGGGAAAGTATTTGGGGTCACCTAAAGGAAGTGTCCTTTAGGGGTATGGGCTGAGGTAGAGGTAGAGAGAGGAGAGAGCATTTTCTCACTCATCCCTTTACAACGGCTTGACATACTATGAAGTTTTCTTTTCTAATGGGTGGTCTCAGGTTGGGATTTGGTTCAAAGAAAGAAAGAAAGAAAGAAAGAAAGATGCTCTATTGAAGGAGTAGGTCACAATAGGCCTGCTTATGACTTACTGTGGCCGAGAATAAAAATGACGTGACTGGGCTGCATTATGCTTGGTTTTGAAAAACGGGGTTGAGTAAATAGCTATTCTATCACAAATAGGACAGAGTGCATATGAGAAATGCACAGCATAAGTAAGATTTGCACTTTCTCTAATTTACTTTACGTCAAATGTTTCAAGGATAATATTTGCCAGAACAATATTACAAGGACATCCAACTCAAGTGAACTAATAAAATGCCTGAAATAAACCTAAATTGGTAATTTACAATAAGAGTAAAAAATATGCATCCTTTTAATTTTCTTGTTAACTTATTGTACTCATTATCTAGTTGCCAAAAAGGAAAAAGAAAAAAGGATAATAACAAGCACACTCACATCCAATGATACGTGAGAGAAGGTAGACCATAGCTATAGGTCTCTTTTGCATTCCCTGTAATTTTTGAATGAAGTAATTGAACTCATTAAGTTGCGAACGATAAAACAAACCAATGAACAGAATAATACATGGATTGTTGAGGATCACAGGTACAGCTTTTCTGCTTGTGGTTCCAGCTGAATGTTTTCATCATAGCCATGATGTTATAACCACTAATGATAGCACTGACTTATACTTTGATGATAGTGTACTGGTTGCTTGTATCAGAGCTGCTAGCAGTTGGGATTATGACATAACTCTTGCTAATCCAAAACTTGTTGCCAGTAAGCCCTGGCTGTTATTTGTCTAGGATGATTTGCATGGGTATGGTGACTTATTGCTTCTTGCTTTGGTTTGTAGGGTTCCCTGCTTTAGTATCTCTTGCATTTAAAACTGCTTGAATTATATAGAGATGAGGGTGTCCCATACCCATATCTTACTGTTGTCTTTTCTGTTTAACTCTGGTTTTTCATGCTGCGGTTACACCTCTTGCAATAGAATGGCTGTCTTGTTTTCTGTTATAGGATCTTTCCTTGTGTCCCTCGTCCTTAGGATCAATTATTAGGTTAGATTCAACAGTAGCTTTTAGGGTTTTCCTTCCTCGCCTCCTTATGTTTGCTAATTGGGTTTGGGATCGTTAGAGAGAACCTGATGATCTTGATATTTTTCTGAATTAATAGGTGTTTGGGAAAAATATTAGCATGCCTTTCTCCTTTCATCCTGTTCGTTTTTTGTACAATCTGGGCAGCGGTTTCCTTCCCCTAACTGCCTCTTCGCCATGCTCCTCCTATTTCTCCCCCACGACTCCACTCTTTCCCCAACTACTGACCGTGTATATAGTGGTCAGTAGCATGACAGCAGCACTATGACATGACCCTAGGACACCTATCTGCATTAATTGAAAGGTTACAAATACTAAGACACCTCTTCCAGCTGGACATGAGAACACCTAATAATCCGCTGGACATGTTACACTTAGAAAAAGAAATAAACAACTAAGACAAGATATGAATACACATGACTACACAACGGGGTCAGCTGGACACATCACCCGCATTCCTCAGCCTAGCGCAACTCCTTTTCTTCACTCCCCTTGTGCGGCTTTCTTTTGGTATAAACCTGGTCAAAGAGCATGTAACATCTATCCCTCCCTCAAGAGTGCGCGTGATCTCAAGTGTGAATGGGGGATACCTTTGTACCATCATCTCGGCTGATTCCCAGGAAGCTTCAGCGGGTGAGTAGCCTTCCCAATGCACCAGTACTTCTGATTGGTGCTGTACCTGACGTGTATCCAAGATAGCTTTGGGGTAAGGAATTACTACTCCTTGCTGTACCATTGGTACTAGTGGCTGAGCAGTAGGAGGGCCTTCGAACGTCTTTAAGTAGGACACATGAAAAACTGGGTGGATCCTTACTTGAGGGTGAAGTTCCAGGCGATAGGCCACCGTTCCGATCCTTGCTGCTATTGAGAATGGACTGTAAAACTTGGGCTCCAGCTTTTGGTTACATTGGGTTGCCACTGAAACTTGCCTATAGGGTTGGAGGCGGAGCCACACTAACTCGCCCACCTGAAATTCTAGCTCCCGGTGATGTTTATCATCCTGTTCCTTCATGGTTGCTTGAGCTTAGGCTAGCTTCTATCGGAGCTGCTGCCAGACATAGTCTCTTTCCAAGAGCTACTTCGACTGCTTCCAACTTGGCCATTCTGAGGCAGTAAGCCAGCAAACGTGGAGGTGCCCGACTATAAACTATCTCAAAAGGAGTTGCCTTCAGTGTTGTGTGGAACCTTGTGTTGTAGCAAAACTCCGCCCATGCGACCCATTCAGTCCACTTGTTGGGTTGTTCTCCCACAAAGCACTGCAAGTACGTCTCAATGGTGCAGTTAACGACCTCCGTCTGCCCATTGCTTTGTGGGTGATAGGAAGAAGAAAAAACCAGTTTTGTGCCCTGTAACTTAAACAATTCTTTCTAGAAGGCGCTGGTGAAGGTGGTATCCCTATTGCTCACGATGGATTCTGGCATTCCATGGAGTTTGAAGATGTGGTCAAAGAAGATTTGGGATATCAAAATAGCCGTGTACGGATGGCTAATAGGCAGGAAGTGGGCATATTTAGAAAATCGGTCAACCACCACAAAAAAAGGACCGATTTTCCATGGGATACGGGCAATTCCTCGATGAAATCCATGGAGATATCAGCCCATACCTGAGTCGGTATTTGGAAGGGTTGCAAGAGGCCTACAGGCTTTAGCAACTGAGTCTTACTCTGTTGGCAAACCTTGCAAGCGCGGACAAATTGTTTAACTTGCTGTTTGAGCCCCTTCCAATAAAAATCCCACGTGATCCTGTGGAGGGTCTTTTGGTATCCCTCATGGAACGGGCAGTGGAGTGCCTCTACAATGACTGAACACAAGGCTGAGTTAGGAAGCCAGTAGATCTTTTGCTTGAAAAACAACAGCCTGTCTTGTACTGCCCACTGTTGCCCAAGTTTTCCTGCCTCTACTTGTGCTTTCAGCTCTTGCTGCTCTCGGTTTTGCTGGTTTTCTTCCTGGATCTGATCAAACAGCTGTAACTAAGGGCAAGAGATGGCTACTAGACAACTGGCAAGGTCTTCCTTCTTGGAAAGGGCATTAGCCACCTTGTTTTCTCGGCCAGCTCTATACTCAATTTTGAAGTCAAACCCCAACAACTTACTAATCCAATGTTGCTGAGGCGAAGTTGTCACCCGCTGTTCCAATAGGTATTTTAGGCTATAATGATCTGTCCTTACCAAAAATCATCTTCCCCATAAGTACAGTCTCCAATGTCGTACGGCTTTGGATAATCCGATTAGCTCCTTTTCGTATGCGGCTAGATTCAGGTGCTGTTTTGCGAATGGGTGGCTAAAATAGGAGATGGGATGCCCCTGCTGTTGAGGGACTGCACCGATTCTCCCTTCCGAGGCGTCACACTCCACTATGAATAGTTGGGAGGAGTTTGGAAGAGCTAATACAGGAGCTTCTGTCATGGCTGCCTTTAGCTTTTTGATTGCCACCTCGGCTTCAGGGGTCCAGTGGAAGCTGTTCTTGCGAAGCATCTTTGTCAAGGGCTCCGCCATCCTTCCATACCCAACCACAACGCGCTGATAGTACCCTGCCAGCCCAAGAAATCCTTGCAAGGCTGTGATGGACATGGGCTTCGTCCGATTCAACATGGATTCTATCTTCTCTAGGTCTGCTCGCACTCCCTCACGTGAAATGATGTGATCTAGATAAGCCACTTGCTCTTGGGTGAAAGCACACTTACTGTTCTTCAAGTATAATTGGTGTGCTTGCAAGAGCATAAACACCCATCTCAAGTGCTGCAAATGTTCTGCCCAGGTGCTGCTGTAGACCAAGATGTCATCGAAGGAGACTAATACAAACTTGTGCAGCACCCTCTTGAAAACGTATTCATCAAGGCTTGGAAGGTCAACGGGGCATTGGTGAGATCGAAAGGCATGACGAGGAACTAAAAGTGCCCATGATGTGTGTGGAAAGTTGTCTTTTCCACCTTAGTTGGATGCATGTGCACTTGATAATACCCGGAGGCTAAGTCTAACTTGGAGAAGTACTTAGCCCCATTTAATTCCTCCAATAGTTCTTCTATGATTGGAATGGGGAATTTATCCTTGATAGTCTTGTCGTTCAGTGCTCGATAATCCACACAAAACCTCCAGCTGAGGTCCGCCTTCTGTACAAGTAATACGGGGGAAGAAAAAGGGGACTGACTTACCCAAATGATACCTTGATTCAGCATCTCCTCGCATTGTCTTTCAATCTCATCCTTCTGTTGATGAGGATATCGATATGGCCTTACCACGATTGGTGCTATTCCGGGTTGCAAGGGGATCATATGGTCACACGGTCTGATTGGTGGGAGTCCTTGTAAGGGCTGGAAGATTGGCTCAAACTCAGCTAACAGCATACTCATCTCATGGCTTTTCTCTGCTTCTCGCATGGCTACTAGGGAGACTCTGTCCCTTCCACATTCTAGGGGGCCCTTCAACTCAATCTCTCTACCATTCATACGGAATCTCATCCTCATATCACGGAAATCTTGGTCAATTGCCCTTAGAGACTTCAACCAATGCACCCCCAAGACCGCATCTATTCCACATAAGGGTAATGTATATAGATCCACTTCAAATGGGTGACTTGCCAGGAACAATTTAACCCCCTTGCAACTACCTCCACTTTGCGGGCTTTCCCCGTTGGCCACCAGCACTTTGATATCTTGCCATGGCTCCACCCTTAGTTTTAGCGGTCGAACCTCTCCTGCATCCACAAAGCTGTGTGTGCTCCCAGAATCCACCAGCACGACGACCTTGTGGTCCCCAATTTCACCCCGCAACTTCATCTCTTAGGGCTTGCATAGGCCAATCATGGTGTGGAGGGATATTGCCGCTAGTTCGTCCTCTTCCTTTTCAGCCCCTGCTTCCTTCTCCTCCTCCCGCTCCAACTAACTTTCCTTGGCACACTCCAACTAGAACAACCTTTTACATCGATGCCCTACTGAAAAGGGCTCGTCACAATTAAAACAGAGACCCTTCCTCCTCCGTTCCTCCAGTTTCAGCTTACTTAGCTGCTTCATGAAGGTTTTGGCAATAGGGTTGGGGTTCTTGCCAAAAATCTTTTTTAAGGTACTTCCCCTTCTGCTGCCGAGCCTACTCTTCTCCTTTGTGTCTCTGCCTCTACCCGCAAGGCTGCACTCCTCCTTTCATATAGTCATGCCAGCGCTATGGCTTGGATCATATCCTTGGGGTTTTGAATTAGGATGTCCATGGAAATGGATTCCTTCAAGCCGCTGATGAACAAAGCCACCTCTTATTCCGGCAACAAGAAGGGTGTTTGGGCTAACTTGGGTGAATCCTTGTAGGTACTCTTCCACGGTTCCCACCCGCTTCAGTTTAGCTAGCTCTCCCAACAAGTTACTTATCAACGGAGGCCCAAACCGAGTGTGGTAGATAGCCTTGAAGTCCTCCCAAGAAATTCTAGGCCGGTTTCGCTCCATCTTGAGGAACAGTTGAGCCTCCCCTTCCTAGTGATAAGCGGCTAACTCCACTTGATCCCCTTCTGGCATGTGTTGGTGCTTGAAGAAAAGCTTGCATCCACTTAACCATCCAATTGGGTTAGACTTGCCGTTGAACTTTGGGAAGTGCAGGCGGGTGTACTTTGGCCCCACTGCTTCCCTCTTGTCTTCCCCACACGCGGCTAAGCCCCTTGAGGCGTGGTCCCTAGATGAGCTACCCCCACTCGGCTCCTCCGTCTCTCTCCACTTCCCCTAACTGCCTCTTCGCCATGCTCCTCCTATTTCTCCCCCACGACTCCACTCTTTACCCCACTACTAACCGTGTATATAGTGGTTAGTAGCATGACAGCAACACTACGACATGACCCTAGGACACCTATCTGCATTAATTGAAAGGTTACAAATACTAAGACACCTCATCCAGTTGGACATGAGAACACCTAATAATCCGCTGGACATGTTACACTTAGAAAAAGAAACAAACAACTAAGACAAGACACAAATACACATGACTATACAGCAGGGTCAGCTGGATACATCATCCGCATTCCTCAGCCGAGCGCAACTCCTTTTCTTCACTCCCCTTGTGCGGCTTTCTTCTGGTATAAACCTGGTCGAAGGGCACTATCTTCTTATGTGAATGCGAGTTCTCGCGTGTAACATTTTCTTTGTCTTTTGATCTAAGTGTTTAGTATTTTGGTTAATGTTCTCTTTTGAATTAGATATTGATATGCTTTACATTCCATTATATTATTCTAGGATAAGTGTGAGGATGGTTTTTAGTTATATTGATGTGAATTGGGTTAGGGTCCCAATAACAAAAGTGTATGTAAGGAGAGAGAAGGGCCAAAGTGGGGCATTAATTAACATGGAGGGGGGAAAAGGAGGCCCAGGCAGTGCAGATAAGGGAATTAAAAGAGATCCACAGCTGCAGTACCTTTTTTTTTTTCCTACTTTTTGTTTATAGTGGTATAGCTGGCATGAGAGGCACTGTAAGCTATGCATGGAGAGCAGTAAGGGTTTTCCATATATCATTATGTTGTCACTCTAGAGAGAGAGAAGAGCTTGATGAGCTGCTTGCTCATGTGACCACCTGTTCACCGTTCACCGTTTCCTTCCTTCATACTTCCCATGTCTGATACTCATTTTCTCCCATGGCCCTATACATAGACCTAAACACGTACCCATATACCCAACCACTCACAAAACCCCTTACACACTTCCATATTTAGCTGCCTCATACTTACATTCAACCCATACTCCTCCTTTTGTGCATACCCTTACACACAGACCCATATACATAAGAATATACTTATCCCTAATTCTATGAAAAATCCATACACCTACATACACTCATATATGTGGCACATACAAGCTTCTAGATTGCAGCTAGCAAGTTCTTTGTAAATACCACTTTGAATTCAATAAATCTCTCTCTCTCTTATTTTGGAAAATTCCGCTTGTGTTACTTTACCTTTTTGAACTGTTTACTCACTGTTGTGTTGTGTTGCGTGGCTTGTGTGTTTATATCATACGTGAACAATTTTTAGTATTCAGCACCTTGACTTTTCACAATTCTGGATTTGATCCTTGTTATAGCTGTCCTGGATTGGCCATTTGTTGCTTATTACATCTATTGATTGCAGGAACTTGAAAAGCTGTCTAAAAAGTTTGATGAGAATGTCTTGGATGCCACAAAGAAATTTGAAAAACTGATAACTGATAAGAAGGAAATTGAAGGATTGCCTGCAACAGCTCTTGGGCTGGCTGCCCAAACTGCAGTTTCCAAGGTATTGGATATAAAATGTAGCTTCTCTTGCTACCCCTCCCTTTTCAGTTCTCTTGATTGCCTTTCTTTTTCCGTTAATTTTATGACATGCTATTATATTACCTTTACATGCTAACTGACATTTTTTTTTGTGTTCTTATTTTCTTGTACCTTGATAAAGGGGCATGCTGATGCAACTCCAGAAAATGGGCCATGGGTAATAACATTGGATGCTCCCAGTTTTATTTCTGTAATGCAACATGCTCGAAACCGAGTGTTGCGAGAGGAAATCTACTGTGCTTATGTAACTCGGGCATCAAGTGGTGATATAAATAATAATCCCATTATTGATCAAATTTTGAAGCTTCGAGTCGAAAAGGCTGGTCTTCTAGGCTATAAAAATTATGCCGAGGTATAACTTGATGAAAATAGGATTGACTTATGTTTCATTTGTTCTCTCACTCTTTAGCATGTACCCTAAAGTAGAGCAACAATCATCTGTGATTTGGGGCCTCTTGCTTTTTTTCATTATGTCATATATCAGAAGGAAACCAGGATTAATCATATAATTGACATTTTAACATATTTGCTAGACTAGGTTGATGAATGGTTTCATTAATTTTTTTCCATGAAGATGCATAAAGTGGTTGAGTTCTCTTTTATCAGGTTAGCATGGCAATGAAAATGGCTACTGTTGATAAAGCTGAGGAGCTTCTAGAGAAACTTCGAAGTGCTTCATGGAATGCTTCTGTTCAAGGTGGGCTATGCATGGGATGACCCCCTCCTGGACATCCAAAGGAACAATTAATTAAGCTAAGAAGGGCTAAATTATATATGCCGATATTTAATAGATTTGAGGTGATTGCATGTTGCACAAACTTCATTGTAGCTCACAAGCAAATGTTCATACAGGCTTGATAATTGATGCTCTACATGTCAACTTGTAGGGTCAATGGGCTTGAAACCCTTCCTTTGAAAATTGCTTACTGATGTGAAATCCCTCTGAAAATTGTTTGCTGCAGTGTGGATTCGATTTTTTATTTTTCTTTATTTGGTTTGAGTTTTAGTTGAGATTTTGCACATTACTGTTTTTTTAATCCTTGGTTACATTTATGTATTTAGATATGGAAGACCTTAAAAATTTCTCCAAAAATCAAGGAGCTGCTGAGGCTGATGAGTTGAATCACTGGGATATAAATTTCTGGAGTGAGAGGCTGCGTGAATCAAAATATGATATCAATGAGGTAGACTCTCTCTCTATCTCTTTTTTTGACATCTGTGCATGTCTCTGTATAATTTTAAGGGAAGGATCCTGCATATGTGCATAAATTCTTTTGGTGGAGCTGATACCATTGCACGTTCCATGACTATTCCTTTCTATATCTTTTATTATAATCAAGTGGATTGCCAAGCTGATGATGATCATAATCTCTTTGGGGTTACTATTTTTGTGTTTTCAATTAGTGGAAAGGAAGGGTATGACTGACTCTCACTTTGGATATTACTCGCTGCAATGAAAACTAGCCTAGGACAACAACCTGATTGATATGACTCACAATAACGTTGATTCTGTTAGGTGCCTAAATTTCCCCATTACCCCCATACACTACCCTACCCTACCTATACTCTGCCCAAGTTTAACACCCAAAATGGAAACATCCCAAAACCCACAAACCGGACCCTACTGCCCATTCCCCAAGGTGGATTACAAAGTCTACCTTTATGAGGAAAAAACAAAAGACACTTTTATTTCCTCTTCCAACCACCTGGCAAATAAGGATGAAAATGGCAATTTTGAGCCTTGTGCAAAGTCAATCCCCCCCACTTTCCAGCCTGACCAGCCCCACTTGTCAGAGCACTTGTCCAGCCTGCCGCCCCCTGCCACGATTGCTACAAAAACCACCTCAGGGGAAACCACCATCACCCATAGCCACCCATCAACCGGAAACCACCGCTCGCCGGGCACCCCGCCCGTGTCCCCCCCTAGCTTCCCAAAATCATACGCTGCTGCTTGCGCCTCCGACCAGCCTAGGCCCACCCCTACTGGCTCCCCTTCTGACGCCAATGCCTTTCCCCTTAGGTTCATCCCTCCGGTGAACAAAGGTGCTACCACTAGAGTCGCCATCCCGCTTGCTGTGGAGAACCAGGGTGCAAACTACTGGGAGACCACCCTTGTTGGCTTTTTTCTAGGCCGTAGGCTGCCCTATCAACTGGTCAAGACTATCGCATTTAGGCTATGGAAGGACGTTGGCCTGGTAGAGGTCCTCGGCAATAAAGAGGGAGTCTTCTACTTCAGATTCCACCCCGGGGCAGACCTCACGCCCATCATGGAGAAGCACTGGCATTTTGCCTAAAGATTCCTATTGCTTCACAAATGGAGGAGGGGGCTGCCACTCGACAAACCACAACCAACCAAGCTGCCGGTCTGGGCGCAGCTCAATGGCGTCCCTTGCGAATTCCTAAGCTCGAAGGGGATTAGTTATATCGCAAGCGCAGTGGGTGTCCCCCTCAAAGCTGATACCCTTACCATGGCACGCCAGCGGGCAAACCATGCTCGAGTCCTTGTGGAAATTGACGCGAGGGAAGCCCTAGTATCCATCGTCGAGGTGGAAAAAGCAGAAGGAAGCATTGCGCTGGTTCGTGTTGAGTACCAATGGCTACCCCCTCGTTGTGGAGAGTGCCTCGTCTTTGGTCATAAATGTGGCCAATCACCTCCACCACAGCAGCAGCAACAGCAACAGCCGCAACAACAGCGGCCAGCCCCAACTGCCCAACATGCTGGCAACAGTGAGGAATGGAAACAGCACTGACGGTCTGGAAAAGAAAGGCGGAAAGGGAAGGGTCCCGCGGAGGGTGAGCCAAGTAGCGAGGTGATCACACAGCAGGGTGGGGAAAATAGTGTGGAGAGCGAAAAGCGGGGTGAGCAAGAAATAGGTGTGCAAGAAGCAGGTGCGCCAAGTGCTAAACAGCAGGGGGACGAGGAGAGCAAGAAGCAGTGGGGAAAGCAAGTCAAGGCAGTGGACAGTTCCAAGGAGGAAACTAACTCCCCACCGGAGCCAGAGGTGTCGGCGAAACTTGTTTTAGATTCTTCACCCCCACAATCCACCAAGGATATACCTGCACCATATGGGGACTTGACTAGACGGGGCAAATTGGAAGAAATGGACAGCATGCCAGGACTGGTCAAGTTGGACAACGCTCCCCCCATGGATGACCTTGCGGCGGATGATTATGATCACACTCCACTTTGCAAACTTATTGCCCGCCAATGCCCTGACCACGGTAGAAGTCAGAAGGGTTCCACCTCTTCCAATAGACGGAAGAGGAGAAGATCCTTCACTTAGTCGCCTCCTTACTCTCCCCAATGCATATTGCCGCTTGGAATGTTAGAGGCTTTAACGATCCCATCAAGGTTTCTGATATCAAACGGATTTGCAACGATCACAAGATAAGCTGCATTAGCTTACTTGAGACCAAGGTTAATCCGCGGAACGAAGCTTCTATCAAGAATGCATTGGGCACATCATGGCAAGTTAGAATAAATACATCGGACGGAAAACGATTGTGGCTTGCATGGAAGCACAGTGAATGGGCCGTGAGCGTTGAATCAGAGAGCCCTCAATTCATGCATTGCAAACTAATCAGCAGAAGATCTAGTTTCATCTCCTTAGCTACCTTCATCTACGCCTCCAATAATAGTAGTGAGCGTAGATCCCTATGGAGCAATATTGTAAATATAGCACCCACCACTCACCCCCTTCCATGGATAGTACTAGGGGATTTCAACACCACGCTATCCCCCACTGAGAAACTGGGAGAGAGAGCACACCTCACGGATGAAATGGTTGAACTACAAAGTTGCATTTCGCAAGCGGAGTTGGAGGATTTGAGCTACGTGGGTGATTTCTTCACTTGGTCCAACTGTCAAGTGAGTAACCCCATCCTACGCAAATTGGATAGAGTCATGGTAAACCAACAATGGCTCCACCTACTACCCAGAACTCATGCACAATTTGCTCCCCCAACCCTCTCGGATCACTCCCTTGCCATCGCCCTCATTGACGCCTCACCAGCCGCCAAGAAGACTCCCTTCAAGTTCTTCAATTTCTGGACCGACCACAAGCACTTCTTGAACATAGTGAGCAACACATGGAGGCTAGACATAGCTGGGTGCAAGATGTTCTAAGTCACCCGTAAACTCAAATTACTAAAGCATGAACTCCGCAAGCTCAACAGGAATGCATTCGGCCACCTCCTAATTCAGGTCGAGTTGGCACAATCCAAGTTGCAAGCCCTCCAAGGTGCTGTCCATGGACATGGAGACACTTCCTTGATGGAAGAGGAAAAGGAAGCCTATAAAGCCTATTACCTCCTACGAGGGGCTGAGGAAAGTCTCTATAAACAGAAGTCCAGGGCACTCTGGTTGAAACTCGAAGATAGGAACACCTCATTCTTCCATAAAACTATGAAGAACTTACATAACCGCAGTCACATACGTCACCTACTTGGAGGTGACGGGAGGGAAGTCATTGGGGATGCAGAGGTTAAGGAGCTTGCGGTGGAACACTTCCGGAAGCTTTATGAGTGTCCCCCTTCCTCTTCTACCTTAGTTGACGTCAGAGAAATGGTCACACGGAAGCTAAGCCACCATCAATGTATGGAGTTATCTCTCCCTTTCACAGATGATGAGATCAAATGGGGGTTCTTCTCCCAGGCAAATGACAAAGCACCGGGGCCCGATGGCTACACCGCCAAGTTCTTCAAAGCCACATGGGGGATTATTGGTAAAGACCTCTTGGAAGCCTCAAAGGAATTTTTGATATCTGGACACCTACTCAAAGAGATAAACTCTTCCATCATCTCTTTGGTTCCTAAGGTTGCCAATCCATCTACACTTGGAGAGTTCCGTCCTATAGCTTGCTGTAATGTCGTCTACAAAGCCATATCTAAAGTCATAGCAGAGCGTATCAAAAGGGTCCTTCCATCCTTAGTGGGCAGCGAGCAAGCGGCGTTCATCCCTGATAGACGTATCTCGGATAACATCTTCCTCACACAAGAACTACTGGCGGGTTATCGTACTCAAACCACTTCACCTAAATGTACCCTCAAGGTAGACCTCCAGAAAGCCTTTGACACGATCAAATGGGATTTTTTGATGTCTACCCTCTACGCTATGGGCTTCCCTCCCCACTTATGCTCCCTGATTTATCAATGCATCTCTACCCCGAAGTTCTCCATCAACATTAATGGGGAACTCACGGGTTACTTCCCTAGTATGAGGGGGCTCAGACAAGGTGATCCGCTATCACCCTATCTATTTGTGTTGGGAATGGAGATCCTATCTTCCCAACTGAGGAGGCTAGTTGCACACCCCCAATTCTCCCTCCATTGGAGATGCAGGAAAGAGAAACTCACCCATCTATGCTTTGCTGATGATCTTCTGATTTTCTCTAAAGGTAACCTCTAATTAGTCTCCTTGATTAAGTTAACGCTCCAGCAATTTCATTCCATGTCAGGCTTGGACGTTAACAACAACAAGAGCAATATCTTCTTCTCTCATGTTCCCGCAACAGTGAAGGAGGCCATCCTTACCCTCACCCAATTCCAGGAAGGCTCACTGCCAGTACGCTACCTGGGAATACCCCTCTCCTCCTCCAAACTACACAAAGCAGATTATGATGCCTTGTTAGAGCGAATGCTATCTCGGGTCTCTTCTTGGACATCCAGATACCTCTCTTATGCAGGGAGACTGCAACTCATCAAATCCGTACTCGTCTCTCTCCAAATCCACTGGAGTAATATATTCATGCTTCCCAAATATGTCATAAAGAAGATGGACAGCTTACTCAGGAACTTTCTTTGGAGTGGAAACCCTCACATGAACACTAAAGCTAAGGTCAGATGGAATGAAGTTTGCAAACCACTTAAATGTGGGGGCCTCGGCATCCCTGACCTTCATCTTTGGAACAAAGCCATCCAGGTAAAGCACATTTGGCGCCTCTGCAGGGAAGGACCTAAAACCCTTTGGCCTGAATGGGTACATTCCACTCTCTTGAAGGGGCGAAGCTTCTGGACACAGAAACCACCAGCAACATGCTCTTGGACATGGAAGAAACTGCTGAAACTCTGACATTTAGTCCGGCCTTGCTTTTAATGGATTCCCAACAATGGTCTCACCATCTCCCTCTGGACTGACTTCTGGCTCCCTATAGGACCTTTGGATCAGGTCTTCAGTGCTCGTGCAATGGGTAATACCGGCCTCCCACCTACCACCAAGCTTTGCTCCCTCATGGAAGGTAATAATTGGCGCATCCTAGAGGCAGTGCTCAATATGAACATCCAGATACCTGCCTCCCTTCTTCCTAATGCATTTGCTAATGACCACCTCCGATGGATCCACTCCAGCACGGGTGACTACACAACCAAGAGTGGGTATGCATTCATCTCCCCCTTACCAAGGCTAGTCCCTTGGTCGAAGGTGATATGGAATAAATACTCAACCCCTAGATACTCATTTATCTTGTGGCTAGCCTGGCTCCACAAGCTAACTACCCTTGACAAATTGGAATCATGGGGCATGACTACTTCCACCACGTGCTTCCTGTGTCAGCAGGACCCGGAAGATCACCCCCACCTCTTCTTCAATTGCAGCTACTCTCACTCCATATGATCAGCGGTTTGTGACCACCTTCATTGCCCACCACACTTCCAAAGTTGGCAAGGGGCTACCTTACTACTATTGGCCTCAAATGGCTCTACCTCTACCGACTTCAATAGAAGATGTGCTGCATTAGCTGCTTCGGTGTATTGCATATGGAGAGTGCGTAACAATGCACGCTTAGGGAATCACATCCCCAACTGGGGTTCTATTGTAAACCAAATTAGAGCTTATACCTCTATCTTGTAATACTTCCATGTAGCTCTTTATCTTCGCTTTTGTTTTGTTATGTCCTTATGACTATGTTGTAAATTTCCCGGCTCACGATTGTATGCGTTTGGATATCAATAAAATTCACCTTATCCAAAAAAAATTATAGACTGATATCTTAACTGCAACAGAACCTTAACATTTCAGGTTAGTTCTAGTACATTAGTAATTAGAGATGCATGAGTTGCACCACAATTTTTGGTGTGAAATCTTAATACTCGGCCAGTTTGTATAGAAATGTATCTTTTTAGTTGCAACTTATGAAAGGTAGTTCCTCAAAATGTAAACAGGTTTTGATCAACTCTCAATTATCAACTCCAACTGATTATGAATTAATGATTCTACAGAATGGAAGGAGCTTCTTGTATCCTCCATTGCAGATGATGATAACAGGAAAATGTTTCTGTTTACACCATAAGTAAAAAATTCAGCATTTCTTGTTGATATCAATTATCAAATGTAATATGATTGAAGATATTATACCAGTCTTCTAATGATAAGTTTGTGCCTAGGAATTGTAGCAAGTACTCATCTTCTGATCAATCTTGATTCCTGTTACCTGACTAAATCTCTCTCTAGCAGTCACTTCATATTTTCTATTAATGCTCAATCTTCTGTTTGGATGAGTATTTGGACACACCGAGAACACATGCTAGTTCCCTACATAGTGACCTGTGGGTGGAAAACCAAGTTTCTTGCTCTTTACATCATAGCTTCTTTGAGGAATATGGAATGTCTATAGCTGGTTTGATTCTTATTATGCATGGATTTTTGTGTTACGGTGCTTGACTGCTTGTAATAGCATCTAATGGTGTGTTGCCTTTTGTTTTTATAGCTAGACATTTTCTTCTTTTTTCTAGATTACAGTGGTTGACATTATATTTTATCTACTTGCTAAAATTTTATACATTATCTGAAAAGCATTTCTACATCTTGGGACTTAATATGTTTTTTATATTGGGTGGGAAGAGAATGATTTAGTTTGTCTTTTGCTGTGGTGAAGGAGTGTGTTCTTTCAATTGTACATCATATGATGCATTTCTCCTTTTCTTTTACTCCATTAATTATTTTTTGCTTTCAAATGATTCCCCAAGTTCATGAGTGGTGATAACATGCCCATATTATTTAACAGGAAGAACTACGGCCTTTCTTCTCATTACCAAAGGTTATTGATGGTCTATTCAATCTAGCGAAGACACTCTTTGGAGTCAAGATTGAGGCAGCTGATGGCCTAGCACCTGTAATTCCTTCATGACATTGTAAATGCCGTTTTTTCTTGTGATTTGAACTGCTGATTTATATACTTGTGCAACATGTCTAATGCCTTGACAGGTTTGGAATAAGGATGTCAGATTTTTCTGTGTAAAAGATTCATCAGGCAATCCTATAGCATACTTCTATTTTGATCCATACTCTCGACCATCTGAAAAGAGGGGAGGAGCTTGGATGGATGAAGTTGTTGGTCGAAGTCGTGTGTTGTCAAAGGATGGTGTTAATTCAAGGTTACCAGTTGCTCATATGGTATGCAATCAAACACCACCAGTAGGGAACAAACCCAGCCTTATGACATTCCGTGAGGTAAATCTATGGATGACTTCCCTCTATTTGGCTAATTAAGTGGCAAGTTGGACTATCCAATTGCTGGATGTTGCAAAAGCACAACAGATGTCATCATTCATTTACCAAAAAAAAATTAACCATCATTCTCAGCTTAAGTTCTCTTTTTGAGATGGGAATGTAGAAGAAAATCTTGAGTTTATTCGAATACATATATATATATATATAATCGAGTTGATTAGAGCTTTCCCTTAAGCAATAAGAAATGGGAGATATTCAGGGTTCTCCGCCTGCCCGGCCCCAACCCCCCTCCCCCTTACCCTTCTCCTCCCCTAGAGGGCTTGGAAATAACTTAGCCTTCATGCATAATGTCATGCTGAGTATGCTGTTCCTAAGAATTATCTTGGAGGCCCTCAGAGAAGAATTTGACAGAGAATAATTTGAGAGGTGATTGCATGGACAGTCCTTTCCTGAAGCAGTTGGTTATGAAACTAGATTTGATGAACTGCAATTTTCTCTGGACAACTTGTTGCTGCTGGAAGAATTTCTTTGAGCACCTGTACAATGGATTTATTGTATTTGTGATTTGGTAGCATCTTTCAGTGTTATTTCACATATCCTTTACATTGATTAGTTTAACAGTACATTTCATGTTAGGTATCGAAGATGGTTGTAATTGATGAGAGGATTACTCCTCAAGAGTTATTAATTTGTGCCCATGTGGCTTGATTTAATGTTTGAATTGAATGTATATGATAGACCCGACATCACTCGAGTTTATGTTAGGCGCAAGTATAAGAAGGCGGATTAGTATTGAGTTGTTAATTTTGTAATTGGTTAGAAGGAGTTACTAACTACCAACCACTAGGTGGTTAGGATACCTAAGTTTGTTAGCCATAGGGAATTAGTATAAATAGGAGAATGTAATTCTGTTAGAGTAGTTTTTGACAAATTAGAAGTTGATCCGTAGGCTGGAGGTTCTGGTCCTCTAAACCAGAGTTCTTGTAAACTTGTTCCTTGGCTAATAAAAATTCGTGGGATTCTCGCTAATTACGGGATCCTATCAATTGGTATCAGAGCCGTTGAATCTGGGAGATGGCTGCTAAGAAGGCTGACAATCGAATAGAAGGGTTAGAGAGGGATTTGGAAGTTTTCCATGAAGAAAGGAGAAATGATAAGGAAGAGATCCAGAGAGCAATTAGTCAAGTTCATCACGATTTTCAGAGACAACTTGAACGTTTGAACCAAGAGATGTGTGAACAGATGAGGTCGGAGATGTAGAGTATGTTGTTGACAGTGTTATAGTCGTGGAAAAAAAATGGTGTGGAAGGTCTTGTGACGAATAGAATGGAAGAAGCCCGACCGGAACCTAATCGCGGAAAGGAGTTGGGGAAAGATCGATTGAGTTAGATGAACAATATGAAAGTAATGACATGCGGAATGATTCAAGATGCCGCATTAATCCACCTATAGGGATGGGGCGTCATGGAGAAACCAGAAGAGATTGTTGGATAAGAAGGATTGAGATGCCTGTATTTGGGGGAGAAGATCCTGATGGATGGATTTATTGAGTAGAACGATTCTTTTCAGTAGGAAGATTTTCAGAGATGGAAAAGATGGAATTGGTTGGGATGAGTTTGGAGAAAGATGCACTGACTTGGCTCCGTTGGATGGAAGGGTGAAGGCTGATTGTAGATTGGCAAGAGTGTAAGAAGTTGCTAATACAAAAATTTCGTCCTGCTCATGAAGGAATGCAATGTCAAAGGTTATTAGCAGTTAAGCAAAATGGCACGGTAGCGGAATTTATCAATAGGTTTCTTAAGTTGGTTGCTCCATTGCTTGAGTTGCTTGATTCCGTGCTTGAAAGCACGTTTATGAATGGATTGGTAGATGAAATAAGGTTAGAGATACAAATTTTGAAGCCTAGGAGTTCGGGAGAAATGATGGAGTTAGCCCAACAAGTAGAAGAGAAGTTAAGGAGGATGGGGGTAAGTAGATGGAGTCAAAATGGGATAGGAAGTAGAGTGGGAAATATGGGACTAAAATTGGAATTGGGGGGAGTTGGAAGAAGGAAGGAAGAGTTGGGAAGTAGTGAAAACCGATTTAATATGTTGTCCAATAATAAGATAGTAGAAGGGAATAGGAGTCAAAATACGGGAGGATATAGAAGGCTAACCTTAGGGGAGTTACAAGACAAGAAAGCAAAAGGCCTTTGCTTTAGATGTGATGAAAAGTTTAGTCCCGGGCATAGATGTAAAAGAATGGAATTACAAGTGTTAGCTGCAATGGATGATGAAGAAGAGTTTGGTGAAGTAAATAGTGAGGAAAAGGTGGAGGAAACTCTTCAAACTATAGAGTTGGCTGCAGGGTCAGTTATGGCATTTACTTTTCCCAGAACAATGAAGGTAAGAGGAATGGTAGAAGGTAGAGAAGTAATTGTGTTAATTGATAGTGGTGCTACACATAATTTCATTTCTTGCGAGTTGTTGAAGCTGTTGGATTGTAGGATAGATAAAACTGAGAAGTATGTGGTAGCAATGGGTAATGGGTTGAAAATTAAAGGAGAAGGGGTTTGTAAGGTGTAATACTGTCAGTACAAGGAGTAAGGATAGATGAGGAATATCTGCCTATGAGGTTAGGTAGTTGTGATATCATTCTCGGAATCAAGTTGTTGCAGACTTTGGGAAAGGTGGTGAATGATTGGAGTAAGATGACAATGGAATTCTCACAAGGGGAACAAAGTTTCATCATTAAAGGAGATTCTACTCTTTCAAAGACCCCTGTTAGTATGAAGAATTTGATGCGGTCAGTAGAGGAAGATGATACAGTTTACTTACTGCAGTTAGGAGTGATGGGCATTGAGGAGTCAAAGATCAGTATCTAATTCCAAGGGAAATTCAATCTGTGCTGGAGGAATTTGAGGTAGTATTCAACATGCCACACCGATTACTTCCGGAGCGATTTAAAGATCATTCTATTGTGTTGAAGAGGGGGGGGTTAATGCAGTATCAGTAAGGCCATACAAATACTCTCAGTTCTAGAAAAATGAGATAGAAAAATTAGTGAAGGAGATGATGGATTCGGGTATTATCCAGCCAAGTGTCGGTCCTTTTGCAAGCCCAGTATTATTGGTGAAGAAGAAGGATGGAGGGTGGCGTTTTTGTGTGGATTATAGGGCCTTAAATAAAGTGACAGTTGTGGATAAATTTCCGATTCCCATTATAGATGAGTTGCTTGATGAATTACAAGGGGCGACAATTTTTTCGAAGATTGATTTGAAATCCGGATATCATCAAATACGAAAGAAGAAAGAGGATGTGGTGAAGACAGCGTTTCGGACTTACGAGGGACATTATGAGTTTCTTGTAATGCCTTCGGATTGACTAATGCTCCAGCTTCTTTTCAATCTCTTATGAATCATATCTTTAAACCTTATTTACGAAAGTTTGTATTAGTATTTTTTGATGATATTCTAATCTACAGTGGGAGCATTGATGATCACGTGAAGCATTTAAGAGTGGTATTGAGTGTTTGTGCTCTTAACAATTATATGCGAATCCAAAGAAATGTATTTTTGGACAAGAGACACTTGAGTATCTTGGTCATATCATTTCTAGAGAAGGAGTGGCAGCAGATATGAAGAAAATTCATGTGATGGTAAATTGGCCAAGACCTAGAAATGTTAAGGAATTGCAAAGGTTTTTGGGTTTAATGGTTATTATAGGAAATTTGTAAGGGATTATGGAGAAATTGCATGGCCATTGACTCAGATGCTTAAGAAAGGGAGCTTCAAGTGGAACGAAGATAGTGAAGACGCATTTCAACATCTCAAGCAAGCTATGACGTTGGCACTAGTCCTCGCACTACCTGATTTTTCCAAACCATTTGTAGTAGAGACCGATGCTTCCTCCCATGCCATAGGAGCTGTTTTGATGCAAAATAATCAGCTAATTGCTTATTATAGTCAAGTTCTATCAGGAGCAAGAAGTCATAAGTCAGCTTATGAACGTGAGTTGTTGGCTATAGTTTTGGTAGTAAAGAGATGGCGTTCCTATTTGTTGGGATATCGATTTGTTATCAGAACAGATCAGAAGCCACTAAAATTTTTGTTGGAACAAAGAGAGATCCATCCGGACTATCAACGATAGTTGTCTAAATTGTTGGGTTATGATTTCAGCATTGAGTATAAGGTTGGGAGAGAGAACACGGTAGTAGATGCACTGTCCAGAATTTCCAGCAGTAGGGAGTTGATGTCTGTGATAGTGGTTAGACTGATGGATATGGATAAGATATGGACAAGATTGATGCTAATCCCTAAACTATCCAAGTTAAAAAAAGACATTTCGATAGATGGTGGTGCACATGTTCCATATACAGTGGTTCAAGGTCGTCTTTTCTACAAAGATCGATTAGTGATTTCAAGGACTTCTTCTTTGATTCTAGCGTTGCTCGCTGATAGTCACCGAAGTCATATAGCTGGTCATGGAGGCGCTCTTAAGACATATAAGAGGCTAGCCAGTGAGTTGTATTGGGAAGGGATGAAGCGGGATGTGTATAAGTTTGTAGCCGAGTGTATTACGTGTCAGCAAAATAAGTATCTCTCCCTTTCTCCAGTTGGTCTATTGCAACCTTTACCCGTGCCAGTGAGAGTATGGATGGAAATTGCTATGGATTTCATTAAAGGTCTGCCTAAATCACAAGGGTTTTCAGCTATCCTAGTAGTTGTGGACAGACTTAGTAAGTATGCTCATTTTATTCTATTAAAGCATCCTTACACAGCTCAATCGGTGGCTACTATTTTTATTAAGGAAGTGGTTTTGTTACATGGTTATCCACACTCCATTGTGTCGGATAGAGATAAGGTTTTTCTCAGTAAGTTTTGGCAAAAATTGTTTAGATTACAAGGGACCATTTTGAAGCATAGCTCAGCTTATCACTCCCAAACAGATAGCCAAACTGAGGTGGTGAACAGATGTTTGGAAGCGTATTTAAGGTGCTTTACTAGCCAGCAACCTCAGTGTTGGAGTCATTGGTTGAGTTGGGCTGAGTATTGCTATAATACTTATTTCCACTCCACTTTAGGTACTATACCATTCAAGGTTCTATATGGTCGAGATCCCCCTATGCTTACCAGCTACAACGTTCATTCTACTGCCTTTGATTCCGTGGATACTTTGCTACAAGAACGTTGTGGCCACTTCTTATCTGAGTTACGTCATCATCTTTTGCTTGCACAACAGAGGATGAAGTTAGTGGCCAATGGGAAAAGGAGGGAGGTGGAGTTTAAGATTGGTGATAAAGTTTTTGTCAAGCTGGCACCCTATAGGCAACATTCATTGGGCAAACGAAATAATGAAAAGTTAGCACCTCGTTATTTTGGCCCTTTTGAAGTTATCAAGTGCATTGGATCAGTGGCATATCAGCTGCACCTACCTTCCACAGCTCAGATATATTCAGTCTTTCACGTCTCTCAGCTTTGAAAAGTTCTAGGTCTAAATGATGTTGCTACAGCAGTGCCTGATCAATTGTTGATTCCGGATAGCATGCAGGTGAAACCGATGGCATTACTTGCAATTCGCAATCTTTCCTCTGGTCCAAGATTGGAAGTATTAATACAATGGATGGGCCTTTCTACTTCTGAAGCAACTTGGGAAATTTTTGAGGATATTGCTGGCAGATTTCTTGAATTTCACCTTGAGGACAAGGTGAAACTGATGAGGGGGAGTAATGATAGACCCGACATCACTCGAGTTTATGTTAGGCGCAAGTATAAGAGGGCAGATTAGTATTGAGTTGTTAATTGTGTAATTGGTTAGAAGGAGTTACTAACTACCATCCACTAGGTGGTTAGGATACCTAAGTTTGTTAGCCATAGGGAATTAGTATAAATAGGAGAATGTAATTCTGTTAGAGTAGTTTTTGACAAATTAGAAGTTGAGCCGTAGGCTGGAGGTTCTGGTCCTCTAAACCAGAGTTCTTGTAAACTTGTTCCTTGGCTAATAAAAATTCGTGGGATTCTCGCTAATTACGGGATCCTATTAGTATACTTCAACAAACCATCATTGAGAAGCTTTTCCTTGCTATACAAAACCTTGATTGTATGCTTTTTCCTAGTGACTTTGTTTATTTATTTATTTTCAATGTTTTTATAAATGGATTTATCTTCAACATGACATTGAAATATGGCATGCTAAATATTGCTTGGCAAGTAGCTTTCTTTATCCACCATTTCCTAATTCATATGCAATTCCTTATGTCGTTTATTCATATACATCTTTTTTCAGGTTGAAACTGTTTTTCATGAATTTGGTCATGCACTTCAGCATATGCTAACTAAGCAAGATGAGGGTCTTGTTGCTGGTATCCGAGGGATAGAGTGGGATGCTGTAGAATTGCCCTCTCAGTTCATGGAGAACTGGTGTTACCATAGGTATGTACTTTCCCTCACATAGCTTGAATGTGGATGCAAAGTTTTGGCACTTAAATAAAAAAAAGCATGGCAAGTTGGTAATATTTTTGAATTGTTTGAGGATGAGCATTTAAATGAGCCAATGGCTGTTTATTCCAGTGACCTATGTTCTGTCTTTGAAAGCCATTTAGCTGCAAGTTGACGTGATAATATTTTGTAATTATGATATATGTATTTTGCAGCCCCTGTTGGATCTTATTTTTTGTATTTTATTGAGGATTAGTTATTTGCTTTACCTATAGCTAGGCCAGAGTTATGTAGTTATCCTTTGAGGTTCTACCTGCAACTTAATTCTTCAGATGGGGTGAGAGAAGATTACACTTTGTGGCAGATGTCTACTGTTGAAGATTGACAATAATAATACCAGCAATCATGCCTTCATTCATAACTTTCTCACTGTTGCTATTTAAACTTTACATTTTTGTGATTCAGCTACGAGCTTTCCTCCTTTCATTATTATGTAACCTATGGCAACTTTAATTTGCAAACATCTTCCATGTAATTAATGTAGGGAAACCTTGATGGGCATTGCTAAACACTATGAAACTGGTGAGAATCTTCCTGAAGAAGTATATTTGAAACTTCTAGCAGCAAGGACTTTCCGTGCAGGTTCCTTAAGCCTGCGGCAGGTTAGTATTCTAAGGAGCTATTAGTATTAGCTTTATAGAGTAATTGCTTTCCATTTTTCGTACATTTAGTATCCACATGGTATCTTCTTGTGATTGGATAAGGCTATTTTTATTTCATTTATTTATTTTTTGGCACTGGGTCATAAATGGTTCCAAGTTTTGCAATGTGTAAAAGTAAATCAAGCTGCTTGTGGATTTTAAGATTTTATTTCAGTTAGTGCAGAGAACATGCAAACTTAACTGGAATCTGCAGCAAACTTGAGCTTAAATTCAAGTATAGACTTGAGCTAAGAGAATTGATGTTTTATTATCATTATCATCATTATTATTATTGTTACTATAATTTTATTGAAGGGTTATGGTCATTTGCTTTGGCTACTTCAGCGTGCATAAACTACCGTACAAGACCCTGGATTATTGGATACGCTTACTTTCTATAAAGTGGATCCCATCAACTTGTTACGACCTAGGATAATAAATTATTAGCCTGGTTTTTGGAGTTAGTTCCCCCTCATGGGATCACGGCCCTTTGTTTCTACTATTGTAATTAATATGTTCCTTGGAACGAATGATACCACATTTAGGAACGTCTAATTGAGATATTAATCAGTGGTAGATGGTGCTCTTGTTGTGTCTTGGCTGTGGGGTGTTGTTGGGGTTGTGATTAGCATAATAGTAGTTTGAGTATTTATTCTATCGTGTTTCTTATCCCTTGTATTGTGGTTATAAGCTCTATGGTTTGGGACCAAGAGCAATTTGCCTGAGACATTCTTTTTTCTTTTTCTTTATTTTTTGGGTAAATAAGTAAGATTTTATTGATACAAGGAAACTTAAAGCGGGTAAGGGTTGCAAGAAACTCGCTCCAAAAACAAAAAGGGAGCTAACAAAAGTGAAGAAACTAGAGGCAACCACTCCTACTAATGACATTATAAGTCTATATAATCCACAATCTGTCTTGCTAGACTCTTTGGTTGGGGCACTGGGGACCCAAATGAACTGAATTTCTAGTATGCCAAAGGCAATAGACTGAAGCTGCAAAGCCTGCTCTGTTGTAATTTTTCAATTTCGTATTCAATCAATATATCTTACCTTTTGTTTTGTAACGTCATCCATAATATATAAAGATTGAGCCATTTTTTTGTTAATTCTTTTTCTTCAAGTTGACTGTCAATGTGCAGTTCCATTCTATTTACGTTTACCAGTCTTTTGCTGCAAAACAACCCTTGGATCCTTATTGATTATTAAAGACAAAATACATTCTCTTGAGAAAGCGCATTACAAGGTCTGGGAATCATAATGAAGTGTTTTCATTATTCAGATAAGATTTGCAAGTGTAGATTTGGAGCTTCACACAAAATATACACCTGGTGGATCGGAATCTATATATGATGTGGATCATAGAGTTTGTGAAAGAACTCAAGTGATCCCTCCTTTACCTGAGGACAGATTCCTCTGTAGCTTCCACCACATATTTGCTGGTTTGTATTCCTTGTCATATTTATTTAGCTTAGAAAATTTTACACATTGGCTATTCGCTTGATCATTACTCACACATCTAATATCAATTGTCACTTCATAATACCAGGCGGATATGCAGCAGGATATTACAGCTACAAGGTAAAGTTACTATTACTTTCATTGCCGTCTATGCTTTGTTGAATGCAATTTCATTTCTTAATGGGTACTGTCTGGGGCATAATGTTTATTTTCCTAGCAAAAGGCAGCATTAATTGTTGTCTTGTCTGTTCTGAAAGGATTCGTATGTTTCTGCAGTGGGCAGAGGTTCTTTCTGCAGATGCTTTCTCTGCATTTGAAGATGCTGGACTTAATAGCAGCAAGGTAGGGAGCTTTGTCAAGCTGGCAGTAAATAAATTCGATAGTCAATTGGTTATAATTTCTCTGGCTGTGGTCATCTGTATCTTTCACTATCCATCTCATCAACTCTCTTGAAAGCATGTAAATATAAATTTTGATTGAAAAATGGAAAATATTGGATTATGAATATTTCCTCCCCCTCGCAGGCTGTCGAAGAAACTGGGAAAAGGTTTAGAGAGACCATTCTCGCACTTGGAGGGGGCAAAGCTCCATTGGATGTAAGGATATGCTAGAGATGTCATTATCTTTCCAAGTGTGTCATGTCCATAATTCAACATCTAATTAATGTTAGATTGGTCTCATATTCCTGATTGTATCCAGGTTTTTGTGGAATTTCGAGGGCGTGAACCCTCACCAGAGCCATTACTCAGGCACAATGGACTCTTGCCGGTTACAGCCTAAAGCAGGTTATTATGGCGATTCTGATATTCCGGTGCTGCGACAGTTTCATTTTACAAGCTTTACGAGATGTGACCGAAGAATCACACTTTGAAACTGATGTATGAAAGATAAAAATAAATAAACACAAGCATCTTTTCACTCTTTCAAAAAAGAAAAATAAGGAAATCATTCCAACTTCAGATGAATGGGCATTTTCCTAGAATAGCGTTCTTCCATCTTCCTTCTTCTTTGATTCAAAATTGGGCTTTTCATTTGAATCACTTACCGATTTCTCTGTTTGAAATTCTGGGGAAACCCATATTGGAGTGATGCAACTCTTACATAGTAAAGCTCGGATACATTGGACGTAGAAGTGGGACATGATCGCTTCTAATTGAAAAGGGATATAGATGTAAGACCCTTTTTTTTTTTCCCTTTAATTTATTGGCTTCAATCTAGAAAGGGTTTACTGCAGTCAAAACAAACATCGTTGTGTCCGAAGAGAGCGAGTTACGCAGTAAGGCAATTCGGCCGACCTTTGTTCTCTCTGAGAATCAGAACCCTCCCCATCGGATGGTCATCATGTCTTGGAGCACGAAAGCTTCGAAAGCTATGATTAGCAGGGGATGTTAACCAAACTGAATTGTAAACTACAGTTTTGTTTTCCAGTTAAAAGACAACGTTTAAACAGTTCAGGGATCGGAGGTGCAAACGGAACAAGCTGCTTAAAGCTGAAACTAATCGTGTTCGTCACCTAACAAACAAAAATATATGAGATGCATGTAAACATTAAGTGCTGGGTGACTGCCGTTTTCAATTCAAAGTTCAATTCCACCATGACCTATGCAACACTAGATAGCCACCATGACCTAGGTGTAGCGTCGGTGGGGTAGGAGTTAGGGCTGGACAAAACAACCAATCGAATTGTATATTAGGTTTAAATTGTTTTTAGGTTAAAA
The DNA here is from genome assembly GCA_037954665.1 of Laguncularia racemosa. NCBI lineage: Eukaryota > Viridiplantae > Streptophyta > Magnoliopsida > Myrtales > Combretaceae > Laguncularia > Laguncularia racemosa. The sequence goes on along the minus strand of JBBMOL010000063.1, from coordinate 2,992,689 downwards.
AAATTATGAATCAAATTGATTTTTTTTAATTTTATATTTTTACTTATTAATTGATATAGAAATTATCATTATCTTGAGAGAGATAATAAACCTTTCTTAGATATATCAAATGAATATTGGAGATGATGAGTGATATAAGAGAAATGATAATAAATTAAATCTTTTTATATATATATATATTAACTTGTTAAGTATAATTTTTTATAACTTATTGATTTATATATATAAAAAATTAGTAATATGTATAAAAATAGTTTGAACCATGAATTGAATCAAATCAAACTTTTTTTTTTTAATGTTTGAAAAAATTATAAACCAAATCATATGTTTAGGTTTGATTTAAGGAAAAAAAATCAAATTGTAATATATGATTCAATTCGGTTCTAAGGACGAAATGTATCTAATTAAACAACACCCATACCTAGTAAGAATTATCATAGGTTTCAAATATTTGGAATTGAAACTTATTATGAAATTTTATCACTATGTATTTTACAAAATTTATAGGTATTGGGTATCCAATGAATCTTATGATTACCTTTTTTCCCCCCCCCCCCCCCCCCCCCCCCCCCAAAATAACTTATGTCTATATATTATATTTGAGCAAAATTGTGTAAGACACCAAACACTCCCACTCACTTTAATATTATGGATATTATAAGCATTTATGTTTGAAATCATAATATTTAAATTGCAAGTTAATATCACTTTTAAGGATAAATTACAAAGAATGTTGACACAATGAATTTTAATAAACAACACAAAATAACAACAAATTATAATAAACATAAAAGAAAATATCAATTTATATTGGAGAATTGCCATAGGTTCAATTGCTTGACAAAGTAATGAATTATAAGTTAGGCAAATTTGATTAAATTTCCAAAGTCTTTTTTTGAGAAACTTTATATTGTGTATATATTATAGGTTGGGTATATGATATCTTACATATATTCAGAAAATACAGGACATTATAAACCAAGAACTAGTTATATTTAGATAACATTTTTTAAGCAGGTTTCATGATAAAAATGAAATTATAGCTTTTGGCTACAAGTTTCCAAAATTTAGAAATAATAACATGTGATAATTGTCACACCTTGATGGCCCCCTTAGACATAACAATTCTTTGTACACTATATGGAAACCCATAAATAAACCCTCTATTATTTGAGGATTTGCCTTACAGTGTACAAGGCGTACTCACATTCAAATTCCCAATCACCGTTTAATAGTTTCCAGCAAATATAGAGGCAAATAATTAATGATCATAAGCACATAACATATCAAATATCCAAGAGTTAATAATATTGTCTAAAGGATAATAACTTAAGCAGTATAAGTCTTTGCTAAAATATTAATACAACTAAAACATTAATTCAAGTTCATATAGAGATAAATATAGAAATGATCTCTCCATTCCTCTCTAATTCTCCACATATCCCTTGGTGTCTTGCATTAACCTCTAGCATCTATTTGCTAAGCTCCAGCTAAATTAGCTCATGCAATAAGGAAACACTGTGGGGTGTAAGTTATGATAACTTAGTGAGATAGACTCTCTTATTGAATCGGCAGCAATTAGCAAACAAGTTATCTAGATAAATATATATAATGCATGATCAATCATATAAATGTAACAATATATATGGTCTATCGGATACCACATATAGTAGAGATTTATCGCCCTCCGTTGCCTGAGTTGGTAAATCACGAACTACATGTCAACTCTAGGCTCTAGTGACCTCGGGCTTCCTTTTTGAGGTCATTCACAAAGTTTATATATATTTGTACTATATTCAAGTAACTAATATATATATATATATATAGGCTCATGTAGGGTTTGAATTATAAAAGGCTTGTAAGCTCAATCACCCCTAAGTGATGAATCCTTGAACTATGTCTCAATCGGAGTGTGGCATTTCTCAATTCTAAGTTGTTCCCAAAGGTCGAGACAAGGTTTACACTTAGAGTACACCTCCATGTGGCTTCTCCATATTATTGAGCTATGCTAATGACCTTCTTACATGCAAAATTTCGTGATGCATTATTCATTTTATTAGGGTCGAATAATATTTGGTTTAGTTATTTGGTGACTACATAAAGTCAATACAAACACTTGCATTTTCTTAATTTTAAATGCAAAGGAAATCAATATGCAATTAGCCAAACATAATTAAGGTGGTTAGGCAATCAAATCATATCAATCAAATACAATAGATTTCTTGATTACCTACACACATAAATCTAGATTCATATATCATAATTACATATTTGTGTACTAAATTACAAGTACAAACATGAACAATAGTCATCGAATCACTTACCCAGACATATTGTCCCTAATCGTAGTAGTCTGGAGGTAAGTCATTCTCGAAATGTATATCACTTGATAGGACAAATAATAGTTTTATAAGTTCAAGTCGAATATTAACTCCAATTGATTTCATTAAGTTCGTTAGTTTTACTGGTTTTGAATGTTTTGGTGTTTTGATCAGAATGTTTTCATTTGAGGTTTGTTTTTCTTTTATTTATAGTCGTTTTAAAGGTTTTCATGTGGTCTTTCAAATTCTAAAGTCACTTGATCATTTAAGCTTTAAAAAACTATGTTAGGGTCGGAACAGTTTTAGGTGCACATTGTTCTAGTTTATTCTAAAGTCTTTTTTTTTTTTTTGGCTTAGTTGGATCTAATATTCTAAGGAATTTAATTCTAATCACTTAAGACTTATTTGGGAATTTTTCTTGGACCTGTAAAGGTTTTAAAGTTGCTGCAAATCTAGGACTTTTTTCCAAATATCCTAAGTTAGTTGTTTGTGGTCTTGGTTTCACTTTTTTCCAATTTACATGTCTCATCTTTTGTATTTACTCCTAGGATTTTATTTCCAGAATTTTCCTAATGATATTTCATCATGTTTGTGTTCTGGAAATTCTATAAATCATGATAAAAATCAGTTTGGGCATCGATTTTGTGCTTAGGAGCAAGCCTTGCATTTTTCTAACTTTTTCCTACTACTAATGCACCTTCATCACTACTTATGGTTTTCTAAGGTTAGAAACTTATTCAATACATCGAAAAATAATTTCTTAACTTCTAAAAGGTGGGATCTAGAAGTATATGAATATTCCTTAATCTCATTTACATCATCCATCTCTAAATCATGCACATCGAACTATTATGTGGTGGTTTCCTTACATTGTCCTTTATCCTAACTTAAGTTTACATCTAAAACTTGCATCATTGGTTAGATACAACTTGAATTTACACATGAAACTTACAAAAATTAGAATAATATGGGCTCTTCTAATATGATTTACAAGGAAATATTATAAGAAATGAAAAGCTACAAAGATGAGTTAGGATCCTACACTTGGTGGCTACTTATCGGTGCTTCTAGCTTCACCCTTTTGCATCCTCTTTGCGTGTGGTTATCTTATGATCTTCCTAGTATTTTTGGCTCCTTAAATGTGCTCCTAAGTGGTGTGGACGATATTTGGAAATTGGCTTGGAATGGTGCTATTTAGTGTATTGTTTTTCTTATTGAAGTGGTGGTGGTTTGACATAGAAATGGGTAGCGATTTAGAGGAGTTTTTGCTTTCTTTTTTGAAGTTAGCTTTGAGAGCTTTTAGATTCTTTATTTGATGAAAAAAATTCCAAATGAAGGGACTAAAGTCCATGTGTAGGTGAGGGACTTATAAGGGGATTTAGGTTGCTTGTGGGTTGATCTTTACACATGGGTCAAAGAGGTATATATTAGACTATGGCTTTGCATGTTGGATAAAAGAGTGGGTTGTGTCAAATCACTATGCCTCTTCTGATTTTAGGTTACTTCCATAAGAATTTAAGTGAAGGCTAATGCTTATTCCTCACTCCTAGGTGTCCTGTACACACTATATCATTCTTCTTGTCTTAAGGTAGCTGACGCAATAAGGGGGGAATGTGCTGTTGTCATTTGGTTTGTTTCTTGGCAAATAAATTTGAACTAATTAGAGATTGGTTAAGGGAGATTTTAGAGATCAAAGTGGGTCATTTTTCCAAGATAATAGTGGGTGCAAATTGGCCATCTTGCTCTTCCTTTTGATGCCACCAAGAGGAGTTGATGTAGGAATTGTTTTTCATCGTTTACTTTATCTAATTTGGTTAATTGGTAGGGTTAGTTTTAATTAAATTATTGGATCTCTTATATTATTTATAAGATAAATTATTTTTCTTAAGGTTTCGGTTTCGGTTTCATTTGAGTTGAATTTTAGGTTTTACATGCTTGAGGTTGATTTTCACATTCCTTAAGGTAATTCTAGAGTTGACCAGTGGGTTTAGGATTTTGGAAATTGAATTCAGACCTTGTGTAAATCTTAGTTAAAGTTTAGGTTTCCTAATATAATGTCCTATGGTTAGGGTTCGTTTAGGTTTTGATCCCTTATGTTTTGAGTGCACTAATCGAGTCGAGTGTGGTAGGGCAAATCTTAAATTCACAGCCATGTTTTCATGTTCATTTTTTGATATATTTCTTGATATTTCTCCTAGTCCTAACTCTTGATTTTGAAAATTTCTAAGGCTTACATCCTCCCCCCTTCAAAATAAGTTTTGTCCTCAAAACTTTGAAAACGTACTTGGAACTATAAATAAATGCGGATATCCTTTCTTCATCTTATCCTTTACTTCATAAGTGGCCTCTTCTCTTTTGTAGTTTTGCCATAGGACCTTAGTGTACTTGATCTCCCTATTCCTTAGTTTTTGAGTTTTCTAATCCGAGATCTAAACTAGATGATCCTCATATGTCATGTCCTCTTTTAAGACTACTAATTCAATTGTAGCAATTTGGTCCAACTTGGGAATGTGTCTACGTAGAACTGACATAAATAGATTTGGTGGTAACACCAAACGGTATGCTAGATTCTCAATTCGTTCTAATATCTTGAATGGTCTTATGTAACATGGGCTCAACTTTCCTTGCATTCTAGCTAGGTGTATACTTTTGATTGGGCTTGCCTTCAGATATATATGATCTCTTATTTCAAAATCCAAAGGTCGTTGCTTTTGATTTGCCTAACTCTTTGTCGATTCTAGGCCTCCTTCATCTTATTCTTGATAATGGTTACCTTGTTTGTAGCATCTTGTACCAAATTTGGCCTTATCATAGGTTTTTCCACATCGTTAAAAAAAAAAATGGTGATTGACATTTTCAACCATACAGGGCTTTATATAGAGGCATCTTAATTGTGAAGTGGTAACTATTGTTATATGCAAATTCTACCAATGGCAAGTGAGTATCCTAACTCCCCTTTAATTCAATCACATAAGCTTGCAACATATCTTTTAGAATCTAAATAGTTCTTTTGTTTAGCCATCAATTTGGGATGGTAAGCCATACTAAATTGTAACTTAGTCCCTAAAACTTTATTTAGGCTTCTCAAAAACCTTGACACAAAGCGAAGGTCTCAATTTGACACAATGCCTATGGGTACCCCATGAAGCCGTATTATATCTCTGACATAAATCTTAGCTATTTTTTCCAATGAATATGTCTTGTTGGTAGAAAGGAAGTGTGTAGATTTGGTGAGTCTATCCACCACAACCCAGATAGCATCATAACCTACTATGAATCTTGCTAGAACACTTACGAAATCCATTGTAATCTGATGCCACCTCTGTTTTGGGATTAGAAGGGTTGAAGTAACCTACTTGGTCTTTGATGCTCTGCTTTTACCCTTTGACAAATATCACATCTCATCACGAACTTTGCTATATCCTACTTTATTCTATCCCACAAAAAATTATCCTTAAGATTTTGGCACATTTTGGTTCCTCCTAGGTAGATGGCATAACCAGAATGATGTGCCTCAGTCATGATTTCCCTCTTGAGTTTGTTATCGTCGGGTATGCATAACTTTTCTTTCAATCAAATGACTCAAATATCCCTGACTTCAAAGTCTGCATATTTGTTAGTATGTTTTCCTTACTTTATCTGCATTAATGTAGGGTCTTTCTATTAGGCTTCTTTAATTCTTCCTATTAGTGTAGGCTCGATGGTCAAATTTGACAATTCAGAACTTGCATCATGTTACACAAATTCCAAATTAAGCTTTTCAATTTCTCATATTAATTTCTTTTGCTCTATTAACAAGGATGCGACCTCTGCATGATTTTTTCCTACTCAAGGCATCTGCGACGACATTCACTTTTCTTAGGCAGCAGTCTATTCCCAGATCATAGTCTTTTATTAGCTTCAGCTATCGTCTTTACCTTATGTTCAACTATTTCTGTGTGAATAGGTACTTGAGGCTCTTGTGGTCAATATATATCTCGCACCTTTAACCATATAAGTAATACCTCTACATTTTCAAAGAAAAGACTATTGTAGCCAATTCTAGGTCATGTGTTAGGTAGTTTTGCTCATGTGGTTGCAATTGTCTTAATGCATAAGCAATTACTTTTTCTTTTTGCATCAACATGCATTTGAATCCATTTCTTAAAGCATCATTGGATACTATGTGTGGCTCATTTGCATCCAATAATACTAGAATTGGTGTTGATACCAACCTTTATTTTAGCTCTTGGAGTCCCTGTTCCTTTATGTTACTCTATTCAAACTTTTCATTCTTCTATGTTAACTGGATGAGCAGTTTGGCTATTTTTGAAAAGTCCTTGACAAATTTCTTGTAGTATCCCACTAAACCTAGAAAACTTTCTATCTCTGTTACTATCTTAAGCAATTTCCATTCTACTATAGCCTTTATTTTCTTTAGGTCCACTGATATGCCTTGCTCGAAAATGATGTGTTTGAGGAATGATATTTCCTTTAACCAAAGGTTACACTTAGACAATTTAGCATATAGATTGTGTTTCCTCAACATCTAAAGTATGGTTCTTAAGTGTTCCTTGTATTGCCTGAGGGTAGCTGAATAAACTAGAATGTCGTCAATGAAGATGATCCCACACTGTCTAGCAGTGGAGGCATTTGTCAATCTAAACGGCATCAACAAGAACTTGTATTGTCTATATTGAGTCCTAATAGCCTTCTTAGGAATAGCTTACCACTTGATTTAGAGTTGGTGGTACTTGAAATGTAAGTCAATTCGTGAGAATATGCTACCTCCTTGTAATTGATCAAACAAGTCATTGATTTAGGGCAATAGGTACTTGATCTTTATAGTGACTTCATTTAAATCTTGTAATTGATGTAAAGCCTAATAGATCCATCTTTCTTTTTCACAAAAAGTACTAGTGCTCCCTAAGGTGAAACATTATGTAGATGAAACCCTAATCCAATAATTCTTGTAGTTGCTTTTTCAACTCTTTAAGCTAGATCTGGGCCATCTTGTAAGGTGCCTTGAAAATTGGTTTCATCCCTAACATCATATTAATTTCAAAGTCAATTTCTCTCTTAGGTAATCCCGGTAGCTCTTTAAGGAATACATCAGGAAATTCATTAGTTACTTGGATATCTTCCAAATTGGGTTTCTTTACTTCTGCTTCTACTATATTCATTAAACCCTCGTTCTTAGAGAATTCCTCATGGTCCATGATAATCTCATATGAGCCCAACTCCAAAGATCTCGATGAATTCTACTTTCCATCAATTAGAGTCTTCAAATGTTACTTTCCTCTTTCGACAGTCTATTGTAGCCCTTGCAATTGACATTTAATTCATCCCTAGTATAGCGTTATACTTACTCATATTCAGTATGATTGAATCACCATTGGTCTTATATCCTTGAATATCCATTGGGCATCTTTTGATCTTCTCCTTGGTGATCACAACACTTCCTATAGGTGTTTGTACGGTGAAACTTGAATCTATAGTGGCTATGGGTAATCTTGTTTGTTCGGTGACTTTAGAAGTAATAAAGGAGTGAGTCTCGTGTCAAAAAGAGTGAAAGTTGGTTGACTAGAGATCATGATGTGTCTTGAGTTCAAGAGGATAAGACTATCGTTAGGTATGCTTCCTATTTATATTTTCATTAGGGGTTAGATTTTCTTTTCCTAAAGGGTTTTATAATTTGTTCTTGCATTCTTAACATCTAGCTTTTCGATGAAATAAGAATAGAGACTTAGGTTTAAGTACTTACCTGCAACTAGCTTAGTATCAGCTTTGTCATCTGCATCTAAGGTTGAAAATTCTTCCTCCTCATGCATCCTACCATCCTAGGCTCCTTTAAGATTGTATACTAGTAGGGTTGGCGCAATTACTATTATTACCCTGGCCATTCCCATTTTTGTTTGGTGCTGGCCTCTCTATACACTATAAAGGCTTAGCTACTAGTGTAGTGGCTTGTTGTCTCTTAAGGCAATTCACTAACAAATGCCCCACTTGCTTGCAGATAATCAAGTAGTTGTATTCTTTTTAGGGAAATTTGTAACAAGGTGTGTGCCTTTCCTACAATAGTAGCATTTGTTCCTCAATAGTAGGCATTCCCTAGGGTAATGTCTACCCTTGCACTTCTAGCATGTAACGGATGGGGTATTTCCTAGCCTCACCCTTGCTTGGAAGGAACTTTGGGGGTGTGCAAATATCTTATTCTTCCCATTATATCAAACCCCATCATGTGGTCTCTTCCCTAAAGTATTCACTTTACTTTTAAAGGTCTCCACTTCCTATCTTTTGGCTTTCTCTAACACCCTTGCCTTTTCTACCATTTTATTGAAAGTGCGGACCTCAAATTCAGTGAGTTTTCTTCTCATTTCAAGACTTAATCCCTTTACGAACACTTGCATTTTCAACCTATCGCTCATTTGGTATTTTGGAGGTGCAAATTGTAGCAATTGGCGGAACTCAACCTCATATTGATCTATGTTCCTCCCTCTTGCCTGTATGGAAAATAATTCCTCACTGTATTTAGTGCGTAAACTTTAGGGGAAATAGTGTTGCAAGAACACCTGTCTTAAGGCCTCCTAATTTATTGAGGGCGGCATGGTCCTACTTTTTGAATCCCACCATGTCTTTGCCCTCAATCTCAACAGATATGTGCCATAATTTACTCTTTGATTCAATAGCACTTTGAAGGCCTCAAATGACCTTTCGATTTGAGATATCCAGTCTTTGGCTTCCTCGGGACGTTTGATGTTGCCTTCAAAATGTCTATGGCATTTAATGAAATCAAGCAACATGTTCCATTAATAGTGTGACTCTAGTGGTGTAACCCATGCCATCTTAACTAGTACAACTGGTGGCGGTAGTGGTGGTGGTGCCTCTTCCATTGCCATTGGTGGTGGTGGAATTGAAGCTGGTGGTGGTGTTTGTCTTTCTAAATATAACGGAAACCACTTGTTTTGTCTTTCAATAGTTGCCAAGATCTTGTCTGTTTGTTTACGAGGTTGATTAGGCCCCTATTCATTTTCTTTAGCATTATCTGCCGTTGGCGGTTGTCTATGTAAACCTCATTGTTTGCAACATTTTCTTTTATTAGTCTTTAATACAATGCTTATAGTGCTAATTTATATCCTTTACACACTCGTTCATTAAATATATAAGATGCTTTTTGGTTGCATTTCCAATTTCATTCCACTAGTGTGATGGTAATATAAAATAAGATAAAAATACATATGACTTCCATCGATAAAATAACATATATGATTTTTCATTAATTCAGTAGCATGAGATTATACCTAAAGGTGCTCACTTCTAGTGAGCAAGTCTTTACTTGCAAAGTCTAAATACATCAATATGTACATATATCCATTATAATGCTAGACTTCTAAATACAAAATGATCATCTATGATCCTTAGAACAAAATCCGAAGCATCTATGATTATGATATAAAATTGCTGTTGGAATTTACAAAATACATCAGCATATATATACAAGTACATATAAGTTGAAATCCTAAAGTCATCAGTCAAAATAGGAAGTCATTTCTCATAATAGTAAGCTCATGCATCAATAGGCTTAGTAGCTAAATAGGCTTTAGGTGAAGCATCTCCTCTCTCTACCACCCAATCCCATGAATAGACACTAATTGAACCTACACTAGAGAGCGCCTTGCGCAACCCTCTCTTAAACTCGAGCCAATCCCCTGAATTTGCCATATCTAGGTCACTGAAGGATAGGAAGTCCATAGGGTCCGGCTCTATGACAAGCTTGTCAAGATCGATCACGTGCTCACCTCCCGTCAATATAATAAGTTTGTATGGTGCTAAGTCGAGACCAGTTAGGGTAGGATCTACATGTGTCATCTCCTCATCTACCATGGGCATTACAGGGGTATCCCAAAACTCTAAGGGTAACTCCATCACATCAAATCCTGCGCCCTCTCCATCATCCTATACTAAGTCTCAATCCAATGGAACTGCAGTGATATCTATGCTGTCCTCAAACCATGCCGAGGGAATACTAAGTGCTCTATCTTGTAGCTTGGCTACTATTAAGTCATGTCCCCCATCTTGAACCTCTTTAGGAACTACATCTCCTTACACCTCCTTTGGTACTATCTCCTCCTCTCCAATCCTTGGAAGAGGTAGGAACATTAGCTCATTCTCCATATGATCCCACATCTTATGAGTGGCTTTAACTATCTTCTCAACACCTAACCTCAAGTGGTCGCCATGCTTATGTCTAGCATACACTATCCCAAGCTTGACATGAGTCCATAAAGTAATGTAAGGAAAACTTGATCTGTTAGAATCCACCACTACAAATGCTATCTCATCACTCTGTCTAACCTATCCCATCTCCTAAGATTGCCTGTCCATCACATATATCATCTCAGCCTCTATATATAAACCCTTCACAGTCTATTGAGTTTGTAAATTGATGGGTGTACAATACTGCCCTAGTCCTGCACTCCACCACATCATGATTGACTGTAGTGCGCATGGCCTCCCTAAGAGTGCCATATCCTCACAAATAAATCTCAGTCTATGTTTGTACTCCACCAGTCTCCCCCTCCCTAATTTTAAAGGAGGTCCATCTATCTAACTCCTTTGTTAAGCTAATCTATAGCGTGAATGAAATATATTCAAAATACGTGCAGTAAATAAGTAAGTAAACATAACTACATTTACCTTATCTCAATTCTACCCACACTTTTCTTTTCTTTGGGTTGGTTTCTCTTAGGGTTTTTAAGTTCAAAATTTAGTTGTTCATTCATGCTTTGATACCACATAAAATTGTCATGCCTTAGTGGGTCCCTTAGATGTAATAGTCTGCCATATACTGCAAGGAAATATGAGAATAACCCCTTTGTTATATGAGATTTTTCCTCACAACATATAAAGCGTACTCACATCTAAATTCCAAATCAAGGTTTAACATTTTCAAGCAAATATAGAGGAAAATAATTAATCATCATAAGCACATAACATATCAAATATCAAAGAGTTAATAATATTGTCTAGAAGATAATAACTTAAGTAGTATAAGTCTCTATTAAAATATTAATACAATAAATATAGAAATGATCTCTCCATTTCTCTCTAATCCACCACACATCCACAGGTGTCCTGCACTAACCTTTAGCATATATTTGCTAAGCTCTAGCCAAATCGGCTCCTGTAACAAAGAAATACTATAGGGGTGTAAGCTATGATAGCTTAGTGAGATAGACTTTTCTACTGAATCGGCAAGTAATTAGCAAACAAGTTATTTGGACAAACATATGTAATGCATGATCAATCATATGAATACAACAGCTTTCTATACCACCATGAGGCCAACGACCTTCTTACATGCAGAATTTCATGATGCGTGATTCTTTCTATTAAGGTTATATAATATTAGGTTTAGTTATTTGGTGACCACATCAACTTAATACAGATACTTGCATTTTATTAATTCTAAATGCAAAGGAAACCAATAAGCAATTAGCCAAACATAATTAAAGTGGTTTAGCGATAGAATCATATAAACCAAACTCAATAGATTTCTCGATTACACCCACACATAAATCTAGATTCATATATCACAATTACAAACATGTGCACTAAATTACAAGCACAAATAGGAACAATAGTCAACGAATCACTTACCTAGACATGATGTCCCCAATTGTAGTAGTTTGGAGGTAACTCATCCTCAAAATGTATATCACCCGGTAGGATAAATAACAATTTTATAAGTTCAAGTTGAATATCAAGTCTAATTGATTTTATTAAATTCCTTGGTTTTACCGGTTTTGAATGTTTTGGTGTTTTTATTATAACCTTTTCATTTTAGGTTCATTTTTCCTGTACTAATAGTTGTTTTAAAGATTTTCAAGTATTCTTTCTATTTCCAAAATCACTTTGGTCATTTGAGCTTCAAAAAACTATGTTAGGGTTAGAACAGTTTTGGGTACACATTGTTCAAGTTTATTTTAAAATATTTTTTACCTAGTTAGATCTAATATTACAAGAAATTTAATTATAATCACTTAAAGACTTATTTGGGACTTTTTTCTTAGATGTGTGAAAGTTCTGAAGTTGCTGCAAATCTAGGATTTTTGTCCAAATATCCCAAGTTAGTTGTTTGTGGTCTTGGTTTCATCTATTTCCAATTTACATGTCTCATCTTTTGTATTTACTTTGAGTTTTTTTTTCCCAAATATTTCCAAATGATATTTCATCATGTTTGTGTTTTGGAAATTCTATAAATCATGGATGAAAATTAGTTTGTGTGTCAATTTAGTGCTTGGGAGCAAGCCTTGCATTTTCTAACTTTTTCCTACTACTAACACAGCTTAATCGTTACCTAAGGTTTTCTAAGGTTGAAAAACTTATTTGATACATTAGAAAAATAATTTCTTAACTTCTAAAAGGTGGCATCTAGAAGTATATGAATATTCCTTAATCTCATTTACATCATCCATCTCCAAATCATACACATCTAACTCATTACATGGTGGTTTCCTTATGTTGTCCTTCATCTTAACTTAAGTTTACATCTAAAACCAACATCATTGGTTAGATACAACTTGAATGTACACATGTGTTAACATATATGTAATATTATTGTGCTAGCTAGGAGATTTTATTACAGAATTAAATATTATATTACAAAATTAAATATTAGATAGGAGATTTTATTTTCTTTCCTAATATAGCATTCTTGTAAGTGTATATATACACTATGTCTATGTTAAAAGATCAAGAAGAAGAGGAATAAAAAACTAATTTCTTTCCTCCTAAATTCTTCATGGTATCAGAGCCTAAAACCACTTTTTAGGTCAAATTTTTTTTTTCTCTTTTTTTTTTTTTAGCGCGGTTTATTTTTGAAACCCTAGAACGCCGTACAAGAGGTTTTTTCTTCGAAGGTAGTCGACACCACCCATCCCAAGAGGAGCGCCAACCTTTTTTGACCGACCCTTTCTTCTCCGACCACCGGAAACCACGCGTGTGAGCTTCGCCGACCGTCGGTGCATGAGGCGCGTGGGAATTGTTCCGACCACTGTTTTTTGTGTGCTTTCCGCTGTCTTGCTCGCCCTTCTTTTCCGACGCCCTCCAACTGTTTTCCAGGTGATTTCATTTCTTTTTAGGTTGCGTCCAGGTGTTTTTTGCTTTAGGTTGCGCTCATTACTTCCCTGTGTGTATTCATACGGGTTTGACAGTTTGTGTACGAGTACGGGTTTGAAAGTTTACGAACTATTCTGTTTGCTCTTCCTTCGAGGCTATTTAAGTCTGTTGTCTTAATTGCTTGGGTTAACTGTTTGCATTATGGAAATTGATAAGAGAATTGCTGGAATTAGTACTGATAATCTGTCACTGCAAATCAGCCCTGTCAAGCTTGATGGGAACAATTACCTTGCTTGGTCACGGTCTTGTTTATTTTTTATCAAAGCTAGGGGAATGCAGGATTATATTACCGGTGTTAAAGTCAAACCAGTAGCAACCGATCCATTATTCCATCAATGGGATTATGAAAATTCCTTGGTAATGGCCTGGCTTATCAATTCCATGCAGCCCCATATTTCAAGAAAATACTTATTGCTTGACACAGCAGCAAAGATATGGAATGCTGTAACCCTCACCTATTCACGGGTGGGAAATGATGCTCAGATTTATGAGATTCAGAACAAGGTCCATGGGTTGAAGCAAGGAGAAATGACAATTTCCCATTATTTTTCTGAGTTGAATGGTTTGTGGCAAGAACTTGACTATTATCAAGATTTTCAGGCAGATTGTACCGGAGATGCAGTAAAGTTTCAAAAATTACTTGCAAAAGAAATGGTGTATGATTTTTTGGTTGGGTTAAACAATGAATTTGATCAGATCAGAGTTCATGTTCTCGGTAAGACATCTTTTCCTTCTCTTGAGGAGGCATATTCCTATGTTCAACAGGAAGAAAGCAGGCGCAGTGCCATGCTCTATATCCCATAGGTTGAAAAGTCTGGTTTGGTAGCTGCTAGTGATTCATCTGAGCAGCTGAAAGCACATAGTTCTCATAAAGATCATTTACGATGTGATTATTGTGGGAAACTACGACATACTAAAGAGACTTGCTGGAAGCTGCATGGACGTCCAATAAGAGGTCATGGAGGTAAACGGGTTAACTCTACTCGGGCCAATTTGTCTGAAGCTATGGAGTCTACTCCTGAGATGACTCACTCTGGTTTTTTCTCTCCTGATGAGATTCAGCATCTCAAGCGTCTTTTGTCTCATCAAGAATCTTCTTTCAGTAGCAAATCCAATTTTATGCAGTCGGGTAATGCTTTTTCTGCTACCCTTGATACTAATTGTTGGATTATTGATTCTGGTGCGAATAGACACATGACGGGCTCCTAAAAAAATCTTGTTGAATACTCACCGTGTTTAAAAAGAGATAATGTCTGAATTGCCGATGGTTCTTTCACCCCAGTATTTGGAACAGGTTCTGTTTTTTTGTATTCCTCATATCGAACTATCCTCTGTGCTTCATGTCCCTCAATTTCCTGTCAATCTCTTATCTGTCAGTGCACTTACAAAAAATCTTAACTGTAAAATTGAGTTTTTCCCTGACCATTGTGTCTTTCAGGATCTTCAAACAAGGAAGAGGATTGGCAGTGGTAGATTGCACGATGGCTTATATTTGTTGGATGGGGGTCAAGGTTTTAGTCTTCAGCAGGCCTTTTTTGGGAGAAATAAAGATGTTAATCAGGAAATATTGCAGTGGCACAGGCGTTTGGGCCATCCCTCTTTTTTAGTGTTACGTAAATTATTTTCTAGTTTGTTTTTAAAGACTCAGTCTGATTCTTTATTTTGTGATGCTTGCGAATATGCAAAACATTCTCGAAACTCTTATTCTTTGAGTAATAATAAAAGCAAGTCTCCTTTTATGACTATTCACTCTGATGTTTGGGGCCCTACTCAGACTACTTCTTTGTCTGGTAGTCGATGGTTTGTCACTTTTATTGATTGCTGCACTAGGATGACTTGGGTATATCTACTTAAGGCTAAAAGTGATGTGTTTTCCTGTTTTCAGTCTTTTCATAAGATGGTTTGCACTCAATTTGATGCTAAAATAAAGATTCTTAGGACTGATAATGGCACTGAATACATCAATAGCAGATTTGGTTCTTATTTGGAGTCGCATGGGATAATTCATCAGACTAGTTGTCCATATACAAGTGCACAGAATGGGGTAGCTGAAAGGAAGAATAGGCATCTTTTGGAAGTTGCTAGGTCACTTATGTTTACCATGAATCTTCCTAAGCCTTACTAGGGGGATGCAATTCTAATTGCTGCATATCTTATCAACCAAATGCCTCTTAGGGCTCTTGACTATTGGAGTCCTTTAGAAACCTTAAAAGGACAAAAATACATACACTGTTCCTCCAAAGGTATTTGGATGCGTTTGTTTTGTTCATATTAAGGATGCTGGAAAACTAGATCCACGAGCCCTTAGGTGTGTGTTTATTGGGTATTCGCCAACACAAAAGGGTTACAGATGCTATCACCCTCAATCTCGGAAGTATTTTGTAAGCATGGATGTTACTTTCAAAGAGACTGAACCTTACTTTAGTCCAACCCAGTTATCTCTTCAGGGGGAGAATAATGCAAAGGAAGAGATGATACCTAGTTCTGTGACTCTTACTGATCTTAACCCAAGAGAAAATGATGGTCAGAAGGAGACTATTATCCAGGGGGAGAAAATTGGGTGTTTAGATAAACCTAATTTGAAGAGGTACTCGAGGAAAGACAAAGACAAGACAGAAGAAGCCATTGTGCAACCTACTCTCTGCTGCCAAGAATCCTCCTCTTCTGTGAGTTACCTTTTGATGATTTAGATAAACCTATTTCTCAAAGGAAAGGTGTCAGGGCCTGTACTAAACATCCCATTTCTAATTTTGTTTCCTATGATTCTTTGTCTCCCTCCTATAGAGCTTTTTCCTTGTCCATTTCGTCTGTGTCTATTCCACAGGATTGGAAGGAAGCACTCAACGATCCAAAATGGAAGAGAGCAATGATTGAAGAAATGAAAGCCTTGACTAAGAATGAGACTTGGGAGCTTGTCGCCTCTCAACCTGGAAAGAAACCGGTAGGCTGTAAATGGGTGTTCACCATAAAACACAGAGTTGATGGATCAGTTGACAGGTTCAAAGCAAGATTGGTAGCTAAAGGATTCACTCAAACCTATGGAGTGGACTACCAAGAGACTTTTGCTCCAGTAGCTAAAATGAACACGATTAGAATCCTGTTATCATGTGCAGCCAACCTTGACTGGGATTTACAGCAATTTGATGTTAAAAATGCCTTTCTACATGGAGATTTAGAAGAAGAAGTGTTTATGGAGATCCCTCCTGGATTTGATAATGAAACTACACATGGGAAAGTATGCAGATTGAAAAAGGCCTTGTATGGATTAAAGCAATCTCCCAGAGCATGGTTCGATAGGTTCAGTAAAGACATGATCTCCTTTGGCTATCAACAGAGTAATGCGGATCATACACTATTTATTAAACATAATGAGGGTAAAGTTACTATTCTCATAGTTTATGTTGATGATATAGTGATGACAAGAGATGATAAAGAGGAGATGGCTCGATTGAAGAAACTTTTGCTTAGGAATTTGAAATCAAGGATCTAGGGAAACTGCAATATTTCCTAGGAATTGAAGTTTCTAGATCAAAGAAAGGTATCTTCATTTCTCAGAGAAAATATATTCCGGATCTCTTGGAAGAAACTGGCATGATAGGGTGTAAACCAGCAGAATCTCCCATTGAAAACAACCACAAGCTGCAGGCTGGAGTTGGTGATTCAGTTGATTTAGGGAGATACCAGAGATTAGTAGGAAGACTGATATATCTCTCGCACACTAGACCGGACATTGCATATGTAGTCAGTCTAGTGAGTCAATTTATGCATGATCTACGAGAATCACACATGCAAGCAGTATATCGCATCTTGAGATATCTGAAGTCTGCTCCTGGAAAAGGACTACTATTCGCCAAGCATGGTCACCTTCAGATAGAATGCTTTACAGATGTAGATTGGGCTGGATCTCTAAGTGATAGAAGGTCCACCACTGGTTATTGCACACTTGTAGGAGGGAACCTTGTAACATGGAGGAGCAAGAAACAAAGTGTAGTTGCTCGATCAAGTGCTAAAGCAGAATACAAAGCTATGGCTCAAGGGGTTTGTGAGCTTCTGTGGTTACAGAAGATATTGGAAGAATTAAATCTGTCAGATAAAGAAGCACCATCCTTATATTGTGACAATAAAGCTGCTATCAGTATAGCACAAAATCCAGTTCAACATGATCGAACCAAGCATATAGAGATTGATCGACACTTCATCAAAGAGAAATTGACTGAGGGCATCTTGAGCATACATCATGTGACATCTAATAAGCAACTGGCTGATGTATTTACTAAAGGGTTGTGTCACAGGACCTATCATACCTTAGTTTGCAAGTTGGGCATGTGTGATATCTATGCTCCAACTTGAGGGGGAGTGTTAACATATATGTAATATTATTGTGCTAGCTAGGAGATTTTATTACAGAATTAAATATTAGATTACAGAATTAAATATTAGATAGGAGATTTTATTTTCTTTCCTAATATAGCATTCTTGTAAGTGTATATATACACTATGTCTATGTAAAAAGATCAAGAAGAAGAGGAATAAAAAACTAATCTCTTTCCTCCCAAATTCTTCAACATGAAAATTACAAAAATCAGAATAATATGTGCTATTCTAATATGATTTATAAGGAAATATTATAAGAAATAAAAAGTTATAAAGATGAGTTAGGATCTTACACTTAGTGGCTACTTGTTTATGCTTTTAGCTTCACTCTTTTTCTTACTCTTTTCATGTGGTTATCTTCTAATCTTCCTAGTATATTTGGCTCCTTAAATGAGCTCCTAAGTGGTGTGGATAATATCTAGAAATTGGCTTGGAATGGTGTTGTTTAGTGTGTTGTTTTTCTTGTTGGTGGTGGTTTAGCGTGGAAATGGGTAATGGTTTGGAGGAGTTTTTGTTTTCTGTTTTAAAGTTGGCTTTGAGAGCTTTTAGAGAGTTTTTATTTGACTAAATACTTCTAGATGAAGGGAATAAAGTCCACATGCAGGTGAGGAAGTTATAAGGGGATTTAGGTTGCCTATGGGTTGATCTTTACACATGGGTCAAAGGGGTCTATGTTGGACTATGGCTTTGCATGTTGGATAAAAGAGTAGGTTGTGTCAAATCACCATGCTTCTTTTGATTTTGAGTTACTTCCATTAGAATTTGAGTGAAGTCTAATGCCTATTCGTCATTCCCTAGGTGTCTTTTGTTGTACTTCCAATCATTGGATCACACTATATCATTGTTTTTGTCCTAGGGTAGCTGGTGCAACAAGGTGGGAATGGCCTGCTATCATTTGGTTTATTTCCTGGCAAATAAATGTGAACTAATTAGGGATTGGTTAGGGGAATTTTTAGAGATTAAAGTGGGTCATTTGTCTAAGCTAATAGTGGGTGTAAATTGGCCATTTTGCTCTTTCTTTTTATGCTACCAAGAGGGGTTAATATAGGAATTGTTTTTCATCCTTTACTTTGTCTAATTTGGTTAATCGATAGGGTTAGTTTTAATTAAATTATGTAATCTCTTATATTATTTATAAGATAAATTATCATTGTTAAGGTTTTGCTTTCGTTTGAGTTAAAGTTTAGGTTTTCTAAGCTGGAGATTGATTTTCACATTCCTTAAGGTAGTTCTAGAGTTAATGAGTGGGTTTAGGGTTTTGGGAATTGAATTTGAGCATTTTGTAAATCTTAGTTAGAGTTTAGGTTTCCTATTATAATGTCCTATGGTCGGGGTTCATTTAGGGTTTTGATCCCTTAGGTTTTAAGTGTACTAATTGAGTTGAGTGTTGCAGGACAAATCCTAAATTCATAGCCATTTTTTGCGTTCGTTTTCTGATTATTTTCTAATATTTCCCCTAGTCCTAACTCTTGATTTTGAAAATTTTCAAGGTTTACAATAATAACACTAGAAACTACTTAACTATATAAGGTCCTATAAGCTTCAAGGGTTGATGCACAATCTTGCCACAACCTTAGAGGTACTATCATTAAGAAAATTCTCTTGAAAATGTGGGACCATATAAGAGTGAAGCACAAGTAACATACCAAGGGAACATATTCTTTTTATTTACCTAGTCATTAAATATAAGGTCTATATTAGATTTTTTTTTCTTTTTCAGTAATTTTGATATTTCATCAAATCAATCAAAATGAATAATCGAAAAAAAAAATCCATAAGGTCTCTAAATCAATGAACAAAAAGCATGAAAACCCATCTAAAACTCTAAAGCTCCATCCAAACTTAGAGAATTAGTCCATTCACTCTATCTACTCATTTCAATTCAATATTTTAGATTAAGGATAAGTTCAAGTTAAAACAAAAAGGATAGAAAGGAAATTCAATGTAAATGGAGACAAATGCACTTATATTAAATCACATAAAGCTGACATGAAATATATGGACATACCAAAAGGATAGAAAAAGAAGAAGTGGTCTCTTTAATTCGATCCAATTTGTTTTTGTACTAAAGTGAAAGTGGGAGTACATCACTATGAATTTTGTGATTGCTTCTCAAAGATGGTTATAGGCCATGAGTTAGTTTGGATGATTGTGGACAAATTGACAAAGTTAGCACATTTAATAGCTTTGAAGACTTGATACTCTCTAGAAAATTAGAGCAAATGTACATTAGAGAGATAATAAGGTTGCATGGGCTTCTAGTAACCATTGTGTTTGGTAAGGACACTTGTTTTGCTAGTAGGTTTTAGAGGAGTTGGCATCCAGCTTTAGGTACAAAGATGTAGTTTTGCAACACTTTTCATTGCTTTACATATCTTCTCTCTCTCTCTCTTCTCTTACTTTCTTTTCTTTTCCCTCCTTTATGTTTTCCCCTTAAAACTAGCAATTTCCCCTCATATTTCACAACCCATGGTAAGAATTGAACATAAGTGAGATTCTTTTCTAGTCATTCCTTGAGTTTTTCAATCTCTGATGTATTTAATATAGATTTGGGGGTGTAAAAATCAGGTATTCCCACACTTATAGAGAAGGATAGTAGTAAGGTGATTTCTTGGAGAAGTTTTCTCTTGGTAGGTACCAAACTTGTGATTGTAATGACTTAAGTTGTGCAATTTGACAAGGGAAACATGTTTAACTTGAAGGTAGTGGTCATATTTATGCTGAGAGAACTATAACTTGTTGAAGAAAGTCAAGAATGAGAGCTCTAAGTAAGTGGGAAAACTTTTATGATGAAATTTATATTAAAATTGAAGCAATTTAGTGAAAGATCAAAACTTGGATTAATATTGTTGTTGAATATTGTTTAGGTAAGTGGAAATTGTTATTGGGATGCAAAAAAGTCGTGTGTTTTTAGTCAAGATTAAAGTTTGGAGATCATAGTGGATAAAAATTTGCACAAATTGTAGCTTTTGAGGGTTTGATTTGTAAGTAGAGGGTAGTGTTTGGGTTGAGTAAAGGGGTGAAAGTCTAATTCGTGAGTAGAGAGTCGAGTAAACACTAAAAGTTTGATCCATAAGTAAAGGGTAAAGTAAAGTGTGAAGGTAAGATTCGTAATTAGAGGGTTAGGTAGAGGGTTGAGTAAAGGGAGAAAGTAAAATCTATAGGTAGAAGGTTAAGTAGAGGATAAGGAAATTTAAATAAAATATTTCCTTGACTTGTAGTAAATACCAATCAAATGATAATTGTGTTTTAATATCAGGACTTAAGAAACTCAATTTCAAGTTGAAAAACCCGCTTCAAGTATATGATTATCATGTTTACTACTTGTGTATGTTGGGATTGAAATTAATAAACTTAACGATTATTCAATTTTAAATAATGTGTTGCTTGTGCTTGGCTATAATCGGTGGACCAGGAGTAATAGTGATGTTAGTGTGACACCTTCATGATTGTTGTGTTGTGTTGTCTTGAGTGGAATTTCACCTCTAAAATGATCTGGGTAGATTTAAGACGATTCTTGAACTCTAAGATGTTAGGGAGTATCCATTATACGTGTGTGCTACAGGATCATGAGCTACCTTAAGTCTTGGAATGCTAGGATTGTGATGTTTTGAGATATTTAAATTAAAGGATAATAAATGGTTGCTTGTGTGTTAATTATTATGCTTGTATATGATATTCACATGTACTTTGTGGCTATTATGTATTGGGCTTTGGCTCATCCTTGTAGAAAATCTTTTTCACGTATAGATATCACAAATGATGTTGTTCATTACGATGACCTAGATACGATTTGTGTTATGACTATAAGAATGACATTGAGTGTGTGTTTTATGAAGAGTGGTTTAGATGTTCTAGGTGGATTGTATAGTTGTACCAGACGAGACCTAGTTTTCTATGTTATTGTATTGCAAATTTGTTTAGCTTTGTTAGTTAGAGTTAGTTATACTCTTAAAATTGGTTTTAGTTGTTGTGAAAACTTGTTTGAACTCTAGTGTTGTTTTAGCATTGGTTTGTTATCCTTATGGTATGAGATGGACTCATTAGAGTCTCTCGATATGCGTAAACATTTGAAGTTATTATTCAATGTGTGTTTGATAGTTTATATAGGTATTTGTTGATTCTATAGATAGGTTTTAAGCCTTAGTGTGTCTTTATCAAAATACGAATACTTGGAGGGCTATTGTCTCTTGGATTATGGGGTTTTACACCAAATTTATTAAGGAATTTCCATGTTAAATCTCTAGCAATATCTTTTACTCTTTCCCCATTGTTTTGTTTACTTATTGTTTGATTGCATGGTAATAACAACTAATTTGTACGTCCAAATCTTCCACATCAGTGCACAACACGTAAATAATCTAAGGTGGGAAACCGTTTTAAAATTTAAGTAATCTTGTTAGGATTGGAAGTCTCACTATTCAGCAGCTTGCAGCATGAGGGGTTTATTGGCACAAGTAATTGAGGGGCTTAATTGTATTTCCCTTAAAATCTATGGGAGCTGATGTATTATGCCTTGCTGTTGCTAGCGATAACAATTACCTGACTGAGTTGCAAGTGAGATGATTGTTGGATATTTAAAAATTTGTGAAATTGTAACAATTTAATGTCACAAGGATTAGAGTTGAGTACTGAAATTTAGAATTCGTTTACTGAGTGCATATTAAAATGGAAATCGTTCAAACATTGTCGGTCGTTATTCTACAAAATACATACTTCTACGAAATTCAAATCAATCATAAGATTCAAGAACACTTGATTGGTACATAGATGCAAGGGATATCTATAGTGCTAGTATCCCTATTTACTTAGAAACTCGAACTCGAACAAGGTGGCATGTAGGAAGGGGGTGGAAGCAACTTTTCGTTGTCTTTCTGTCCATCTTTAACAACGAAAACGGTTGCCATGCCTTGGGTAGTATGCCGCTCGAGATGACAATGCATAAACCACACTCCTAAAAGATTCATGTAAAGTATGTTAGAAGGAAAGTCCCTTTGAAAAACACATAATCAAAATCTACGAATTATAACGTGTAATGAATGCCTTAATGGGGATGAATGCATGATTTGATGAATAGAAAATGCAGCTAATCAATTAGCCAGAAACGATCTCTAAGTATGTTATATTTATACAGCATGTAAAGGAAACACACCTGGATTATTAGCAACGAATCTTATTGTTGTCCATCCATTCTTTGGAAGTGCAAATGTGTTAAGATGGGGTGGATTTTTCAAATTGTAATTTTCAGTTGAGTCTTTAGGGAAATTTCCTAATCCCATTCCCACAACGTAAAAGCTGTATCCATGTAAGTGCATGGGATGGCTCTCCGGAGCACCCATATTTGTTCCCTGGAAAATTATTTCTACAGCATCTCCATACTCCAGTGTTATCACAACTGTTTCTTGTTTTGTCAATATCTCGTCATCACTGAAATCCCCTGTATAGTTGTATGGTGGATCGGGTCTGTTAGGAAAAGTATCATTAAAGATGTTGGCCTGGTTCCTGGAAAAAAAAAAAAAAAAAAGACAAAACGATTCAGTTAACCGTGAATTGATAAAAGGGAGCTCTATAAATAGGGAAGTGTTAACGAATGTCTTCATACGTATTAACGATTGAAAAAAGAAACTTTTGTAACTTTTTATATCCTTACTTTTCGGTTAAATATGTAAAACAGCTTTGGAAAGTTAAATAAAATAGGGCATTACCAGTAGTACGCTTGTAATATGTCGACAGTGGGTGTTAAGAAACTTATGTTTGTCAAGCTTGCAGATGCGGTTTTTTCCCCGCTGCCATTCGGACAGTAAAGCTGATTAATTGAGACTGTCATGAAGATACGCCTTGTGATTCGTCGAGGGACATCAGCGAGAAGCAAGCTCTTGAGGCTCATAACGAAATTCATTGCAGCGTCACTATCATCGTAATCGGGAAGTTCCGGCATGTATGGAGATTCACTAGGAGTATAATCTCCATCGTAGTGGAGCATTGCTGTCGTCATATTTTCTTTGTTTTCGGGAGCGACTGTATCCGCATAAGGAGATCCAGCCATGTAATAGTCATCAGGGACCTCGTTTGCAGTGACTAAGACATCCATCGTTTGTCCTGAAGCTATCATTACGAAATCTCTAGTCATCTGTTCGGTGTAGTCAGCGTCCATTCCAACCACAGTGAGACTGTGATTTGCTATTCCAAAGAACATCTGCTCATTCATGATGGCGTTGATGATTCGGAGAAGATACGTCTTGCCACTAGTCACATTCAATCGATACATTCCTTCTGCAATCGTGAGAGAGTCTTAGTTGGCACAGCAACAGTGCGAATATACAAACGATTCGAATGATTCACTGAAAAAAAAGAGACGACTCGATTGGTTTTTGAAACAAAAGTTGGTTGCAATTATTGCATAGGATACCAGTGGAGCATTCATATATATCTCCAGGCTGTCCGTTGATAGTGTAAGCATCTGATTCTAGTAAACCACTGCAATTATTCGCAAGATAGTTTTCCAAGGCTTCATGTTCATCGTCCTTATACCATTCACCTGCCACAAGGTCAAACAAGATCGTTCACAGATCAATCAATCACTAAAAGCTTTTTCTTTTCTTTTCTTTTTTTTCCTGACATACTTGGTTTTGCAAAACGAAGAAATGATCTATGCATTAAAAGTGTAGTAAATTTACACAAAAACTAGATTTTGCGAAAGGGAAACTGACCAAGTATGATTGTTTCTTCACCATCAGGCTTTTGAAAAGGGTATGCAGATCCGGGAGGAGGCAAAATGATAATGGAGCCGTGTACTGTAGAACGAGTCCAATCACTATGAGCATGCCACCAAAGGGTCCCTTCTTCGTCGGAGAAAATTATCTCTTGAGTGAAGCTTGTCTGTGGTGGTATGGGGCATTGTGTGACATATTCCGGTCCATCTGACCATGGATTCCTCGGTTGCTTCACTCCATGCCTACAACGTTAATATTTAGTCGTATATGATTATTATGTTCCTCCATGAAATGCTTTATTTTTATCTCCATTTGAAAGTCCTGGTGTGGAACTAATTAATTAATACAGAGTCATGCATACTATAACATTATTACTTTTGGTGAAGAAAATGAAAGGGATAAAACGGAGACATTACCAGTGGATAGTGACACCATATTGTCCTTTGTTATGGACGCTCACCAACACCTTGTCTCCCTTGTGAACTCGGATTTCGGGTCCAGGATATTTACCATTCACTGTCAGAATGGTCTTGTTGTTGCACAACCTTGTGACGTTTGTTTCCTCCAGCTACAGTGTAATGTATCACATTTAATTTAGATAAGGCTGCATGTTATTTTTGACAAAGTGAACTACTTGCTTTAAACGAAAGGCAGCGGAATAATATTAAGTTCCTATCAGGTTTATGGGATAAAAAGGCTTTATCATTAGAAGTGATATATTATGCAAATTCCCAGATATTGACATAGAAAATAGAAAAAAATTGAAAAGCCAAATGTTTTTATGGCTATTTATAGTAGTTTTCCTACCATGTTGGTAGTGATACAATGGAATTTTATATATTGTTACTTAGTTTTACGTATTCCGTATGACATATCATGCTTAGCCAATTTGTTTTCCCAACTATTCAGTCAAAGTCAATTTGCATTAATCAATTGAAGAAAATATTGCCCATGTGGACGGCTATCTTTACAACCAGATCGAAAAGTATATTCAAAGCTTTGATTATAGCAGAAGGAAAGAAAAAAAAATTGCAGAAATTATTTCTAGAAAAGACTCTAATTGTTCATCGATAATTTCTTTTATAGATGTTGTATGCATAGATCATCTATTTTAAATCCTTCAATTTAGATGAAATCTATATGAAAAGTGAAAGAATAGATGAATCATATTGCTTCGATGGTGTTAAATTTCAATTGTTTTTCACAAACCTTTCTTATATATACATACATTTTGCTTTCAAACTAATACAATGATGCAGTGTGTGCATTATATTAATAGAAAAAAGGTTCAAACAAAACCTACAGGCAATCGGAGACTTACCACAAAATCATAGGAATGAAGTTGAACCTTTGCTACACAAAGAAGCAGAAGGTCAAAAAATAGAAGTAATCCCATTAAGGGAAAGATCAAACTGCTCTTCAACCCCATCTTCTTCACAAAAACTTTGCTTTCTATGCTTTTGCTGGTGCTGATACGAATATCCAAGAACCAGCTCAATTTATAGATGAATTTCGTCACGTGAAAACTGAAAAACGTTTGGCTACTGTTTTTAATTAAATATTGTCCAAGTACACATGCTTCCACGAGACCACGCCGATGTGATAGGAACAAGACGTGTTAATTGGTACACACTGGTGTGAAATGATACTATTTTATTATCAACTCGAAGATTCCCCTAAAGGACTTAAATTTATCATGCATTCTTAAGCTCATAATTTCAATATGGGGTCAATAATTAAGAAAGTAGCCTCTAGCTAGATAAAGTTTTGTATTTCCCCCGTTATAAACTTTGACCGGATCTTTAGCTAAATTGGAATAATTAAAAGTCGGTCTTGTAAGTTGTAATCTTGTTAGCTTCACCCGAGGGAAAAAAGAATAATAATAAAAAAAGGAAATAGCTCAAGAATAGTATATCTTTGTCTTAGACAATGCTATATTGATCATCTCGCTTAGTATAATATGGATCCTCTATTTTAACTATTTGAAAGTTCAATTCTTTATTTTAACATTTGAACTTAATTCCAAACGTTAATTTTTTTATTTGCAATTTTCCCCTTCGTGAAACACCATGAAGCTACACAATGGCTTCTAAAGAAAAGGTTAGCAATGAAAGAAATGCTATTTATTTTATAAAGGAATATGAAATAGGCCATCTTATTTAGCCTATCAACTATACCCATGATCAAGTCTCCATGTCCTTGAGTTATAGGTAAATCTAGAATAAAATCCATGTTAACATCAATGTGGCAATATTAGGAGCATCCACAAGCCTTCAACTTCTCTCTTAATGCTAAACCTTTAACAAATTGCACACCTCTATATAACTCGGTACATATCTCTCATCATCTTTAGGGATTTAAGCTATGCGTTTCATTGACTTTGTGGTCATTGTTGGCAATAAGCTCCTTAAGCAATAAATAGTATTACCACATGGTTGATACTCTTTCAAGAGCATGTAATTCTTGATCATAAGCTATGTAGTTAAGGTTACTTTACTTAGTTTCTTGGTAAAATAGGGAATGGGGTGATAGTCCCACATAAGTATTGCACCCGTTCCTATTCCCTATGCATCACATTTTGGCTTAAACAATTTTCTCAAAAAATAGTAGTGACAAAACATAAGTTCTATGGTGAGCTTCTACTTAATCATGTCAAAATTCTCCTAAGTTAGCTTTCCCCATGAAATTCCACACCATTATAATTTTAAATTGAAATAATTAAGAGCCAGTCATGTAATCTTATGAGCTTCACCCAAGGGAAAAGAGAAAAAAGAAAAAGAAAAAGAAATAACTTAAGAACCGTGCATCTTTCTTTGAGAAAATGTTGCATGAAACTCCATGAAATTAAATGATAAAAGAGTTTTGCATTAACCAAGAGGGGGAACAAGTTACTAAGTTATGGTTAAAAAAGGAAAATTTAGATGAATCTCTCTTGCAATTTTTAGTTCATCCTTGGGGTATACATGTACATAACAATGTTTAGGAACACTATTAGTGGAACAATATGCAAAGAGAAGTAGTTGACTTTATTTCAAGATGTCTAACATGCTAATAGGTGAGAAACAAAAATTAGGGATCAATAAGTAAGCTTTAACCTCTACCTATAATTCAGTGGAAATGGGAGCATACATCTATGTATTTTGTGAAAAAACTACCAATATGTGTTTGAATTAGAAATTTTATCTTTGAGTTAGAAGTTCTTTCGAGAATTGCTAATTTAGTTGCATTGTATTGTGATAACAATGCAACTATATCTTACGCTAAAGAACCAAGGTCTCACTAGTGGTCTAAACATGCGCTTCAAAAGTTTTACATCTTTAAAGAGATAGTTTGAAGGGGTAGTGTATTAGTTTGCAGAGTGGTAATTGATGAAAATATTCCAAACATAAAGGCATTACCTTAATAGAAAGTGAAACCCATGTGGGGAGTCTAAGACTTAGAGTTTGCAATGTTTGGTAGTAGTGTAAATGGAAGTGCTGCAACTGTGCATATTGTGCCAAGAAACTTTTGATGTATTTATAAATATTATTAGTAGAAGGTAAGTATTTATTGTATATGTATATTTTTCTAGCTCATATATGTTTTACAATGAAATATCTTAGCTAATTAGAGCATGTTTGAAATAATAATAAGGGTAAACATCATATTTAATACTTAAACTTTGTCAATTTTTATAATTAACTACTTAAAGATTAAAATGTCAATTTACTACCTACAAACTTTTTGAGGTCATTCATAATACTCTAACAAGGTCGTTAATTAAAAAAATGAGTAAAATTTAGATAGTTAATTACAAAATGAGCAAAGTTTAAGTAGGTAATTGTAAAAATAGGTAAAGTTTATGTAACAATTTGGCATTTTAAAACTTAAGTAGTTAATTACAAAAATAGGTAAAATTTAGGTATCAATATAATATTTTTCCTAATAATAAAGATATATTATTAGTGGAAATCTATGTCATAATATCATCAAAAGTTGCCCTTGGTTAGATAAATATCTTAAGGGGATATAAATATTTGACAAACGTGTTGTATGATAAAGCTCATTCACATTAGATTGATGAAAAGATATTCGAGATGTATAAGTGAGTGCCTATAAGTTAGGTGGATAAATTAGACTCAACTTGCTAATAGAGAATATTACATGTTAAATGATATGCAATGGTTTAATCGAAATATCACTTCATAAAGCGTTTTAATTGAGCAATAATTAGTTCATGGTGTACATGGTTCACAATCTTTTCTATTATGTTGAGTGGTTAATAACTATTGTTGGATGATTACATTGGTTAGTATTTTAATAGACACTATCTCAATGTATAGAATTTTACAGGGTTATATATAATAACACGATTAACATTGACAGGATGTTTGGATAATATTCTTAAATAATATTATTATTATTTTTAATTTGTGAAATAGGGTACTAGCAAAAGTTATTCCAAGAATATGTTTTGAAGTCGTAGACATTGTAAAACTAAATGTGTGGATAGGATTTGTGCCTTTAGTGCAATTTTTTTAATTATTTTTTTTTATGAAAAATCATGTAAAGAAAATGGATTTTTTTTTTGTTTTTAAAAAAATTACAATTTTACCTAAAGAATAACCTAAAAAAAAAGTAATTTTCATAAATTCAAAAATTATAAAATAGGGAATTGTTATAAGAAAAAATAAACCATTACTTTAGCAATATATAAATTTATTAACTTCAATTAGTTGTTTACATTAATTTAAAAAAAATGAGAAAAAATGTACATATCAAATAAATAAGGAAAATTAAATCCTATGTCCTAATTATTCCTACACCCTCGAAAATGTCTAGCCAACTATGTAAATGTGTTTGTTGGCTCCCTTGATGGTGCAGAATGTGGAGCTGCAGGAGCTTGCGACTCCTATTTTGGATGGTGCTAGAGGGTTTCATCAAATTCTTGAGAGGCACTAGACTCTACTTTGTAAATCAATGTGAAGATTCACTTTGATACCTTGGTTGTTTACAAGAGCGTCTCTTATGCATGGTAGGTAGTGTTGGGATAGGACCACTGATGGAATGATGGTGTGGTAGAATGTATATGCTAGGCAGTTGTGCTAAACCGTCGTATATCATACTGGAATCTAGTTGGAACTGTTGCTCTTGTATGTTACAACATTCTTGTGCCTTAGCTCGATTCCGAGGTTGTCGACATCCTGCAGTCCTATGATGCATAGGAATATGATGTTGTTACCATGAGTCAACAGGTTGTGCCTTAGTCTCATCATATGCGCCATACTGTTGGTGAGCCTGCAAGTATAATGTTACCCCCTTAAGGTCATGTAAGAATTGAAGATCATGACCAACTACACTAATAGCTTCGTCATGATCCATAGATAAGCAAATTTGTCTTAAAATATCAGCCTACATGTTAGAACACATTGTACAATTGATTAAGCAATGAATAAGCAATTGATCGATAAGAACGTGTTAATATTGTACTTACTAGATATCCAATAATTGCCCCTATGCATTTTATATATCTATGGCTGATAGATCCATACCATCGCTTGTATAACTCATGTACATTACGAATGCCCTATATGTACACCACTTTGGACAATCAGTCTTCTCATATAGATATGTATGTTGCATACTACATTGGCTAATCGACATCAAACTTCTTAAGTAGGTCAATTTGATAGAGCTTGGGTTATGTGTTCACATCCTATGGAATCTATTGATACCCTCCAAACTACCTTACAATACGGTCAGGATAATGTCACTCCACTATGTGGAAATACATAAGTGACACTCGTGTGGTCTAAATGTGTATACTACTTCTATAGAAAGCTAGTAGGATGTGAATAAGGCTATAAGCATATAGCTCCCAATCAACTTAAAGGGCATCAAGGTAGAGATCATTGTCAACGAACCATATAATAAAATGGAGTAAAAAAAAATGGGTTACTAAAATACCTGGTCATTATTTTGCTTATCGAACACATCTCGATATACGCTAACCACATGTGTCGGGTATTGCTGAGTGTCCTTCTATGTGTTTCAACATGAGGCCAATGATGCTTTAGCCTCTATAACTAGACTGTGCCAACTAAGGGTTGCAATGTGTAGGAATCTACCCTATGCCTAAACTTATAGCAGTATCACAACTCCTCCATTCTTGTGAGTCGATAGGTATGATGTGATACAAAGTTGGCAATATAACCATGCTAAACATGCGGACCCCTAGCTATATGTCCTTGCAATAATGAAATGGTTTAGTAGAGGTAATAACATTGCATGAATGACGGAGATGGATTTATTGGCAAAGATAAATCCTCTTAGCAGTAGCAATATATATGTAAACGCATGATGCTGCACTTGCTTTCCATTGGCGTGGGTTGAAAGGACTTAGGACAAGTCACTTGCTCTCCAAATGAGTTTATCGGAGTTACAATAATAAACTAAGATATTACAATTTTAATCGATACAAATTTTTTTACTAATTAATTTTCTAACGAATAATTTTTTTGAATAAGTATTCTAATGAATAATTAATTACATATTAATGAATAATTAACAATTAAATAAAAACAAATTAATTTTACTATGATTTTTGCATTAATGAACTCAAATATTACATTTACAATTAATACCAAATTTATCACTAATTTATTTTCTAACAAATTATTAATCACATATGAACCACTAATTAATGACTAATTAGCGATTAATTAACAACACATTAATTTTATGATGACTTTTATACTAACAAACCAAGTAAATACATTTACAATTGATACAAATTTTTCTATAAATTAATTTTCTAACTAATAGTTAATTACATATTAATGACTAATTAACGATTAATTTTATGATAATTTTCACAATAACAAATCAACACATTTCATTTACAATCAATATGAACTTTTTTACTAATTAGTTTTTAAAATTTAAATAATGATATATTAATGACTAATTAATGATAAATTAACTATTAATTACCAACAATGAGAGTTATTTTAACAAAAACAATATACTATAAATAATTTCTTTTAATTAAATGTTGATTGACGAAAAGTAATATAATAAGAAAAAAAAATTAGGAAAAAATGTGTTGAATATATTTGTTTTAATCACACTTTTTTACCAAATAAATTGAATAAATCTCCTCCTGATATTCCTAAGCTTGAAATGTACAAGCTAAATCTACATAAAATGAAAATTAAGAAAACGCAAACCATGAACTATGAAGGAACAAAAAAGAATGGAAAAAGAGATGTAACTGTGTGTAAATTGAATCAAGGAACTAAGAATTTTTATTTGTCATATAAATTGTTGGTGCAAATTTTTTTTCTATACATTCAAGTTAATAAATTGTGATATTGTATAAATTTGTAGTGTTATTTTGTGATACTTTTTATAAGTTTGTAGTATCGGATGAACAGTGGGGAGATGATGCAAAAAAGAAAAAAAAAATTTAAGTAATTTATTGAAGCACGGACCTTTTATATGCTTTCAATTTTGCAAAACTAAAATTGCATTCGAAATCCACAACTTCAAAACTTATTTTTTAAATAATTTTTATGAATATTCTATTTTACGAAATTAAAAAAAATAGTATTATTTAAATATATTTCCTCAAGGTGTTTGATTGGATTTTATAGTGGATACTAAAAATTATTAATTTATTCCAAAATAACGTAACTATTATTTTGAAGCCAGAAGCAATTTAGATGATCTGCATAATTGGTCAAATGCATTGAAGAATATGATAAAGAAAAGAAAAAAGGTTGCTTCTACGTTAGTGGATCAAAGGTCAATTGAAAAAAAAAAAAACTCTATCCAATGCTTGCCAAACATTTAATGAAAACCTTTTCTTTCATTTTACATTTTCTAAATGTCATATAGTATATTGTTTTAGAGTAATGGCCAGAAGGTTGTGAGATGTAGAGTTTTCTTATTTTTCCTTTGGCGAGCAAACAACGAAAATAAAATAAGATTGTCACATATATATTTGTATTGCATCAATAGTTTTATTTTGCTTCCCAAGGATTTTAATTCTAATGCAAATTATTTAACAGTACAAAAATTAGAAATACTTTTTATCACCATGTACATGATACTTTAGAAAGAGATATTTAAAATCTCTATGATAAATATAATTTTACAAAAAAAAAACTAATAGATTTGTGAATCTGAATTAAACTTCATTCTCACAAGGAGATGGAAGTTTTCATTATAATAAAAGTATTTTTTTATTTTTTATTTATAAATTTTATGATTTTATTTTTTATTTTAAATGTTACATGAATCCTAATTCCTAAGATAGTTTTTGTTAAAAAATAATTTACTTTTCCGTTACATTTTCTATAATAAAAAATCTAATAATAGTATCAAAGCCTCTTATTCTTCTATATGGTATAAAATATTAATATTAGCCTAGCATTAATCTTGATTGGATTATAATATTGTTAGCATGTTTTAATTTGTGGATTTATTTTGAC
The DNA here is from genome assembly GCA_037954665.1 of Laguncularia racemosa. Lineage (NCBI taxonomy): Eukaryota > Viridiplantae > Streptophyta > Magnoliopsida > Myrtales > Combretaceae > Laguncularia > Laguncularia racemosa. The sequence goes on along the minus strand of JBBMOL010000063.1, from coordinate 2,959,647 downwards.
AGATGGCTAATATTATTTTACATAATCGGAAGCTTACAAATGGCGATTTTGGTATGCCTTTGAAGTCAGATTTGGAATATTGTTGTTTCTAGCTTCGATCGAATATAGTATTTTAAGCCACTGAGATTTGGAATATAGTATTTTAATGATAATAGCCTTTTCAATACTCGTGGTTGACATGGTTACGATACTGTGTTTGGACCATTGAAGTTTCAGTTTAAGGCAATTGAAAATGATAAAGGTCAATAATAATTTCATTAAATAAAATTGAATAAACTCAATACTGTGCTTTTCGTTGAACGAATTGAAGCTAATCCAAATCTGACTTTTTTAACACTTTAAGCCTTAAAAAAAAATTCACGTAAAAAAAATTACGTCCCGACAGTAATTTAACATTATTTTTATTTTTATTTTTAAAGATGTTGGTTTAATACCCATTTTAATTCTCTATTTTTAGTTCTTGTAACTTTATTATTTCTACCACATTATTTATTTTAATACATTAAAGTATATTATTTTATTAAATTAACTACCATGCACCTATTAGAAGTTGATACATGTCAAACTCTTGATGGAATTTTTAATAGAGGTCTTAAGTAGAATAATTGAAAATGTTGAGAACTAAAATGAATATATATGTATATATATAAAAAAGGTTAAGGTCTATTTTCACTTTTTCATATACAAGCTTGTAGATAGGGAAATTTTGTATAACCGAATTTTGTAACTCAAACTCAAAATTAACTAAATTATGCTTAGGCTAATTATTTGGATTAGTGATGGAATCTAAATAATTACACCTAACTTGGGATTATTTGGAGAGTTTTGAATTGGTGGGCTTGAAATATGGATTGTTAAAATTGTCTTATACACTCAACAAGTTTAAGTATCATCTAGGTTCCATTATATATAAATGGCCTTTTTTCTTCTTTGTTTAGTTCATTAAGGGTACTAAACCCTGATTAATTTTATTTGCTAATTTTTCATAAGATCAAATGGTAATAATTTCTTGTTATTCATTATAAATATGTGCATATTGCCTATGGAGGAGGGATTTAACCATAACTCCTCTAATGTACATGTCACTTAGACCTTATAATTGTTGAGGTTATCTATCCCACCTCTTTAATCCCTCTCTATATTATTCTTTACTTTTATTCTATCATGACACTAACTTCTTACTTTTCATATGAAGTGTGTGACACATGTTGCATACATGTAATACATATAACGAATCCCTTGCAGCTACACAATCTTTCCTAGAGTGTGTAGTTGATATTGAAAAGATTGAAAGTTTTCATTTTAACCAATTGATATAAGCATTGTTTTTTATTTATAATGGAATATGTTTGAATCTCTCCACTTAAGTTATATAAACGTAGTTGGCCAGGAAAAAAGAAAAGAAAAAGAAAAAGAAAAAACCTAACCAAATATCCCATGTTTCAATTAAATTTAGAAATGAAAAATTTACTTAAAAATTATCACAATTTTCATATTTTTTTAAATATGATATACCCATTATTAATAATTAGAAACTATTGATTTTATATGCTTGTTGTTAGTCTCTTTTTACATTTGTATGTAAAATGTTATGCTATTTTAAAAAGTTTTTTTTTTTTTGGTGAATACAATAAAGGAGAGGAAACTTGAATTAGCTCATCCTAATAGAAGATTAATGTTTATGCCATTAGATTAAAAAGTCTTTGACATTATTTAAAAGAGTTATGACTCTTTAAATGTATCTATAGTTATGTCATTTTATATTAACACGAGGATTGTTTATCTTGCTACTTTTTACATAAAGGCAACTCTTATAAAAGTAAAGAATAATATCAACTACACACTCTAGGAAAGATTATGGACTTTACCATAACAAAATGTTACGCTATAATTGACTATTTATCTAAACTCTTAACTTATATTATTTCTATTTAAATTCATAACATTTTAATACTTTTTATTTATAATTAATTTGATAAAATATTATGATATTCTACATTAAATAATATAACAAAAAGTTACAATTATTATTTTTTAAGAAAAAGAAAAATAAAAATAAAATCTCCAAAACCTTTAAGGGCAACTATGTATGTGGCGACTGCACTCATGCTCACCCACCCTAGCCTTCGTGTGGCCGGGCAACTGATCATGATATAGGTCATAGGTCTTGACCGACCAACCTAGTTCCCTTAAAAAAAATAAAAATAAAATTCACGTGTCTAGTTATACTTAGCCACATTTCTCGATTACGTCCTGATAGTAATTTAACATTTTTTTTTTTATTGATGTTGGTTTAAGACCCATTTCAATTCTCTATTTTTAGTTCTTATACACTCGACAAGTTTAAGTATCATCTAGGTTCCATTATATATAAATGGCCTTTGCTCTTCTTTGTTTAGTTCATTAAGGGTACTAAACCCTGATTAATTTTATTTGCTAATTTTTCATAAGATCAAATGGTAATAATTTCTTGTTATTCATTATAAATATGTGCATATTGCCTATGGAGGAGGGATTTAACCATAACTCCTCTAATGTACATGTCACTTAGACCTTATACTTGTTGAGGTTATCTATCCCACCTCTTTAATCCCTCTCTATATTATTCTTTACTTTTATTCTATCACAACACTAACTTCTTACTTTTCATATAAAGTTTGTGACACATGTTGCATACATGTAATACATATAACGAATCCCTTGCATCTACACAATCTTTCCTAGAGTGTGTAGTTGATATTGAAAAGAGTGAAAGTTTTCATTTTAATCAATTGATATAAACACTGTTTTTTATTTACAATGGAATATGTTTGAATCTCTCTTTTTAAGTTATATAAACATAGTTGGCCAGCAAAAAAAAAAAAAAAAAGAGAGAGAAAAAAGAAAGAAAGAAAAAGAAAAAAACCTTACCAAATATCCCCATGTTTCAATTAAATTTAGAGATGATAAATTTACTTAAAAATTATCACAAATTTCATAAATTTTTTAAATACAATGTACCGATATACCCATTATTAATCATTACAAACTATTGGTTTTATATGATTATTGTTAGTCTCTTTTTACATTTGTATGTAAAATGTTATGCTATTTTAGAAAATTTTTTGGTGAATACAATAAAAGAGAGGAAACTTGAACTAGTTCATCCTATTAGAAGATTAATGTTTATGCCATTAGATAAAAAAGTTTTTGACATTATTTAAAAGAGTTACAACTCTTTAAATGTATCTATAGTTATGTTATTTTATATTAACACGAGGATTGTTTATATTACTACTTTTTACATAAACACAACTCTTATAAATGTGTAGTTTAAAAAAAATAAAGTAATAATAATGACTAAAAGATATGGACAATGGAGTGTTCAAGTCATAAAAATTATAACTTTATATGTAATTAAAAGATAATGTGAAATGCTCCTACTAATAAAGGGATTATAGATAAAAAACAATTTTTTTTTAATTTTATATTATAATAGATTAGTTGCATTCATAGATTAGGTAGTTTTGATAGCAACTCTACGAAGTATAGACCCGTAATCCCAATCATGATACATTGTAACATGGCCAGCATATGGGGCCTTCTTTCTTCTGAAAAAACATGTGATGAAACACTACAATGAATTAATGTGAAAAAAGAAACAATAAATTGGATAAAGGACAAACCTCTTAATGTGTATGAGGACACAACCACCCAAGATTCCAAAAGCTTTTTCTTTTTTAAATGCATTGATTATCTAGACCAACGTGTATCATATTATTGATATGTCTATATCAACATATTCTGATGGTTCATACATAAAAATGCATCACATGGGCAACATGTACGTATTATATATATATATATATAATATGATATGATATAAAAAATTATATCGTTTCACTTCAGTATATATAATAAATAAATGTATGTGCAAACATATAATTACAGTGCTACAGACATATAACCCTATTTAGTAAATTGTATTTGCTAGTGTTAGCACCGCTTGATGCCTCTCTTTCTTTTGAAAAGATTCGATGTAAGTACGAATCTCATAACGTGTATGAATATAGCCAGCCACCTAACTAAAAATTTAAAAGCTCAATCTTTTCTTTGGATCGTCCATTTAACTTATTCGCATAACTTCTGATCATCACACGTGAAATGGTCTTAGGTTGGCATGCAATATATACATATATATATATATAATATATGTCAATATTTATAAATTACTAATATACAATATACATTGAACAAGCTTGTTATAGACATAAATATATCTAGAGAGATTTTTATTGAGTTCAACTCATGTTTCTAGCTTTGAGTTTCTATATAAACCAAACGGAACAGATTTGTTCAATAATGTACATACTTCAGTATATGGTTTGGTAATACTCTATGATAGAAGTGACATAAGCTCTTGAATTTTGAGGGATGAAATATAAAATCAACAAAGGGTGTGTTATACGAAAAACAGTTTCCGAACTTTCTTTTATATTTATTGTTGTAATCAAAATTTTATAGATTTATGAATTATTAACTGTCGATTTTATGTATGGGGGCATCCACGATGCCAACCCATTTCGTTTTGTGGAGGCCATCATGGAGGAAAAGGACTATAGATGATGGTGCATTCTGCTCCTTATCTAGAGAAGGACACTGAAATCATTCTTATCGGCTCATCTGTGACAACTGGTATTGATGAATAATGGTAGGCCGCTTGAATGAGACCTGTTCTCTTAGTGGGCGTCATGATTAAATTGGAAAAAGCCAAGCCAATTGATGGCAACCTTTCTCTATCGGTGAGTTTTGGAAGGCAGAAATTAGTGGAGAAGGAAAGAAATAAATGGAAATGGAAGAAGATAGTGTGTTGAAAAATTATGTGAAGAACGAAAATAATTGGAAATGAAATGAAAGTTCCCTGTTTTTAAGCTTTATTTCTTTTCTCTTCAATTTTGAAGATAAATAGATAGTGAAATAAATGGATAGTTTGGGTGGAAGTATGAGAATTATGAAATTACCCCCTTCAACTATTTCCATCTAAATATTAGTTGCCAAACATACATAAAATTAAGCAAATATCACAAATGATTTATTCATACCACAATCATATATATTGATATAATAACACTCACGTTTATTGTGTAGTACGTTGTGTTAAGTTCGCGTTTATCTATGTAATCGTATTATTATCGTACTGTGCCAACAATTGACAGTCCTAGTTGTTAGTGTTTCACAGTAAAGACCAATAGAACCAGATTCGAACCCAGCTGATTGGCGCAATCAGAAACTGGCCCTAGGAGTGGACTGATCCATGGTTAGGACTTGAATGAGCAACGATCCAGGGTGACTTGATCGACTTAGGTGGTTCCATCGTGATCGGGTCGACCGGTCTAGGCTAGATGGGTCTGAATGCAGTACCATTTACGATACAGAATAAAAAACTAAAGATATATCTGACTTACCCGGCCGAATGTATGGCAGCAAAACAACCAGGAAGATCATGTGTTGCCACTTATGTTATGGTATTCTGAGTCATCCAAAGCTTTGATCTCGACAAGCATTAACTAAGAGTAGATAACATGCTGCAGCTGGGTGCTATCACTTTGAGCCTGAGGCTTCCTTTAATAGCTGCCTTAACTACATGAATTGATATTGTACAATTTCATCATCCATTAAACCTCTCATACTTGTACTGCAAGTACTACCTTAACATAGCAAGTACATTATATGTTATCTTGTACGCTTGTAATGTTTGTACTCGCTCTCATTATGAAGTTCCAAATATTTTATGCCGTAAGGAAAATACTGGCCATTTTAATTTGTTGATTGATGATGGATTTATCCAATTATAGATTTATGTGTATTTGGCATCGAAAGAAATCACGATATATGCTTATATAATTAAAATATGGTTTATATCTAAATTATTTTTATTATTTCTATTGGTAAGCTATTTTAAATGTAGATCACTATGCTCAAATCAACTTATTCAACCTTGATGAGTTATAAAAAAACTAGACCTTAGATCCAAATTGACTCTATTATGCTTAGGACAATTCACCTAACCCAAAGTTCAAGTAATGATGAATGGAAATAACTCAACAAATATGATAAGTCAATAATTCCATAATTTTTTTTCTCCACAAAATCCAAAGTTATAAAATATTTAGACATTAACTATCTTTTGATATAACTCATCCACATTCTTATAAATACCACATGAAATCTTTAGATAAATGACCTATATTTTATCATTAACTTGAGTATCGAAATGATCACGTCAAGATCAACTTTGATATCCCTAAGCTCTCTTTCTTTTTCTCATACAACTCATTTGTACCTTTTATAAAATCAAGTAATAGCAATCCCTAATCCCAAATTTTTCAATTTTCCATTTATATCCATCTAACGTTTGTTAGAGAGCTTAATGTTATAGTATAGGAGTTGTAAATGTACCAAATTTTTTTTTAAAAAAAAGAGTTCACATAGTTTGAAAATTTTACTTAAACAATCGATATAATTTAATCTATTTTGTTACTCGTATAAAATGAGAAGAAGAAAAAAAAAAGTAAATTTATTTAATCACTTCCGGGTGAATTGGTCTGTATAGGCCCATAAATCTAATAATTATATATAGATCAAAATTATGCCAGCACATGAGGGCCTCTCTTTCTTATAATTAAGAAAACAAGTGATGTGACGAAACAATAGAATAATCAAGGACAAATCTCATAATGTACAAGAGGACAAACCACCTCAAGACTAGTTGTTGCTTGCTCTTTCTTATCTTATTTCAATTTTTATTTTTTTTTTGGAAAGCCTTTGACCTATCCTTTTTAAATTTAAATTCGCGAATATTTGCCTGGACCAACCGTGCATAAAATGATGATCCTTGGGGTTTGTGTGTAACCCTGAAATGATGGAAAGGAAAAATATCATCAACTTGTGCTAGTGCATTGTTTTTTTTTTTTTTTTTGTTTGTGACTGCAACTATGGAATAAAAATTATTTTTTTTAAAAAGAAAAGATTATAAAATTATTTAAACACTTTGTGTAATTTAGTTTTGTTATTATATCCTGACAATTGATGCATTATTCTCTCTTCTCATGGATAGATCATCGATACTGATATCTTTTAAGCCTTTTCGTTTTCCGGAGAGGAGGAATATTTATTTAATGGGATTGCTTTTTTTTTTTTTAATTATTTGATCCATGCCTGCGAGGGAATCTAACTTTTTCTTTTCTTTTTTTTTTCTTTTTAAACTTAGAAAAAGAAAAGGCTCCAATATTTTAATTAAGAATTTCAATTGCCTCCCACTGCTCCCTTCGTGTCTTGGAAATGAAGGGGTACCTTAAGAGTGTTGACCATCCCTATAACCATTTTTTTTTTTCTGGGGTTGGGGTTGGGGCGGTTTACACTTGACTGCCCTAAGAAGTTAAATTTGTTGTAATGATTCCATGGGCATGCACTAGTTTTGGAACACAATTAGAAAATTATAAAATTAAACCATTCATTTTGAACAACAAAGGACAATTAATCTAAGCACACAAAAAATTATTAAAGTAAAAATATACTAATACTAATAAAGAAAATTAAAACGATCATTAAAAGAAACTTTTCTTAAGCTAATCAATATTATTGAATCCACTTAATATATTAATTGCATTATAACTAAATTATAATTATATTTAGTTACTTAACTATTTTTGTAAATTTATTAAAGTCCTTTATTTCCCTTTTTGAGTTCTAAAGTTTTTTTTTTATGATATAATAATTTAAATCATCTCTCAAATCATTAAATTATCAATCAATCAATTAAATTAATTTTTTAGATTTCTCTAGTTAAATTAACATGAATTCGAATTTACAATTACTCATTTTCTGAATTATAATTGACTAGTATCTTAAATTAATCTTTCTTAAATTCCTTTAGCCATAAATTAACAAAAGCATTGCATTAAGCCTTAGACGCAAATTCAATTTAATTAACAATAGCTACAATCTTCCGACTATACTAAATCAATTAAACATGAAACTTGACTTTTCCTGAATTCCTTTTCAATTTAATCATGTGTTTTGGTCTCTAAATAAATAATTATAGTATTAAGATTCATAACAAGAATAATTTAAATATATTATAATAGAGTAATAAGTACGAATTAGTAATTAAATTCAACAATTTTCCACACAAAAAGATTTAATATATGATTAAATCAAGAAAACACATATAAAAATAAAAACAATCCATAAGATAATTCATTAAAGAACCGTTGTTTTTAATGGAGCCATTCAAGAAAAGATAAACGAAATAGAAATCTCAAGCGTAATCATCTTGCATGCAGCTTCGTAACTTTGTTGGCTCGTGAACGATATATATATATTTTTATTTATAGCGTGTAAGAAGATATCCAAGAAAAGATAAATGAAACTAAAATCCAAATGCAAATTGTCTTCCTTCCAGCTCATGTTGAATGCTGTGTGTTCGTATTCATGCCTGGATGTCTTTTGTCTCTCTTCGTCTCCTCGTTCTTTCTTTCCATGTCGTGAATGTCCGTTCTCCGTACGGAGTGCTCTCTCTTTTCCCGTTCTTAGGGTCCGTCTGTATCAATGTTTCCTTCTCTATTATATATATATATATATATATATATATATTTTCTTTCTCTTGTCGGTGTTGTGATTTGCATTTAAAATGAAATGTGATACAAATATTTTTTATATGTGCATACTAGTTGGAACTCTTAAACCATTAGAATAGATAACTACACACAATTTTCTACAAGTTGATGCAAACAATTCCTATCTTGCTAATACATAGGTAAATCTCAAGTCATGAGTACATATTGCTAAGGCTTTTGTGCAAGATGCCTTTCCTTGTTCGATACTTAGATATATTTATAGTAGGTGTCGTTACTGAGAGAAGATTCATTGTGTATTATACGTCATATATTATATATACATGATTTTGTAAATACCAATAAAATTTTAACCTATATATTTTATATAAAATATTAGTGATAATTATTTTGAAAACTATCTATATATATTATTAGTATTTACATACCATATATATATAACACGGAGCTTATAATACCTAATGAATCTTTTTTCGTTATTATTGCAACATTGGTATCATCTAATGCTCCTAGATAATCCTAGTAACTTCTAAAAAAAAATTAATGACGAACTATAAGTAATGATGCATACTGCAGATTTTTTTTCTTTTTTTTTTTAAAGAAAAAGAAAAACTAAACAAATACCATAAAACCACTTTCACATTTTATTAGTGTAATCTCATAGTACTATATTTGATTATGTAAGTAACACATCTTCTAACCTCATGATAGCTTTCTCATACTATCTGTTACGTTATGTTTAAATAAATATCTCAAAATAGTAAACATTCTCGTATTCAATAAAAACGTGATTGTGTTGAATAGTCTTGTTCCATGACAATGGTTGAGTAAGATGGAGCTGTGGAATAGGTCTATCGACAGTTTGAATTAATGGACATGGGCTACAATTCAACTGAGCTAGGGCCGGGCCATAAATTTAGCTCGCAGAGGCCCAATGACTCAACTACCATTATTTAATTAGTAAGACCCCAGACGACAGTAAGTGGTAATATGAGTAGCATTTTTCCAGAAAAATGCTAGCATCTTGTTCATGAAAAGTTTTTTGTTTCTTCAAGCTTAGAATCTTCTTTCCTAGAAAGAGTTCATGAAATAAAAAATGATTCATAGCTACTGAAAATATGATGTACCCCTTTTTACCCAATCCTCTATGAAGTTACCATGGTGGTTAAGAGGCTGCAACCTACAATGGTAAAAGAGCTAATAGTAGGGCTTAAAGTGAGGCTAGATTATCTTAGAGTTCCTTTTTCTAGTTTTTCTTTGTTTCCATTTTCCATTGTATATATATCTTGTTTTCTAGTGACAAAGAATAATGTAGATTCTTTCACATTTGAAAAAATAATAATAATAACATATAAATAATAAATAAATAATAAAGTAAATAAAAATAAAAGGCACCATACTTGTTCTAAAGGGGAGTGCTCAATTTCAAAAAGTTTTGAATGTCTGGTTAACTATAAAGGATATTATGAGCAGGGCATATAATTTATCCAACTTGTTTTGTTAAAATAATTTTATTCAAAAAGCATTAACAACGAAAGTTATGGATGATAATTTCAGCCCACAGTAACAACTTAGCCAAAGGAGATTGGGATTTAGCAACCCAAAAACTACTTCACTTTCTAGCTTTCTTTGAGTTGCAATCCAATCATCACGTGCATTAGTTTCTCTAGAAGTCAAATTTACCTTACTTAGATCTACCCTTATTCATATTATTGTTTAACCCTACTTATTATTGGTAGGGTTGGTAAATTTTAACACATCATGATAAAATAAATATAAATATGATATAATTAATAAAATGATTATAGAGCAAAAATATGATGTACGATATAAAAACATGATTATATTGTAGACTAATTATTTGTTATCTCTATTTTTTTTTTTTTTGCTAGAGAATTGAATTTCATTTATTGAAGCATATTAGGTTACAAGTATCAATAGAATACAATGAAAGAATTGAGAATAACAAAACTCATTCGGAAAACAAGCACCCTTTTTAGATAGAAATGAGTGACAATGACCCAAAAAGGTCTTGCACAATTGCAGAATGAGACTTAGGACTTTACTTAGAAAATATCTTATTTTGGGACGATAAACAAAACAGAAAACTTAAACAATTAAAAAAAAAATCTAGATATGAAAATGGCTCTACTGCAACTTCTACTCATTAATAGAAGAATAGTTGCAAACATTAAATCAAAATGTCCTCTTATTGTAGTATTGCACAGCAAAAATAGCTATTACACCAATTGAGTTAAGGTGGACTACCAAAATATTATAACAGCTACCACCTCTAAGCTTTCTTAATACAAAAAACTAGGGAGACAGAGAGCAGGTGCAAACCTTCAAATTTGAATCAAAACATCCTTTCATCGTACCAATTGCATAGCAAAAATAGTAGTCACACTAGTTAAGTTGGGGTTGAATAGCCAAAATCTTATATAACAATTACCACTCCTAAGCTAGGGGTAAACCCGATGGGGGGCAGAAGGGTCATAGATTTATTTTGAAAGTAAAAAAAAAAAATGTATTATATTTATAGTTTTAAGCATAAATACTATTATAAAATTTAACATAGTTAAGTGGTTAGATATTTATTTTTATATACTTAAGATCATGGGTTTAATTTCCATTAAAGTCACTTTATATTAACAAAATAAATTCTTAATTGATACTATTTATTTATTAATAATTTTATGACAAGTAATAATTCTATTCAATACTATAAGTATTTTAATTGTATCACATAAAATATTAGTAAATAATAGTAGTTTATTTTACTAAAAGTACTAACATTTTCTTTCATTAATAGTATTATGATAAGGAATGAGTTGATTGTGTAATAACTTGTATTAAAAAAACATATATGTATATATAAATTTTTTATGATGTTACTAATGAAACAATTTTACAAAGTCAATATAAAAAATTATAAATTACTATATTATTTGTATTATGTTGTTATTTTTATTTTAATTGTAATTTTTGTTTAAATACTATAATTTGTTTTTGTTAACAATAAAACTTATATGAGTTTTATATCTTGATTCAATATTTTATAAATTGTTAGTAATATTTCAATTAATACATATGTATGATAAAACATTAAAAAGTTTATTCTTTTAGCCTTTTATAAGGTATATTAAGTATTAATTGTTACGTAAAAGAAGTTTTGATTTACTTTTTTGTTCAATATTAGATTATTTTGAAGATACATTTATATATATATATATATATATATGATATATTATAATTATAATGATAAATAAATATTTTTATGAATAATTATGATATTAATTTTAATATTATAAATCTAATCCCTCAATAACACACTCTAAGCTTACTTAAAACAAAAACCAGAAAGTGGGGAGAGGGGGGTTGTCAAAGATTGCTATCTCTATTTAGTTTTATTGTAATCTTAATACTAGCAGACACAAATTTAACATAAAATAAAAATATAAACAAGAACTACTAACAAAAGCTATCTCCCCTAGATATTAACAATTGATGACTACTCTATTTTACTTCTTTTCTACCTATTTGTGCGTATGAACCCTTTTTTTTTTTCTCCTCAAATTAAACAATTCCATCATCAATGGCCAACTTGAGCCTAGGGATTCGCGTAAACTCTCCAAATTTCCAAAAGTAGGGAAGATTGTACAGTTTACTATCTATACAAATTTCATATTTTTGTAATCATTGTTCATGTGTAAATTTACTTTTTTTTTTTGTCATTCAAATTTCCATTATTAGGCACGTTTCCCAAAATGCCCTATGGTATATCCCCTTTATATGGTTTTATTTTCCTATGAATATGATTTTTAATTTTCTGTTTAAGGTGCCAACTCCTACTCTTCGGTTTCAAAATGAGATCTTTACAATGGAGATGATATCCTTTCACCTTTAAATACAAACAGAGGATGTACTTTTAAGTAGTATAATTTGAGGATAAACATTATAAAATGTATATTACATAGAGGATGCATTAACATTTCTTACAACGACGTAATCATGTGTTACATGAAAGGCATATGTATGTCTCCAAATGCAAATAATAGATAAATGCTACAATCCTTGATATAGGCAAAAGAACATATATTTGTCTTCAAGTATAAAGTATAAATAGAGGACGTGGGTATGACAGATTTAATACAAATTTACACTATTTAAAATATACACACTCTTTGTAATTATTCTATTTTAAATATTCAAGACAAGGAAACTATGCTTCACCGTCCTAAGCTTGAGGGGATGTTAACCATAAAACACCAAATCATCACAAATTATTCGACGATGCAGCATCATTCTAATGGAGGAACCTCATTATCAATTTCAGACACTACCACTATACCACTAAAATGTTCCCTAACAGCATCAAGTAAGCATGACATAAGAAACAAAAGAGTATAACATTGTGCTCAAAACTCACACAACAAAATGGTGGCCATGCTTATTCATGGGGTACATGAAGGAAATTAACAATATTTTACATTTGATAGGATACTGAGTTCTCCTTTGGAATTGACATTGTCCTTGACTTCTTGTCAATTTCTACGTTGTGTGGGGGAAGAGGTTGTAACAAGCTATCTAGGAGCAGGGGGTGTCAAAGTTTGCGGCGTAAGAAGGGAAGGTTCTATTTGTGGGGATGCTGGTGGAAGAGAAGCCTTCCTATCTAGCACTATGGAGAACCTGTTAGATCCCCCCAAGCTGTCAATGGACTTCATGTATTCGGATGCATTGTTTTCTATTATCAGAGCGTCTTCCAATTCCCGTACTATGTCGGGCATGCTTGGTCTATATGCTGAGAATTGTTCAATACAAGCCAGTGCTACCTCCACAACTCTCCACATTGCCTCTGCATGGTACATTCCCTTTATGCTGGGATCCACTATTTCATCAATCTTTTGCTCTCTGATATACGGCTTTGCCTGCGCGCAAGGAAATGCTCTCAGTAATCCGCATTCCCGCCAACAATACATTGGAAAAACTAAGAGAGTCTGATTGATAATTCCTCGTGCCATTTCAGCCAAATGTATGTGACGAAAGAAAGAAACATGCTTTTGTAAAAGCGGCAAATTTATGCTTAATGCCAAGAAAATGGAAAAGAGAGAGATGAAGAGAGGAAGAGCTGATAGTAGAACATATTCTCTTACAATAATTAGAATTCATAAAGAAAACTGAAATGGATACATGAAAGGAACGATTTCTAATGAACAGACTGGTGCATATCCTAGAGGAGTTGTAGCGAGATAAAATCATGAAAGATGCAAGTTATGAAGGATGGAAACAAAAGAGAGTGAAGCGTACCCATTCTACCAAGCTCCACTCATTTTGCGGCCTATGAAGGTTGAGAGGCTCTCGCCCGCTGATGATTTCAAGCAGGACCACCCCGAAGCTAAAAACGTCACTCTTGGCTGATAAATGTTGGGTTGAATAGTACCTGAATTGCAGAGCACAAATTATAAAGCGAATTTGTATCTATAAGAGGTTATGGACTATTCTGTTCCATTCCAACTTTTTTTCTTTGGTTAGATCCAAGGATCCTAGGACATGCTTAGGTTGATTTTGCTACATCCTAAACAGTCTGTCAACAAGGAAACTAAACTAGGCCATAGGCTTTGCCATTGCTAATAGCTCGAGGACCTGCATAATGTGTTGTAAACAATGGGAATGCAGCAGGGCTCTTGTACGTTTGTTCAAAGTAGCTAATAGTCTGAAAGGGTGAGCTCTCCATGTAGCAAAAATTAGTCTGAAGCGTCCATCGCTTGAATAGGGTTCATGCAGTATTTGAAAGTGACAGGGTTAAAAGAAACCTAAAAACCTTATGCTATTCGTCATTTGGGTCCTAAACATTTTGAAACAATTTAAGACGTAGATGCCAAATAGTATAAAAGTCTAGAAATTCTTGTATGCCATTCCCAATTTAAATTTGTATTGGGATTGATAATGTGATAAAGCTTGATAGACTAGAATTGTGAATTTCTGTTTCTCGGTCAAGTTAAAAAACCATAATCATACTATAAGCCGCCATAACTAGTGCCCCAAGAACATTAGCTAATAGCTGCAAAAAAGAAACTTTTTACATTTCCGATGATGAAAAAGCATATGGATTGGAAGATATAAAAGTTTCCTCTTCCGACCTTTAGCAAATGCTTTCGGGATACTTATCATCATTTCCATTCAAATATATAACTAGAGACTTATATTATGTTATTTTCTCTTTCTTTATTGGAAACTTACTCAGGGTCCAAGTATCCTGCTGTCCCTCTGACTTCTAGAGAAGCTCCACTATCTCCTTCTTGAGGAGCATACTTCGAAAAACCAAAATCAGCCACCTTAGCACACATGCTATGATCAAGAAGTATGTTGCTTGATTTCACGTCTCTATGAATCACGCAACGTCCAGAGAATGTGTGAAGATGTGTTAAACCTACAATTACAAAGAAGATATTAAAAAAAATTGGAAACACACTTTTCATGTACTAATATAAATTAGCAATGTTCAATGAAAATGGATATTCTAGTCTACAGATCGTTCTGTTAGAAGTCCTACAGTTATGTACAGTATGCAACTTTGTATATATTTGATGATCTTCTGTTCTGTCTATACTATGTTACTCATATTAGAGCCAACAACACTTGAGTATGGTTGACAATAGCACGCTATGGATTGATATGATTATGAATACGATTGGAAAGACAAAATGCAAAATCGATACAAAAACAAGATATAAAAAAATGTGACTATAACACAAATAAAAATGATTGTAAAGCAAACAAGTTGTTTGTGATCATTATCCAATTTTATAAATTTTAGTGGCTAGCATCAATTCGAGACTAAATTAAAACAGGAATCCGATCCACCAGTACGAATTGCTACAATTACATGGGAGTAGAGCAAGAGCAAAGTTCAAAAGGAAAATAATTAAGAGAGGTATCCAAGTAAATTTTACCTCGAGCAGCACCGAGGGCAATGGAAAGTCTTGTTGGCCAGTCCAGAACTTTTCTTTTTGATGCTTCCCCTATGAACCAAACGAAGTTACACATCAAGTATCGACGATAATTACTGCTTTGAAGCCAGAAGAGTCTTTTCAGCATAAATGAATACCGTAAAGGCGATCTTGCAGGGAGCCATTAGACATAAAAGGATAAACAAGAATTTGCTGGTCATTTTCACAGCAGTAACCCAGTAGAGGAACGAGGTTTTCATGCGTCATAGCCGAGAGAAGGTTTAGCTGCATATTAAAAAAAAATAAAAGGGAAATATCATTAAAAAAGTTAGATCTTTAGTCAAGCATGTATTACCAGAAAAAAAGTTCTTACCTTACCTACCCTACTATACTAAGACAGATTAAAGTTGATCAATGATATTGTATGGGTTTAATAAACTTTTTGGTAGCATTTGGATTATAGTACTGACTGGATAAATTGTTTAGCTTACCTCATTGTCGAATTCACGTGTTCCTTGTGTTGAGGTGGCTGATCGGACCTTCACAGCAACTTCTTCACCATCAGGCAAAGTCCCACGGTACACAGACCCGAAACCTCCTTCACCTATTAGGGTCTTGTACTCTTGTGTGGCAGCTTCTATGTACTCCAACGTAAAATTCTGTACTAATATCGGCTTTATATTGAACTCGTCTGCACTTGCTATGGAGAACACTACATCTGATGATTTTCATTTGACATGTATTGTCATTAGCAGACCAACATTCACATTCTTGTCATATATTATGTTGTTTTGGAATTCCCTACTAGGTCATGCAGAATCATGCAAAAGCTTTCCACATTTTTCTTTCCGCAAATTGTGTTATCAATATTGAAAAATATAAAAAAAATTTATCATGTTTCTCTTAGTAAGTATTCCGAGATACTCATTAACGGGATTCTTTGTGAAATAAAGTTTATCAAGTTCTCATGATCAACAGAATAGAGTAAAAAATTTTCATGAAAATCTTTGAGTACTCACTTTTTGCCAGTGGATAGCCAATGACGTTCCGTCTTGAGCGGGCCAACCTCTGTTTGTAGAAGCAGATGAATAGAATTGCCAATATGATAAGTAGGGCAGATCCAGCAGCCACAGTTCCAATGAAAACTTTGCTCAATTTCAAGGATTTTTTTACTCCACAAATTCCACGGCTGACATTTAAGTTCATAAACAATCAGAATTTTTATATTTTTTCCTGTTTAAAATTTTGTTATAAAACACAAATTACCAATTGTACAGTAAATATCAAAAGTTAAACATTTTATAGTGATAGTTGTAAATATATTCAAAAACTATTGGTTATGCCTAAAGAATGATGTTGAACTTTTCAAATGTGTTCTTTATCTTTTTGTTACTTTTAAAAATATACATTGTAAATCATGACTAAAAAAATCATAAATAACATCAACTTTAGACTATATCGATAATTTGTAATATTTCTATATTTTTAAAAGTTATGCACGTATATAAAAGAATGCTTTTGAATTTTTAAGAAAGGTAAACATGACCAAGTTTTAAAATGTATTTACAGCAGTTTGTCCTAGTCCATGATGCAACTTAAATTGAAGGAATATATATATACGATAACGTTGTCAATAGGCATACTCTGTCCTAAGTCCTGACTTATTGAAATACGCAGGAAATTGATCTTCCAGGGGGTTGCACCCAAAATATCTGCGAAATCAATATGTGAAATATTATAAGCTGTCACGCCAGATATCACAAGGGGGATATGGAAGTTTTGAAAAGTCAGACTTACAATTTTGTCAAACGTGGGAGGGAGACAGTGGATTTCAGATCCAACCCAGCTAAGTCATTTGCTCTTACATCCCTGTGGGTGTAGCAAGATGAAATGAGATCGTTCGAAGAGTTATGAATCACTATTAATTCCTTCAAGCAATCTTAGAAACTTATGTATATCGTAGTCCATGAATAAGAAATAATGGCATTAGTACGCTTGGACCAATATGGTCATCTCGTTACGTTGATAGCCTTACATAGACATAGACATAGGCATCAGTTCAATCCAGCCATCAACCGGCTCAAACTCGTTAGTTTTTAAGTCTAAAATATGTAAATCAGGACTGGTTCGGAATTTCTCCTTTTTTTTCTTTTTTTTTTTGCCTTCAAATGGCTGAATTACATGGTGAATTGTTTAAGAAGGTTGAACCAACCATCCCTAGCCTGTTCGGACTATGTTACTGATTCAACTCGACCCAAATCCCATGTCTAACCTTACTATTATTATTAACATCCAATTGAAATTTATCCTTATAGAGCACAAGATACATGCAAAGTAATAAACAAGCAATGAAAGAGAGTTTGATGCACTAATTTAATGTGGAAAATCTTAAATATAGGGATAAAAAAATTACGTGCAAAACATGTAAACAAATTGATTAACCTAATAACATGATAGGTTAGTTCTCACGACCATTTGGAGAAATGCTCACAATGAGTCTTCTCAGATTGACATGACTCTCTCATACTTATTTTACTACATAGATTTAATAGCATAAATAAAGAGTTACAAGAAACTCTGAAACCTAACATAATAAAGATAATAGTTTAAACACCAAAAAAAAAAAAAACTACTAAAAAGGAAGCCACACAAGCTCATGGTAAAATTTGGTTGACTATGAACCCAACTTGATCATCTTCGACATGCCAGTCAACTATAACCATACACTAGACAATTATGACACCTACCAATTAATCATCCCTTGTGGTAGTTGACTAAAATTGTGTATCTCATGCTCAAGCTTAGGTCTTTCTCCATTTTTCTCTTATTACCCCAATCTGAGTCTAGTGTAAATTCAAGATACACATTCTGATGAATCTCCACCTTAGCCTAAATTTACACAATTTGGCATGCATATACACTTAAGCTTCATCTATGTGTTTCTCTTATTTCAATCTTACCAACTATCTGCCTTTAGTTTACCTAGTACGTTATCACACTACCTAGATTATTATGTTTGTTTACTCTAAAATACACATCTATGAAGTTTGGAATTAGCAACATTTCACTTAATAACTACTAGTACACATACTTAGTTCCTAAATACTTCTTGAACCTCTAAGACCTATCTTTAAACTCTTCACTAAGTCACTAAGTACTCGTTGAACCTTTTAAGCTTTAGCTTTCTTTAAATCTACTCTCCTGTAAACTTCATACAGTGTTTAAGTAAAGTAGATATATTTTATGCATAACTAACAACTAGTTATTTTCCCTATTGCCAACAACACTAACACCTAGATTCTCCAATCATAAAAATCAACCATCATTTATTATAGAAATTAAGTTACAAGCCCTAACTCCTTTCATTACTTCCAAAGCTCTACGAGACATTAGATCTCACTATAGTAAGTGACCAATATAATCGCTTAAACTAAGAACTAAGCAATATAGGGCAATCCCAATAAATACACCCCACATTGACAACTACTTTACTATTACCCTCTTGCATCCAATATCAATTATGCCTCTTGTGACTCTTCTTCTATTTATAGTGAAAGGAGATCACAAGCATTTAGATTTCCCTTTAGAACAACCATGGTCTTTGGGTATCAATGGATCTCTAACAATTCAATTGTTTACAAATTCATCGCCTCTTAATCCCATTGTTAGTCTAACTGATCCTTCTTCATTAGTATCAGTGCATTATGTATATAACGATATAATAGTCTTTGTAAACGTATTAGGGTTACGTTATCACTTATATGTATATATACCCTCTTTACAGTAAATGGACAATTAAGCCAAACTTAGCACTTATGGGATCGACTAGACTGACCTCCTTCAAGTCATCATCGTTGCCTCACCAGACATCCCCAGCCCTTACCTACTATCCATCGTTGCATCACCTCAAAAACTGATTTTCTCTCTCTCACAAGTAGTGATGCCTATTGTAACAATGGTCTTTCCCACCTCTCTAAATCACACTTGCTCCTTCTTCAATATACCCATTGTCCACCAACCCCTCCTTCACAATTCCCCACTCAACTTAGAGCACC
Organism: Laguncularia racemosa; assembly: GCA_037954665.1. Lineage (NCBI taxonomy): Eukaryota > Viridiplantae > Streptophyta > Magnoliopsida > Myrtales > Combretaceae > Laguncularia > Laguncularia racemosa. The sequence continues at coordinate 2,940,027 of JBBMOL010000063.1, read as the reverse complement.
CCTCAACAACACTTACCTGACTTGTCTCCTCAACTCATTAAACCCCACTAACCCTTTTTTACCCTCCTAACCTGAATCAACCCACCAGACTATTCATATACGGTAACAAACTATAACATTTGGTACCTTAATTACCCGACCTAAAATGTCATTGCACTTGTTGTTTCTACTACTTTACCAACCCTATCTCTCAATAGTGTTTCTAGTGTTGTTACAATTAAACTTTCATTTGACAATTATTAGTTGTGGTTATCTCTCATGACCACTTTTCTTATTTCAATGGTTCCATGCCACTACATCAATGGCACAACATTAGTGCCATCTTGTAAACTTATCATCACAATAGGTGCAATACCTATAGTGAACCCAAATTACCTATACTAGCTCCAAATTAATCACATAGTTCTTGCTTTGCTCCTAACCACGATCCTCATTGAGACACTTTTAGATATTTATGACATCCGTATTGCCTACAACATTCAATAATCACTTCACTAACATTTCCTTAAGAACTCTATAGCTTGAAAAATGAAACTAAAACAGTGGTTCTTAGCCCGTCAACTAAACAATAGATCTATAGTCGACTACCTTAATGGTATCAAATCCATCATTAATTGACTCAACTCCATCAATTGACCACTCAACAAGTTAGATCTCATTATTCATGCCTTTGTGGTCAGTCCCATGACTATGATTTCTTTGTCAACATGCTCACCTACTCATCTATCCCAATCACTTTTGAGTAATTTCGTGCTAAACTCTTTACCCAAGAACAATGGCTTCAACATCATGGTGAAGATTATATCACTATCTCTATCCTTACTGCTCTTAACACCTACACCACATCTTTTGCCTCTTGTGGTCAGGGTCATAGTTGTGACCAATTGGGAGTTAGGAGTGTGAACACTTCAATTGCAACTCTTCTACCCAACATCGATCTATATCAGCTACAACCACTTCTTGCCCTTCTTCCTTTCTCAATTTACCTATTGATATATAGCAAATGTAGCCACTTAACACTTAATTACTATGATATATTGAATTTTCCATACATAGATATGCCATAAACCTTTGTTGCTCTCTCTTTTAGAGAATCTTAAGAGGCTACTTGATATCCAAACTCCAGTGCCATGCATTAGAATACTCTAGATGTGGGTATACTTGCTAATCTGACCCTTATGTTGGTTTTGATAAGGTTCTCATAGATAATGGTGCATCTTTACCTTTATATCACATAAGCAATCTCACCATCCATGTGAATGGTCATCACTTGCATTTAAAGAATGTATTCCATGTTCCTTCTCTCACATACAACCTTTTTTTCTTCAATTTCTTTCTTTCTTTCTTTTTTCTTTTTTTTTTTTTGGTTATTACATTATGAAATGATAATAATTGCAATTTTAGTTTTAAAAATTTGTCTTTCTCAGTTAAGGACTCTATAACAAGTAAGATTTTAGTCCAATATTCAACTAGATGTCCTCTTTATCCCATTACTCTTTCTCTAATTCATCTACCATGATCTCTCATTGCACACATTATTCAAGAGAGATCTAACATCTTTAGTTATGTCATCCTCAAAATGAGTTTCCCAATAAGGTTGCTCAGAGTTGTCTCATTCAAGTCAAGTGCTCTGCTTTACCCTCTAATCTTTATCAAGCATACAATGTTGGAAATTTTACTCATCTTCCATTTTTGCACTCATCTCATAAAGCATGGAAGTTTATGGTGATTGCCAATTAGATCAAATTTAAGGTTTTGTTATTATGTCCTCTTTGTTCAAGATTGTACTTGATATTATTCAATTTTTTCAATGTATAATAAAAGTGAAGTTATGTCTTATTTCAAAATATTAAATCTTCAATTGAAAATTATTTCTCTACTCATATCAAGGTTTTTCATAGTGATAGTGGTAGTGAATTTATCGATGCTCACTAGATCTCAAAAACTCTACCTATTGCTTATTTAACCCTTCTACATACTAATTCTCCTTCACCCCCTCCCTTCTCATCTACACTTTTATCTTCCTCTTTGCAATCCAATTGCTCATGACCTATTCACTAAATGCTTGCCTACTCCAAAGTTAGCATAACCATGAGTCATTCTTAACCTCTACGTGCATACTTCTTTACCTCAGCTCTAACATTATAGTTATGCGCTCTATGATCTCACTTGGGAAGTAGCTATGAGAGAAGAGTTTTCTTCTCTTCTCTTCTCAAAATGTGGTTAGTAGCATATGAAAATTTCAAATAAAAAACAATGCTAAGAGAGAAGTGGAGCATCATAAAGTGCATCTTCTTACCTAAGGGGGCGTGCAAAGGGAGGGTATTGCTATATTAAAACATTTAGTCCTATTATAAAACCCATCACCATTCAGTTTATCCTCTCACTAGAAAATTCGTCACTTAATGTTATAAATGTTTTCCTCTATAATTACCTCACAAAGATAGGCTTTATCTTGACTATGTTCATTCTTGTTAGTGGCATTATGTATGTAAACTCCAAAAATCTCTTTACGTTCTAAAACAGGCTTCCCATGGCTAGTTTAATTGTTTTAGCAGTTTTTGCTTGCACATAGAATTTTATCAAAGCAAAGTAGACACCACCATGTTTGTCCTCTCTTGAATCCTAACATTCTTGTTCTACTTCTTTATGTCATTGACATCATTCTAACTTGTAATAATCCTACTCTCCACATTCACCATAGTTCAATTCTTTCTTGTCAATTTACCATAAAGGACCTTGGTTCTCTCTACTTCATTCTTAGCATCTATGCTACTCACATACCCTAAGGAATTCATTTTTTCTAATCCTAATTTACACATGATATCCTTAAACATCATCACATGCATCTCTCTAAGCCTATTATTACACCACTATCCCCTTAGAGTTAACCCAATTCTAATGCTTTTCCCAAGCTGTTCAACTTTGTTGCCTATCATGAGATGGTTTATACATTATAGTACCTCATTATCATTAAACCATAAATCAATTTTATTATCAACTAATTGAGTCAATGCATGCATCCTTTGAACACTAATCATATATAAACAACCAAATGAGTTTTCTAATATCTCTACAGCATTTTCTCAATGGGCCTTCTCATTGTATATGCATGTTACACCTCATTAACTACATTTGCTGATACATATTGGGCTAGCCATTTGGCACTCGCCACTCCATTACAAGTATGTCATCTTCCCTAGGCATAATCTCATTTCTTAACACTCTAAGAAATAGTCTACTATGTCTTGAAGCTTTAGAAAAGAAAAATATAAAGGCCTAGCCTATGTTATAGCTAAATCTAGCTAGATTTGTCATCTTGCCCATGAGCTAGAGGTTCCCATTCAGTGTCCTATCATTTTATGCTATAGCAACCTTGTTGCTGTATACCTATTTAGTAACCCATCAAATATGATCACACTAAACATGTTGACATTGATTATCATTTTATGATCGAGCAAGTTACTACTAAGCAAGTTCTTGTTAGATTTGCCACCTCTTATCACTAACACACTGATATTTTCACCAAAAACTTATCTACAACAAAGTTCTTAAATCAATGTTCCAGTCTTATCTTAACTCTTATATCATGAGATTGATGGAGCATATTAGTTTACTATATGTGTAAGGGTAGAATAATTTTTGAATGTACAAGGGTGACACTACTATGAATATATACTCTCTTTATAGTAAATGAAAATTTAAGCCAACATTTATTATATTATTGACCAATGTACAATCAAGATGTTGAATTGATGAATTAAAGAGGTAAAGGAGCATATTGAGGTTGCCATAGTCTACCATTGACCTTTACTTAGTATCTTTAGCAAAACTCTCATTCTCAAACTCGGCTAGATTACTATTCGATACCTTCACAAATCTAACTACATTAAGATTTCACTTCCAATAAACAAAAAAATATCTCCATCAAATTCCTCAGTGTCATACTTCACTTTTCAATGTATAAATCTTAAACCCCAAATCTCTCCTCTCCTCAATAATGAAAATAACTTAATCCTTGAGAATAAGAAATTGCCACAAATCCATGATGCACCTTAATTGACCATGGACATAATTTAGTTGACCATGACTTATGTTGATCAACCATGGTCATATGTCGATCGACTGTGGCATCAAGAGGTTTTACATTTTTACTTCTCTTGACAAATGTCTTAAATAGACATAGGCATTAGTTCAACCCGACCTTAAACTAGTCTAGATCCATCAATTTTTTAATCCAAAAATTATGAATCAGGATTGGTTTAGAGTTCCACTTAAATTTCTTTTTTTTTTTCTTTTTATTTCTTTCCTTTTTTTTTGTTTTTTGCCTTCAAATGGCCGATTTACATGATGAACCAGTGGGCCCTTTTCTAGGTTGAACCGACTATCCTTGGCCGGTTCAGGCTATGTTGCCAATTCAACTCGGCCCAAATCCCATGTCTAACCTTACCATTATTATTAACGATCCAACTGAAATTTATCTTTATAGAGTACAAGATACAGGCAAAGAAGTAATAAACAAGCAAACAAAGAGGGTTTGATGCACAAATTTAATGTGGAAAACCTTAAATATAGGGATAAAAAAATTATGTGCAAAACATGTAAACAAATCTATTAACCTAATAACAAGATAGGTTAGTTCTTACAACCATTTGGAAAAATGCTCATAATGAGTCTTCTAAGATTGACATCCCTCTCTCTTACTTATTTACTACATAGACATAATTGCATAAATAAAGAGTTATAAGAAACTTTGAAACCCTAACTTAATAAAGAGAATAATTTAAACACTAAGAAAACTACTAAAAAGGAAGCCACCACAAGCCCATGGCATAGTTTGGTTGACACTTATGACACTTACCAATTAATCATCCCTTGTGGTAGTTGACTAAACTTGTGTATCTCACGCTCAAGCTTAGGTCTTTCTCCATTTTTGTCTTGTTACTCCAATCCGAGTCTAGTGTAAATTCAAGATACACATTATGATGAATCTCCACCTTAGCCTAAATTTACACAACTTGGCATGCATATACACTTAAGCTTCATCTATATGTTTCTCTTAGTTCAACCTTACCAACGATTTGCCTTTAGTTTATGTAGTACATTATCACAATATACCTAGATGATTATGTTTGTTTACTCTAAAATACACATCTATGAAGTTTGGAATTAGCAACATTTCACTTAATATCAACTATTACACATACTTAGTTCCTAAGTACTTCTTGAACCTCTGGGACCTATCTTCCTCTAAACTCTTCACTAAGTCACTAAGTACTCATTGAACCTTTTAAGCTTTAGCTTTCTTTAAATCTACTCTCCTACAAACTTCATACAGTGTTTAAGTAAAGTATATATGTTTTATGCATAATTAAATACCTAGTTATTTTCCTTATTGCCAACAACACCAACACCTAAATTCTCTAATCTTAAAAATCAACCATCCTTCATTGTAGAAATTAAGTTGTGAGCTTTAACTCCTTTCATTACTACCAAAGCTCTATGGGACATTAGATCTCACTATACTAAGTGACCAATAAAATCCTTTAAACCAAGAATTAATGCAATATAGGGCAATCCTAACAAATACACCTCGCATTAACAACTACTTTACTATTATCCTCTTGCATCCAATATCAACTATGCCTCTTATGACTCTTCTTCTATTTATAGTGAAAGGAGATCACAAGCATTTAGATTTTCCTTTAGAACAACCATAGTCTTTGGGTATCAATTGATCTCTAACAATTCGATTGTTTACAAATTCATTGCCTCTTGATCCCATTAGTAGTCTAATTGATCCTTGCTCATTAGTATTAGTGCATTATGTATATAACAATGGAATAGTCTTTGTAAATGTACTAGTAAGGTTACATTATCACTTATATGTATATATACCCTCTTTGTAGTAATGGAAAATTAAGCTGACCCTAACACTTATGGGTTAAACTAGACTAACCTCCTTCAAATCATCATTGTTGCCTCACTAAACATCCCCAACTTGCCATCCATCACTACATCACCTACAAAACTTGTCTTCTCTCTCTCATAAGCCGTGATGCCTATTATGACAATGGTCTTTCCCACCTCTCCTAATCGCACCCACTTCTTCCTTTAATCTACCCATTGTCCATCAACCCCTCCTTCATTGGCCCCATTCAACTTAAAGCACCCCTAAATAATACTTACTTAACTTGTCTCCTTAACTTGTTAAACCCCAATAACCTTTTTTTACCCTCCTAACCCATATCCAACCTACCAAACTATTCATACATGGTAACTTCCCTTAACACTTGGTGCCTCAGTTACCCGACCTAAAATGTTGCTATACTTGTTGTTTCTACTACTTTACCAACCTTATCTTTCAACAATGTTTCTAGTGTTGTTACAATTAAACTTTCATTTGACAATTATTATTTGTAGTTATCTCTCATGACCTCTTTTCTTATTTCAATGGTCCCATGTTGCTACGTCAATAGCACAACATTAGTGCCATCTTGTAAACTTATCATCACAATAAGTGCAATACCTATAGCAAACCCAAACTACCCAGGTTAGCTCTAAATTAATCACATAGTTCTTGCTTTGCTCCTAGCCACGATCCTCATCAAGATACTTTTAGACATCTATGACATCTTTATTTCTTACAACATTTGGTCATCACTTTGCTAATGTTTCCTTAACAACTCTATAGTAAGAAAAATGAAACTAAAATAGTGAATCTTAGCCCTTCAACTAAACAATAGATCTATAGTCGACTACTTTAATGAGCTTAAATCCATCATTGATTAACTCGCCTCCATCAATCGACCACTCAACACATTAGATCTCATCATTCATGCCTTTGTGGTCTTTCCTAGGACTATAATTTCTCTATCAACATGCTGACCTACTCATCCATCCCAATCACTTTTGAGTAACTTCGTGCTAAACTCTTTACCTAAGAACAATGGCTTTAATGTCATGTTGAAGATGATACCACTATCTTTGTCTCTATTTCTCTTAACACCTACACCACATCTTTTGCCTCTTGGGGTCAGGGCCATAGTTGTGGCTAATTGGGAGTTGAGGGCGTGAACACTTCAATTACAACTCTTCTACCCAACATCAATCTATACCACTTGTAGCCATTTCTTGCCCCTCTTCCCTTCTTAACTTACCTATTTGATATACAGCAAATGTAGCCACTCAGCACTTACGTACTATGATATATTCAATTTATCATACATAGATGTGCCATAAACCTTTGTTGCTCTTTCTTTTAGAGAATCTCAAGAGGCTACTTGATATCCAACTCTAATGCCATGCATTAAAATACTCTAGATGCAGGTATACTTGCTAATTTGACCTTTATATTGGTTTTGATAAGGTTCCAATAGATAATGGTGCATCCTTACCCTTATATCACATAAGCAATCTCATCATCCATATGAATGGTCATCACTTGCATTTAAAGAATGTCCTCCATGTTCCCTCTCTCACATACAACCTTTTTCTCTTTTCTCTTTTCTCTTTTCTTTTCTTTTCTTTTTTTGGTTATTACATTATGCAATGATAATAATTGCAATTTCAATTTTAACAATTTTTCTTTCTCAGTTAAGGACTCTATAGTAGGTAAGATTTTACTCCAATATTCAACTAGATGTCCTCTTTATCCCATTACCCTCTCTTTAATCCATCTACCATAATCTCTCAATGCATACATTACTCAAAAGAGATCTAGCATTTTTAGTTGTGTCATCCTCATAATGGGGTTCCCAATAAGGTTGCTTAGACTCATCTCATTCAAGTCTAGTGCTCTCCTCCACCCTCCAGTCTTTATCAAGCATACCATGTTCAAAAATTTACTCATCTTCCATTTCTGTACTCATCTCATAGAGCACATAAGTTTATTGATGTAACCCATTATAATGTATGGTGATCACCAATAAGATCAAATTTAAGGTTTTGTTATTATGTCGTCTTTGTTCAAGATTGTACTTGATATTGTTAAATTTTTTCAATGCACAATAAAAGTGAAGTTATGTCTTATTTCAAACATCTTAAATCTTAAATTGAAAATTATTTCTTTACTCATACCAAAGTTTTTCATAGCGATAGTGTAGTGAATTTATCAATGCTCACTAGATCTCTAAAACTCCACTTATTGCTTATTCAACCCTTATACATACTAATTCTCCTTCTCCTCCCCCCTTTTTGTAAAACCTGAGAATTTAGTACTAATATAAATTTAAATTAAAAGAAATAAGCATTTAAGAAATGAACCACATAAAATTTTGAGATAAACAATATAATAAATTAAAATTATAGGTTTATGATAGTCAAATAAAAATTTCAAGTAAATATTTATGCTCAGAATAATTCATTTAGCTCAATCATAAAATTTCGTGATCAAATACTAAAATTACTAAACTTATGTAAATTACCACACAAGACGAATGAACTCGGAAACAAAAAAAAAAAAAAACTTACTTGTATAAAAGCCTTAAACCAACTTACCCCACAACTTTTCCAAATCTAGACAACTCCAAAAGTGAAAGAGGGGAAATAGAGAAAATGAAAAATGAAATAGAAAGGAAGAAAACAAAAAGAAACATGAAGAAAAAATTCCTTAGAACACACATGCAAAGTCCAAATCGCAAATTGGGACCGCTTGCGCGATCCTTGAGGTGAGCTTTACGAAATTAAACCAGACTTAGCAAAAAAAAATATTTTTGGAATTTAAATACAATTTTAATATGTGTATAAAAATAAGTTTTAGCTTAAAAAATAGTGAGAATTTCTAGAAATACACTAGATATGATTATATTATTAAAGAATAGTAAGTGATAGTACTATTTTCTTATGTTTTAGGAGAAGATTTTTATCCCACGTATTTACCTGAGGATTACTATGAGTAATTAAGAAATGAGACCCAAATAAATAGGAACTTTGTGATATACTGTTATTTAGGTGTGTGACATTGATACCTATATGGATATATAACTAATTAAGTTTGGTCCATTTATGTTATGTGCCCTGTTCTGAAAATATATATATATCATGTTCTATACGTGTGATTGTACATGACTCCATTTGCCTTGTACGCGGTTGGGATAAGAATGCTGTAGTTGTTGTGTGTTGTACCATGTAGTGAGATATGTGTTAATGTGGTGAGGGTTGTTGATGAATTACCATGATCGTAAATATTTTGTGTGTGAATGGTAGTATTGCTACAAGATGCATGTTGTGGTGTGGTAGTCTTATGTGAAAGTGTGGGACATGTGTAACCGGTGTGTGTAGTAGATGTGAGTGGGAGTATGCTAGTGAACGTGCTGGTTGAGGCAGAGCTAGTGAGTGTGTTGTGTAATGAATTGCTTTCTATGTGTCGTGCTCCTCTATGTGGTGAGAGTAGGTGTGTCTTCCACTAGTGTAAGTGTGTGTGTGTGCTGGTTTCTACGTGTGGGTGTGTACATGTGTATGTGTGTGCAAGGTTGAGAGGAAGTGTGTGTGCATGTGTTATTATGTATTGAAATTCGTATGTGTATGTGTGCAGAGGAGGTGCAGGATGTGAGCTAGGGTATGAGGATCTATATTTTGCGTGTGTGATCGTATTGTGTGTGCCAATGCATTGTGCGAGTGAGTGTTGATCCATGTGTGATTGTGTTGTGTGTGCTGGTACTGGTGTGTGATGTGTGTATGGGATGTGTGGTGTGATGTGTAGTGGAGGTGATGGATTGGTGTGTGTGTGTGTGTGCATGATCTAATATGGTGTGTTGTGTGCGTAATTGAGGACATGGTGTGTGCGTGATAGCTGTGGATCATGTGTTTGAGTGCATAGGATGGTATATGTGTGTATATGTGTGTGTGCTAGTTTAATGTGTGCTATGTGTGTGATCGTGTTGTGCTTGGGTGTGTTGGATTAGTGTGTGATAGGTTGTGTGTGTACGGTTGGAGACTGGTGTGTACATGGTTGAAGAGTGTGTGCATATAAGGTGAAGAATGTGCGCATGCGAGGTGGAGAATGTGTGAGTGCAAGGTGGAGAGTGTGTGTATATGGTGGGAGTGCATATGGGGCATGGGCATGTTAGCTTAGGAGTTTGGACATGTAAGGTGGTGCCGAGTATGTCAAGGGGGGCATAGATAGTTTGACTTGTATGGTTCATTAAGTATGTGCAAGGAAGTGCGAGTGAAAAAAAAAAATTGACTAGATATATGAAAAGGTGTATATGTGTGTGTGTGTGTGTGTGTGTGAGTTTACTGGTTTAGGATAAAAGAGGAATGGATTGTGATTAAATAAATTTGGATAAAATCCAATACTTTGTGAATTATCTTTTCTGATGTTGTGAGTGTTGTTTCATGATTGTAATTAATTGATTGTTTTCAATATTGAACATGGATGTGATTATTCCTTATGTAGTCACCTAGAAATGATAGCTTAACTATTACAACTTAAATAAAAATTGATACACGTTACACAAGATACTGTATGAAATTGAAGGCCATCACTGCTACAGGGCGCAATAGAAGTAATCGAGTAGGATTAGTGTTCTGCCAGGGGCGAACTAAATGATTAGGGGATTATCACACCTTTGATGGTTTCGAGTCTAGTCTATCCTTAAGGGTGTTTATTACTTGATGTGCCAAATTACACCTAAACTTATGAGATTAAATTTAAAAGACCAATTTTAATGAAGAGATAAGATTAAAATAATTGGGTTGTGAGACTTAGGTACTGATGGTAATAATGCGATTCCCCAACTCAAGGTCAAGGGGGACATAAACTCTATACTTCACATTAGTTACCAGAATACCGCGTGCAATGTTGCATTGCATATGATTGCCCATGCATAGCATATGAATGAAAACTTGCCTGAATTGTTTGTGTGTGTACAGTATTGACAAATTACACTCTTATCTCTCTTGGTTATTTAGCTCACCCTCCTACAGATTTTGTAATACAGGTTACGACTACGTAAACTTTCTCCGTAGGCATTATACCACGATAAGCAAATTTTCTAGCAGAACATTTTAGGAAAGGATGCAAAGCTAAGAGTAGAATGACCTTTTTTTTTTTTGTAAATTTATATCGAAATACTAGGGTCAAATATCTATAAGTATTTGATCTGGATTATTGAGACTATTAGATTATATTTTTATGGGACCTGAATGAGACCTACTGTTAAAGTATCATTGTAACTAATTTCGATGAATACGAAATAGTTGAAATGAGTTAGTGGAATGCCAGAAGCATTCAAATTGTGGTCAATTATTGTATTTTAACAGGTTAATGGTTTAATGTTAAGACACTTTGCGGTTACTTATTAGGGGTTGAGTAACCAAGGCGAGTACTCACGAATAAGGTATCCTACGGGGCGTGATAACTTTTGGTGGTATCAAAGCAAGAGTTTAAATTTAAGGTGAAATATAAATTAGATGTAAGCTAAGCTGAGAGTCAATATCTTAAGAGATTGACTTGGTAACCCCATAAATAGGAAAAACCTACCTTGATAGGAGAGAGTGGGTAGAACCTGAGGATAGAAAAATAAATAACTAATAACTTACAAAATTTCATATTCAGCGAAATGCAAGGAATGCTCATGCGCTTGAATCAAAGATGGAATATATGTTGCATGGAGCATGAGAATGACTTCGTGGATTATAGGATGAGAATGAAAATGATGCGTGATCGATATGAGTTCTTCTAGTGTTATAAAATGGTGGACGAAGTAATTAAAGATTGGAGAATGGGATTAACTGAGGAATGGCAATATTAATTAAACAGGCTAAGTGAGGACCTGGGAGATAGTTACAGTAGATATATTGCCATACCTGCCTTAGAAGCACAGTTTGCGATGATGAAGGGCTTAGAAGAGGAGTTGCTCAAAATATCGTTTGTGGTTCAATTTAATTTAGGAATGAGATATCCTCAAGAGGCCTTGACACCTCCTATCAAATCTAAGAGGAATATCCGAATGTATGAGAGAGGGATTTACAATAGGAAACTAAAGTTTAACTAGGGTTTACCGTACTCTGAAGATTCTTAGGGTACTATAAATTGCATTGAGCATAGAGAATTTGAAATTATAGATCAAGGAGAGATGAATTTGATACAACCTAAGGAATGGGAGGAGGAGGAGGATCCATAGGAAGGTCTACCTCCCGAGGAAAATTTTGAACTAAAGGGCACGCCTGAGATTGAGAGCTTAGCCTCAAACTCTATAGAAGAAGAAGAGGACTTAAGTGAGAGTGATGAAGATATAAGTGAAGGATTAGGAAACATTGCTTAGAAATATAAAGATGAAGTTAGAACAAATTTGGGGGAAAAAAGATATATATAAATAATAGTAAAGCTTATATGTTAAGAAAGTTCGAGAGGGAAAATTTTGTAATGTAATATATATTCCTCCAAGTTGATATATGTATAAGTTAGGAACATGGAAAATGTAAAATTTTGGAAATATATATATATATATATATAATATCCTGATTTCTGTGTATTCTCAATCTTTAATGCAATTATACAGATGTGTTATATGACTTTTATTGATATCCATGTCATTATTAATATACATATCATTGGAAATGTCTTAACATATTTTGTATATTGCATTAATAAATTATAATGGAAATACAAGTAAGAGAGGAAGGCAATGACACCAACTTGATACAAAGACACCGAAGAGGAAACTCCTCAAGTTGAGATCCCAACCTTAGCTCAACAAGAAAATTCAGAATTACAACTTAGAATGCTGGGTAAGGGGACTAGGTAAAGTCAAAGAAGTGTAGGAACCTCCAATGGAGAAGGAAGTGAGGAGCACCGTATTGTAAGATTGGAAGCAACAATTCAATAGATAGCTCAGCAACAGGCTCTAATAATGTAGTATCTGATACCAAGAGGACAACCCCCACTGTAACTACCCTAACCATAGTTGGTATTGCCCGTACTAGCTCTTCAATCATAGCAAATGCCACCACTATAACCTCCTTTAATTCTAATTGCTCTTATAATGCATGCAGAAGGCTAACAAAGATATAACCAATAGGAATTGGTCTGAGGATTCAAAAGAGTATATTTTCATACTTTATCCAATCTAATAGATATTTCAATGGGGCATTTGGAAAGCCTGAAGAAGCAAAGGATTAGATAGCACAAGTGGAGAGATCATTTGCATCTTATGAAGTAGCATACCACCAAAAAGTAGCAAATGCATCATATATGTTGAAGATGAGAGCACGAAAACCTTTTGTGGAGAGTTTTTTAGAGAATATTTTCCAGAGTGTCAAGGAAAAATTAAGTGGCCAACTATTTCAAATTGTGATCAATTATTATATTTTTAACAAGTTAATGGTTTTATGTCGAGAGGCTTCATAGTTACTTATTAGGGATCGAGTAATCATGACGGGTTGTCACGAATAGGGTATCCTGCAGGACATGACACTTCTCATCTACACTTTTATCTTCTTCTTTGCAATCCAATTACTTATGACCTATTCACCAAATGCTCACCCACTCTAAAGTTGGCAAAACCTTGAGTCATTCTTAACCTCTACATGCATACTTCTTTACCTGAGCTCTAACATTTCGGTTATGCCCTCCATGATCTCACTTAGGAAGTAGCTATGAGAGAAGAGTTCTCTTCTCTTCTCATCTCATCTCAAAATGTTGTTGGTAGTATATGAAAATTTCAAATAAAAAACAATGCTAAGAGAGAAGTGGAGCATCATAAAGCGCATCTTCTTACCTAAAGGGTTGCTCAAAGGGAGGGTATTTGCTATATTAAAACATTTAGTCCTATTATAAAACCCATCACCATTTAGTTTATCTTCTCTCACTAGAAAATTCGTCACTTAATGTTATAAATGTTTTCCTCTATAGTCACCTCACAAAGATAGGCTTAATCTTGACTATGTTCATTCTTGTTAGTGGCATTATGTACATAAACTCCAAAAATCTCTTTACGTTCTGAAACAGGCTTCCCATACCTAGTTGAATTGTTTTAGTAGTTTTTTCTTGCACATAGAATTTTATCAAAGAAAAGTTAATGTCACCATGTTTGTCCTCTCTCAAACCCTAACATTCTTGTTCTACTTATTTATGTCATTAACATCATTTTAACTTGTAATAATCCTACTCTCTACATTCATCATGGTTCAATTCTTTCTTGTCGATTTGCCATGAAGGACCTTGGTTCTTTCTACTTCATTCTTGGCATCTATGTTACTCGTACACCCCAAGGAATTCATTTTTTCTAATCCCAATTTATGCATGATATCCTCAAATATCATCACATGCATCTCTCTAAGCCTACTATTACCCCACTATCCCCTTAGAGTTAACCCAATTCGCATGGTTTTCCTAAGTTGTTCAACCATATTGCTCATCATGAGATGGTTTACACATTATAGTACCTCGTCATCATTAGACCATAAATCAATTTTATGATCAATTAATTAAGTCAATGTATTCATCCTTTGAACATTAATCATATACAAGTAGCCAAATGAGTTTTCTAATATCTCTATAGCATTTTCTCAATAGGCCTTCTCATTGTATATGCATGTTACACCTCATTGACTACATTTGTTGATACATACTGGGCTAGCCATTTGACACTTGCCACTCCACTACCAGTACGTCATCTTCCTTGGGCATAATCTCATTTCCTGACACTCCAAGAAATAGTCTACTATGTCTCAAAGCTTAATAGAGCTAAATATAGAGCCTTAACCTATGTTGTAGCTAAGCCCAGTTAGATTTGTCATCTTGCCCATGGGGTAGAGGTTCCCATTTAGTGTCCTATCCTTTTATGCTGTAGCAACCTTGATGCTGTGTACTTATGTAATGACCCCATCAAATATGATCACACTAAACATGTTGACGTTGATTGTCATTTTATGATTGAGCAATTTGCAATTAGGTAGGTTCTTGTTAGATGTGTCTCCTCTTATCACTAACACATTGATATTTTCACTAAAAACTTATCTACGACAAAGTTCCTAAATCATTGCTGCAATCTTACCTTGACTCTTGCATCATGAGATTGAGGGGGCATATTAGTTTATTATGCATGCAAGGGTAGAATAGTCTTTTAATGTACAAGGGTGACACTACACTTGTATGGATATATACTTTCTTTATAATAAATGAAAATTTAAGCATCATATTATTGAACAATTTACAAATCAAGATGTTGAATCCATGGATCAAAGAGGTAAAGGAGTATATTGAGATTGCTACAATCTACCATTGATGTTTACTTAGTATCTTTAGCAAAACACTCATTCTCAAACTCAGCTAGATTTCTATTTAATACCTTCACAAATCTAACTGCATCAGGATTTCACTTGCCACAACCAAATATATATCTTCATTAAATTCCTTGATATTATACTTCACTTTCCAATGTATAGTTCGTAAACCTTAAATCTCTCATCTCCTCAATAATAAAAATAACTTAGTCCTTGAGAACAAGAAATTGCCACAAATCCATGATGCACCTTGATTGATCATGGACATAGCTTAGTTGACCATGACTTATGTTGATCAACCATGGCCATACGTCGGTCGCCTGTGGCATCAAGAAGTTTTACATTTTTACTTCTCTTGACAAACATGTTAAATCATATATTCGATTCTTGTCGATAAACATACTGCAAATATAAAGTTATTATTGCTTTATATGATACGTTTTATGGTATTATCATTTTGTGTGACTCTCTAAGGCTTCACTCATGTCGGAATTGCTTTATCTTACGGTTTAAGTATTCCATTATTTCTATCGACGGAGCACTGCATCCTCTGTCGCTTATAATAATGGCATGTTTGTCACTAATCGTTGAATAGGACACCTGTTCCTAGGTATGACCATCCTTGGTAGGAAGGATTGTAGAGATATCCCCATTGTAGTGCATTTTATCGCCAAAAAATGGCTGGCCTCAGGTCCAAGCATTCATGCATGTTTCACCCATTCGTTTTGTAAGAAGCTACACTCTTGTCATTGTTGCACTAGAGTAATACATTGGCAGGCGAGCTACTCTTATACCTAGTATAGCTATTGAAACTCGGCAAACATCATAAAACTGTGCATTTTAACGTAATACGCATCATGATTTTGTTTTTCAGTACCATAGCTTTCCCAAGATGTACCTATCTAGGAATTGCTCTATGCAATTTAATGAACTCTCATTGTTTTTGTTCTTTCCCATCGAATCATCCGTTTGCCGAAATGGTTTGTAATACCTTTATGCATCATATAGTTTATTCTACAGATTCCGAATTCCTACTGTTTTTCAAGAGAGTTTGGTTGGAATATAGGGTGTGATGATAAAATAATATGCAATATATTGCTCCCATTTCCTTAAAATTTGATTTCTTTTTCTAACTAGTGTGGGGTGTTCATCAGAGTATAAGGTTACACATGTGCTACATGGGAATACACTATACGTGGCCTAATAAAGAAAGTGATACATACATAGATGATCATGAGATAAATAAGACGGATGAGAGGAGTAGGTAATCTCAAATGAGGCTACAAATGGTGACAAGTGAATGTCCTAAGGATATTATCGTGGTTTTGATCTTTTGAGAAAAATCCAATAGAATAATAACATTTTTCTAAAGAAAAGTTCCCTTCTAAATGAGAAGGTATAGGGTATTTATAGAATTTTGTTATGCTTTTCGTCCATCGAATGGTGATGATGATCAACAGTTCTAAGTAAATATTCGTGGATTTAGACCCATTAGTAGCTTCTAATGTGTGAATCTTATTGAGAAAGATTAAATCGGATCAGCCGATTCAACCGGCCCTACCCCATGCCTTTCATGTAAAATCTCCCCTAATCATTCCAAATAATAGATTTAACTTTCCGAGCCCTATCACCTCGACTTGATGAGTTAAATTCATTAAAATATTGAACTAAAAGCCCCCAAATCGAATTTAGCCCTCTACAACTAGTTATTAGGATCCAAAGCAACTAGAAGTCTTGAGTTGCCTATTCTTTCATTGCTCCTACATCTCACCAAGTTTTCATTAAAAACAACATGAATTTAGATTCTATGGATTTAGTGAAACGATGTCGCAGTTTGAAATTTAATTATGCTTTTGTTGTTGTATGTTTTTGCAATGATAGTATAGCACGACAGGTGAGGAAAAAGTACTACTAATATCCTCAAAGCAGTGTAGCAAATGCAGCTTACAGAGAACTCAGCAGGGAAGAGTTTGGGAACGTCGGAACGCGGCCAGTGAATCCATTGTTGCTTAGGTTCCTAGAGTGCGAGTAGCAGAAAAGCTCGACGTTAGGCTCTGAATAATCTATACAATAAACCAATAACCGATAAAGGAAGAAAATTCAAATCTTACAACTCCTCCAAGTATTTCAGATCAATAATAGCAGAAGGTATCCCACCCTTAAGGCCTTTCGAAGCAAGATCCCTGAAAATTCATATTGACGTGAATTTGCACAAACGAAAGAGAGCAATGGCAGTAAAAATGATGAATACATAAAAGAAATAGCTGTATCTAACACCTAGCAAACATGTGAAAAAGAACTCACAACTTGGTGATAACTAATGATCCATCGCTTAGATTTTCACACCGAACACCTTCCCACGAAGCTCCAGCAGGGAGGCAGGGATCGCCGAACCAATTTGTCAACACTCTATTGCCAGGGTTAGGCCGCGCTAGCTCATTTCTTATACTAGCCATTATGCCCACTGAAATCCAATCAAATTGCATGAAAAAACATGATACAAAGAGTATGGTTCTACTTGCACACATAGAGAAACAAATAGGAGGTGTTGAGTGTACGTACCTTCTTCTTGCTTAGTTTCCTGAATCCATGATTGCACTTGGAATATCTCATAGGCATTGCAGATTGGTCCAAAATCAGATCCATTAGGGACCTTAGCCAGTGTCAAATTTAAAGCCCCAGTTGCAGTGATATTCAGCTCGACTTCATTATAGTTGGATCCACTAGCTTTAATATCAAATGCCTCTGTTCTCTTCTCATTATTCACGTAGATGTCAAACAACCTTTGGCCACCTTTGACAGTGCTGTTGAACTCAAGAAAGTAGAGGAAAAGCTTGTAGTTTTGATCCCCAGCATCGAGATTGTGTAGGAAAACAAGTTTATCTCGACTTCCCACGGCTGTCTGCAAGACCTTAAATGGTATGTTTGAGCTAACGTTGGACTGATTAGCAGCAGCCCGAAGCGGACTATAGGCTGTTTCATCCGATGTCCAGATTCTATCCCTCTGATCATCCGGGAATCTGCAATCAGGGCATTAAATGAGAAAGCTAATCACTCTTCCAACGTTCTTAACGTCATTATCATGCTAAATAGGCGCCACACCGTAATGCTAATAATCTCCTCTAGTCTTAATTTCGCTTATCCACGAGTTAGCAGTAGTTCATGAGCTTTCATATTTTTGCGATATAACACCTAAAACCTTTCGGTTTCATTATTTACTTACCCGTCTGTAGTAATTATCCGCATAATTATTCCCTAATCACCATGCATAATATTCCCAATAAACTTTCAAACAAACGAGATAACTATCCTGCTTTATACATATAATACCCGATATGAATTCTTAAACCTGAACATACCTTCCTTCTTTCAAAGAAGATCCTAAGAATGTCAAAATACTAGCATACCTGATGCGCTCTCCTCTGTTTCCTAGATCAACCCTGCTAATCAATTTAAGAACCGTTGAAGAATCCCCTTCCAGGTACCGCGATTCATTTAAATGTCTAAGCTCAAGCCGTAAAATGAATGGATCTCCTTCCTTCTTCTGCAAGCAGAAGTCGATGTACTCTTTCTTGGCCTTGAAAATAGCTTCCACAACCTGGTAATCTAAGGATTTCACTAGAGTTATTGGCGTAACACCTACCAGAACTTCAAAAGAAGTTGGTGGCAAAGCTTCCCAATAACGGAAAGTGCCCCTTATGAGATAATCACGATCCTTAATTGTCCTCAAGTTATAGCATATCTTTCCTGAATCGATATCGAATATTCGAGCACTGTAAACTTTACTATTTTTAACCGACCTATTTATGTGGCAATTTGATCTATTAGGGAACCAACGATAATCTGTTATCCACTCGATTGAAGCATCTGTTGAACTTGAGTTCGCACAGCAATTTATACTCAAGAGATCTGCAGAAAGCACCAGAATTAAAACTGTGTTAACAAAATGCAGAGCACCATATTGCTTAGGTTTTCTTCTTCTATGACATGGATCTGCATTCTAACTTATATAGTAAGTGGCTAATTTTACATGTAGTTGTAGTACTTCATCAGATTGCATGAAGGAAAAAAAATCCTCACAGCAATTACAATTTAGTAAGCATAAGTAACTGCTCGCTACTAGAAAACTTGAAGAAAAAAAGCAACCCGACCAAAAATAACATGAGCGCTCTTGTGTGAACTAGCAACATCCTTAACTTGCAGGTTCGTAGAAGAAAGATTAGGATGATTCGGATCGCGTTTTGCTTGATGACGTTTCTATATTAGGTTAGAGCAAGATTTGATCTATAAACCTGAGCTAGTATTTTATCCATTTCATCATCTGAAATTTTACACTTCACATTATTAGAGCTAACAAAAGAAACACCAAGCACTAACCTTTTTGTGCAAAACTTGATTCGATAAGTGTAACTAGGCCCGAGATCACGTACAGGACTAATCCAAAATTCCTCCCATGCAATCTTTCCATCATCTTGCAATCTTCAAATGAAACTTCTCCATTGAACTATCCAAAATTCATAATCATATAAAACCATTTAACAATTTCCACATGATTTTCCATCGACGCGACGGAAATTCTCCATCTCTAAGTCATCTATGTTTACGACCAGACTTAGCTATGAGCTGACAGACAAACTATCAATAAGAGAAAACTCAGAGGTTTCAAAAGTGGGGTTTGACTTCAAATGTAGGAATTACAGAAGCAACGGAAGGAAGGTGAGGACTAGATCATTAAACTAATCAATGAGTTTAATTAATTATTGTTGTTGTTTTTAATGATAGACCAATAAATATAATTCTTGTTTTGTTATGGTAGCAGGAGAACAATTCTGTATATTAAATTGGTTAATCTTAAAATAATGAGAAGGAAACAACTTCTGCTCTTCGTCCACCTTCGTCCCTCCTCTTGTCTGCTACTACGGACTTAACATCAAGGAAATTGAAATTAGCTTGATAGAGTAAAAAATTAAACCCCGTCAATTACGACTGGTAGGAAATTCTAAATTTCTTGTAACGCAAGACTACTGCTTCTTAGCAAACTTTTCATGACCTGTCATTAGACTTATTACTTTGACTGTTTGGTGTTAATTTTTAACCCCTCAATGAAATGGAATTAATCTTGCAATTCTGTGGATTAAAACTTGGTTTGCATTGAGTGTGGATTAAGGTATTTAAGGGGGGAAAAAAAAAAGAGAAATCTAAAGTACTAATGTCATCCTTTTGTTTTTTTAACCTTAATCATTGAATGGTTTGCGGTTTGGTTATTCCTAGAATAACTTAGACTCAATTCGAATTTGACAAAGTCGAGTTACTTGTATCTAACCAAATAGCACAGAACTCTCCATAG
Source organism: Laguncularia racemosa (assembly GCA_037954665.1). NCBI lineage: Eukaryota > Viridiplantae > Streptophyta > Magnoliopsida > Myrtales > Combretaceae > Laguncularia > Laguncularia racemosa. The sequence goes on along the minus strand of JBBMOL010000063.1, from coordinate 2,919,449 downwards.
GCCACGAGTGTTTTGGATCATATGCACAATAACCGAATTGACAATGACCTATGGAGAAATTGCATCTACTAACAAAAAACCATGACTATCCTTGCATAGAGTACATCGCTAACTTAAATGTAAAGCTTCATCGTACGAGTTCAGTTAGAGAAGGAATCCCTGAGGCTTAAATATGATATATCTTGTAACTCCATATCCTATTTGATCACACATTAGATGTGGCTTTTCACTATATAGTTTCCCTAATTAAGATCTTGTTAGTTAAGCATGATTCGAGATCAACACATGTGATGGTCTCATGACCATATTCCTTCTCGACACTTGCTCAATATAGATTATTATGAGATTGACGAAACATCAGTGAACCTTCATAGAATACAAACTACATCAAAACCTTATCTCATCTGTCCACCTCATGGAATTTTGTTATAAATTAATGCCAATAAAAACCGTACTTATAAAAACTAAGCCTGTAAATAATTCAATGCTAAATTTTTATCTAATATCTCTACACTATGTACATGCATCAATAGGTTTAAAGAGACCTTTAACATATCATGAATAATCTATCAGCTTGAGATGATAGGTGGGGTGTGTGTGTGAGAGAGAGAGAAGTTTCAATTGTATTAATATATCAGATAATGTATTGGTGGCAATTAAGTATTAATAAAATTTTAACATATTAAAACATTAATTTTAATATTGATAGGACTTTTTGGTTGTGGATCCTTAGAGCCCAATTTAACTTTTTAGGCTCATGTGAGAGCTCCAAAGGTCAAGACCAAACTCCAACTAACCAATGCAACTTAGAAGCATATGTCTCTATCAGTATGCTAGAGCTCAAAGTTGCATTAGTTGTGCATTTTCCAAGTTCGGATAAGTAAAGTGAAGAAGAGTCCAAGTAGATAAGGAAAAATCTCAGTCAAAAATTTGTTCCCCACAATATTTGAAGTGAATTTGCAAGTCGAAAATGTACTTACTGAATGAAGCATAGTATCATCCCTTATAAATAGGGGATGAGACTACATAGTAAAGGATTTCCAATCTTACCATTTTCAAGCATTCTTTAAGCTTAGTTACATTCTAAACCTGACTTAGGCATCAAAGTAACGATGCCAAAACAATCTCTAGTGCCCTCAATAGCCTAATTCTTTCCTTTTTCACATGACTCAACCACCACTAGAAAATCTTAGCACACACCATTTAGTTTTTAAAAAATACCTATTTATTATTATCATGTGTTTAAATAATACTAGTATTAGGAAACCCAACAAATATTCATCCTTGCATCTTATAGAAAAACATTTAGAATTTTACATAACCTAAAAGGCTTTTGACTCAATTAGCATTATTAATAAAGGTTTATAATTTTGAATGACATTATGCTATTTTTTTATCACAATTCCTATAATTTTTTTATTGTATCTTTTTCATATTCTAAATACAAAATTACAATGTTAAGGTCTTGTAGTTCAATTGATATAAACAGCATCCTCTCTTATGGATGTAATGGAATAGGCTTAAACCCTTAATCCCTTGTTATTTGCGTAATGTGTAGTTAAAAAAAAATAATAAAACTGGAAACAATGGCTTGTATTATTTTCCTAACAACTAGTAAAACATGCATGAAAACATTTCTACTTTAACATATTTATCAATGTATATAATGATTATATTGGTGAAGGATTACAATTTCAAATTAGAATATAGTTAATTTTTTTCCTTAGAAAAATTGGAATTCAGTCTATAAAGCACAATGGAATCTACTACATATTGGTATGTATGTATAGTATTGGTTTAATTCTTTAATTCGTTGTCTGCTTAATTTATTGAAAAAAGGGATCTTAAGTTACTGGATTGAAACTTAAAATTTTTTTACCATATTTGTTGGTATAAATATCTATTTCACAGTATAAAATAATCATATCTTCGGAATTTCAGACATAATCTTACACTAAATTTCTAAATCATTGATAAAATCCATTTCTTTCACATTTACATTCTCTTTCTTTTGTAGTATGAAATAAATATATCACAAAAACTCATATCTAGCATGGCACGCTATAAATATGGTACAAAATATTGTATTGTCATATTCTTATTATACTTTACTATTAAATTTCTTTTATACTATTCTATTCTACCAATCAAATACTACCATAATATTTATTAAATTAACAAAAACAAATGGTCTCCAAAGATTTAATTGAACAACTATCCATGTTTAGCATAAAGAAGCATGATATTAACCTTAGAATATAAAATTCTTGTATAAACAAGGAATGGTTTAGCTCGAAGTAAATCTCATGCAAGGATTGATAAAGACAATTTTTTTTTTTTAAAAAAAAAAAGAAAGGTTAAGGCATATCTCATTTGTAGATTAACTAGTACAGGTAATTCGTGTTATTATATCGTGTCTCATATATGTGTCTAAATAGGTTTGTGTTTAAAGAACTTTAACCTATGACACAACTCATTTATTAATCGTGTATTAAAACCTAAATCCGTAACTCGACCTGTTTAATAATTGTGTGTCATGTTTGGGTTAAACCTGTTTATCACTTAAAAAGTTGCTAATAAATTAACGTTAAAATACATAAAAAAAAAATCCTCTTCACCTTCTTAGTGATTAATCTTTGTGTATTTCATTTTAATTTATAGTACACTTGTATGTATATCTTTATAATATTAATAGAAAAAATGTATGCATTCCAAAAATATATTAGAGATTTTTATGCGGTGCATGTATATGCCGATATTCACTTTCCAAATTGACTTATGATGGCAATAAGAATGTGGAGTCTATTATGGGATTGATAAAATTTAAACACAATTATCTAGCCATAATATTGAGTATGAAAACCACCCATGTGGGAATGAAAAGAAAGCTAAAGATAAATGAATATGTTTGGTAAAATGTGAACCAATCATGGAAGAAAACATATGTCCATTGTTTAGCCCACCAACATGTGAACTTAAGAAGAAAAGCAACACCATCAAAGCATTGTTAAAGTCATCATAGCTATCATAAAGTCATAAACACTAGCCATTCTATCAATGATCCACACCAATCCCAATCATGCATAAGTCTAACCATATGTCCACGCAAATGAGGCTCACTTACAACTATCTAGTATCCATGGAGTTGCAATCAACATCTTAAGCAAAAGAAAGCCTTAACATTACTAAATTAAATAGAACCATGGGTTGAAGAAAGGTCACTAGCGGTGTTGATTTCCAAACTCATCACATTTTCCATCAGATTTTCAGGGAACTCCCAAAGAATTTGCACATACAAAAGAATCATATGAATAAAGTAAATTATTTTGAAAATATATAAAGAACAATTTAGTTTACTACCTTCTTCTTTGAGCCCATCCTTTGTACATAAAAGAGCTTCTACAATTTTAGGCTTCAATGAGCTATGATGTTGATGAAGAATTTGACCTCCATTACTAAATGTGGATTCTGAAGCCACTGTATATATTGATATGCTTAAGATATCACGTGCCATTCTTGAAACTAGAGAATAGAAGAATTGATTAGTTTTCTAATAACTTAACATATCCAATTCAACCATTGTATGCCACTCCTCATTCAAATATAACTCTCTTTCAGATTTAATGGCACCGCTAAGGATTTGCATGCTTTTGAAAGATTGAAATTCCTATATAAGGTAAAAAATTATATACATCATAAATAATAAAAGTAACTTCAAAGTTAAAAAATGGTATACAATCATAAAAAATAAATTTACCTATAAGTCATCACCCCATTCATCATTCATATATTGCTTGTCTTTGATTTACTAGTACCTACATTTTGATTTAAAGTTGCAACATCTTTCTTTGCATTTTTTGCAAATAGAGAGAATAATGCTCTTTTCACTTTTATAAGCTCATGTGAATCATCATCATAAATCATATGATAACTCCAATCAACAAAATCAAGTTTATATCATAAATCTAATGTAACAACAACTACCAAAATCAAACGAAACTCATACCAATACTTTTTAAATTTGACAAACACCCTAGTTATCATCTCTTTCAAATATGCTTCACTTCCACTCATATTATTTTTCGATGGTCGATATGCTCTAAAAATTGAGGGGAAGTACAATTTAGCAATAGGATACTTTGTCCCAAAAAATTGACAAGTAATATTATAAAAAAATCTTCAAAAACTTACTCATTTTCTCAATCTTGTCCCATTCTTCAAAAGAAGGACAATGCTTGTAATTCAAATTACTTAACTCCAAGTGAAAAAACTCACTTTTCTAATAAACTGCATTCTCGAGCATAAAATATGTGGAATTTCATCAAGTTGGAACATCCTATCTTAAACCCCTATCCTTAGATAAAGACAATAAACTTACACATTCAATAAATTTTACCTTTCTTATTTGAGACCCTTTACATACTTTATGCTTTCTTTAACCTTATCTACTGCACCATCAATTTCTTTTAAACCTTCCTGAACAATTAAATTGAGAATATGTACACAATATCTTATATGAAATAAAACCCAAAGCCAAAAGTCCACCTCCCATATTTAGTTATATCTTTAATAAACTCACAAAAAGATCACTAGCTAAAGCATTATCCAAAGACACACAAAATACTTTACTTTCTATACCCCAATTTATTAGCAAAGTCATTACTCTCTCAGTCAATGCTACACATGTATGTGGAGGTGGCATATATGAAAAGCTCAAAATCCTTTTTTGTAAGACCCAATTTTTATCAATAAAATGTATAGTTACAGTCTTACAGATTTATATCCATTAGTAGCTATTGATGTCAACAAATCAAATGTCATACAAATTTAACCAGGACAATCTATAAGCATATGCTTAATTCTAGTTCTTTCCCTCCTAAAAATTTTCATGAAATTAGCCTTCAAAGTATTCCTAGATACAATATTCTCATTTAGATAATCAAATAATGCTCCAATTCCACCATACTGCACAAATAAAAGAAGCAGTCCATGCTTTATAGTTGTAGAAACTAATAATTCATGAAATTTTTCCGAATCAAATTTGATGGTGTTAAGTTTCATGTTTATAGATAAGAGCATTTAACCAACATCTCGAATATTACGTTTAGGACATTTATTCAAATGCCTCTTTAAGTTCCCTGTTTCAAACTTACTATCACATTTTATCTTGATCTTACGCGACTTATATGTTGCTTTTGTAATAACAATCCATTTGGTAGCTTCTTACAAGCAAGAGTAAAAAAGGTCCAAACTAGAGATGTACGCTTCCTTTTGTCATTTAGAATCAATAGTTGATGTTGAAATTTCAACTTCAACAACATATCCTCCTCATTTGGTCCTAGCATTTCCATCTCATCAAACTCCAATGGTGAATCCATCTACATGCCAAACATAAATTCTATGTTACATGTTAAAAAATCTAAACAATTCTAATTATTAATTTATAAACTATAATGTAAATTGAAAAGATGAAAATAGAGAATATTCATTTCTAGGGTGGCTACTCATCAAATAGTAAATGAAAACACATCATTATTGTCATCACTCATCATCACAACAATTAACTAAAATGCTAGTCCATCTCTTGTCTTATCTATTATGGTTTATAGTTTTCACCAAAAAAATTATTAGACATATTCAATGAAAATATTTATTTAGACTAGTATGCAAAAATTAGCTAAGAATGGGGCCATACCTCTTTTATGCAACATCATCGTATCCATTAAAATTTTATTATTTTACACATCATTCTTTATAATTATCAATATTTGTAAAAAGAAGAAGAAGAAGAAGAAGAAGAAGGATATTAAAGAAGTACTCCATTTGGTTACAATTGTCCATAAAGTCACCTAAAAAATTATAATATATAACTATATCTATCTATCTATCTATCTATCTATCTATATATATATATATATATATATGATATGTATTTTAACACTTTTACAAACTAATAACATGTAATTTAATCTATATCATTCTCATATGTCAAAAAATTACTATAAAGGATATGGAAGATTTTTGCTTCTTTTGAGTATTTGTGTTTGCAAAAGGCATTCTTTTTTTTCTTAATTTCAATATGCTTAGGATTTTCTAAAGCATCATAGTAACATAAACCATTGCCACATTGCACCCCTTTATCACCATGTGAACATATTAGTTCTCATGGTTTACCAGATTGTCTAATTTACGCATTACTTCTAATTTTAGGTCAACAATCACATTCCTGAATATCATTTAGGTGATGAATCATTAATACATGCATAGTCTGAATGTTAACCATCTACAAGCCAAGAAATGGTTTTTTCAATATAATGTGTGACTTGTCCTTTACTATAATAGGCCATTAAGGGAAAAAAAAACACACATACACAGAGAAGCAAGAAGGGGAAAAAAAGTAAAAAAAAAACAAACACACACAAAAGTAGGAAGGAAAAAAATGCACACACACATAGATAGAAGCAAGAAGAAAACACACACAAAAGCAAGAAGGAAAAAAACCACACACACGGAGAAAACTTACTGGTGAAAGTTTACATTGGAGTCTTAGAGAAGATGAATGGAAGTGGAAGACAATTTGCTTTGAGTACAACTTTTCCTTATTCTTTTCTTTTGATGTTGGAGGGAAAAAAAAGGAAGAAGAAAAAACCTATTTTGGTTTGGATTTGCTACTGCTGTTGGAGTGGAGTGTAGTACTATTACTATAGTGTTTGTATATAGCTCTTTTTTGTTTGTACATGCATATTTTGTGGGCATGTGCAATCTAATCAAAATGAAAACAGAGAAAGAGTTTAAAAAAAATTAAAAATGTAAAGTTAAACGGGTTTGCGAGTTAAACTCAAATCTATTTATAAGACTTGTTTAAATAAGCAGGTCTATAAACAAATCTAGGACCAAGACATGAACTTGAACATCAATTTAATCATGTTTAATCGGGTTTAACCTATTTATATTTTATGTCAATTTTTTATATACACAAACTCGTTTAAATTGTGTCATATCATATGCAAATCTATGAATTAAGTCTAAAATTGCTAGTCCTAAAATTAATCGATCACTGTAAATCCTTATATCCAAATCAACACAATCTGTTGTTGATATTGTATGGCACATTAACTAAGAAAAACAACAATCGAATTAGGAAAGGTGGTTGCAGTATGGCCACCGACACCCATAGATTTTTTCAAGTATATGTAGAGATTATAGAAGAGGAGGGAGAGAGAGAGAGTGTCAAGAATTATTATTATTATTTGTGCTTCTTCCCCTTCTATAATATTTTTTTTTTACTGCAATAAAATTAATTTAGATAAATAACATAGATGCATCAACAAATATAAAATGAAAGATTCTCTTATATTAGAAATCCAATCAGAAGAAACTGAGAAAGATGAAGATTGGTATGTAGACTTTTTGCTAACCATATTATAATAAATGGATTCTGTTGACCTCCCTCGATCATTTCAAGTCTATAAAATAAATAAATGGTAATCCTAACCCTAAACCTCTTTCCTTAAGACGTTCAAAACTCTTAATACGAGTGGCCATGATATTTTAACATTAAAATATTATTATATATGAGAATTTATCTTTAGATAATATGAATAAACAAACCTATGTGCTTGCACAAACGTTGTAGGCTTCTCGTACACGTCCAGTAAGAACAACAAAAAACAAAAGAAAAGTAAATATAAAAATTGCTTGATAGAAAGATTAGGGTGCTTCCATTGAACTTTCTCCGGCACAGTAAGAATATTCGAAGCAGATATAAAAGGCCTTCTATTATATATATATATATATAATATATATATATATATATATATATATATGTATGTATGTATATTATATATATATATGTATGTATGTATGTGTACGCACGTGTGAATGCATGATCCACCAAAAGGAGAAACTCAAATATCACACTCTCCGTAAACTTATTAATTGGACACTTTTTTTTTTCCCCTTAATGAAATGGAAATGACTCTGTCCCATTCTTTTTGGAAAGTAGTGAATAGAGATGGGAAATAAATCAACCGAACCGAAAACCGAATTAAATTAGACCACAGTAAACCGAAAACTTGGTATTTTTAAATACGATTCTGTTTACGGTTTGTTTCTAATTAATGCTATTGGTTTTGCATTTAGTTCGGATTAAGGTATTTAAGGACCAAAGAGGATTCTAAAGCACTAAGGTCATCTTCTTTCTTTAATTTCAATCTTTAATATGTTGTAACTTCAGTTAAAGTATTTTAAAGAATCCATTTTTTATTAAGAAACCTTCCTATGGTTCAGTTATTCCTGAAATAACTTAGACTCAATTTGAATTTGTTAGAGTCAAGTTACTCATATCTAACCAAATAGCATGGAACTCTCCATATAGGTCGAGTGTTTCGGATCATATATTCAATAATCGAATTGATAATGACCTGTGGAGAAATCGCATTTACTGTCAACAAATCATGACGATCCATGCATAGAGTACATCTTAAACTTAGATCTAAAGCTTCATGGTGCGGGTTCGGTTAGGGAAGGAATCAATGAGGCCAATATATGATATATCTTGTAACTTCGAGCCTTGTTCAATCACTCACTTGTTGTGGCTTTTCCCTATGTAGTTTTCCCTAATTAAGATCTTGTTAGTTAAGCATGATTCAAAATCAACACATATGGTGGTATCTTGCCCAGATTCCTTCTCGACACTTGCTCGATATAGATGATTATGAGATTGATGAAACATCAATGAACCTTCATGTAATACGAACTACATCAAAACCTAATATCATATGCCCAAATCATGGATTTTGTTATAAATTATGCCAATAAAAATCGTACTTATAAAAACTAAGCCTTTAAATAGTTTAATGCTAAATTTTTATCTAATATCTCAACACTATGTGCATACATCAACTGGCTTAAAAAGACCTTTGACAAATCATGAATATGTGAGAAGAGAGGAGGGAGGGAGATGAGCAATGTGTGCAAATGGAAAGAGAGAAAAGTTTCAGTTGTACTAATATATTAGGTGATGTATTAGTGGTGCCTAAGTACTAATAAATTTTTTTTAAAATATCTATTTATCGCTATCATGTGTTTAAACAACACTGGTATTATAAAATGCAACAAATATCCAATCCTTGCATCTTACATAAAACATTCAAAATTTTATATAACCTAAAAAGCTTTTGACTCATTTAGTATTATTAATAAAGGTTTATAATTTTTAATGACATTATGCTATTGTTTTATTACAACTCCTTTAAGTTTCGTTGGTATCTTTTTCACATTTTAAATACAAAATTACAAGGCCAAGATCTTGTTATTCAATTGGTATAAACATTATTCTCTCTTATGGCTAGAATGGAATAGGTTTAAATTCTCAATCCCTTATTAGATGTATAATATATAGTTGAAAAAAAAGAAAAGAAACAAAACTAAAAACAATGGCTTGTATTATATTCCCTGCACCTAGTAAAACATTCATGAAAACATTTCTACTCTAGCATGGTTATCGAAGTATATAATGGTTATATTGGTGAAGGAATATGATTTCAAATTAGAATATAGTTAATTTTTTCCTAGAAAAAATGGAATTTATTCTACAAAGCACAATGGAATACTATTGCATATAGGAATACTACTACATATCAACCTGCTTACTTTACCGTATATAATAGACTTGTAATTGCATTCTTATTCAATAGGAATTGAATAAAACTGTAATAGCTCTATTATATTGTTTAAAGAATATACCTGTAATAAAAACTATTTAAATAATATACTTGTAACAACTATTTAAAGAATAAACTTGTAATAAATTTTAAAAATCATATTACCCTTCTTCCCATCATCCCTTTCCTTTTCATTTGATAGATCTCTCTCTCTCTCCTCCACTCTCTCTCTTCATTCTGCCTCTCTCTACTCTATCTTTTCAATTCAACTCTCTCTCTCTCTCTCTACTCTACTCTCTCTACATCTCTATTTGCTTCAATGGGGGTGTAGGTCCGATGGTCCAAGTGGGTGTGGGTTTATAGGTTTTGGGTAACATGGTGCAGTTCTAGTAAGTTTATGCAAGTGGGTCAAATGGATCTAGGTGCAGTAGGTCTGGTTTGATGAATCTGGTTATGGTTAGTGGGGTAGGTTTAGGTGTGGTAGGTTTAGTGGGTTTGGTGGGTTTAAGTGTAGTGGGTTAAGTAAGTCTAATAGGTTTAGGCGTGGTAGGTTCGATGGGTTTGGATAGGTGGGTCTATTGGTCTAGTCGTGGTGGCTAACTCTTGATGGTGGTGTGTAGGTGGGATGCGTGGTGGTGGCATGTTGGTAGTGGTGGTGGTTGCATGATGATGTTATATGGTGAAGGTGTATTGGTGTTGATAATGAAGAGGAAAAAGAAGATAAGGGTAGGTCTTTCTCCTGCTAAATCGCAATTCTCAAGTCTAATTTAAGAATTGCAATTCTTAAGTTTAACTTAAAAATTGCAATTTAGTAAAATAAGGAATTGTAATTCTTCATAAAATTGCTATTACGGGTTGAAAATTGAACTAAATGTCATAATAACAATTCTATGAGGAATAAGAGGGGAATGGAGCCATTCCCCCCAAGTGAATGGGCCGATATGTATGTATGTATAGTATTGGTTTAATGTTTTAGTTCATTGTTTGATTTTGATATTTACTTAACTTATTAAATAAAAGTAACCTTAGGTTATTAGACTAAAACTTAAAAATTATACCATATTAGTTGGTATAAAATTCCATTCTACAATACAAAATAATTATATCTTTGGAATTTCAAACGTAATCTTACACCAAATTTCTAAATCATTGAAAAATTCCATTTCTTTCACATACACACTCTCTTTTTGAATGTATATGTGTATTTGATCTAAAATTAATATATCTAAAAAATACATGTCTAGCAATTTACATTACAAATATAGTATAAGAGATTGTATTACTATATTCTCATTATACTTTATTGTCAAATTCTTTTCATGTTGTCCTATTTACCAACCAAATATTACCATAATATTTATTAAACTAACAAAACGGTAAGGTCTCTAAAGATTTAATCAATCAACTATACATGTTTTGCATAAAGAAGCGTGATATTAACCCTAAAGTATAAAATTCCTATATAAACGAGGAAAAGTTTAGCCCAAAGCAAATCTCATGCAAAGGTTGATAAAGAAAAATTAAAATAGGCATAAATTATCTAAAAAACTCACCTAGATTAAAAAAAAAAGAAAAAGAAAAAGTTAAGCATATCTTATTTATAGATTAACGGATTGTTGTAAACCCTTACATCCAAATCAAGACAATCTCTTGTTAATATTGTGTGGTCATCCATTTTATTAGGTTTATATAGGGATCATATGTCCATATCATGGGATTTTGTTATAAATTAATGCCAATAAAAATCGTACTTATGAAAACTAAGCCTTTAAATAATTTAACACTAAATTTTTATCCAATATCTCAACACAATGTGCATACATCAACTAGTTTAAAGAGACCTTTGACACATCATGAATATCAATCAACTTAAGATGGTAGGTAGGGTGTGGAAGAGAGAGAGAGAGAGGTGCAATGTGTGCGAATGGAAAGAGAGAAAAGTTTCTATTGTACTAATATATCAAGTGATATATTAGTTGTGGTTAAGTACCAATAAAATTTAAAAAAATATCTATTTATCACTATCACGTGTTTAAATAACACTAGTATTATGAAACCTAACAAATATTCAATCCGTGCATCTTACTTAAAACATTTAGAATCTTATATAACCTAAAAAGTTTTTTATTCATTCAGTATTATTAATAAAGATTTATATTTTTGAATGACATTATGCAATTGTTTTATCACAACTCCTTTAAGTTTTGATTTTATCTTTTTCATATTTTATATACAAAATTACAATGCCAAGATCTTGTAGTTCAATTGGTATAAATATTATTCTCTTGTATGGCTAGAACGGAATAGGTTTAAATCCTCAATCCCTTATTAGTTTTGTAATATGCAGTTGGAAAAAAGAAAAACAAAAACAAAAACAAAAACAAAATAATGGCCTGTATTATTTCCCTTACAACTAGTAAAACGTGCATGAAAACATTTCTTCTCTAACATGGTTATCGAAGTATATAATGGTTATATTGGTGAAGGAATACGATTTCAAATTAGAATATAGTTAATTTTTTTCTAAAAAAAATGGAATTCATTCTATAAAGCACAATGGAATACTATTACATATAGGAGTACTACTACATATAGGTATGTATGTATAGTACCGGTTTAATTCTTTAGTCCATTGTTTGGTTTGCATATTTATTTAAGTTATTAAATAAAAGGAACCTTAAGTTACTAGACTAAAACTTAAAAATTTATACCATATTAGTTGGTATAAAAATCTATTCTATAATACAAAATAATTATATCTTTGGAATTTCAATGTAATATTACACTAAATTTCTACATCATCGATAAATTCTATTCTCTTTTTGAATGTGTGCATGTGTCTAGTATAAAATTAATATATCACAAAAATCCATATTTAGCAATTTACATTATAAATATTGTACAAGAAATTGTATTATTATAATGTTATAGTACTTTATTGTAAAATTCTTTTTATATTGTCCTATTCTATCAACTAAATACTATCATAATATTTATTAAACTAACAAAAAGATAAGGTCTCCAAAGATTTAATCCATCAGCTATACATGTTTTGCATAAAGAAGTGTGAAATTAACCCTAAAGTATAAAATTCCTATATAAACGAGGAAAAGTTTAGCCCGAAGCAAATCTCATGCAAGAGTTGATAAAGACAAATTAAAATAAGCACAAATTATCCAAAAAACTCACCTAAATTTTTTTTTTAAAAAAAAAAAAAAGGTTGAGCATATCTTATTTATAGATTAACGGATTGTTGCAAACCCTTACATCCATATCAAGACAATCCTTTATTAACATTGTGTGGTCATCCATTCCCGTAGATTTTATTAGGTTTATATATAGATTATTGAAGAGGGAGGAGAGAAAGAAAGTGAGAAATTATTATTATTATTATTATAGCTATTTTTGCTTCTTCCTTTCTATAATACTTTTTTTTTTTTTTTGCTGCGACAAAATTAATTTAGACGAATAACATAGATGCATCAACAAATATATAATGAAAGATTCTCTTATATTAGAAATCCAATCAGAAGAAACTGAGAAAGATGAAGATTGGTATGTAGACTTTTTGCTAATCATAATATAATAAACGGATTCTGTTGGCCTGCCTCGATCATTTTAAGTCCATAAAATAAATAAATGGTAATCCTAACCCTAAACCTCTTTCCTTAAGCCGTCCAAAACTCTTAATATGAGTGGCCATGATATTTTAATATTAAAATATTATTATCTATGAGAGTTTATCTTTAGATGATATGAATAAATAAACCTATATGCTTGCACAAACATTGTAGACTTCTCGTACGCATGTCCGACAAGAGCATTAAAAAACAAAATAAAATAAAATGAAAAAGTTGCTAGATTAGAAAGGTTAGGATGCTTCTTATATTTAACTATGTCCGGCATCGTAAGAATATTCGAAGCATATATAAAAGGCCCCTTTTTTTTTAATTTACAAATCTATTTCTGTTTAATTAAATATTGAACATGTATATATGTGTGTATGCACCACCCACCAAAAGGAGAAACTCAAGTATCACACTTTGTAAAATTCATGGTCTTATAAAGAGAAGCTCTCGATGTGTTATTGCCAAATTAGAGTTTTAATGAATACGTAATAGAGTTACGCTAAATTTTAGTTTCCCTTCAAATCTTACTTTAAGTTTTTTTTTTTTTAATTAGAGGTCCAAATACATATATTGAAATAAATATAAGAAGTATATCTAGAATTATTGAACTTTTTTTAATACACTTCACAAAAGTACATTATAGCGTCACTGAGTAGTGGAGTTTTGTCCTCCAAATTGAGCAATCCAAATCGACAGTGAATAATTTAAAATGGGACTTTTGGACATTGTTAAGAGTATTAAATGCTTTTCCAATATTATGTAATAAAACTGCAGCAGCGAAATAGTTATTGCAGATCTATATAATTTTTTTTTTTAAGAAAAATGGTAAATAGTGAAAAAAGAAGTTAGGAAATTCATTAAAATTTTAAAATGAATCCAAAATGTTTTCTTAATTTTATCATTTAATAGTATATGGACAAATGGTCCAATTTTTATCAAATATATAATTCTTAATGAACTTTCTTAACTTATTATTTTATTACTTATCGTTTCTCAATTTCCAATTGTTTCTTGCTGAACAAAGGAGCAAACAAAAGAGTTTACTACATTTGGTATGTTTGATTAAATTTATAAGGATGAAGTAAAATAGTTATTCTTCTACCGTAAAAATCTTATTCTATTTGCTCGGTAATGTAGTTATTAAATGGAATTTCTATCGCTATCGGATAATGAATTCCAATTCTTTTTCAAAATCTAAGGAATAACTATTACTTGGTTTTTTTTTTTTTCTTACATAGTTTCATATTTATTCATGAGGCTCTAACTATCAATCAAGCCATTGCTTACAATAGGGGTATATTAGTAATTTTCATATATTCCTAATATATTATTAATATCATTTAAGTACAATTAAACAAATTCATATATGTTTATAATTTTCCATGTTTTGATACATAAATATGAAACTATGTAAGAAAATTAGATCATATATGTATCATTTTTTCCCTAGTATATAAAAAATTATGAAAGTTGTATCTATTTATACATGTAATCAAACCTTTTTGGTGGTATTAGACAATTCTATTACTAAATTGGAAATTATAAACAGAAAATGCCTACAAACAAACATACCTATGGAGTCCAATAGTTTTCAAGGCTATGATAAGACAAAAATATCCAAATTAGTCCGATTCATTAGGCTAACTAGGCCCCATACATCTACCCTTATAAGTCTACATTCAGAATAAAAAGAAAAACATCAGGAAGATTATGGTAGAAGACATATTCATGAGGGCTATTGATAGCAACACAAGCAAGGTAATCAATTGCTTTGTTACATTCGCAAATAGTAGCCTAACATTGTACAACATCAAAATTCAATATTCTAATTTGCCTACAAATATTAATCATAGGAAAAAGATGGGACAAGTTAGCATCCTCAAATTGTAACCAACATATGGCTTCTAAAGAATCGGATTCCTCAAATTGTATTTAGTGTGCAAATTTGATTTTAGATTTTTATAATTCATGGTAGGTGAATGAGGCATTAAGTGGATGGGCTGGGTGTAATGTTTTCTAATAGAACTACCAAAATCTAATTACTCCTTTGATTAAAGTCATGACATATAGGAAAAAGAACACAACATAGGAAATGGGGATCAATATGTTTGAAAATGAGATTGTAAGCAAACTTATGCATCTAGACTCTAATGGAAGGGAATGCTAGGAGCACCCAACTACTTTCCCTTCTTAATAGCATTAAGGGGTCCAAGTTCTTTCTACTAAACCAAATAGGTATGAATGTGACATGGTTCACTTCATTATCTAAAATAGAAACAGCAAGCCTTTCAATGGATATGCTAATGGAGCTAGCAAAAGGCTCTGACCAAGTTAAAAAAGAAGAAAAAGAAGGAGAAGAATATTACTCAAGTAGAAAAGAAATATATATAGAACATAACTAGGGTAGTCAAAATTTGAGAACTCTTTTTTTTTTTTAATTTATCCTATAAAGAAAATATTACAGTTGAAAAGTAAAGCCTATAATCCCTAACTAAACATGAAGACTCATTATTCACAAATGTAGCTTGTAGTAAGCTACAAAAGTCATTCTTACCTTTATCATGAGTTCATGTCCACCTTCATGGGAGCATCTTCCACTATAAGGCAAGCAATGTAGAGTCAACTCTTTATATTGGTGGTTATTTGAACATCATTATATAATCCTTGGTAAATATATGTTAAATGCTTGTGATTGGAGGAAATTTAACAATAAGGATTATACATTTACTAACCTTAGACTAGAGATTAATAAGTACTTGCATTAAGAAAGGATGTACTAAATCACTTGTTGAACTTCATGAGATTATGCACAAAATGGTTCTTAAGAATCAAACAACCACGCCTTAGTCTCCTGTTCCTCTTCTTGCATCTTCTTGTATCTCTTACTTAAAACAAAAGCTAGCACAAACTTAATGGAACAACACTTACCTCGCTTCTTGGATAATGGCAAACTAAAACAACCCTAATTTAAATATGGATAGTTAAATCACTTATTGATTTCAATGAAATTATATTCCACCACATAGCCTCAAGTCACTAGGGACCCAAGTCTAAGCCCTCTAGTAACCAACATGTTGGGCTTTTTGATAGTAAAAAAGTGTGATTTTTTTTTTAAAAAAAATTGTTAAAGTTTTCTACCTAAAAACTCATTCCCCGATCTATGAATAGCATGGTAAACATCAATAACATACTTTCACATTACAAACATCCATCAACATGATATAATAAGTATAATACATACAAATGAATTTATAAAGATCATAAAGAATGTGATTGATCATCAAAAACAACTTAGATTGTAAGAACTAACTCCACCACCGTCTTAACTATCCTTGACTACTATTACACTATGCCACCATCAAGCACTAACACTATGCTAAGATGAGCATTAGAAAAGAGCAAAACCTTACCTACTAAAACTTGATTTGATTCTATTAATTAGAATCAACCAAAAGTTAAGTCAAGATTAGAGATTTTAAAATAAAAATAGTTTAGAATTCCTTACACACTATTTTTGAGATCTATTATAATATATGATGTCAAAAGATTTTTAGTCATCATACCCTTTCAGTATTACCCTTTTTCCCCCCTTTTTTAGCCAAATAACCTTTTCTTTCAATAATACCTCTTTAGTATTGACTTTTGGTTATTTTTATGATTACAACCTTTCTATTGCCTAATATAAAAATGACACCATGGTTATTAAAATCACGAGTCAATTGTACGATTCTACAGGTTTGCAATTTTATCAAGTTTTTCATAATCAAAATGGAAGAAAAATCATTTAGGTATAAACTTTTGATATAATTATGAGTTTAGATATACAATTCTATAAGTTACCGATTATACTGATTCTATACGATTTTATACGATTCTACCGATTTTATACTATTTAATTTCAGGTAAAATCGCGATTTTAACAATCATAAATGACACAATTGTTGGTATATAATGGTGCATTCTTATAGTTTGAAGAATTGTAATTCTTTCAAAAAAAAAAAAATCATTTCATCTAGATGTGGAATCACAATTAAATAGTTATAAAAAAACTAGAAATAATGATATATATTCATATAATTAAATTATAGCATTTACACCAATTTTAGTATGTTAATTGTAATGACCGTTTACATATATATATTCAATAAAAAATCTATATATGGCATGAACTTTACCTAGTTTAGTTTAATAACTAAGGTTATGTAAAGGATTATTTTAGTAATTGGGCTTTTAGCCTAATTAAGCACCATTGACCAATTTTATTAAGTTAGTGATAGGGCTTGGAAAATTAAGCCTAATCAAGGATTTCTTAAGGAGATCTAACTTGGTAGGCTCGAAATACAAATCATTGGATCAGACTTTCCACTCTCAACCTTACTCAATTATCACACAGACAAAAAGCAAACTTGAAAAGGACCTTCCCAAGCTTAGTTGGGCTTTATTTGGCTTTAACAGGACTTAAGATAGCTTACACAAGCCTAGGCTTATTGATAATAAAAATGGGCTTCTTTTATTTCTTACAAGTCTTTAGGTTTATGCAAGCCCATGGAGAATAAGGAAAAAGAAAGAGTTTAATGATAGCCGCTGAATACTTAAAAGTGATCCAATGATTTTTAATATCCTTTATTTTCAAACATCACATATAATATAACTTCTTATGAATAAGTGCCTAATAAGTTTAGGGATTTTAGGTTTCTTAGATGTATTTAACTACGATATTTTATTTATTTAAGATCCAAAAGTTCATCAAACCTCACTTGTGAGTAATTTTTCTATGGATCTAAATCATATTATTGTAAGGTATGGATACCTTGCACCCATATGTGGCTGGCATTCACCAAAACAAATTGGGCAATGCTGCTAAAACAAAAAGAGATAAATTTAGTTTATGCAAAGATCTCCTTTTCACTTTTTATGCCATTGGTTTTTTTTTTTAATCAATTTTTTTTACTTTTATTATGAATTTACCCATTCCAACTTTAAAAATCCTTTTTACAACTATGGAATGGGTAAAAATAAAACCGAAGTTTTATTGTTATAGACAATAACAAGATGTACAAAAATACTTGGCAAATAAAAAAAAGAAAGATATATAAAAATAAAACAATAGAGGAAATAGCAAAAGAGAGAATTAAAAAAGTGAATAAATATGGACCAAGGGGCGAACCAAACAGTCATATAAGCAGTTCGATTCGGCTTTGGGCAGGATCATAAAGTTCGGTTTATTTCTACTGGGCCCAAAGCGGTTTTGCACACCGTCACTTCTCACATGTTCCTGGAGACCCAGACCGAGTTGGAAAGTAAAATCTTCAGGTATCTGTCATCCCATAGCACCAGCCAGACCAGATTCCTCAATTCTCCCGAGTCTCTCCGGTGATTTCCCTTCCTCGTCGCACCTGATTTGCTTATCTTACCAGTAACCAATGAGCACTGTACTATTAGGCTTCTTCGAGCTATCAATCTCCAATACCATAACCCACAATGAAACTCTATCTCCTTGTACTTTTCCCCAGTACTCTGCTTTTGCGGCCAAGCCCAGACACACCCATCTTCCCAGTTTACATAAAAGAAGCGGCACAACTACAAAGTTAAAAACCCGTTCTAGTAAGTACTTCCCCCGGTTCATTTTTCTTCTCCTGTAGCATATATTTCCTTTACATTTCTGTTATGATATCAGTCTCTTACTTGAACATGTTGAAATTTACAACGTCGTTATGAGGAAGAAAGGTTGCAATTTTAGAAACTTGCATTCAAGGATGTTCTGAAGTCTCATGCAGTAAACAATGCCATGGTTTCTTCTTCTTTTCTTTTTCTCCCCTGGGGTTTACACTGAGCTTATTCTTGGATAAACAACACCATAGCCTTAAATATAATACAAATACAATATACTTAACTTTGTCGGAAATTTTGCTCCCCTATTATCCATGACTTGCTAAGTTTTTCAAGTGGCGGTGGCATCCAAATTTATAAAATTAGATTCTAAATCCGCAGGAACATAGCAGAATTTCAGAGCCAATATTGAGAATGCAAATGGAAATCACATAGTTACAATACGGAGAAACCCAGATGGGTTTGAAGTCGATTGATCGGATTAGATATTTGCTAGCCCATGAAAGCCTTGGGATACCACGTGGAAGGAGCTACGAATGTAATTTCTAGAAAAATATGGGTAACTGTAATTTTTTAAGTGTCATTCTGGGGTTTCGTTGTAATATACGTTTTCAAAAAAATGATGAAGTGCCTATGCCAACTAGGAAACTCCCCCAATTTGTTACAATTTAATACCCATAGGTGTCATGTTGTTGTGGCGATTGAGCTTGCCTGGTTGATATAAGTGGTAGAAGTACGCGAGGGTATTATGAATTGGAGTATTAATTTTCAAAAGAGTGATCTTCTTCTTAATTTTTTTAGAATATTTTGGTTTGAATGAAAATCCTTTTCGTTTGTCAGTGTAAAAGCATTTTCGATGAGTTCTCTTATGATATTCTGGACCTTTACTTCCCATTTTGTGTCCACGCTGATTTTTATTAAAAATAAATAAATAAATAACTTGCACTTAGTATATACCCAGGTTTCAAATATTCTTTACATGTAGTAACTCTTGATATGGTTCATTATGCATTGCTTGTTTGATTCTGCGGTTTGTTCTGTGTGCTTACACCATGATATGATACTTCTTTAGCTGCTCAAGCAAGCAGTGCCGTCAGTGTGCAAGTGGGAGAGCAAGAGGATGATGAAGTTGCTGAGGGATGCACCATAACTCAGTTCTGTGATAAAGTTATTGAGTTGTTTTTGAATGAGAAACCCAGGGTCAAGGAATGGAGGAAGTACTTGGTGCTTAGAGAAGAGTGGGAGAAGTATAGGGAAAGCTTCTATAACCGCTGCCAGAGGCGAGCCAATGAGGAGAGCGACCCATCCATGAAGCAGAAATTGATTTCACTATGGAAAAAAGTGAAGAAGGTAAAGTATTTGTTGGCAACATATCTAAATAATCATGCTTTCAAAATTTTGGATTTACCTTCAGGTTTTAGACCGATCTCTTCACTATGACCGAGTAGGACACTGCCATGTCTAATTGTGACTGTAGGGTATCAGGATTGAGCTCATTTAGATGTTTGAAGTTGATACCTGTTTTCATCTGTTTAATATGCCCCTTTTCAGATGGCATTGTGGTCCAGTTTTTGAAATGTGATATAATGGATCTACAGATTGATGAGGAGATGGAGAAGCATAATGAACTGCTCAAGGAAATACAGGACAATCCAACAGATATTAATGCAGTGGTTGCACGTCGCCGACATGATTTTACAGGAGAATTTTTCAGTTACCTTACAACAGTTTCCGAAACCTATGACAGCTTGGATGATCGAGATGGTATCAATTTTGTACTTAAATGATATTCATGTCTTGAATTCTTGACTGAATTAAGATAAGAAATTATTTCAAGTTGATTGCAATTGACTAACATTGAACAAAGTAGGCACATATAACTGTAGCTCTCTCAATTAATAGTTAACAATCTTTTATTTGGGTTATTTCTGTACACATGTTTGAATGTTGATGTTTCTGCAATTTAAGGTCTTAACTTTTGGATTTTCTAACTTAGTGCCTGAACTTCTCAAGACCTTACACATTGAAATTTATATTTACAAGGTACTAATATTTAAGGTTTCAGAAAAAAATCGAACATTAAGTTTCAAACTTCAAAAGGTTGATACTAAATTGCAATAAAAGTGATAGTTGAGGCATAGACATGGTAATTATCATTTTCTTCAAAGCTGTGTCTAAAGGATGCTTTCTAATAACTTGTCTATGCCACTAGTATAGTTGAATTCCATGTAGCATCCATAAACAAAGATGCTCTGTTTGAATATGCTGTCCCTCGAATATCCACAAATGGGAAATGGAAACTGCTTAGTGACATGGCGTTACAGTGTATTTTGCAGCTCCAGAAGGGTGTCTTTAAGGTTGACTATGTGTTAGAACGGATAGCAGCATCCACTAGCATGACTTTTTTGCAATGGCATATTTGCTACCATTTAGATAGGTTTCTTGCTATTTGACTCTGCAAATAGTGTGATCAATCTTTTTATACATCTATCAACTTGGTTATGGCAAAACTGGAGAATCTCTTTGAGCCAAACTCTGATTTTTGTACTGAGGGACATTATATGTGTTTTATTGAAAAATCTTTGTCTATTCATAATCGATGTCCAATCATAAAAATCTGTATGAGTGCTTAGGCGATAATGTCAGTTTAGCGAAATTGATGATTCGAACTGAATGACCTACTGTTGCTGTGTCATCAGCCTTTATTTTTCAGTTTTCCCAGTTTAATTTGTCCATGTGTTGACTGGTTATTTTATCAACTGGTAATTTTTTGTGCCAGCTGTAGCAAGGCTTGGGACAAGATGCTTATCTGCAATCCGTGCCTATGACAGCACACTGGAACATGTGGAGACTTTGGACACTGCCCAGGCTAAATTTGATGACATACTTAACTCCCCTTCAATTGAGGTGGCTTGTGAAAAGATTAAAAGCCTCGCCAAGGGAAAAGCACTTGACTCATCACTGATACTGTTAATTAACAGTGCCTGGGCATCAGCAAAGGAGTCAAGGACTATGAAAAATGAGGTATAGTGGCTTCCCTCTTTTTGGATGCTTATACCCCTTATCAAGATAATATTTCTTTCCATTGTATGTTGTTCCACTTTATCTTCAGTAGTTCATTATGAAATGCAAAAGCAACTTCTTTTGTTTTGGGCAAGTGAGCAACTTCTTTTAGACCTAGGAGTATGTTTGGGCAATATGCTTCACCAGGACATATTCACCACTGTTCTTGAAATCTTCTATCAGGACAAATTTACATGTAATAATTGAAATACATAGTTGGCAACCTGGGGGAAAGGGAGGAATTGGTTTTTTACAAACTTATACCAATTTAAATCTTGGTCAGAATAATGCATGTAATCAATGCACTAAATGAAATAAAGGAATGCTATAAGTGAAAAAAGAGAGTGACAATCAAACTCCTGACATAGAATGGGGTTTGACACCTCTTGCTAGTTCCCGCTACCATAATCCCTCTAATGAGGACTTTCTCACTACACTTGTATTAATTTTCAAATATAGTACTAAGACAAAATAGACAATGTTAAATCAACCCCTGAGCTTTTGGTGTTTTGCCGACGTTGCATCAGAAGTTTAAACTTTTAAGTTGCTAAATGTTATACTCAATCAAATTTCAATTTTCAATTTTTAAATTGGAGAAATGCTTAAGGTTCAGTTAGTTGTTTTGACACTATCCCTTTATCCCTTACCATATAATTACCACGTATCCAATTTGAGTACTTGATAGAGATTGCCTTTGTGCAATGACATGAGTCTTGAAATGCAAAAAACCCAAGATATATTCTTAGAATAATCTATGTATATAACCAGAATCAGCTTATTAGTGAGAATGACATGAGTCTTGAAATGCAAAAAACTCAAGATATATTCTTAGAATAATCTATGTATATAATCAGAATCTGCTTATTAGTGAGCTAGAATATTCCTAGTGAAAGCCTTTTTCATGTTCATGTTTGCAATTTCAGGTCAAAGAAATTATGTATCGAATATATCAAGCCACAAAGAGCAGCCTGAGGAGTATTGCACCAAAGGAAATAAAATTGCTTAAGTATCTGTTGAACATCACAGACCCTGAAGAGCGATTCTCTGCATTAGCCACAGCTTTTTCCCCAGGTGATGAGCGTGAAGCCAAGGATCCAAATGCCTTGTACACGTAAGATGATAACATGCATATTTTAACACCTGTAGGCATACATCTTTTCATTATTAGCAAATTCACTAATTATTCTTACATCTTATTATTAGCACTCCAAAGGAGCTGCATAAATGGATCAAGATCATGCTGGACGCATACCATCTAAACATGGAGGATACTGACATTAGGGAAGCTAAGCATATGAATCAACCTGTGGTTGTTCAAAGGCTTTTCATCCTTAAGGAAACAATTGAGGAGGAATACCTGGAGAAGAGCAGTTATGAAGCTTCCAAAGAGGACGAAAATAAATAAGAAATCTGTAGTCATGGTGTATGGCACTTGCTGTCACGAATCTGTTGGCCATGTTGGGTTCTGGGAAGGGTTGCCAGAAAGACTTAAGGTTTGAATCATGAAGTATGCATACTATACATTCTCTTTCTTCGGTGTCTCAAATCAACTCTTTCCACTTTTACTACAATCAGGCAAGACATCTTTTCTACGTAAGGCAGGCAAGATTTCTTCCTTTGCAGTGGAACCAAATATACCCACTTACCCCAATTAAGCATCGTCATAAGTATCTTAATATACACGGCAGCAAAGTTTGTTGTTGTTTCTCTATTCTTTTTACGAGTTGCGTTTAACACTGCCAGTATATGAAGATTCTTATGTACATAGAAAACAAGCCTAGCTTTAATATCTGGTGTTGTATGGCAGAGCCAGTGTCTCGAGTCCTGATCAACCTCACCTCTATGCAATCTGCTGCTTCATTTTCTTGTAGAAATGTTGAGCACATTGGACCTAGGAGTACTTGGTAACTCACTGATTTTGGTCAGCGGATGTTGTGGAATGATCTACCTTGTAATATCACATTACTTGTGGACATGTTCAACTTCTAAGAGCTTTATTGTTTTTCATCACAGTACAGTTTTTTTCCTGTCTTGCTTGTTTCTCCGCATATGTTCTTTATTCTTGGAGGAGCATCTGCCAGCGGGTTCCTTACTTCTAAGCGTAGTTTTAAATTTTTTATATTTCCTTTCTCCCACAAGTCGGTGTACAAACAAATTATTAGCCGCGATCGATTCATCCATGTTAGTATTCCAACTTTTCTTACTGTAATCTACGATGAAATTGGGGTTGAGGGCTCATTTAAAGAGTACTATATGATCTCTTAAGCTACAATTATTCTAAGAATTATTTAGGATAATTGATAATAATCTTTCTTGCCCGTTTATTGTTGATCTTAGTAGAGATACATATTATTGTGTATAATATATTTTTCAATGTCCTAGAATTTGGGACATATATAATATATAATAACAGCTGCAGTAATAATACATGAAGGCTTAGAAATAAACTAAACATCTCTATATATCTATAATAACTGCAAATATTGATGTAATATCAAAACTTCCATCATAGGTCTCCCGTATGAGTCTCATCTTACATCTCTAAGATAACTATTAATGCAACTAAATTAGAGCTTAACAACTCTAATAGAAATTTAAATACATGTACTAACAAGAATAGTCATAAATACTATCCACCACCTTTCTCTTACAAAATTAGCCATAATATAGATCCTATCATGAGTCTTCACTTGTTTCATCATACACAACAATCTCATTTGAAGTTCCTACAATTGAAAAGAAGTCCCACAAAGGAGTGAGCTAAGACTAGTACTTACATACCATAATCACATGCACATGTTAAACATATTACAAACACATACATAAATTCACAACACGTATTTCACAATAACTATTCAATTATCTTGTAATATGGTTCTACGTACAACATAGCCTTGGCATCTCAAGACTTAGTTATCACAAGACCCTATTCACACACACACACTCGCATAAAGTGTTGGGAACTCCTCAATACTCATGAGTCTATGAGTCAACTTAAATTTATCTAGCGCATTTTGGTATGGAATACCATACAAAGACAACGCCACATCTAGATCATCAAGATGCTACTCTAAGATCATTGGTACTCTCGGTTCCTTCGACCTAGCCATGTACAAGAAGCAAAGTTTATTAGATTGTATCTTAACAAACATAGCCAATAAACATAGTATACACATACTTAGAATGGTAGTCTCAACAAGCACTAGAATTTCACTAACTCTCTCTCTAGACAATTGTTCATTAAAAGTAATTTTTTAATGTTTTCCGCAAGTTATAATACTTGGCTTAACTACATCCTACCCTTTGAGTCACCCTTTGAACCCTCTAAATAGTTCCTAGTCTTTTACTTATTTCAGTTAAGGTATCGAAAAGTGGTTATAAAAGTTTAGGAAAAGAGAATGATAATAGTTTCAGTAATTCATTTGAATAAGTTTATGAAATTAAACTTTATATGTGTGTGTATGTATATATGCAATATAACATGATATTAATGTAATTGAAAATGGTTATAATTAATAGGTAAATTTAACATTAGGAAGAAAAAGAAAGCTTGACAAGCTTCTAGTCACATAATACAATCATCACTCGATTGATATAAGGTTTACCAACCAGACGGTTTGAGAGGAAATTTTATTTCTTAAAACTCTTTACTGTTTGAATGCTATACATTATACCAACTGAATGGTGAAGGGAGGCATTTTGTGTCTCTCTTTACATCTACCATTTGGATGGTAGGAGCATTATTGTTCGGATGATAACAATGACTTTTGTAAATTTTTCTAAAAACTCCAGCTAAAGTTCACACACATAACCCTTTAGGAAGGAAACTCGATTACATTTCATCTCCACACAAAATGTTCAACTTTTAACACCAAGCACACCCCCAAACTTTCATGTTCAATAACATAACATGATAAATATTGATTTAAATGCCTAAAATCATCGCCAACCAATTACTACAACCCTTTGTTAAACTACAAGATTCTTCTATTTGCATAAGCCAAGAAGTTCATGAAACTTACTTATTATCACTCCTCACACACTCAAATTGTTGTTACCTTCAAGTTTTCCTTCAAATTTGTGCCACAACAACCAAACCTCCAACTATGCCCCTATAATATAAACTTCTCAAAAAGAAATCTCACATATGAATATAATCAATAATGATAGAAGACAATGTAGACATATGAAGAAAATATTTTACCTTCAACTTTTGGTTTGGTTGATAAAAGAGGATGAGAAACTTTCGAGGGAGAAGAAATATGTAAGAAAGAAGGAAGAGAGAAGAAGAGAAGGAGAGGAAATATGTATATGCATGCAATTGGGGTTAAAATTTGACAAGTAGTTACAAAACTGCCCCTTATAAAAGAAATACCTATACTACCTTGGTTTTCTAAACAAAAGTATTTTACATGATATTTAAGTATTACATCCTCCTCACCTTATAAAAAAAAAATCATCTTAAAAAATTACCTAAGTTTTTATAATGTTTTGGATATTTTTTCTTCATCTCATCCTTTAACTTCCAAGTGGCTTCTCATTCGATTTGCTTATTTCATTGAACTTTGACATATTTCATTGCCTATCTCCTCAAAATCGATTCCTTAGCATCTACAATTCTTGTAGGTTGTTCAACTATTAGTAAGATTAGTCTACACTTCCAATGGCCTTAGTGTAGTCACTTAATCAAGATTGGGAACAATTTTCGTAGGTATAGGGCACATGGAATGCATCATGCACTCTTGCTAGACTAGACAATAGTGTTAGACTACATGTCGTCTTCCTAACCTTCTCTAAAATCTTAAATAGCTTAACATATCTAGGATTCAACTTTTTTCTTAATCTCACTATTTGTTTAGTAGGTGATATCTTTAATAAAACATGATCTCTCACCTGAAACTCCAAAGAGTACCGCCTTTTATTTACATAACTCTTCTGATGACTTTGAGCTAATTACATCCTCTATCTAATCAATTTGACTTTATCAACTATATCTTGAACTAACTCAGATCCCAAAACTTGTCTTTCTCCTACCTCATCTCAATATAAAGGTGATCTACACTTTCTTCCATATAAAGCCTCATAAGATACCATTTGGATAGTTGAGTGATAGCTATTTTTATAAGCAAGTTCAACTAGAGATAGGTCTTCATCCCATTGATCTCCAAAATCCAATAATAATCTCTCAACATGTCCCTCAAACAAGTAACCTCACTATTTCCATTGCTAATATATTCCCCTTTACTTTAGAACCTACCTTTACTATATCGTATGTTATGCTATTCATATTGAACTTTAACACCAAGATTTAAATTAACAAATGCCTATAATTATTCCTTATTATCCATACTAATATACATGTATATCATCTCCTCAAGATATCTTTGTTAAATTCATTAATATTCTTGCTCAGGTTTCTAAATATTCTTACATTTGAATTCCATATCTTATGTCTCATTTAAATTTACTTTATAGCAAGATCTTGTGTTTCAATTACAGATTTCATCATTTGATTATGAATTTAAATCTCCTACTAGTTGTACTAAACTTTTCAAGCATCTCCTCTTTTACCATAGGTATTTTCTCTATTGACCCATGATACATCCCTTCTACCACTTGTCTAAATAGTTGAAAGGTTATATCAAGTCCAATTCTTAATTCAAAGAATCTCCTAACTCATTTACTCGCAATTTATTTCTCCAACTTTTCTTCTTATTCTTACCCTTTTATTTATTTCACTATTCCTTTATTCATATCTAACTTCCATAATCTTGTTTTCTATTCACAAGCTTGTTTATTACTCATGAACTCAAATCTTTTGAAAATCATTCTAGAATCTCCTTCTTGATTATGATACCTAAGGCTAGACTCCTAATTACATGCTAATAATTCTCCAATAATATTCTAGAATTACATATATCTACACTTCCATTGCTTTGACTTCTTCATTGCAAATTGCTTTATCTTAATCCACTCTTTTCCTCTAGCCCATTGCACACTTACTTTTGCTAAAAACTTTTACTATGGTCATACTCATACCTATACATGTATGATTAATTATGTTACTTTATTTATTAAACTTCTAGTTTAAAGTTATTACTATTACATTTATCGTCACCATATTTATAACTTTTTTATACTTTTGTCTTATTTTATTTTACCTTATCAATTTTTTTTTTTAGTATCAACATAATTATCATTTCTTCTTATTATTGATAATACGGTCAATATTGAGGGTGTACAATTTGTTTGCTTTAGAACCTTGTTTTATGCAACCCATTATTATTTTTTGTTAATTGTAACATTCTTCACTTCTTTCATTTATGACTTTAGGTGATTAGCTGTTTCTTTTTTTTTTTTACATGTTTATTATTTTTAACTAGTATTAAGGAATTTACATTTTATACAACTTAGCAAAAGTACACATATAAGCAATGTTGGCGAATATCAAGATAACATGAATCCAACTCAATAAAAACAAGACTGTTAACTTGACTCGACTTGAAATGATGAACTTCACACAACCTTTAATGACATTAAAAAGGTTTAAGACAACTTGCCATGGCATAAGTTAAAATAAGAAAGGAGAATTATTCATCAATCCCATTACAAGTGCATATATGCCGAAGTCTACACACAAATTTTATAATTATGCATTTTTGTCGGTTATCTAATTTCCATTCTATTTCTCTACATGTTGACTTCTATCAATTACACATAATTTATCTATATAGTATGGCTTTTATAAAGTAGTCATTTTTGTCTTTAGAGATGCGTTATCACTGACCATGTTAGGTTTAATGAAGTAGTATTATATATATTAAATCTATCTAGAATTACTAATATTACTTATTATTATTACCTTAGGTTTGTCATCTTTCATGGTTCATGATAGCACCTCTATTTAAGGAGAGGTAGTGAAAACAAACATGTTTTCATCTTGCATTTTGCAGTAGAGTTTGTGATTTAGGTTAAGATTCTTCTCTATCTACTTTTAATTCTACTGACATTGTTAATAGATGTAGATGCTTTTTATTACAAGCATGAGGGTTAGTTAATCCAAAAGGTGTCTTGGTTAACTTGAAGAGCATACTACCCATCTACCTTGTTTTATTAAGTTTTGGTAATCACTTGATTTAGCCCTTTGTAACTTTAAGGGAAATTGGAATTATTCAGTCAATTATCTTTTAATTTATTGATTTCATGTTCAAAACTATTATGTTTCAAATTGTAAATTCATTTAATGTTGTTGGGTTATAAATATAAGTGTATGTATATATAGATTTATATCATGTGTGTGTGTGTGTGTGCAAATGATTTAAAAAAAAAAATTAGTGCCTTAAGTAACCTTCTATTATTGACCTTCTCATTGGTTACTCCTTAATAAATTCCACAGCTAATCTTATGTTTCCTAAATAAGATTGAAACCATTAGCTCTCTATTAATCCAATCAACACAAATGGAAGTCCCCAAAATAGTTGTATAGTATTCATGAATTAAAATGAAATGAAAGTTCATCATACAACAAGTATAATAGTGGGATGCATTAAAGGGGAGCCAACTTAGTTTGTTTCCACCTAGTCTCATCATCTTATTATCCTACAAATCATTCCCCTAGTTTTTCTACGGACTTTAAGCCTAAGCTTTAATACCACTTAACTATAGCACCATAGAACTCAAACATGTATAAATATGCCATGTGTCATCATAGAGTGACGTCATGCAAAGGCTCATAAATAAACTAAACATCTCCATGAATATGTAATAATTGCAAATATATCACTAACATGATCTCCAAACTTACATCACCGAGTGACTCATTTGAGTCTCACCCCATATCTCTAAGATAATCGGAGTCCAATAGTTCTAATAGAAATTTAAATACATGTACTATCCAAAATAGTCATAAATACTATCCATAGCCCCTCTCTCACACCATTAGCTATCATAGTAACAATAATACTCCACATCATCTCCTAAATTCTATTATAGAACCCCACTCATTTCATCGTACTCAACTATTTCATCTAAAGTACATGTGGTTGAAAAGAAGTCCCACAAAAGGATGAGCTAAAATCTAGTACGTATATATCATAATTATATTCACATGCCAAATAGATTACAAACATAAAAATAGATGCACAACATGTATATCACAACAACTATTTAATTATCTTATAATTTAGCTTCACACATAGCACAATCTTGGTATCTCAAGATTTAGGGTATCATAGGACTCTGTTTACACACATATACGATATATACATATATGATGTTGGTACTTTTCAATATTGATAAGTCCATGAGTCAATCTAAATTTATCCAAATCGTTTTGGTTTACAACTTCACATATGAATAATGCCACATATCGAGTCTAAGATTATCAGTACTCTTAATCCTTCAGACCCAGGCACACACAACAAGTAATCATTTAAAAGCTAGATGCATATTGAGTTCGTTAGATTCCATCCTAATAGGCTCAACTAGCAAATAAAATATATGCATACCTAGAATGGCAGTCTCAACAAATATTGGAGCTTCACTAGCTCCATCTCCTAACAATTGTTCACGAAAAGCATTTTCTCAGTACTTTTCACAAGTTATAACACTTGATCTAACTACATCCTATCATCTAACTCACCATCTAAGCCCTTTAAATAGTTTCCGACCTTTTACTTATTTCAACTAAGGTTTTATAAATAGGTTATAAAAGTTTAGGGGAAAAAATAGTTAATAACTTTGGTAATTCATCTAAATAAGTTTTGAAATTAAACTTTACTCTTAAGAGTGTGTGTGTGTGTGTAATAAAATGATATTAATGTAATTAAAATTGGTTATATTTAATAGTAAATCAATTTAATTTAAAATAATGAAGAAACATAGAGTTTGATAAGTTTCTAGTTACATAATATAACCACTATTCGGATGGTATAAGGTTTACTAGCTAAACGATTTAAGTGGGCATTCTATTCTCCTAAACTCCTTACCACTCAGATGGCATGCATCATATTGGTTGGATGGTGAAGGGAGGCATTCTATGCCTCTCTTCGTGCTTACCGTCTAGATGGTGGGAGAGTTATTGTCTAGATAGTAACAATAGTTTCTATAGAAACTCCATCAAAACTTTACATACACAACCCTCCATGAAAGAAACTAGATTACATTTCATCCCTATACAAAACTTTCAACTTTTAACACCAAACACACCCCCAAAATTTTCATGTTCAATAACATAACATGATAAATATACGTGATTCAAATGCTTAAAATCATCACCAACCAATTACTACAACCCTTCATTAGACTACAAGATTTTTCTATTTACATAATTAAGAAGTTCAAGAAACTTGCTTGTTATTATCACTCCCTAAATGCTTAAATAAGGGAAAAGGAAATAAATATTACTATTTTTTAAAATAATCCTGCAAATGTACCAACTAAGAAAATGATCTCAAGTATATACCAATTGAAATCAACACTTGATATTCAATAAGAATTGAAATTTTAACTAAAATTGGCACTTTAGGTATCAATTTCAATTGGTATAGTCTTGAGATTATTTTCTTAATTGGTACATTTGCAAGAATATTTTCAAAAATATTGATATTTACTTCTTTTTCCCAATCATTGTTAACACCAAGTTTTCCTTCAAACTTATGCCTCAATAATTATGCAAAGTAGGAAAAAAAAAAAGCAAGCAAATTATATTTTGTATTAGGCTAAATATGATTTGATTAAATTTAGTTTCTTATTTTTAAGATTTAGTTAGATCAGTATCTCATTTTAGGATAGCAAAATCTTTTAGTTTCCTAGAATATTAGATTTAATTTTAGCCTATAAATAGACAGAACTTGTAATAGATAGAAAGGATGTCATTATTAAAAAACAAAATTATTTCTTAATTGAGGTGTGATACCTTTTTTTTTTTTTTCAATAATGGTGTAAGGCCATAAAAAAAAATTCATTGTTCGTTGTGAGGCTATGTAAATCAACAATGATGTAAAGCCATTACCTAAATCTAACGGTGCGAGGTTGTTAGATATATTCTTTCCAAGTTATTATTTCATTTTAGGAAAAAAAATATTTCTTAGTGATTTTCTTAGTATTCTTCATATGATCATTATTTAGATTACAATTTTCTAATTAATTTTCATACTATTTTTATAATTTTTATATTTTATAATTTTCTGCTTTTGTTGTCACACATCAATATTAGTATCAATGTAAATCATATTTTAAGTTTTCTTATTGATTTTCATGCTTTCCAAATAATCATTTCCATGATTAATTGCTTTCATTTTCTTGCGTCATATACATTTTAGAGAAATTTTCAGTCAAGCTTCATATATATTGTTGAATCATACTCTATCGATTATGCATATATGTATTAAAAATCCTTGTTTTTTATTATTTCAATTTGTATTTTATTATTCAGCATTTCTTTAACATAAAGTTATTTGTAAGGTTACAATTTGTTGATTTTATTTATTTATTTATTTTAAATAAAGTTATAGGATTACGCGTGTAGGGTGCTACATTTAGTTCTATGTTATACTTGTTATTATTTTCATTTACTAATGAAATTAGTATTAGTAAATATGAGAAAAGATATTCCTGAATTTTAGTATAGTAGTAAACGTTTAGAAAAATATGTATGATATGTATGTATGTATGTATGTATGTATAGTATGTATGTATGTAAAACGAACATAAATGTTTTTGAAATGGTTATAACGTCAAGCACTATCCAAAATTATAATTTAATACGTAAAAGCACTATAAGAAGCAGTGTTGTATGTATTTTTATGAAAGCATTTGAAAAATAGTCATTACCTTAAACAAAATATAATATAATAGTAGATAGTACATAAAAGAGTATTTGTAGGTACAAAATCATTATAATAGTATGTATATATATCCCTAGTACGTATCAATTGCAAATTTAATTATACGTCGTATATATAACCACCATAGCATACGTCTAGTAACATAACGCAAGTATGTATGAATAATAAATATTATTATATACCTTTTTCGAAAATATATAAATGTATATAATTCATTTGTAAATACTTATACTTGTATTGCATCTTATAATCCTTCTGAAAATACTCCATCGGTATAGGTTTATAAATTAGGTATACATAAGAAATATATTATATAAGATATAACATTGTATAAAATTATAAATTATATATTTGCCAAACTTACATTTATAGGTTTGGAAATTTTTTTACAATTTTCTTTGCATTCATATATTAAAGTATCTTAAATTTTTATTGTTAAAAATAATTAAAATTGCGAAAATATCATCCGAACAACCTTAGTTTAGAACTAATTATAATTTTACTTATTTCTTTTAGTTTTAGAATAGTTTATCAAAATTTTCTAAAAGATATACATAAATGTAAAAACCAAGGATCAATGATATAAAGATTTCGAAGTGGCTGAAGATTTGATTGTAAATAAACTGATGTCCCATGAATGAATTGTTACTTTTCATTGCAACAAACTTGAGACGTTAAGGAAGAGTTTTTTGTAAAAGATGAAGAAAAATGAGAGATGTTTGTTGTGTAGTTATTTACATTTGTAACTGATGGTAAAAAAAAAATAGGAGACATCTTTGTAGCCTAGTTCTTAAAATTGGTAACTGAAGTGAAAAAAAGTAAAAGATGTTTGTACCATAGTTCTTAACATTTGTAACTGATACAACTTATTGTAATAACCTCTGGGTTCTATTGTGTATATATAAACTCACCATGTATGGAGCTCTTCACTCATACTTAACAGATTACGTATTTAAGCTCACTGCTTGAACTTTTGGTTGGTCTCGCCTTATAATATTTATTTTTGATATACCGATTTGCATTATCATCCTTGCTTTTGTACCATTTACCTTTTGTTATACCTAGAAATTTTTAGTGGTATCCAATAGTGAGAGGTGAAGGTTACAGCTAATGTCGATGTTAATGATTGATAGAAAATGTAATAAATTATTGAAAAAACATTTGCCTCTAAACAAACATACTCTTATTTTTATGCCAATTTGATAC
Organism: Laguncularia racemosa; assembly: GCA_037954665.1. NCBI lineage: Eukaryota > Viridiplantae > Streptophyta > Magnoliopsida > Myrtales > Combretaceae > Laguncularia > Laguncularia racemosa. The sequence goes on along the minus strand of JBBMOL010000063.1, from coordinate 2,885,429 downwards.
ATCGTGCTCGAGATGATCTTTCATGTTCCTTCCTCCGTCGTGTTGCTTTTGTTTCCATGAATTGTGCTCTTATCAATGTTTTAACTTCCTCAGTTATGTGTGTAGATTGTTAAGCGGAAGATAGCATCTTACTGAAACTGGTAGCTTATATATTTTTGCTTTTATCTAGGCAAAGCACCAATCAGAGATGAAGATGACAATGGAACAACAAAAGGAATGGGCTGAAGCACAAAAGATCAAGTTAAGTGTTGATCTTTTGGCTGCAGCAAAGAGGCATCTGGAGCTCCTGGCGACTGTTGATAAGAAACCTTGCCTTTATGATGGTCCTGTCCTTGAACGAGCTATTTATAGGTCTCAATACATACTAGTCGATCTTCGTCTTTCCCATTACGACAAGATTAACCTGCATAGCTTCTTCTAGCAAATTTGTCATTTATTTTGGTTAAGTTGTACATGAACTACAAGCCAGATTGACCCATCATTGATTAACCATAGAAGAGATTTGATTATTTATTTATTTATTTTTTCTGTTGCAGATATAATGCTTTTTGGCTTCCTGTGCTGGCAAAACATTCCGAATCTTCTCTTGTTGAAGGACCTTTGGTTGTTCCACTTGAGTGTGAGTGGGTCTGGCACTGTCATCGACTCAACCCGGTAAGAATTTATTTAGGGTCATATATTTGACAATTATATGTTGTTGGATTGTTTTCCGATGCTTAACATAGGCTTCTTCAATTTTTTGTTGTTTCTCTTTCAGAAGCAATATCTACTTGATTGCAAGAAATTTTATGGAAAGATACTTGACAACTCCAACGTAGCATCTTCAGTTCAAGGAGTCTGTAAGAAAGAGACTGAAAAGGCATGGGCTGAATTGTACCCTGAAGAATGCTATGAGCTAGACTTTAATGCAACATCTACAGAAGGTTTCGCCGACAAACTTCTGGGGCTTGAAAATTGCTCGAAATATGACTTGCTGTCAGCTGTTAAAAGGCAAAGTACCTTCTTTACCAAGGTATTAAGACGTTATAATTAATCTTCTTCTATGTCCTTTAAGCTAGTTTGACCTTTCTTTCACTGATTAATCTTCTTCTAGACGCATTAAATGTCCCTCTTTAAACTGTTAATTTTTTTAATTGCTACGGATAAAAGCTCAAGTGATGGATGACTTTTTTCTCGAAGAAGCAATTGCCCGTTATAAGGGGTTCCTACATCTGGTTAGGAAAGAAGAAGAGAAGATCCCTTCGTATGTTCCTACCCATGATATTGACCTTATATGGCACACTCACCAGTTGCATCCTGCAGCTTATCTTAAAGACCTAACCATGGTGCTTAAAAAGGCATTACAACATGACGATAGGTCTACTAGACAAAAGTTGGATGTTGGATTTAACCTAGCAAAAGCTCAGTGGGAGAGAACATTTGGAACAATTTACAAAACTGTTGGTGCAAAGTATGGCGACAATAGGAATAAGGTACAACCTTCGTCAACCATCCTCAAACTTGCATGTTTTAAATATGGTTTTATATACTAAGTGGTAACATGATCATAGGCTTCCATTATTTAAGCAGTGTTACATGTATATATATGCCTGCTCTGGTAGATTTGCTTATAGGAAAATGCATTTGCTCTGATAAACCGAATCAAATAACGACAATTTTACTAGATATCCAAGCATGCATTTGGTTGTTCGCTCTGCTTTTCATGTCCTTTTTAATTATAAGAATGTTTGTTGTCTAGCTCTCCATTTCATAAAAATCATTTCAGTCTATTCTTCACTTTTCCTTTCCTTTTGCAGCTTTCTGGAAATTCGGTGGGGGACGAAAACAACCAGCACTGCATATGTGCATTCTCATGTAGGGTATGCATCGTTGAATATGCTCTTCCTGTCCAAGCATCTACTTAAGGAAAAGCGTCGTATGAAAGAGAGAGCGAGTAATTAATGGATCTGGTAGCTCTAGTTTGGCAGTTTGTTATTCAGTAAAGGCTCAAGCATTTGAGAAAACGAGCTATGTATGATGGTCTAGTTAAAATAAAGGCTATTTATAATAAAAAGTGAATATACTATTTTGTAACTTTTGAATAAGTCTATCAAAGAATTTCCCTAATTACAAGGGTAATCATGGCTACAATACACCTAAATTTTATAGTCCAGTTGCTATGAATACATTCTCCTTTAAGGATGAAATCGATTTGTATCTCCCTATTCTTTATATAATATATAGTTGAAAAAAAAGAAAACGAAGAAGAAAATCATGGCCACAATACTAAGATATTTTTCCGTTGTCATAGGTCAATATGTGGTCACATAGCTGCAATATTATCCTTTACGTCCCATAATCATATGATGTGATTAGTCCAATGCATATTTCTACACATGGCATGAACATATAAACTTATAGAACTTGCTATTAAATCCACAATTATAAGAATGAAAAACTCCCCCAAATGCTAGTAGTAATCCAATTTCGTTCATAAAAACTTTATAATGTACATCAATATATGATATTTAAGATATATTAATCCACTTAAGTCCAAGCTTGACCAACCTATAGGTCATAGTTGATGTAATCAAGACCCTAAGAGAATAAAGTGTGAAGCTTGCTTGAAATTTGCTAATTAAGGAGTTAAGAAATGAGCTGAGATGAGCCAAGATCAAGGTGGAAACGTTCAAGTTACTAAAGGAAAAGTGTTGATTTTAGCCTGCCATCCGGATTGTAGCATGGCTACCATCATCCTAGCGGTACTTACCATCCTAATGGTAGTCTAATACCATTCGATGGTGAAAATCCAATCGATTCATATTATAGATATATTAACCGGAGGAGCCACAAGAGTCCAAACATCATTAACTTTAATTTGCCTCAACCCATCTTGTGTAATCTCTACGTAGTCTTCATCTTCACCTTATCACCAAAAGTACTCTCCAACGATGCTTCAACACAGCACCCACTACCCTTACCTTATCATCAAGTTTGCCCTCCAAAGAGGCTTCAACACAACACCCACTACCCCTGGCCTTATTTTCGATTATCATCTCATCATGAAAAATTCCTATTTGAAAAGCAACAGTTCCCTGTGGCAAATCCATATTTAGATCTGTTCCGATTCGCTCCTTTTCGACATTGTTCACCATCTAAGGCACAGAAAGTGCAACAGTTGGGACAGTGAATGAGATAGCAATATGCAGGCTAACTGGGTTTGAATTCTGTCCTATTTCGAACCACCTCTCATCGCAAAACTTTGAAACTGGGACCAGATAATCTTCCAAAGATAGTGATGTAGAGCCTATTATCATCATGTTGTTGCTAGTAGGAGAACGTGATACAAGATCAAAGAGAAGCTCTCGTTCGGGTTCACAGATAAATGAAGCCACCATCTTCTCTCCACGTTCAGAGAGAATACTAAGCAATTGTTTAGTTTTGAAGAACTTGTCTGGTTTCAATTTGGTAAATAGGATGAAAAGACTTCCCTTGTGGCTCTTTGGCGAGTTTCTAAGTCCAACTATCTCTGTTGTTTCAAGAGCATGCAAAACAGAGGACACACGCACACACAAGATGAAAAACGGAAATCTGATATATCATTCACAATAATCTCAAGTTTCTAAAAATACAGAAGCAATAATCACGTGTTCTTACTTGGTAAAAGAAGGTACTCTGCCTCTTGACAGTTGATACTAAATCACAATCTGTGCAATGGTGATGTCCTGGAGAATTTCCAGGAACATCTTCGAATACTATCGCAGCGAAGTCTAACTCGCAGTGTTCTTCAAGATACATTTCAGTCCATAAATCTTCGGTCTCCGCCGTGAATACCCCTTGAAGTGATGATACTACATTTGAGTTGTCAAGTATCTTACCATAGAGCTTCTCACAGTCATATTTATACCGCACCTAAGATCAATAAAATAGGAATAATGTGATGAAAAACAATGCTCGACAAGTAACTTACGTCGACCCCGACTTAAAGACTAAAGTATACGCTAATACTCTAAAACTTCCGACCGGCTTGAGTCTATGACAGTGCCAAACCCACTCACTATCAAGAGGAACAACCGAAGGTCCCTTAGTAATAGGAGATGCGGAATGTTTTCCAAGCAGAGGAAGCCATAACATATTGTATCTGCAGTCAATATTGATAGGATTCACAATTTGCAAACCAACAAATTCTCAAAGATTTTCTGGATGAGGATTTTTGGCTGGAGAAAGTGCTAACTTTGGTTCCATTCTTTATTTTAATCTGGAAAGCAAGAAAGGCGAAGAACAATAGCGGATATCCACAGCTGAAAGTTGCTTTTTGAAGGAAAGGACCTTCATTAAGGCAAGGGTTTTCAGTGCTATCACCATTGTCAACCTAAAAAAGCTTCTAGGATGTTTGACCAATAACAACCAGTCAAGGGATGCAATCTCCAATTGGCACATAAATGTCCCGGTCTTCTTCAAAAGAGCTATGCACTCTAACGTTAAAGCTGACATGTTCTACTCAAAACTTCTACTCAAAGGGTGATTACTTGAGAGTATAGTCTAGGTAACAAACAAAGGTAACTCTCTTCTTTCATTCATAAATCACAACACCGAATCACCTTTAATGATGACCCTCCAGTCCGCTTGAGGCACGCTATGCTCAAGACTTGATTCACTTGAAGCTAGTTATGCTTGAGACCTATTAAGGCCTACTACACATCAAGCCTACTATGCTTAAGTCCCTCTATAGTATTTATGCTTTTCGAGTGTGTATGTGTGTGTAATTGGCGTGTGTGTGATTGAATGCACTAGGGTGTAATGTGTGTTTTGTGTGCGTGAATGGGTGAATTTGAGTAAGCTCAAAGCTTCATACTTTGTTGCAATTATTTTACTATGAATATTTTTCAACAAGTATTGTGTGAAACTTTTTTTTTTTTTCATTTTTTTGGCTTTTTGCTCTTGCATTTAATTAACCATGTATTTATTATACAATTATTGTTTGACACATATGATGAAATTAAGTTTGTACATATATCAGGAGTGCACCATCTATTAATGTATGATTTAAGCAAGTGATTAAGTTTTTTTTCTAATATATACAAAATTTTGTACATTATATACTAATAGATCCTTTTTATTTATGATCATAATATGAATGACTTATAAGTATAATGATATTACTATAAATAACTTAAACAATTAATTTGAAATAGATAACGTATAATTGAATTTTAATATTAATATAAATATAAATAATTTAATTGAACCCCGAGAACTTATAATGAAATATTCCATGAATATGCTCATATGTGGGCCCGTGGCCTATAATAAATGAATAACCATGCTGTCGACCTTTACGCATGGGAGAAGACAACATTTTCGCACAGAAATCGTGTATTCCAAGATATGAAGCTAAATGGAACTTGCTTATGAAAATGAGCTATTGCTTACATTGACCCTTTTGTTTTTTTCTTCCTTTTGTCGTTAACTGCTGTTTTAAGAGTACTTTTTTATTAAATATATAATCAATATTTGAATGGTAAAAAGCTTCTTTTTTTTTTTTCTCTAAGTTTGTTAATAAATATTCATATTAATTGTACCATAAAACCTTATCTCAAGAACAACTCTTAAAAAAGGTTTTTGAAGTTTCCTAATGGACAAATTGGGAATTGTCAGATCTCTTTGTCTCATTTCCCTTCTGGTTTACTTGTCAGTTTCCATTACAACTGTAGAAGAAATTTCATTGCATTTGAGGGAGACCAAGATTCATGACTTCTTTCGTATCATTTATTACTTATTTATCTTCCTCGGATTATTCATTTACTAGCCTCGTTGGCTTTGAAAACATCATTTAATATCAAAAGTAACCAACAGTAAAACAAGACCCCACATTAACATCCAAGCAAAACTCAAATCAGATGAAAAGACTAATTAAATTAGACTAAATCAAATCCAAAATAAGATTTCTTTTTTTATATATATATATAATTTGATTTAGAAAATTCTTAAACTGAAAATTTACAATAAGTAAACAGAATTAAATTGTTATGAACTCTAGAAAATTTCAAAATCATATAATAGCATATTGGTTAAATTAAATAACCAGTTAAGTGTTTTGTCAAATAACTAGAAAGTTAGCAAGCAGCAAGCTATATCACAATCATTACAATTATAAATATTTTTTTATATCATCAGAAATAAAATTAAAAGGCTTTTCCAGACCCCTTTTATCACCCTTTAAAAAAAGAGAGAGAGAGAGATTGTCCAATTGAAATTAGGAAAACTTCTATTGTTGTATGATAGCACTAAAAAAAGGATGTTTAGCTTAATATATATATATATATATCATAAAATTTATATTATTTATTAATTTTAGGTAGAATATTAATCTTTAAGATACATTTAATTTTTTTATTAAATAAATATTGACATCATCAATGGTGTTTGCATAGTGTTAAACGAACTTATTACGGGTATGAAAAATTTTATATCATACATATAAATCTATTTAGATAATTAATTCTAGTTTAGCTCGTGAATCAAACTTATAAAATCTGACCACTTGGTCTGGTTAAAGTTAAACAATAGAACCGTATTATATAATTTAGTTGGATCAGAATATTTAAAAAAAAAAAAAAAAGCGACTTTGTCCATTGCAAGAGGGTATTCTGGAAGTTGTGCCTAATTTTAGGTGAAGTGTCGTAGCACATCGTACAACTAATTATATATGGCAGAACATGTCATGAAAGAGCCGTTGAAAAGTACTATTGATAAGTAAACTATTAGCCGGAGGTAAGGACACCATTTCTTCTTATTTGCTGAATCATATAAGCAACATCTTGAACTATGCAATAATATTATTTACCCTGTTCCTTTAGTGTAATCTTATAGCAATAGTAAGTATTGATTGGTTTATTTATGGGTGTTAGCTGATTCTTTGTAGTATGCATGTTTGATTAAGTCTAATTTTGATATGCCCGGTTTCTGAAAAATTCATATGGTTCCTTTGTTTATGTTTTATTACTATTTTTTTTTTTTTTTTGAATGGATTGGATTGATCTGGAAATGATAAATGCGATGGTTTTTAGTTTTTGCTGATCAGCTTGTTGAGAATTTAGGACTTGCAAACTTTATCTGTATCGAGTTTGCGTATGTGTGAACTGAGGATTGGATTTAAAAATTAATGTCAACTGCTTGATTTTGTAGATGGAAATGGAGCATGAATCCGAGTGGGCTGAAGCTCAAAGGATTAAAATAAGTGTTGACCTGGTGGCTGCAGCCAAAAGGCACCTCGAGTTTCTGGCTGCCGTTGATAGGAACCGTTTTCTTTATGATGGTCCTGTTCTTCAGAGAGCAATTTACAGGTGAACTTCTTGTTTGTCACATGTATGATTTGGTTTATTGAATAGTTAATGGTTGGTCTAAAGCATATTATCATAATGATTGGAATTTGTAAACGAAATTAATCGTGCATTTTCTAAGTGCAATAAGAATTATGTTGGACCTAATGTGTTGGTTGTGGTTTGATCATGGGATTTTAGAAAGCACCAATATTATATATTCAAATGGTAGTTTGACCACAAAAATCCATTCCATAAAGCCAACTATAGTGACTTCACAGATCTTCCGTTTTATGAGTTAAAAATTTTCAGGGATTGATGATCATGTCACAACCTTATAGACTTGCACATGCACTTCAAAGATGATCTGCTTTGGGTGCATTTTTCTCAGTTTGTTCACTTCATCTGCTAATTAATGACAGATACAATGCTTGCTGGCTTCCTTTGCTTGCCAAGCATGCGGAATCTCCTCTTGCTGAAGGAGCTTTAGTTGTTCCGCTTGATTGTGAGTGGGCTTGGCATTGCCACAGGCTCAATCCGGTAGGAAAGTTTATTTGAGTGCTTAACTGTTCCAAATGGGATGATTGCTGAACATTGTAATTCACTCTTTTTCATTTTGGTTTCCAGGTGCAGTATAAATCTGACTGTGAGAAGCTTTTTGGAAGGATCCTCGACAACTCTAATGTGGTATCTTCAGTTCAAGGAGCTTGTAGCAAGCAAACTAAAGAATTATGGAACAGATTGTATCCAACAGAGTGCTATGAAGTCAACTTGGGTGTAGCACCTAAAGAAGATTTCACTGAAAAAAACTTAAAACTCCAAAAGTGTACAACATATGATTTAGTATCTGCTGTTAAAAGGCAGAGTCCTTTCTTTTACCAGGTATTTTCATCAATCACAGGAAGTGCACCGAGATAAACTATTATCCAAGGTTAATGTTACCGGATCAAAACATGTGTTAAAAACTGTTAGTTGATGCTATAGTCTGCTGGTTTTGTTTTCAGTTCTGTCAATTTTTCTTTGTTTTACATGTTTTATGTCAATATAGGGTAGATAAATTGCGACTTAAATCTAGTTCTTCATTCTATAAAACTGTACTGAGAAGTCAATTATCAATTGATATTTGGCCAAGTTCTTTCTACTCCTTTATTTTAAGTATAAGTTTTCATCTCTCTCCACAGGTAGCTAGGCCTCATATGAGTCATGATCTCTTTCTTGAAGAAGCTGCAGCACGCTACAAAGGGTTCCTTCATCTCATTAGAAGAAACAGGGAGAATTCCATAAGGCGTTTCTGCGTTCCTACCTACGACATTGACCTCATATGGCATACTCACCAGTTACACCCTGCTTCTTACTGTGAAGATCTCATGACATTGCTTGGCAAGGTATTGGAGCATGATGACATGGACTCTGACAGATCCAAAGGGCAGAAATTGGATGTTGGATTTACTGAAACGACAAGACAGTGGGAAGAAACTTTTGGTACTAGGTATTGGCAAGCTGGGGCAATGTATCGGGGAGCTGCCCCATCACCTGTCACCACCATGCCTTTCTTATCTGATACAAAGAGCAGCAAGGCATTTTCACCATATAAATACCAAGAAATGGTTCAGATTCCTGAGGTCCAGGTTGTAGAGGTAATTTCTTGTCTCTTTCTTGTATATAATATTTCAATAGTGTACTATATCCACTTAATTTTACTTTGAAATGCCCATCATTTCTCTTGAAGCAATAGGAGCAGGGGTTGACAAACATCAAATTTTTTAACTTGATATGCATTTCTTTAAGAATTAGCTGTTTGATCACCATGATGGCTCTGGTAGATGATTTGTTTACAATAATAGAAACCTTTACTTCAACAACAGATTACTGTTATAAGATCATTATGGAAATAAAGGGCTTTCGATTTAATGTTTGTCTCCGGCCTCTATGTCTATTTGGTTTTAGGAATATACTCTAAAAGCTTCCTCTCATATTTATGCGTGTATTTTGCTGTTTTCTTTCCTTACAGGTACTTTTGGAGATTGTTGGTGTTAAAGACTTGCCTGAAAACCCAAGGGGAAGCTTCTATGTCTCATTTACGAAATCAAAGCCTGATACATTCTTCAATGTTAAGAGAAGGCTTAGTATTTTGTCACAATCAGAGGAGAAAATGGTAGCTTCATTCATTTGTGAACCTAAAGGGGAACTGCTTTTTGAACTTGTATCTTATTCTTCATCCAGCTTACTTGTAAAGAAAACATCAAAAGTAGTTGGCTCTACATCACTCTCTTTGGAAGATTATTTGGTCCCAGTTTCAAAACTTTCTGATCAAAAATGGTTTGAGTTAAAACCTTGTTCTGGCTGTGAAACTTCCAAGCCGATCAGCCTACATATTGCTGTCTCATTTTCTGTTCCAACTACTGACCCATATATGCTTCATATGGTTCCTTTGCGGCCTTTTGGTAAAAGTTCCTGCATTTTCCCACTTCCTGCAAGGGTTCAACATGCCAAAAGTGGGACGCGTTTCATCAGTGATGATGGTAGTGAGATTATAAGTTTCCAAATGAGGTATGCTACTTTCCATTTACAAGCTATTTGTAAAATGTGCTTACCCAAAAAAAATTGGTGAAATGTTTTCCCAATAAAAATCCTGTATATGTCATCATCCAATACTAAAGTGAAAAGAATTGTACAGCTTTACACAATGTAACCATTATGTTATTTAGAAGGTTGGTCAGTGCTGCATGGTACGGCAGTATTAAGGTTACCTATCTATCCATACATTCGGAAGGAATTATATTAGCCATTACTATTTGCTTGTTGAGACTTGTATACCGTATTGACTCATAATTGAATCAGAAAGGGATCTGCATGATTTTTAGTTGACAAATCTGCAGTGAAGAGATCATCTGTTCTCTAGTCGCTAAAGTCATTGTAGCTTCAGGATTAAAGTAAATTATTCATCTTGCTAATTAAGAAACAATATAAACTGGCTTTCTGCTATTAAAGATGCATGACTAGAAGTAGCAGAAAAGTATGTTAGGAAAGCACTGTCTGGATTGAAGATATTAGCTGGGTATTGCTTGGACTAATGATATTAGCTGAAGCTCTATGTTTTTCTCTTTGAGTGAAGCACACGGTCTGAATAGTACCATACCATGATGATTTAGTTTTTTCATTTCTTATGCTCCCAACAAGAGGTATTGATACTACAGAAGGGACTGCACTAGCCTCAAATCAAATCATAATAGAAGCAAGATGACTCTTCATGATGGCTATTTATAGCCTCTCATAGTTTTTTTTTTTTTCTTTTTTCAAGAAACTGTCTATTTCGGCTTCCTTGTTTCTATTAGGAGCTTCAAGAAGGATGAGGCTAAGGAAGACTGCAAGAAACAGGTAACTGCCAGCACTAAGTTAGGGGAAACATGTATACTGGCAAAATGCTTGGACTCAGGAATGTGGTCAATGCTGGATTCTCATTGGTCTCTCCTGTTTCAAAAAAATTCTGCTGAAGATAGTGCCCTGTGTGAGCTAATTGGTGGCAAAATGGTATTGTTCATCGTATCCTCCATTCCCTTCTCTAGAGAAATTCGTTGCTCTTGTGTAATATCTGCTGCATCTAGGGTTATTTGCTATAAACAACATAGTAAGCCTTATCCCAATAGGCAGACTGCTGTGTTTTCATCATGGAATGATCAGAAGGTTTTATACTTTATGATTTTGTGCAGCAAACAACATTCCTAGCTGGCTTTCCCTGGTTAGCTTAATATGGCTGACCTCAAAACTGATTGGATGTGTTTGATATGCACAGATCTTGTTTTATATATCTCAGCCCAAACAGTTTTTGAAGAAAATTGACATTTAAAATGTTTCAATAGAAGTTCTTTAGTGAATGGCTGCATATGATATATTAAATACTAATTGGTATTCTTTGTGCATCTTACTTGAAACCATCTATGGAGAAGCTGCGGCTCTGCAATGAGATGGTGGGAGAAATACAGCAAAGCAATATCAAACATAAATTTGTTGTATTGGTGACCAACATGATTCTTACAGTATAAAAATATTCGATTTTTTAATGGTCAGTGTAACATTCTAACTGCCAAATTAGTATTGTACGGTGTAAATCTGTGATAGAAGTACCTGTAGTTTTGTATCAATCTCATTTTGAATTTATAGTGAACTTGGCAGTTTTAGAAGAATTTATTTAGCCTGAGTCCACCAACTCCCGTATTTGCCTTAGTCGTCATTGTTGTCATATAGGATCAGGATATCCTTCCTTTGCTCCCATTAGCTGTTAATTTCCCTACAAATCCTTAGCATAACATTTCTTTTGCTAGTTCTGAATTATTAAATTTCTTAATCTGCAATGCCTCTTTTCTTTGGTCTTCAGCTTTTTTGGCTAGTGAACTTTCATTAATTTCCTATGTTGATTGTATGATGGGTTGTTCAATTAAATCCTCTGAAAACAACTGTACCTTGGGTTTCAGGTGAAATTTCTCCCAGGGAGAAAGCTGGAATATGAACCTAAAAATTGTGACAGGCAAAGCAATGATCGTTACTTTATTACAGCTGTCGAATTCTCTGCTGAAGATCCATATGGAAAAGCAGTGGCCTTGATTGACTTAAAGTCTGGAATGGTCAAGGTATCCTATATTGATTAGTTGAATATTGCAAAATTGCTCGCAGAGAATTTTATCCTCATCTCTCTCTCTGTCTCTCTTTTATTTATTTATTTATTTTTTGTTCACTGTATAGGTAAAGGGTGAAACCCTTCTGTTGCCTGTGGTTATATCTGCATTTATATTATCAGATATTCTGAAAAATGACGGATATAATGGTCTCAGTGCTTCTGGTAAAAATATGAAAACAGCAAAGAAAGATACAAAGGTCAGTGAGAATCATGCAGATATCAATGAACATGACATGACACCAACAGTGGAGAGTGGAGAAGGGTTAAAATTAGACGTTGCTAATGGGACTATCGGAGTTCCTACTGCAGTCCTTTCAACTTCTGCTGGCTGTGGTGGAAAATGTGGAAGTGGGTGTGGCAGTGGATGTGGTAATATGGTGAAAAGTAGTGGATGCGGTGGGTGTGGTGGTGGTGGTTGTGGTAGTGGGTGCGGTAATATGGTGAGTAGTGGTGGATGCGGTGGATGTGGTGGTAGTGGTGGATGTGGTGGGGGGTGCGGTGGGGGATGCGGTGGCCGTGTTAACAATTAGCCCAAAGAGGTAAACTCCCTAATGAAAAGTGGAGGGTGCAGAAGTGGTTGCGGTAGTGGTTGTGGTGGAGCTCTGCACGGGAAATCATCTTGAGAATATGCCTTGCAACAACCAGAGGAATTACCATTGGTGCTAAATGCAGCACATTAGCTTTTGGTTGCTGCTATGGTTGGTTTTTCAGGTGATGTTGGTTTATTGTTTACTAAAAATCATGTCATATTTCTTCCTTCTTGAGGAGTTAATGTTGCACATATACTGCGAGCCTGCCGTCAAATAATGGCTTCGCTTTTAAGTTGATGTCCAAGTCCTCCCACAGAAACTCGAGGCTTGTGATGCCGAGAATAAGACTATGAATCTGTTCTTATTGTATCTAAGTAAGTGAACTTTGTCCAAACCCGGCTATGTACTCATATGTGGATCAGTGTAAATAATAAATTTGAAAGTGTTCTTGTGTAGTTTGAGCATATTCCTTTAAGATAGGGTGCGTCATATTCCACAAACAAAACTGATCCCCAGGAGATCCCCACTTCAGTATGACTTTCAAACGAAGTGATCGGCATGCGAGATTCGGACTAACCTATTGAATATGATTCTTGAAATATTTCATCCGTTCCGAATAATTGTTCTTGTACTTTTGACAAGGAAAATACTCAACAAAGGAATCACTTTTCCTCCGAATGACATGGAGCTGCTTTGTTCTTGAACAAAAAATGATAGAAGTAGTGAATGACGTCTCTAGAATTGGAAGTCGGCAGTAATTGGTATCATGTCCAGGTGTTTTTGTTGTCCTTAGATTACTTGGTTGATAGAATAAAAGAGAAATTTTTGGTTGCTGACTGATTCGGAATACAGACTCGTTAATCCTATTTTCGATTTATGTATCAAAGTTCCAATCGAGTTCATATAATCAAAGGTAAATGTTAAAATGTCTGAAGTTTAATTTCCAAACTCTAAATCGAAATATAGGTGATGTGTTGGAATTTCCGAGTGTTAGCAGAAAAAGAGCATGCTCCACATTGATTGAGATGTGATAAATCTACGAAACATCCCTGTATGCAACAGAAATATGTAAGGCTTTAAAGTGCTATTTACCACATTTTACAATACATAGGTATAAAAAGACATATATCATACAAACATATAACATATATACATCTGACAAACTCTAGTTATTGCCCGTTTCCAATTAACTAAACATACAAAAAAAAATTGTCTTAATAGGAGAAGAAACCTAGAAATTCATACCATTCACAACTTGTCCTCAGTTTCACAAAATATTTCAAAATACACAATGAGCATCAAGTTCATACCTACCCTATCCTGGTATTGACATCAGCGCAACCACAAATAGCAACCAATAATCAAGGTCCCATTGTTTTTAGGTCAATTAATCTAAGCCTATACACACAACCATACGGACAATAGTATCCCACTTACTTGGAACTTGCTGACCAACTTTCGAAAATTTCTATCATATTGAAGCTTATTTTAGGGGCAGCCATTCTCAATATTTTGTGCCAATTTTAGGATAAAAAAAAGGGAAATATCTCATCTCCAGACTAACCTATGTTTGGGTATGTATGGAGATAATGCAATCATTGATGAGCCTTGGTCAATGGTGGGATGCCTATTCATATTGAAAAGGTGAAATTGTGACCAAAAAAAAAACCTAGAAGGTTTAGAGTTTGAATATTTTGTTTAGTGGATTCAAATCTATAGTTTGCCTTTGCATATGCTATTTGCGAACAACTCAAGAAACATTGGATAGATTGGCAAAGTTATAGAGGTTGAAGGCACACAAACAATAAAAAGAGATTTTTTGAGCTAAAGTTCCCTTTAATATCTCAAAGCCAACAATAGATGGATTATGGATTAAGCTCATTGATGAAGACAAGCTTTGGATTTCCTTAAAATATGAAGAGTTGTCCAAAAAACTTTGCTTGTGGCCTCATAGGACATCTAGAGAATCATTGTTCCATAAATGATAATCCCCAATATGCCTTCTTTTTTCAAATATTTTTACGAATACGTTTTTTTGATATAGAAGTACATTTTTTTGGAACTGCCTTGAAAAAATTTTAAAGGTCATTAATTTCTCTAGTTGGATGTGAAAGACAATTGTTCAAACAATTTTATTTCATTTTATTTTTTAGATATTGTATAGAATAAAAATTGGAAAGATTATGATAGCAAGATTTAATTGAAAACAACCCAATCTTTTCACTAGGTCAAACTATTGTATCTTCTAGATTGCAAGAACCTATTGGAATGCTCTACATGGTTTGTGTATTCACTTTTGAAAACTAAGTAATGGATTGGCCATAAATTCCAAGTTGAAGCCTCATGATTAATCACATCCTTAACTTTAAGATTTGAATTGGGGTGTTTAGGGGTCTAGGAGAAAGAGTAAAACCAACTAATAATGGTATCCAAGGGTCTGGTAAGAAATTCAATTTATCTTCTGTCCTAACTTATAACCAAAGATTATTAGAAATAGGCTCTTTAGCTACTTAAATGCTTTATCACACTAAGGAAACTTTACCTACCTTTTTAGAGCTCAAAAATCATCCTTATGAAAATAAAATGTTTTTTTAGAAATCCAACCCAAAAAGCTTATGAATTATTTAAATCCGGGCAAGCTATTTTTCTTAAGAGAGCTCTATTAAAAGTTTGAAGATATCAAAAGCTACAAACTTCCAACATGCTTTGTTTCGATAACAACCTCTAATTTTCCCAATGCATTCTATCACATCCTTTGAATCTTCTCATAAAAAATTAGCAATTAAGTTATATACCTTCCTACACCACCACTTTGAAAAATTAAAGGCAATCATCGAGTACGTAGCAATTGCATGAGCAATAGCTTTAACAGTTACTTCCTTCTCTCTAGTAGATATAAGATTTTCTTTCTAACCCTAATATTTCATGGCAATTCTAGCTTTGGTAGCTTCTAAAACCTTGTTTTTAGATCTCCCCTACAAATATGGGAGACCTACATACTTACTTGGTTTATTCTAAGGATTAGTGTTAAGGATGAGACAACAATCAATTTGACATCCTTGGAAGTAGAATTGCTAAAATGCAAAGAGGAGGAGGACTTTTGAAAATTCACTAGTTGACATAAAATTGCACAATAACTATCTAAAATGCATTTTAAACCTTAAAGGTTTTGTTAAATGACTTTAAAGAAAAACAAGGCATCAAGGAAAAATGGATGACTAAGTACAAGACTATTTCTTTTTTATTTTCATTTCCTCTAAAAGACCTTGGTTATTAACTTTCTGAATCTTTTTTAACAAGTATCATCTACTAAAAGAGATAGATAAGGGGAGATAGGATTCTATTATGTAATATTTCTATTGGATAGAATTATGGACTACTCTTTTGCTATTCGTGAAGAGACTGTAAGAAATAGCGATGACACAATTCATAATCCAACTAATCCATTTATGAGTGAAACCCTTTTTAATCATAATTGCTTCTAAGAAAGATCACTTTATTCTATCATAAGATTTTGCAATATCAATCTTTAAAGAAAAAAAAATTGTTATTTTCTTTTATTTCAATTTTTAGAAAGTGAAAGATCTCATGAGCCATTGTCACATAATCTTAGATAAGCCAACAAGTGATGTGGACACTTTGAAAAGGAGTAACAATGGAGACTAAAAATAAGTTGCAAACTATTAGAAAGGACTTTAGAGATGGTCTTATGAACAAATCTACACTGATTGTGCAAATTTGAGAAATACAATCGTGAAGTTTGGACTTTAGGAATTAAAACATTGTCCATGTTATTAAAGCTAAGAGGGAGCAAACCTGAATGCCAGAATTTCCTTACCACCGCTGGCATAAATGGATCCACAGTTACCCTATGTAATTAATATAAGTGACCATTAAACCCGTTTAGAACTATAGTTTTCGAACTTCACAGTTGGGATTTAGCTTCTTTTACCTCATCTCCTTTTAGAGGTCGAGTTGACCAATCATTAAGACCAGGGTAATTATATTCCCAACATAATCGACAACTGAATCAACATGAGAAGCATTTCCAACAGTAAAAATATTGGAATGAAAATCCAAGAAAGCCTGGTTTACATCCCCTTCATCTGTGAGCCAAAAACCGGATGCATTTTTATTTCAAAGGCTCTATTCTTTACTCTCCTCTTCAAAGTCTGTTGACGTAGGTACATGATATTTTTATCCCGATGTTTTAACCAATTGAATCTGGATAGTTGATGCCAATAAAGCTCTTGCCCAAGAGCATATTCAAGTGACTGCTGCAACGTTTATTCCCTATTGATCAGCCTCATCCACCTCCATAAACTAGAAATCAACAAGATTATAGTTCATCTCATCTTGTACTCTTGTATTATAATATGCCTATTTACTTTGCTTCATCTGATCAATGCATGTTCACAGGCCTCTGGTTTATGCATCACACCAAGAAAGTTAGTAGGTTTATTAATCTCTCGCCAACTCTTCTCTATTACCTCTTTTAGACCGTCCACATGCATCCAATGTTGCTTAAATTCAAAATTCGTGGACATCTGGTATCGCACTTATTTGTTTCCACCAGCAAAGGAGAGTAATCAAAATTCGAGGACATCTGCGCATCACATATTGACCGACTTAGATGACTTTCCTTCAAGAACATACCTAAATTAGTGTTCATCATTTAGCATTTATTTCAACTTCTCTTTTCTAGCATTGTGTTCTGTTAACAGGGAGGATGATTCTTGCATCTTATCGCCGGTGCGTACTACTCTAGCAGTCGGTTGAGGAATAGATCTTGCCCTGACGCTTGATTAAATTTTTTTAGGAACAAAGCTTGGAAAAATAAGCTTCAGTATAAACATAGTAGTGCTTCGTCTTCCTACGTTGTTAATATAAAAAATTTGAAAACTAATTTAGAGCCTAAATTGCATGCCAAAACAAAAACACTACCCTTGGGCTAGGAGATTGTGTACGAAGTCATTAGCTGCTAATCCTAATTCATTTTATAGGAAGCTTATAAATCTGATTGGTGTTCAATTGCATCTATTTGTTGATAAGTTCTTATAGTGTTTTCAATGATTTTACATGTATTTTATAGGAATTCGGTACTTAATTAGATAATATTTGGATTTTAGGCTTGGATGAGCATTTGAGAAAGATAAGAACGAAATGAATCAAGTTCCACTTAATTTAGAATTAAATTGAAGAAGTTACGAGTATTTGAAAGTCAACACAGCCATTCAACATGACAATGTTGAAGATACGTTTGTGTAAGCAAGCAATTAGAAAGGTACATGAGGATTAGACACAACCATGTTGAAGGTTGTGTAACTCTCAAATGAAGAAGCAAGTTCAGCATGGCCATGTTAAGAAGATAATGTTGGTCAACATAACCTAACAAATGCAACCATTTCAAGGTCATGTTGGTAATTTTTCCCAAAATATGGATAAGGTTTAATGGATTTAAGAAGATTTTCTCAACATGACCTAAACATAACCTTGTTGAAAGGTTGTGTTGAGGTCACTTTAATGAAATTTCCATGCAATATAAATAGGAAGAAGAAAACCCTAGAGCAAACTTTTATCATGCAAATTAGAGATGCTCTTGGGCTTGAGAAGACTTTGAAGAGCAACTTTTTACAACTTCAAGAGTGAAAGATCAAATTGACGCAAGGGGTTTTTAGGTTCATCTTTTCTTTTCTATTCTTTCAATATCCTTTGAACATGAAGTTTAGAGCTTAAAGCCTTAGTATTTAGACTTGTGGAATTTATGATTATTATGTAACTTTATCTTTTATCTTTGAATTCAATGAAATCTTTAGTTCTTGGGTCAATTATGTGTTCTTTCTTTGAATTGAATTGATATTTCTAGAGTATCGATTTAATTATTTGATATTATATGCATTAATTGAGAAATCTTGTATACTATTAGATTTAAACATAATTGAAGTGTGTTGCATGAAATCATAGAAATAAGATAGCATATTTCTTCTAGACTAGTGTTAATCTAATAGAAGAATTCACAAATCTTTAATGCAATCTTAAGAATTTTGATTAGGAAGAGATTTTGGTTGATTATCTTAAGATTGGAAGTTAGGAAACTTGAGAAAATTGCCATTTTACTTAAGGAATTCTCATGGTCAAGAAATTAAAGATGAAATTGAATGATCTTTAACAAGTTGCATAACTTTAGGGAAAGTAACGTCTAGATACATATTCTAAAAACCTTGAAATTAGTCTATCATTACTCTACTTTTCTAATTGATTTAAGCCTTATTGTTAACTTTGCAGTTAATCAATTTAAAAATCTTTATTTTAGTTAAATTGATTAAAATTTGTTAATTAGCTAATAAGAAAAAAGTTAGTATTAGTATTTATAGTCTCTGAGAGACTACATCCGCATTTAATTTGCTTTACTATAGAACTTATAGATGTGCTTGCCAACATCAAAATCCTTCTTGGCTGTGATTATGATGAATTGGCAAAACATTTGTCCCTCCATTGCTATTGTGTACAACCAATTTGTTTCACATTTTACTAACCTCTAGTTGATAAGTTTGATACTTCTAAGATTAATCTCTAGCTTGAATCTCCAACTAGGATTAGTATTCTCTTAGTAGCTCCAATACTCAATCTTCAAAATTGCAATTACATGATGGCATGTTTAGAAGCATAAGAATGATTATCTAGTCAACACCGCTTTGTCTAACCCAAGGAAGGTAATTATGCCAATATTAGAAGATATAAATGATATTAGCAAAATATATGTTCCATAGATTTTTACTACTTATGGATGATAGAAGTATCTAGTGAGATGGTGTCCTCTAATAAAAGCTTCATTAAGTTAACTACAATGGAGCATCAAATTCGATCAATCATGATGGGGGGATTGGTATTCTGTCTCAAAATTCTTTATAGGATTTGCTAAAGGTAACTACTATTAAGGGTACAACTAGGCAGGTCATTATAGGATACCCAACCCATCTAACCTTATAAAAACTCTATAGATATAGGGGTTTTATAGGTTTTGAGACTTGATTTAAATTTTATAGGCTTTATGATTGGGTTTTAGGATTAAAAAAATCTTGATGGGAAACCCAACTTGCTAAAAAAAAACATTATAATGTATTAATAATAATATTTGCTTTTATCCTACACCTCATGCACAATTTACACTAATTTTGCATTATACAATACATTTAATTTTAAAACTTCATTTGTGTAAATTAGTAAGTATAACCATAACTCTACCTAACTACTCTATACACTATTCTCTATTTTATTTTGTCTTAACCTTATAAAAACTCAACTTGCTTGGGGCAAATTTCGAGATTAAGAGGAAAAACTCTATAGGATTTTCATAAGTTTTTGGGAAATACTAAATCTTATAGGGGCAAATTAGGATTTTAAAACCCATCCTAAAACTACCCCGATTGCATCCCTAACAACTATGCATATAGGAGGGGTAAA
Organism: Laguncularia racemosa; assembly: GCA_037954665.1. Lineage (NCBI taxonomy): Eukaryota > Viridiplantae > Streptophyta > Magnoliopsida > Myrtales > Combretaceae > Laguncularia > Laguncularia racemosa. The sequence goes on along the minus strand of JBBMOL010000063.1, from coordinate 2,865,459 downwards.
TAGCAATGTGTTCGAAGCTCTGGTCTTTAAAGAGGAATTAACTTTAACTTAAAAAAGAAATTCAAGTTGAGTCATTATGGAAACTAATTCAAAACTCCTTTTTGACATGATTTCTTCTAATAAAGCTATTTCATGGATGAACCATAGGGATAGTTGAAGACATTAAGTTGTTAAAAAACTCTTTTACATGTTTTTCTTTAATTTTCAACGAAGTTAATGTGTGTGCCGACTAGATTGTTACTCAATGAATGGTTAGGATATGTTGCAATTTTTTAGGTTGTTAAACCCCTAACCCTGTAGCTAAATTGTTGTTTGTGCATTGAAAGTCTCATCCACTAGACTCTCGTTGCTAATGCTTTTAGAATGATTATGTTTTAGCGAGCAATAAATAAATAAAGTGAATGATGCAAAACATAGGATGGTTATCTCCATTCTAAAAGATTTTCCTTTTTGCAAGTCGATTTGATACGATTCAATATGATTTAATCTAGGTTTCAATTTAGTTTGATGGATAGCCTTACTTATAAATCATTATGTTATATTTAACATCATTTGAAGAAATGGAATAGGGTATAATAGTATAAGCATAAGATAAAATAGAATAATTGGGGAGAAAAATGTAGCATGATCTCATCAACTATTGTTAATTTATGATTGCAATAAAAACTTTGGAGAAAAAAATATTTTATCTTTAGAACTCGAGAAAATGTACATTCTCTTATTGGTACACTTGGTATATAGAAATGGACATGCAAAGAAATCGTAATTTCATGTTCAATTTGCTTTCTTATGGTTGAATATAATTATGAAAATTTATATTGCAATACCAGAAAATAGACAATTCAAATCTAGAATTGGAAGGAAAGAATTGGAACTCAATTACATCTTAATAAAAGGATATTACAAATGAACCCTATATATATATATATATATATATGCATATGTTTTAACTTATATGAAATATTACATCTATATACTAGATTATAGAACATGTTACTAAATTGATTTCATAAAGCTAATTACCAATTTAGGCCACACAATGCTCAATATTAAAAAGTTTTTTTTTTTAATCCTTTAATAGGCATCAAAACATGATGTTAAATCTATTAATTGGGGGGAATTTTATGGTCCAGTCACTTAAAAGTGACTAGATGATATAGTCGCTCCTTTTGAATACAGTAAAATCACTCTAATTATATTAAAATAAGGCTTATTAACAATTAAAAAAAAAAACTATTGGCAGTCGTATGAAAACTAATGAGAGCCTTTAAAGACTATCGAAGGTTTTTTTTTTAATAGTAAAACGCTCTCAATCACAATAAATAAAGGTTGTTTACAGTAAAAAGTGACTAGACCATAAAATTTCTTATAAGTTAGATGGTATATAGAAATTTCAAGATAAACATTACCTATATTACTAACAAGAATTTCCCTTGATCTTAGCCGGCTTTATCCTCCTAAGAACATAAAAACACCGGTTTTTTAACGAATATGGGATACTTTTTAAAAATAATTACTAATATAAGGTCTTTTATAAAGTTATTAAAAAATTGGAGAGTGAAGACATATATTGTGTATGCACATTTACTGTTTAAGAAAATGTTGAACCGAAGTTCTATACAATGTATGCACCTTTAGTATAATATTATACACTAAATGTGCATGCACTATATGCACCTTCTGCTCATCACTACTTTAAAACACAAAACGAATAGAACAGAAGGGCACAAAAACATACAAAACAAAAAACCAAACTCCCTCTCTTGACACCTATCTCTACAAACCTCTAAAATCATCTAAGAAGATTGATTTTTCTCACCAAAAAAAGTAATTCAAACATATTTGTAGTATTATTTACTTAGATTTTGTTGAATTTACTTTAATTTACATCTAAAATACACAAAAACCCCAATAGTTGCATAGTGTATAAATATTGATATTTTGTTGATTAAATCATGAAATATGTTGTGTAATATTATGTTTCTAGTGTATAGATGATAGGTTGTATGTATTGGTTGTTATTACACATTTGATTAAGTAAGATATATCAACAAATTAATATTGCATACCAAGTATTTGTTAAAATGCCTCAATGGAATATAGTAGAAGTTTGGAAGCTTTAGAAGTATTGTGCATGTCCACTAAGATTGGGCATGTTTGTTAGGCTCAAACTAATACATAATATCCTCGTATTAATATGTTATTGTTGCACATTAGATTAAGCAAGATATGCTTATGAAATAATGTTGCAATGCAAGTGTTTGTTAAAATGCCTAAATAGAATGTAAGAGAAGTTTGTAAGCCTTGAAAATGGTTGATTTTGTGAAGTTTGTTGTTTATGTTTTTGGAAATATTATGAATGGCAATCGGGGGGCAAAGTACAATATGGATGCAATAAAGAAATTGAAAATCAAAAGAAATGCCAAATATGATAAAATTCTTCATAAGATATATAAGAGTATTGGCATTGATCCTAATGCAGTTACAGTGGAGATATTGTGCAGGCACCCTCACTATCATAGTGCTAATATATCCTATTATTTAATGGTCATTAGGGATGATGATAATGTTGAGAGCCTTATTGAAATGGTCGAAGCTTTAGGGGAAGAGTGCATACAGCATTTTTATGTCAATATTATTGACATTTCATGACCTCCTCCTCCTCAATGCACACTTTGAGCAAGCACTTCTACTTATACAACATCGCATGTGCAAGAAGTTAATGTCGATCCACCAGATGTTGAGGAGAATGATTTGATGCCTATATTTCAACAATCATGTGAGGTTGAAAACAAAGTTGAAGAAGAAATTGGTCCAGTCCTTCATGAGCCTATAGCAGATGATTCAGAGTTTGATGGTGATAGCAATAGTTCCAAAGATAATGATTAGACACACGGAAACATTGTTTATGAGGTACCCTAAGCAAACCCTTCTATGTCATTACAATTCATGGAAGCACTAGTAAACCTATCTAAAAATGAGATGGCAAATGTGGTAGCGCAAGATACTATTCTATTATTCAATGTTGGTGGAAGTGAGGGCTACATACGATTCGAGGAAACTAAGAATGCAATGTATAGTAACTTGGGTAACAGTAAAGAGCTTGGTAAAGGGATGAGATTCAATAGCAAGAAAGATCTCATTCAAGTAGTTAAGATGTACCACATCAAAAACCATTGTAGCTTTAATGTGGAAGAATCAAAGAGTGTTGTATGGTTTATATTCTATGCAGAAAGAGATAGCAATTATAAGTAAAGACTATGAGCATGCAAAAAAAAAAAGCTAAAGGAGCTTTTTGTCACTACTAAATACAAAGGGCATCACACATGTGTAAATCCCATCATAAACCAGGATCATCCTCAGCTTGATTGCAATATGATAGCTAGTTGCTTTCTTAATGTCATTAGGGAAAACCCTGACACAAAGATTGCCTCTCTTAGGATTATAGTCGAAGATAACTTTGGCTACACAGCATTTACAAGAAGGGCATAGGAAGGCAAGTGAAAGACGACTGAGATTGTATTTGGTAACTAGGAAAAATCATACAATGAGCAACCAAATATTTTAATGCAATCAAGAATAATAATCCTAGAACATAGCTTGACTAGGGCTGTTATAGATTGCTAGAACCTAGGAAGTCATATTTAAAGTGAGTCTTATAGACGTTCAGTCCATGAGTAGAGCCCTTCAAGTACTACAAACCAGTGGTATGTATTGATGGTACTTTTTTGTATAGAAAATACACACATCACGTCATTTGCAACATTGATGGAAGCAATCATATAGTCCCCTTAGCATTTGCCTTAGTTGATGAGGAGTCAATAGAGACATGGGGATAGTTTCTAATACACCTAAAGCAACATGTTGTCAATGAGTGAGAAGGATGTGAAACCAGCTACCTCATTTCTAATAGACACAAGGGCATTGACTCCACAATTATCAAAGAATCTATTAGATAGACTCTCTTCGCTGGTGGAGGTTCTACTTATGCCACATTGCAAGTACTTTTAACACTACTCATAAGAATATACAATGTAAGAAGTTGGTAACATATGCATGGATACAAGCATGGGCAAGAAAATTTAAACATATAATGTAACGCGTAGGTGCAATAAAGGAAGATGCCCCAGCTTGGTTCAATAACATTACCTTAAAGCAGTGGACACTTATGCATGATAGCGAGTACTATTTTGGCAATATGACAACAAACATTGCTGAAGCATATAATTTATTTTTGAAAAATGCTTGAGGCTTATTAGTGATTGCTCTTGTGAGGAAGATTTTCTACAATTGCGTTATCAACTAAGACGAATGGTACAATGATTCCATGGAAGCAATAGCAATGAATAAGGTATTTACAAAATACGCGTATAAGTTTATTGGAAAGTGGAGCCAACTCCCATAAGGTGGTCGTTTACAATAGACGTGATAGAGTGTTTTAGGTGGTAATAAGAAGCCAACGAGTAGCAAATGGATTGAAAGGAGGAGGCAAGACTCATACAATTGACTTCAATAATAGCATATGCACATGTAGCAAATGGCAAATATATGAGGTTCCATGTTCACATGAATGTGCAACAATGACATATTTGAGGGTTGTCTTTTCTCCTGCTATTAGGCCTTGGTAAAAGTGAATGCATCAGCTACAAATGTATTAAACCCACTTTATGCCAATCAAAGATGACATTAACTAGGCAAGACCTAACTTTCCATATCTCTAACTACATCAAATCCTCCTACGTAAAAAAAGGTAAGCCTAGAAGAAGATAATATCACATGGAGATAGACTTAAAGGGGGCTTCAAAGCGAATGTTATGTAGTTTTTGTGGAATAGAGGGCCACAATAAAAGAACATGTCCATAGAGAAATAGGCATGGTAAATAACAAAAGACCATGCCGAAAAAAAAATCTATGTCATTGCTTAAATTTAGTTTTGTGTATATTAAGTTTAAGGTTGCATTTTATATGGTAATAACATACTGTGTTTCATTTTGCATATTAGATAAAGCCTAGACCAGTCGATAGATTAGTTCTGATTGATTAAGATAGTCACCACTCACAAACTGTATAGGATGGAAAGGTATCTATTTTGCCATATGAATATTTGTGTTTCCCTATCTATGAATGATGTCACATATAATGTAAACATGTCTTTTCGAGGAGACTCTTAGCTTGTGGTCCAATGGCGTGAGTTAAAGTTGCGTACTGACTAGTGAGACATTCCTTTAGATGCATGCATGGAGCCATATCTTGCATAGGTGAGTTTTTTAAGGCTAAGTTGTTTGCCATTTATTTAACTTGACTAGCACTTGATCATAGCTTCAATAGAACATTGGAAGCCCAAGACCCTTACATTCCATATAGCTCATGGGGAAGCTACTATTACCCTATAGGACATTGAGTTACAATTTGGTCTCCCTACCGATGAATAGGTAGTGATAGATAGCACTAACCTCTTATGGTCATGCACGATAGAGCATTTACTTGGCTGAAGCCTTAGAGTGAAGAATATTAGAGGGGGATAGGTAAGCCTGTCATGGTTAAGGGATGAGTTCTAAGTGTTACCAGCAGGTGCTAATGATGAGCAAGTTAAGCACCACACCTATGCATACATATTGCATTTGCTGGGATGGTTTATATTTGCAAATAAATCCAACTCCCTCATTCACTATATGTTTTTACCCCTTTTAGAGGACTTTGCCGTTGCAGGGCAGTACATTGTTCAATTATTCTAATATTTCAATATGTATTGCCTCAACACTAACTCTTACATGTTATAGTTTAGGTCGTATGGCAGTTATATCTCAAGGAGACCATTTCAATCCCCACCACCACCTTTCTTTGGGAGGCAAATCTAGACAACTAGAGTTCCACTTATATGTTGCCACCCCGATTGTGTTGTCCACTAGTTTAGCGATTACCAGATGATTTCACACTCAATTGACACAAAGGTAAGATTGCAAAATATTGATTTACAAGGGATAATGGATACTAACTGGCTTAGCCTACATGCTCTATACATTGCCATGTGGAATGAGCTCCATGCCCAACTAGTGTAGATAGAGGGTACTTTCAGAGTTAATCCAAAGTACATAACATGGTACATACAAATAAGCAAGCACTATATAGGGTGTACTAAAACCATTTTTAGCTAATTAGTAAGTTGATTATCTAAGTCTAACTGATAGCTTAATAACTATACTTGTACCAATGCTCTTTTATACAACTTTCTATCCAAGCTGATACATTTGAAAGAATCAGACTATCTCCTAACCACACAATAGCTATATCATTCACTAAAAATGGGATTCAACTTTTAGAGGATCATGGAGAGGTTTAGATATTCTGTGGACCTTACCATCGGCATCAACATGAGGCTCCTAGGGTAGCAGCTAGTCAGCAATAAGTTTAGGATGAGCCAATTGCACCACCTTAGCATGGGGTTAGGGCTAGAGTTAGAGGACTTAAGCAGACATTTAGCTAGGATCAACAGCAAGTGGATGTATCTAACTTACTAAGGTATCTTGCTCCACCGAAAGCATTTACCGATGTTGCACCTATCTTGACTTCACACCCAAAGCCATATAGTAGCACTTACATGACCAAGTACATGGTTGGCAACTGGGCAACTAGCTCTAGCTTATTTAAGACCCCTTCTCCTGAGTATTAGGGTTATCCTACCTTTACTCCACCAACTTCACAAAAGAGACACCATGACATACAACATGGTGAAAGTTCCAGTCAGTGGAGTTCAGTACCTCCTCAAGACTTTGACAAGACACCTAACCAACAAAACCCAACATAAGAGTCGCAAGCTCCTTCTCATGGGGATAATCAAGGATGTAGACAGCATGCCACATCACAGATTACGTGCTTCTTCTTGAGGAGTAGTAGGAGATAGGCTTTTATTTCTAATTTTGCACTTTTATAGATTTCAAACAAACTTACTATATTCAAAGCTATTCATAAGTTTTTTCTATGAAATTTCTTTTAATATTTGCATTAATACTTATCTCAATTGCTGGGCATTAAGGTTTAACTTTCTCTATATATTAATGTTTTAGTTTTGTGTAAATTTATGCTACTTTTGTATTCTTTAAGTTATATTTTTGTATAAGAGCTGCTACAAAATTTACTATTTTCATTTTTGTAGGTGTTAAACTGAAGGTGCAATTCAACATTTTCTTAAACGGTGAAAGCACATGCATATTATATGTCTTCACTCCCTTGTTTTTGTAATAACTTTACAAAATACCCTATTTTAGTAATTAATTTAAAAAAGTGTCCCATATTCATTGAAAAAACCTAAGAGTGCTGAAATATCCATGTGACACCTATATGTGAATGGTAAAGCCGTAATCGTAGTTAACTTGTCAACCATATGAAAGGTTCTACTCCCCAAGTTAGATATTTTTAATTCTCACCTCGGTTAGTTTGAGACCTATTGCCATGTCACCCATCATAATTGTAATCGGTAACCACAATGCTATTGTATTGAAACTACTATTTCAATTTTTGTTTTTCTTTTTTTTTTCCTTTCATATTTTTAAATTTAAAGTTACAATATTATATATTTATCGAAGTTTTACTGGTTAAAATTATTGAATTACCTATCTAAGTGCCTAATCTTTAATTTATGAATATTTGTCATAAAAAATTTTCTAACCCATTTTTTTTCTCTTAATTATTATTTTTTATTATATTATATCATTATATATTTAATATTATTTTTATTATATTATGTAAACAAATATATTTAATCTTGTCATTTTGTTGATTTAATTATTGTGGACCATTTTATAGTTGATACATATACAAATGGATGAAAAACTTAATTAATTTAACTTTAGTCCTTTTTTTTTTGTGCAAGGTTTTAAAAATAGAGAAAAGTACAAATTTAGTCCTCAATGTTTGTTACCTTTTTATTTCGGTTTTAAATATTTGATTTTTTGCATTTAAGTCCTTAACATTTGCAAATGTTTGCAAACAAGTCCTTTTAGTAACGATGTTAATTTTTCCATTAGAAAATAACATGTGGTATGATTTGATTAGTTGAAATAAATTATTTAGACCAACCAAATTGCATCACGTGTCAATCTTAATAGAAAAATTAGCGACAAGCTTGTTTGTAAACTTTTACAAATATTGAGGATTGAAATAAACAAAATTAAATGTTTAGGATTGAAATAGAAAAAGTGATAAACGTTCAAAACTAAAATTATGCTTTTCTTTTAAAAATATTAAAAACTCAAATAGAAAAAAAAATGTTGAGGACTTAAATAAAAAATAATAATAAATGTTGAGAACTAAAAAAATATTTCTCCTGAAATTTTATTAGATAGAACATTAGTAATTTTAAAAAAGTATTTATCCCAAAAATTAACACACGAGATTTAAATTTGAGGTAAATAGATAATTCTATTAAATAAGGTACTTATCCACCCATACTTTACTCAATTGGATAGGTGTTGGGTAAAGGTGGGTGTGGTTCTATTTAATACGATTTGTCTTTTGAATTAAATCAAACCATATATCATGATTCTTTTTTTTTTTTCTAATCGAACCAAATTATATAGTTTAGTTCATAATTTTTTTAACCTAAAAAAACTAATTCAATTCACAGTTTAAACCATTTTTACATGTATTTTTTTTTCCAGCCTTAGTTCCAAGTAAGTATTAGGGATCACAGAGTAAGTTTTGAATACAAATTTTTTGGAACATGTTCTCATGAGATAGGATATGACTATAAGATCTTCCTTCCCTAGAGCCATGATGGAACATGTACTTCAAGACATGTAAAATATAGATTATAAAATACCTTATACTATCCTTATAAAATATTTTTTAAATAATATTAATAAATAAATTGTTATAATATTTGGTAATAAATGTTTTAGTAAAAAAAGCATAAAAAATTCTAAGTTAATAAATTAATTTCTCTAAATAATTAAATCCAATGGCATACCTTTTTCTTTTTCTTATTTTTCATTTTACTCACTAACTTTAAGTTTTTTATTTGTTTACTTTTTTGTTTTAATTTTTTAAATAATAAGATCACAAAATTTAAAATAATTATGATAGAAAATTTTTTTTATTTTATATATTTTATTACGAATTTTATAAATTTTATATATAAAACTTAAAATATTATTTATAGATTACTTTTAATATTATATAATTTAAAATTTATAAAAATTAAAATAAAATTTATAAATTCTACAAATACTTTTATTTCTTATAAATTTTATAGAGTGTGGAGTGATTGCCAAATAAAGTACAACCATGACGTATCCATTTACGCTTAGCTGAAATCGGGGCGTTGAAATTACCTCTTATGTATTATCATTTCGTTTCGAGAAGTTATCGAGAGATCTAAATGAAGTTTAGAAGTTGAGACAGAGAGAGAAAGCCTGCATTTACACGGGACGATCAAGATCAAGCCACGTGTGAAGATTAAAGGAATCATCACCGTTCACGAAAGGGGACAACAGTATGGAAAACGGGTAGCAAGGGAAGGGATCTGAACCGCTGGAGGAAAAATCAACGGCGGAGAATCTGCCCGGAGTGATGTGGAGTGCCTTTAAGAAGAGGCGTTACCTATCTCTTCTTCATCGCCCAAACTGAGAAAAACAAGTAGGAAGTAGAAACAGCAAATGGAGGGTTAAACTGCCAAAAAAGCCCTTGTCATCCACTCACTTCAAAAACCCTTCTGTTCTGTCCTTCCTAATGATTTTGGAGTAACTTTAGAATTTGGTCTGTCGTCTCGTTTCGCGGATGATCGGAGCCAGAAGAATCGGGGCCGATAACCCGATCCGTAGATTCGTATGGCATCAGCCCTACTGGCGAGCGGAGTCGAGCCTTCGTGGGGCGACCGTATGGTGTACATGAGGAACGGCACGCCCCGTTACGATAACACAAGCAACCACTCCCTTTTCCCAAACCCTAACCCTAAATCTAAATCCAAGCAGTTACACGATCCTTCCTCCGCTCGCTTCCATTTCCGCCACGATGATGATGCTACTGGTGCAATTCATGAGGAAACCGCCTCGTTCGTGCCGACGACCGTCCCCAACAGGTCTACTGCTGCGCCGGAGTACGTGACGTTTCATCTTGGGGGTTTGCCAAGATCGGAGCTTAGAGAGCTGAAGAAGCGTTTGATCTGTGAGCTCGAACAGGTACGTAGTTTACGAACCCGGCTGGAGGCTGCGGTTTTCGAGTCCCGGTCAGCTCACCCGAGCTCACAGTTCTCGGCCACCACCCGGCCATCCCCTGAGTCCCCAAAACGAAAGGATAATGCAATCGGTTCCAGCAATAGCAAGCCCAAGGGAGGCACTCGAAAGAAGGGTTCTTTGGGGTCCAAAAGAGTAAACTCTTTTGGCCGCGATAAACCCGAGCAGCCGAAGAAACCTGCCTTAGAGAGCCATGAGTTGACAGATAGTCAGCCCGTGGCTAGTATGATGAAGAAATGTGCGTCGATTTTGAGCAAATTGATGAAGCATAAACATGGTTGGGTGTTTAATACACCCGTTGATGTGGTGGGTTTAGGGCTTCATGATTATAGGCAGATAATCAAGAACCCCATGGACCTTGGTACCGTCAAGTCAAATCTTGGGAGGGGTATTTATGGTTCTCCGAAAGATTTTGCTGCCGATGTGAGGTTGACGTTCAACAATGCCTTGATTTATAACCCTGAAGGCCACGATGTGCATATCATGGCGGAGACGCTGTTGCAGCTGTTCAATCAGATGTTTGATCCTGCATGTAGGAAGTTCGAGAGGGAAAGGCAGAAGGCAGATGCGGCTGTTGAGATTGAGGTGTCCAAATCGAAACCCGGGGCTATATGGGATGAGGAATCAGTTCCACAGAGCTCAAGCAGAAATCCAGAGGCAATGCCGGTAGAAAAGAAGTCGAAACCAAGTCCCAAAGTGAACTCCCCACCAGCATTGTCGACTCAGGATGAGTCTCTGTCTGCACAACAAGTCTTGGAGCCGGTAATGGCCCCTGCACTTGCTGCTGCTCCTGGAGGGAAGCGGGTGAAAACACATAAGTTGCCAAAGCCGAAAGCTAGGGATCCCGACAAGAGAGAAATGAGTTTTGAGGAGAAAGCCAAGTTGGGTCTGAATTTGCAGAGCTTGCCTCCGGAGAAAATGGGTCAGTTGTTGCAAATCATTAGGAAGAGGAATAAGCATTTTGCGCATGATGGGGACGAGATTGAGCTTGACATTGAGGCTGTGGATAGAGAGACGTTATGGGAGCTTGATCGGTTTGTTTGCAACTACAAGAAGTTGGCCAGCAAGATCAAGCGGCAGGGACTTCTCAACAACCAGATTTCGGCTTCGGAAATCACTCATAAGGTAGTAATGCTGTGTGCATTGTGAAGTAATTCTAGTTTGATTTGGCGCTTGTTTAGTTGTTTGATGGCCTGTTTGTCTGTGAATGTCAATGCAGTCCCCGGAAAGAGAGTCACCTGGACCCATACCACAAAAGGGGAAGAGAGGAGAGATGGGTGGTGGAGAGGAGGATGTCGACATTGGTGATGATGTGCCTCCGAGTGAATACCCGCCTGTGGAGATCGAAAGAGATGCAAGGTCCGAGAGCTCTAGCAGTTCAAGCTCCAGCAGTGATTCGTCATCCAGTGGTATGAGTCTAATAGCCGCCTATCATTGTAGGACTAGACATCTCGGTATTTTTCTTTTTGTGAGCTCATATTCTGATTCTATCAACTGTCGTTGCAGACTCTTCTAGGAGTTCATCAGGGAGCGATTCCGATGCGGATAGCGTCGGTACTTGAATGGCAATTAGTCCAGACTTTTGGCACTCAGATCTTTTCTGTGTGATGTGCAATGGGGCGCAATGTTTTGGAATGGAAGGGTTTCCAGGGTTGATGCTGAAGCAAAAAATGAAAAATTGTACCATTTTGTAAACAGGCAATTTTTTTTAGTGACCCAGTGCCAATAGGACAGACAAAACCGGATCTCAAAGAGATATAGGGTTAGGGCATTAGTGGGATCAAAACTGAGAGAGCCACGTATCAAAACAGATGGATATTTTTCTACCCTTTTGTTTGCTTGTATAGTTAATTATATATATATATATATATATAAGGTTCCTGGAATCATCGCCAAATCATTTTTTTTGCTGCCTATAACCCTTGCAAAAATGCCATTCTGGTTTGTGAATCTCTTTGTCTACATGGCGTGCCCTAGCAACTCATTGACCTTCTTTAGAGCCTTTTTTTCCAACTGATAAACCAAAACGCGGCTAATTGTAAACCGGGTTTGATCGGAGCTTTTTAACCGGATCCGATCCAAGCATATGTCAAGAGGCTTCTTTAAGAGATGTAATACTTTTATCTGAGTATGAGCCATGTGGAGGGTAATGTTAGAACTCAAAAGGGTCTACAAAACAAAAGCCAAATTGGTGACGAAATCTCATAATCTGAAATGGACCGCGCTCTAGTTAGGCTAAAAAGATTAGAGTGTAGAGAAAGGTGCGTGTAAGCGTGCACGTTTTATCTCTACGTTTCATCGTTTTACATGATATTATGACCAAACCTATACACGATCAAATGATAAAAACACGGGATGGTATTGGGATAAGTTAATTATTGGTAGCTTTTTTCTTAAAAAAAAAAATCCAATATAGACTGTCAAATAATTCATAAACTAATCTTTTTATTTAAAATTTATTCTTTAAAATCTCTATGTTTTTCTTCTTCTTTTTTCAAATTATTGAATGTAACTTGTTCTAATAATTTCTTCAATCACACCATTCCTTTCTTACCTTTATGGCTCATGGGGGTAAAATATAAAAGGTCAAATTTATTCTTTTTCTGATTATACAATTACATTGCGTTTTTCTTTTAATTTTTTTTAAATATTGGTGTTAATAAACTAAAATAGAAACAAATCACGCTTTTATACTTTTTACTCTTGGATTGTAATCAGTTTTAGAAAACAAGAAAATTAATTCCTGCACCTTTACAAGTGCATTAGGACAACTCGTTTAAATTAGTAAAAAGTACAAAATTAGGGGGAAAAAATCTAGTTAAACCAGAAAGAATAAGTCTAATGCACTAGTTAAAACAAAATTTGGATGAATGCGCCCACAATTACTAGTAATAAATATATCGAATCAAATGAAAACAATCCCATGTATGGATGTGGATCGTGTACTAAATGCCAGCTAAAAACTGCATCTTCATACCGCTAGGAAATGGAAAAAGCTGGGTTCATTCAACGTACAATTCTGGCTGCCACATATCGTTACTTGTTTCCAGCATCAACTGAATGATGAAGGACTTGTGGATTATGGACCATCAACTTGCTGTCCCTTTCCCCAAAGAAACTTCAAGGAAAGTCTTCTCGTGACCTGCTAGTAAATGCCTTGCATTCATAAACAGTTTGAAAGGACATAATTTCTAAATCACTAATTGAATTTCAGTTATTTTCAATACGTAGGAAGTTGAATTTGCTCGTTGAAACCACTCAATTTTTTACTTTCGACTTCTGTGCATGTGCAATATCAATGCATCTTCTTTGAAACACACCCCACTTCTAAAACCCAACGGCAGTTCGTTTGTCTTCAAGGCCAATACCATATAGAGCCAAATATATTATGCCTTGTTTTCATGAACCTATAAGCACCGTCCGTGTAAGAGAAGTTCATTTCCCTGCTGCAGTTCCCGGAAGTGCTTCCACAGCTATCTATAATGCTCAAGCTTTCGAACGAGAAAATATTTCCCTATTTGATCAGTAAATCATAGTAATTAGTATGCAGTAGGCGGTTAAATACCTGGTTTTATATTTATTGCCTAAGCAAGCAACTCGAAATGCTCCGTATACCATCTACACATTCACTCGAAATCAAACTAACCTTACACAACTTTCATAATTAGACACTGTTACGGTTTGAGTTGGAATCGTGACCCACACAGCAATTCTGATTTGAAACCCTAACTCAAACTTATAAGTCATGACCCATATAAGTACAATTGGTTTTTTGAATCCATGATAGGTCCACCTATCGAACTTATCGAAATAAGCAATTTATTTTTTGGGTAATTAATAATTTATTAAATTGCAATATTGAGAAATACAATACAGGAAAGAAAGCAAGTTACAAGGAGCACATAATCGATGAATATGCTAGCATACTAATCCTAGGCACTAATGTAAAGTAAAGTGATAGCATTACAATGGCCTTATGTAGGCTCATATGTGGTTTGCTAGTATGCTAATCCTCAGGAGGTCATTCCCTAAACGCATTTCGTTTCGGGTATGCCATATACAGTAGACTACTGCCGCTTCCAAAGTCATCAAAAATCTGGTCACATTATCCCAGTCGTTGGAGTGGGCTGGACAATGCATGTAGTCATAGACTATACTCCAGACTTGCGATGTGTAATCACACTGGAAGAAAAGGTGGGTGTGGTCCTCCGGATGCCGATTACATAGGAGGCAAGTAGTAGACTGCACTAGTCCCCAACGGTGTACCCTATCAAGGGTGGATAGTTTCCTTAACCAAGCCAATCATAGTATGAAGGCATGTCTAGGGAGGGAGGTTTTATTCCATACTACTCTCTGCCAAGGTACTCTGGGCCTTGGGGGGTTAAGGAAAGCATAACCACTCTTTATGGTGTACTCTCCAGATCCTGAGTGTTTCCATCGAAGTCGGTCCGACGCTGTACCATTCGGTTTAATGAAGGAGGGAATGCTAAAACTATTCCACGGTGGGCCCTCCGGGATACTCCATTCATTTCCACTCATTATGGAGCATAGCCTTGTGTTGTCTGGAAAGCCCGTGCTGTGCATGACTCGAGCATTAAACAAGGTATCCAAAGGTCCTGTCGGGAGCCAAAAGTCTGCCCATAGCGAAATATCAAGGCCATTGTTTGGTTCCCAATAGAAGGAAGATCTAACCAAACCTCTCAGCTTGAGTAATTTCTTTCATGTCCATGAACAGACGATTGGTGCCTTGGAAGACCAGAAATTCTTTCCCTTGAGTAGAGTGGAATGAACCCATTCCGGCCATAAGCTCTTTGTTCTCTCCTTGCAAAGTCTCCATATGTGCTTGATTTGGATGGCTTTGTTCTACAGGTGAATGTCTAGTAACCTTAGGCCACCACTTCTTTTTGGTTGACACACTTTAGCCCATTCGACCTTGGCTTTAGTGAATATGTGTGGGTTGCTACTCCAGATGAAGTTCCTAAGTAGTTGTTCTATTTTTGAGACAACCGACTTAGGAAGGATGAAGATGGAGCACCAATAGACCTACATGGAGAAAAGGACAGATCTGATTAACTAGAGCCTACTCGCATAGGATAAGTACTTTGCTGTCCACGAGGTGATTCGAGTCAGGGTGCGTTCCACTAACATCTCACAGTCCTGTCTTTTGAGCTTCGATGAGATGAGGGGAACCCCTAAGTATCGTGCCGGTAGCTTGCCTTCACTGAACTGAGTGCACTGGATTATGGTCTCCTTTATACTTGCTGGGACTTGAGAAAAGAAAATGCTGGTCTTGTGGTTATTTATTGCCAATCCTGAGATGGCCTGGAAGTCCTGCAAGGTTTGTCGTACCAAGGATATAGATTCCTTATTCCCCCTAGCAAATATGAGGAGGTCATCTGCAAAACAGATATGGGTTAGGCGTTCATTCTAGCATCTCCAATGAAGTGAGTACCCCGGATGCCGTATTAGTTGTCTCAATCGCATGGAGAGAATTTCCAAACAAAGGACAAATAGGTAAGGAGAGATAGGATCTCCTTGCCTTAAGCCTCTTTTGCTTGCAAAGAAACCCACCAGTTCCCCATTGATGTTGACTGAGTATTTTGGTGTTGATATGCACTGACTAATTAGCCTACAGAAATGAGGAGGAAAATGCATAGCCAAAAGAACCCCTAGAACAAAATCCCACCTCACTGTGTCATAGGCTTTTTGGAGATCCACCTTCATCATACAGCGAGGAGCACCTACTTTGGCATGGTAATTTGCCATGAGTTCCTGGGCTAAGAAGATATTATTAAATATCCTCCTACCCAGGACAAAAGCCGCCTGTTCTCGCCCAACCAGGGAAGGCAAAATCGATTTCATCCTTACTGCAAGCACCTTAGATATCGCCTTATAAATGACATTGCAACATGCAATTGGCCTGAAGTCCCCCAGTCTAATAGGGTTGGCCACTTTGGGTACTAGAGTGATGGTCGTGTTGTTTATCTCTTTCAGTAGATGCCCTGATGTCATGAACTCTCTAGTGGCAATGATCAAGTCCCCACCTATTATGTCCCAGGCTTTCTTGAAGAATAAAGCAGAGAATCCATTTAGGCCAGGAGCTTTTCCATTCGCTTGCGATGTGAATCCCCACTTTATCTCCTCATCTGAGAATTCAGCAACGAGGCCAAGTTGTTGCTGGTCGGTTAGAGTCCGTGGTGTCAAACTCCCCACGTCGACAGTAGTGGTAGGAGCTGTAAGTGGGTCATATAAGTGTTAGAAATAGTGGAGTATCTCTTGCCCGACCTCCTCTTCCCCTACCACCTCACTGCCATCCTCACGGGACAATCTGTGTATGGAGCTTCGATTGTGAAGACTCTTCATGGCTTTGTGGAAATAAGTCGTATTTCTGTCCCCCAACTCCAACCATTTTGACCTGGACTTCTGTTTGAAAAAGCTCTCCTCCGCCCCCCTTAGGATATAATACTCCTTGTAGGCTATTCGCTCCTCTTCCAACCGGTTTGTGTCCCCAGCCTCATGTATGGCTTCTTGCACTTGTACCAACCGTCGCTTCGCATCTTGTACTCTTAGCGATATGTTGCAGAATTCAGTTCTGTTTAAGCTTTTGAGCCCCTCCTTAACTAGCTTTAATTTCTGTACTACCTGAAACATATGGGAGCCCTGGATATCCCTCTTCCATATGGCACTAACTAGGTCATGGAAGCCTTCATGGTCTGCCCAATAATTGAAAATTTTCAAAGGGCTCCTTCGAGCCCTCAATCCATATTCCATACGGACCACAACTAGTGAGTGATCGGATATGATAGGTGGGAGGAATTGGGCATGAGCATTTGGATGCAAATTCATCCAAGGTAGGTTGACCATGGCCCGATCAAGCTTCCTAAAGATAGGTGCCTGCTGCTGTTTATTGGTCCATGTGAAGAAATCCCCAGAATATCTCAAGTCTTCCACTTCCACTTTAGCTAGGCATCTCTGGAACTCCAACATTGCCTCTGTAACTGATGCTCGACCTCCTTCTTTCTCTGTAACTAGGCGAGTAGTGTTGAAATTGCCCATGACCAGCCATGGTCTATCACCTATAGCTTGAGCCAACCCCTCGAGATTCAACCATAGCTCCTTACGTTCTCTATCATTATTGGATCCATAGACAAAAGTGATTGCCATAATGCTGTTCGCTCTCAAGTTTGTCATGATGCAATGTAGAAATTGTGTGTGTTCCTTCTCCACACATATGTTCCACTCCCTTGGTTGCCACGCAATCCAAATGCGTTTCCGTGCCATGGAGTTTACCCATACTTGCCAATTCGAACCCAACCTATTCTTGATGGAGTCCTCATTTGCTGCACTTACTTTAACTTCTAATAGGCCAATCAAACTAATGTTATGCATAGCGCACAACCTCCTAACCTTCGAAATTTTAATAGGGTCATTTAAACCCCTTACATTCCATGTTGCCACTGACATGGAGATGTGAATACAATACAGTTAGGTAAAATTCCGACTCCTCTTGCGCTGCTTCTTCTTCCGGTGACTAGAGGAGCTAGAAACTTCTGTTGGCCATGGGTTGAGTTCTCGACATTTGGTTCATATGAACTAATAATTTGTTGAGTGGGGTGTTCTCAAAATCAACACCCCCCATATGCCACGTCTCCTCCCTGACCAGCCATTGGCATGTTTGTCACACAGTTAGGGGAGATTGGCATCTCAGCTGCTACCAGGGGTTTATCTATTCCCGCCGGAGCTGCTGCAGCCTTCACGCCAGGTGCCTGACATCCACTGTCCACCTCCATCCGCTCAACCATTGTTCTCCTCAGATTACCGGGGTCGTCTACAAGCTCCTTAGCAGTGCAGGCTTCCTTCGTTGGCATCACATGCCCACCATGTAGTGCCGCTCCTCTAGCTACTGTTTTGCCCTTGGAAGGCGTCATGCTTGGTGCTCTATTGGGATGCTGTTGGTGGTCAGCGAATGAATCTTGCCTGACCTTCTCCTCACACCGTAGCACCTGCTGGCCAGCAGCTACTCGTGGGGCAACCTGGCTACTCTCCACATCCGTAGACTCTTCCTCTTTCCTTTGAGTGGTCTGTGCGGGTTGACATTTATGCCCGAACACCTTACATCTCGCACAACATGGAGGCAGCCATTGGTATTCCACCTTGACTTCCACAGCCACACTGTTCTCACCCTCCACCCTTACTTGGGTGACCACGTCCTCACGAGCATCAATTTCCACCAGCACCCAAGCATTGTTTGCACGTTGCCTCCTAGCCGTTAAGACGTCGGCCTTGAGTGGCACACCCACGCCATTGACTATGTGGCTCAAGCCTTCCGCCCCTAAGTATTCGCATGGAATTCGCGAGAAGGTGGCCCACATGGGAATGTTGGTGGGTTGCGCCTTATCTAGTGGCATGCCCTTCCTCCATTTCTGTAGAATGAGAAAGCGTTGGGCGAAGTGCCATGTCTTCTCCAAGATAAGTGTTGTGTCGCTCTCCCCACCAAACCGGAAGTAGAAGAAGCCTTCCAAGCTGCCTAGTACATCCACAAGGCCATATTCCTTCCAGAGTTTGAAGGCAATGGATCGGACTAAGGAGTATAGTAGCTTGCGGCCAAGGAAATAGCCCACGAGGGTGGTGTTCCAAAATGCCGCTCCTAGGTCCCCTACTACCTTGGGTATGTGCACTGTTGGGGAAGGGCCCTTGGCGGTCGGCGGCACGTATTGTAGAGGGAACACTAGTGTGCCGTCCTCCGCCTTGGAGCTACATGCTTGAGCATATGTTATGGCGGGCGGAGACATCTGTGCAGGTGCAGGTGGGTGACCGTTGCTAGGTGGAATCCGGTTGGCCTCCTCAAGGGTCTGGGAAAGTGTTGTGTCTCTTTCCAATGCAGGATTTCCAGAAATGGGATTATTTTGGAAGGCACGTGGGTCATGGCTAGGATGTGTGGCTAATTTGGTGCTTGTGGGGCTACGATTGCAGGTATTAGGCCTACTATGATCTGTGTGGGCACAAGGCTCCACATTGCCTTTCCTAGCTATGGTTTTTCCTTTTTCTTTCCCAATTGGAAAAGCAAGGTTTTGACTTGCCACTTTTGGGTTGACATTAAATGCTACCTCAAAATCCGTGCTCACCCCCTAGTGAGCATATTGATCTTGCACTCCCGATGGTAGGCCACTACCGGTGACATTGTTCATTGTCACCTCCGCAAGCGGCGACTGACAGCCGTCTGGCACAACTTCCTTAGCCGGAGTTGTCATGGTGGACGATATATTGGTAGGTGGTTTGTAAACTGCTGAACTAGGCAAGGGGTTAGTTATGGTGGTTCCTAAGGTTCCTACGGGTAAGAGTGTATAGGGAAGTGTGTGGGGAGGAGAGAGAAGAGAGCATTTTTTCAATCAGAAAATGTAAGAAATTATTTGTTGACAATGTCTTGCGAAATAAGCAATTTAGATCCATGAACTAAAAAAAAAATGCAAAAAGTAACCAAAGCATAATGAAAAAAAGAAAAAGAAAAAGAGTAAGTGATTGCAAATCTAATGACAAACATAAAAATATAAACAAATGAAAATAAAAAAAGAAAAGGTTATAACTATAAAAAAAAAGTCATACTCCCTTGTTTATTTCAATTATTTAGAAATATGATTCACTTGTAATAACCGTAAGGTTTTATATCACTCTAATATTTGTACCATTTCATTTAAAATTAATAAAAATATGGGGTAACTCTCCTCCTCATATATGGGGTTTTTACCAATTATAATTACAAAGCATTTATATTTAAATTTTAACATTTTTAAATGCAAAGCAATTGTATTATAAGAAATAGTTATTAATAATTGATATAATAATTTAATTTGTTAATTTTTTAATTTTAGGATGACAAATTGTACAAAAGAAAATTAAAATTTTATTTTTAAAAAAGAAAAAAATGAAAAATTTAATGAAAAAACAAAAAACAAAAAAAAGAAAAAAGAGTCAAACTGACCCTTAACTTGCCTATTCCAATAAACCGGCCATACAGTTCCAAGCCCTATTCCCCTAATCGTCGACCTATAACCTAACGGTTCCAAGTCAATTCAAAGGTCGGATCAAAACCGTAACGGTGTCTATTCATAATCAACTGAAATTTCCTAATAACAAAATAAACTTATTTAAATGAAATGGGGGATCAACCTTTATATCTATAAAATAGTCAAAGTAAAGAAGCTTACAGCTCTGCTTGCAAACTTTCCCAATCGGATAGAAGTTGAATTGAGGTAAAAAAAGGCCAGCACAGTCGGTGAACTCCATCCTTGACAGCTACCAAAAACTGTGGCAATAATGGAGACCCAACCGAAAGCTTTATACTAGTTAATACGACCGACCTACTAGTCAGCTACATTAGTTAGCTATGCCTGTTTAGCTGTTATTACAGATATTTTGGTTAATAGTTGGCTAGTTATGCTCCTATCTAAATAAAAATTCTTATTATGCACCCCCCCCCCCCAAAAAAAAGGGATTTTTGGGGATCTATTCCTTTAAAATCGGACGTGAAAGTCATCCAGCTCAAGTAGTTACGCTAAAAGAAAAAGGAGATCTTGTTCAAATTCTTAAAAAACCCCAAATAAAAATCTACTCTTCACTCAAGTTAGCAGTATAGTTATAATCTTTAACTGGGATTAGTGAATAGAGTCAGCAAGGTTGTCCTGTAAAAACCATGAGTAAGCAACAAGTGCTTATAAACCTTCAAGGTTGAAGGTGTTTTCGTTTCTCTTTTCACTCAAATCAATGAAATCAATCTTTTGATCATGTATTTGAACCTATGATTCATCACTAGCAAGGTGTCAGTGTCATTGGTTGCTATTTGTCATCCTAAGTTGATACAAGCACTACAAGTGAGAGACTTTCATCACTATAACAAAATTTCTTCCACTCTCGATGGCCCGGGTGCTGGGTGCAGCAGTGCAAATAATCAACTTCTGCCAGAATAACTGAAAGCTTGTAATATACGGGATGAAAATAGATATACAGCCTCTTTAAGATCTATATGAAAACCTAAAAATTGAAAATGAAGTTCTTAGTGTTCCTTTAGTATGATACTTTGCTTCTAAAGAATAGAGCCAACGAGTAATTAGCATTCTAAGCGGCCACCGTGACCTTTTGCTCCCTCCACAATTACTCAAGATCACAAGGAGCAACATCAGGAGAAAAGAACTTATCGGAGCATAGGAAAAGAACTGCATGAACAGGCTGAGTAGAAGGGCATTGCTGGTCTTTACACAATCGAGGAAGACATGATAAGCTGCAACTAGAACCACGTTTTCCCATGGTTGATAATTAAAAAAGGTCGAGAGAGTTTTGGAAGCAGATTTGTCAACAAGAGCAAAATCTGCTCCCAAAATGTCTAGAGAGTTGAAAAGCGCAGAAGAATGGAGCACACATCTAATTGAGTCACTCCTACTAAAGAGCAACTATAAACTAACTCTTTTTTTCTAGAAAGTAGTCTACAGATTTACAAAACAGTATTGATCCATGGAATATATTATCCAATAAAATGTAAAAAAAAAAAAATTAAATCTATAAAAATCGAAGAGCATCGTTTTTTAAAAAATTATGAGGAAAATGTTCTGACTTTGAAAAAAATAGAGATCGCCTTCTTCTACTACCACCATCCGTAACCGGTCACCATTGCTCTTTCCAACCATCTTTAAGTTCTAGAAGCTAATAACACGACCACTTCAACTACTAATGTTACTTATACACACTTGATTGTACCACAACAGGGAAATAAACAAACTAAAAAGATCCTATAACTTACGAAATTAGCACCAAGAGGGATGGGGAAACAAAGTCCCCGGGGAGGGAGGCTAGATTCGAAATTTGATGTATAGACAGAAATCAAACCTCGTGCCAGACTGAAAATTCTGATTCTGCAGAAATTTAATCTGTCCAAAAAACTCTATATGGGGCACTTGCCAACAATTAACACAATGAACCCAATAATGTAACAGCCATGTGCTGAAAAGAAGAAGCATTAGCTAAAGTTAAAAAAACCAACATCGATAAAAGTGAGAGTGTAAAACCGTAAACAACCTTGTGATATATCCATTCTTCAGTTTTATATATAAATACTTAATTTATATGAGCTATCCACAACACAATGAACACTTCCAAGGCAAAAAGAAGTAACAGCTTTTTGTTGAAAAGAAGCAGCATTAAATTTGACGTACCTTAAAAGGAATCATTAAGATCCGGTTGTGGTTTTACTTTCACTGGGGTCTGACACAAGTTCACGTGAAAGTAAGGCATACCCTACTGAACAAAATCACCCAAGGGATAAAATGTTTTGAGTGTACGGCCTGCATGCACGAGGGAACAAGGACTAAAGAAGAGTAGAGGACCACGGACCACTCATGGCCCGCTACTGGTGAGTCCTGTTTCCAGAGAATTCCATGGTATAAAGGACAATTTTCCTTCAGTAAAGCCTTCCTCAGATGTGGTAATTTGAGTTATATGGGTCGTAAATCGAGTTTCATATAACGAGATTAGAATAATGTAGAATATTCAGATTTAACATAAAATCTATATTTGCAACTCCAAAAGGTAAGATTTGAATTATCAATCAACCGCCTAATTGAAGGAATGTACAATGCCCCTCTTTTTCTATGACCTCCACCAATTAAGTGGAATGGAGATTGGGAGATGCAAACAGGATTATTCACTGGACCCTATAACTGTATTATCCTGTGACTGTCAGATCAATGAGTCGAGCAGAGATCCTCCATTAAGATCACCAAACTAATAAGGTCCTGAAGAAGCAACAATTGGGTAGGAGAAAATAGTTTTGCCAAAATGTGTTCACAATGCTGTAGCATACGCATGACTACCATACGAAAACACATCTTTGGATAAATTATGTCTAGATCATGTTGGTACATCATCTAGAGGATTTAGCCAATATCCAGAAGTTAGTAAATGAATCCTAAAAGCTTTGAACTCAAGCCATGTTTAGTTAGAGATTACACTACACATTAACAAAAGGAAAAAACAGAAGAAAGCTTTTTAACAATAGCAATATCACTTTGAAGAAAAACATTCATAGCTAGTATGAAGCTCAACAGATCGCATAAACCAGAAATTGATTGCATGAAAAACCATCCCTCCGTCAACACATAATCCCATCCTCTTTTCAACTATTTTGATTTCTTCCCTTGTTTCTTTTTTATGACTTCATCAATGTACATTATGCCCTTGCCTTTGTAGACTTCAGGAGGCTTGCAGCTACGGACAGTGGCAGCAAATTGATGAACCCTCTCCTTGTCGATTCCAGTACAGCAGACTACATTGTTTTTGAAGCAAAATACACGAACAGCTGGAGGAACTGTCAGTTCAACCTCATGACTGTATCCCAATTTTAGAAACAATAACCGCCCTTCCACCTCGGCTCGGGCTTTGTAACCAACACCAACAATCTTCAAAAATCTAAAAAATTTGGCCTCCATCACAGTTACTACAAGTGCAAATATAATTTCCTAAGTCAGTGTGAGGGAGTTTTGCTCGTTGATGGATACACCCAAGTCAAAGTTTCTAACATGATCAAAGAAATTTTTTCAGCCAAGAAGAAAAAATAGAACTATGCTCTCTCCAAATATATATATATATATATATATATATATATATAATGAACACAGAAACATGGTAAAGTCGTCATGAGAAATCATAGGTAATTTTTTCAGTCATTTTGACAGATAGGATATGCAAAGGAAAATAATTCCAAACATGAACTAAATAAAAGGCCAGCACTGGCACACATGTTAAACAAAGGGATAAATTACATTACTTACCAGGTTGTTTTCTCTTTTCTTCTTTGTCTAAATAAGTTATCACAAAGATGACTTTCACAACAGGCACGAGTGCATAAGAGGCTTAACTATCATGCAAATTGAAAAGATCTCCCCTGCTTTGAAAATATATAGACCAAAAGCACCAAAATGAAAATGAGAAATTAGATACCTATGGAAGAAATCTTTCGTTACTAGAACCCCCATCCAAGGCACTGTAATTTAGTGTAGCCTGGGGATACTGAGTTCTCTCTTCTTTTTATTTTTTGGCGTCACTTTACCCACCCATGATTACCTTTTACAGAAAATTTTTATATTTCCATTCAATTTGACAAAACAGTACATAACCTGCATGTATCATTTTTCCCCTGGAAATCTACATCCCACTCACTAAGTTGTCTTCTTCAGGAGAAATAAAGCAGAAACCCTAAATCAAAATCAATTGAAAAACCTACAGCTCCAAATCCTAACTTTCTCTTTACATATAACCAATACATAGAGATCAAAATGTGGATTGAGTTTAAATAAAGAACCTCCATTTGCTGGATCAATTAGGAACACAAAAGAAGGTAAAGACAGTTGTGTAGCCATCTGAAATTCAACATAATGCTTATCAAATTCCAATTCATTGCACATACTTTTTTTGCATAAGAATCATTCCTCCAATCCCAGTCATTTTTCCAACAGACATCTCAGTTTCTGCATTTTGGTGGGGATCTGTTGGTAGTCTGAGTCTACCTGATTAGTTGCAGTTTCTATCTTTGTTAAAAGATAAAAGAGTTGAAAAGGAGAGAAGGGACATTTGGATATGTGATGAGAGTGAGGATATCTATGTCTGTATGGCATTTCAAGGGTATCCTCCTTTTTTGGATAAGGTCAATGGAAATCGTCCTTCCTTCTTACTTTGACTTGAACATGGCTTCTTTATCACCACAACTCCTTTTTAAGGACTGCTGTGCTTCATCCATATTTCGTTGACTCTGGTTGTTTTAGATTGTAAAGAGCTTAGGAAGTGGAACCAGGAGAGGCTGATAAAGCAACAAGAATGCCTTTAGCAGTATCAGACGCAAACTCAAGCATGCAATAACCTGAGAGTTATGAGTTGATAAGAACAGTGAAAGAAAGAAAAATAGTTCTTTGGTTACAGAATTCTTGACATTAACATTTCCTATGTACAAGGAGAAATTTTGCTACAGTAGAAGCAGGAGGTGTGGTTTGTTCAGAATCAAAGTTGATCAAAATACATAGAAAACCTTAAAAAGAAACCCTTTTTCGATACAATAGAATCAGAAGTGTGGATTATTCAAGAATCAAGGTTGATTAAAATATACTAAAAAGTTTAAAAAGACAACCCTTACCTACCTAATTAATTCTTGCCATGGAAAATGCTTTTGCTCTTTATGCTTTTCGAGATTACAGCACAGCTTGTAAAACATTGATTTTGTGGAACATAATAATGATATGCAAGCGTATGTGCGTAAAATTGGAAGGAAAATTACACAATTCCTATAGAAGGTAATCACAGGTGGACAAAGGGACACAACTATAGTTCAATGGGATAAAGAGGCAAAACACACGAGTAAAATGTAATTTATCCTAAACAAAAAAGGCAACAGCAGTACACAACTGCAGGGGTGCATCTAAGAAGCCAAGCATAACTATTTCTCTCAACAAGCAAAAGCGCAAACGATTCATTGCAGCAAATTAAGGATTGGTAAAATGATAAAGCTAACAACAGCTTAAACTGATTTTCAGATCCTACTAGCCTACAGAAAGAAACTTCTTTTTCCAACAACAGAGTAAAAAGGAAATTCACTTTGCTAATCCTTCGCATTTTGCGTTAATAACTTCCATTACATGAAATCAGGTAGTATAACCAGCAAATACATCACCAACCTGTATTGACTAGAAAAATCACTTAAGTTTCTCAATTTTTTTGATAATGTGGGATTACCGTTTGAATCCCCGACCTGTAACTAAGAACAAAAGGATTCTAACGTATAGAGGCATCATATCAAACACGTATCAGGCAGTGCGTAGATATAATCAATCAACTACATCAGAATGAACTCACGACCGACTCCAGTGAGTCCAGATAGAGAAAGAATGCGTACAAGAAGAGACCTTGTGGTGGTGGTGGTGGTGGTGGTGTCAGTGAAGGTTCGAATGCCGCCTTGAGAAGCTTGCCAGGTGACGGTGACGGTAACGGAAGATGCTGGGTGCTAGGGGCTAGGCTAAGGGAAAAGAGACTGAAAATCGTTGAAGGAAATAGAATATCGATTAACCCTTTCATGGGCCTGGGCCTTTTCACAGTGTAATACATAATATATATCATAGATAATGTTAATTAATTATCAATATTAATAACATTAACTTTACTAATTAATATTATATATATATATATATTGGCCAATACTAATTAATATTGTTTACTATTGATAATTTGATATTTAGAGTAAATTGGTATAAAACACTGTACTTTTGACATTGACATAATAGATGCCTATTCATACCATATTCTCTTATATCACATTATTTCATATGGATGAAAACTTTCCGAATGTAATGAAATAGAGAATTGTGTGAACTCTTACTTCTTAGCATATGTCCGCATCCAATAGTTGATTTACTTTTTAGAATGGAAGAAATAAGGAATAAAAAAGTTATTTTTTGAAAATAATTATTATAAAAAAAAACTCAAATTTTATATTTTAATATTTATTTCATATAAATTTTTATTATAGAAATTATTCATTCTAATGTTTATCTTACTTCATTAATTACAATATTAAATTAGAAATAAAATTAAAAATATCAATATAGCCTTATTTGATTATTATGAAATATAACTAATAGTTATTTATTAAAAGCATGATCTATCACTTAAACTTTTTTATTCACTATGAAAAGAGAATAAAAAATATCACCTTATAGAAGGTAATAAATAGAAAAATTACCTAAAATAAAATTTATTGAATTAAATATTTCATTTAGGTTCATTAGAAACGATATTTTATTTGTAAAATAATGAAATATTTAATTAATATAAATTAGTAAATAAATTAAATATTTCATTAGATAATTTTTTTTAAATACATAAAAACATTAAATCATATCTATATTTGTTGATTAAAAAAAATTATAATTATAATTTAAACTTTTATTCATGCATTGCACGGGTTGATTAACTAGTTTTAATAATATAAGGAACCAATGGATTGAAAACCTAATATGAAACTTAATAAATAACTCAATTGAATCAATTAATGAAAAATTGTAAGCTTTGAATCAATAAATAAGCCATATCTAGCCAAGAATATTTATAATCAAGAACTCTTGTTTTAGGCCTTAAAGGTGTAACTGTTATAAGACCATAAAAATGAAATTTAGGCAAATTAAAGTCATAAAATTTGTAGATAAAGATCCTCTATGACCCTAAATAAAACTTTAGATTCTTAGTTAGGTAAATATTGGGCTAAAGAGCAAAGAAAAAGAGGTGGGGGGTTAGAGAAAAGGGGGACCCATGCCAAAGGGGGCTTTCTATTTAACTGACCCCACTTTCATTTGACAAACCCAAGTTTCATCCAACTGCCTTTGACTCGCATTTGAGAGGACCTCTAAATTTAGCCTCATTTGATCATTTTGAGCTCTATTTGACGACTACCCTTCCTATACAACATAACCTTGTTTTATTCAATTTTAAAGCCCTATTCTTAACCCTAAATCGTAGTTAATCCACCTTAAGAATTAGAATTACCCTAAAGTCAAATTAAAAATAATCTAATGTTTGATTTCAGAATTTATTGAGTATTCCAATAATTTTATGAATTTGTAAGTGTTGATAAGAGATTAACTCTAGTAAACAATTGCAAGTAAGTGATGATTCTATAATAAATGCTTTACTTGTTTATGCGGTACTAAAAAAATGAATTATATCCAACCTATAATAAATCATTATAATGTTTATGTTTGACATTGAGACCATTACCTAATCTAAATAGGCACATCAAGGGCTAGAATTCTTTGACCTACTATAGGGCGCCCTTATGGAATTATGTGGCTTTTAGATAGATGTCAATGCCACTTTAGTTATGGATAGCTATGGATAAGTGGATACTCCTATAACAATGTGGTGGTTGATAGAAGTTGGGAAAGCTAAAATGAAACTGTAGGTATATGATACAATTGTAGACTAGGCCACCACCTAATATGAAATGAATTTATTTTTTATTTTAGACTCTTAGACTCATATTCATAGACTCTCTTCAACTCTTGTTTTGGCCTTAGACACCATGTTTACTTGTCTATGCATACTCCTTAGTCCCCTACCTCAAATAACTAATAACTGGAAATGTGTTTGTACGAATATTTGTATTGCTATATTTTGTGAGCAAATATATTGCATGTGTTGTGACATCAAACCTGTGCAGGTGGAATTTTTACTTCTTGGGCTTCATAACTCACCTTAGGGATGAGTGGCTAACCCTATCATAGCCTAAAACCTACACTACTTTACATGGTTGGGTAAGTTATAAATGTATATTGACAACCATAGAGTAGGTTTTGGCTCTAATTTTTTGGAACTTGCTTTCATATGATAATGTACAAGGTACATCATCTCCATACTTCATATCCACCTTGAAACTTGTAGTTTTAAATCTATAAAGTATAAGTTTTAGGGTACCTTATACTAATCTTATATAAATTATTAATTAATAATATTGAGCAAAACAAAATATGATATTTTAACTTAATACATACTTAAGGCCAAAACCCATTTACTTGTTAAAAGGGGATGATTGTATTCAAGTTAAAATTATTTAAAACTATGTTTGTTATGTTGTATTATATTTTTCATTACATTTTCTTATATTAATAAAAATATTGTAATGGATTTGGCACTACTATCTATTTTACAAAAGTGAACCTATACTTTACGATGGATTACAATTTTGTGATAAATTGTTTGAAATTTATGATTACCTCTATGAGGAATATATAATTGAAAAATATGTGATTAAATTATTGGAGATTACTAAATCAATGAACATATTAGTTACAAATGAGTGGAAAAATGATAGGTTATTGGAACTTACCTACAAAATGTTATATTGAAAAAAACTAACAAAAATTTTCACAAATTACACAAAATATCTTACACCTAATAGATTCCACATGGTATAAATTTTATGGGTGTTCCATCATGTTGTATGGTAGGTTGCAATTCCAATATTTGACAAGAGACACCTACATGATAAAGTATTCATAGGGCCTCATGGTGGGATTTATTTTAAAACATCTATATATATATATATATATATATATAAAGTTAAAGGAGAGTTTACTTTATGAACTTATCAGGACAAGATATGTCCTTCGGAATCGATATATAAATGTTGAAAAATACCAAATTATGGAATTTAAGAACACGTACTAATTATGTGATAGAATAACTTCAAGTGCTTATTGTACAAATACTAAAAGTACAGTTTGCTCTTTTACTAATAATACGAATATTTTAAGTCATAATTTGATATAAAAACAAAAACGTTAGTTATATTATTAGTTAATCATATTAATCAAATTACATATAATTAGCATAAAAAACAGTAATAAAAGTATATAATATTACTTAAGCTATATCAAATATTAAACTAGTAGTAAATAATAATTAATATAATTTTTTTGAAAGAACATGAAAAATATAAGAGAATTCTAAGGTATTGTCATTCAAAAGTGATTATATGGTTAGTTATTTTTGAGTTATAATTATAGCAAATAAATCATATTAATAGTAAAAATAAAACTGTTGTTGATAGTTTTTATGAAAATCATTAATAGCAATAAAAAAAAATTATCAATAATTTTATTTTTATTGTTAATAATTTTTATTTACTATTATTTCATATGATTTATTATAATTTAAAAGTGATTACATCATATAATTATTTTTTTTAATAGTACATCGTAGAATTTTTCCAAAAATCTAACATTAACTTATATTTTGTGACTAAAGTAATTAATATAGTTGTTGCCTGCAATTTTGATGGAATCTTATCAGGAGAGAACAGTCGGCTTTGTCTGTTGCAGGAAATGATGGAGAAGTGAACGAAGGGATTGAAAGCTGCTGTTGGAAAGGTGGGAGGGATGTACATCATGTACTCTTGGAGACCGATTCTAAACTTCCAATTTCAGCCAAATCATGGAAGACTCAGGCTACTATTAGGTAGGACAACTGTGCAAACCAAACAAATCCACGGATCGAACCAAATTAAATGAAAATTTTGTTTTTTTTTTTAATTTAATTTAAAAAATTTTCAAACCAAACAAAAACTGTAAATATATAGTTGGTTTGGAGAAATAAATTGGACCAAACCGTAAAATTAAACCAAATTGTTAAAAATATATAATAATATATTAATTATAAGTTAAAAAAATAATTTATTAAACGGATATTTGTATATAAATATTAAGCCATCAATCACATTTATAATGTTAATTCTTATTGCATATTCACTTGAAAAGAATAGCTAAGGTTGGTAATTCAAGATCTAACCCGTATACAACACGATATAAAATAAATAGGCTTGTATACCAAAAAAAAATTAAGATAAAACATAAATGGGTTAGACCCATTTAGATGTGATAAAATTCATGTTATCTAAATTCGTTTATTAAACAGGTTATGAGTTTGACCCACAAATGTAGTTAATATTAATAATGTATATGTTTTTTATTTTCTTTATTTTTTTATTTTGTAAGTGCTATTGATTTTGTGAATTAGGGTTTTATAGTCCCTCTTTGTTGCACCAACTTATCATATCTCTCTCTCTTCTACTTAGTTGTTTATCTCTTTTTATCATCTTTTTTTTTTCCCTTTGGATAGAATCAATGTTTTTGGAACAAATTTCTCTATCTTTTGGTTATGTAAAAAGTATTGTGTCATTATACTTTACAATATTGAGAACAATGATAAAAGTAAGTTAATTATGTCATAGAGTTGTACTTAACAATATTAGGAACAATGATAAAAGTAAGTCGATATCTCATTCTCCCTCTCTTAAAAAAAAGTGGTCTATGTAAGTCGTGTAAATAGTCTTATCTTTTATATTTATTAGGGTTGTAATACATTATTAATATTTTTGTTGTTTTGAAATATTTATTGAGTATTGTGTTCAATTGGTTTATAAACCTATAATAAAGGTTTTAGGGTTTTACCAAATCTGAGCTAGAACTATAATTAGATGATGAGTAACATATAATAGTTGAATTAGATATATTTAGTTATCGAAAAACCAATTAATTTTGATATCCTCAACTTGTGAAAATGGCACTAATATCTTAGGCATACTGATATTTATGATAACTTTGGAATTTGTAATTAGTACTAGAGGCCAAATCCTTAATCAACATCATAAACCATAGAAGTAAAAAAATTATAAAAGCTTTTATGTACAAAAGATTGGCTCTATAGAGGTACGGGTAATAAACTACATTATTTTTATAAAATTTTCAATGACATATTTTTATTGATATTATTTTTTTATGTATAGATTATTTAACTATCTTTCTTGAGTATTTGATAGAAAATGTGGGGTCACGGGTTTATGTTAATTCAATTATATTATGAAACTTGTAAGTTTTTAGATTTATTATATTTATTGAGATTTCGCTAAAACTATTGTTTGGATTGTAATTTCATGTTAATTTTCAAGGCCTTGTGTTATTAGTATTTATAGAACTTAATTTTAGAGAGAATTGCACTTTTACTTTACAACATTTACCTACTTTTTAGTTAGAGTCCTTAATTTTTTTTTTCTTCCATTTTAGTCCTTAATGTTATGAAAATCTTGTAAAAATAAGTTTTTAATTAAATACGTTAAATTTTATGCTCATCTTAAGTATGCTTTAGCTTTTGATTAGCCTTGGGTTAGTTAGCCAAGGTGATTAAGGTATGTACAAATTTTTCTAGCCCATTTTCTTAATTTTAATAATTATTTTTTATTATATTATATTATTATATATATTTAATATTATTATTTGTTGTATTATGTAAGTAAATTTATTTAATTCTTTTATTTTTTTATTTTAATTATTATACATTAAATTGAAGTTGATACATACTATGAATGAATGGAAATTTTAATATATTTGATGGAAATATATTTTTGTTTTTTAATAAGCTTTTGAAAACATTGATAACTCAAATTGAAGAATGAAAATGTTAATGATTAAAACAGAAAAGTAAGAAAATGTTGATGACTAAAATGTACTATTCTCTTAATTTTATTATGAACCTTTTTCGCTTTATATGTGTAAATACTCTTAATTTTATTATTAGCCTTTTTACGTTATATGGTAAGTATTTTACATAGTTATTTATAACTTTTTTAATCGATAGATAGATCTAACTTAGATACAAAACATGCTTAGTAAACGAGTTGGGTTATGGGTTTAAGTTTTATACACGATTAATAAATGGATCTTATTATGGGTTAAAATTTTTTAAATACAAACCCGTTTAGATATAGATACAAGACATGACACAATGACATGAATTGCCAACCGTAAAAATAGCTATTTCATTCCCCCCTCATTTCATATCATTTGCAATTATAATATTTATTTTCATTTTAACCACTACAATAGCAATTCTATCTTAATTACTATTACACAAAATAATGAGTAGTAATTCATTTCTCATCCTTATCAATTGTCATTTAATGGTTACTTGTCATATTCCCATGAACACTCCTATATTAGAAACATTATCACTACTACACTCATTATTTAATATAATGAATTTTTATTATTACTAAAGGTATAATAAATACTTTAGTTTTATCACTAATTAATTTGATACTTTTTTTCAATGTTAACTAAACAATATAATAGTCATCACTAACTCTATTATATTTTTATTGAATTACAATTCAATTTCCTCAGTAAAGTGAATAGGCTATTAGTATTATTAAATGAATATAGTATTTTTTATATAAGATTATATATTATGCAAATATATTTCTCTTATATTATAAAATATGATATAATTCATAAAATGAACTAAATTAAACTAAAATTTTATAGTTTGGAAAAATTCTTAATCTAAACAGTATTGTTTGGTTTGAAGTTGTAAAAGATTGAACCCACATTTTTATGGTTAGAAACTAAACTAAACTGAATCGAACCATGTCTACCTCTACTATTAGGGATAGTTTACATTTGATGTACTCTTTTTTTTTAAAAAAAATTAAAGGTAAAGCAAATAATTTAGGACTAGTCAGGGAGCTGTTCTTATAGGGTTTCTACATCCCATCTCCTTTAACATGATTGTTATTCATTGATTGGGATCCTGTTGTTAAAACTTTTTTGAAACTTTTTCCACGTTATCAAGTCAATAAAATTTCTTTAAGCGAAATAAAAAATAAAAATCATCAATGCTGATATTTTCCCCCTAAACGGTGGAATAGGGAGTCCCCAGTTCCATTTCATACCAGGCAGGTCAAACCATTTGTGATTCCGCTGTCTACCTAGTCCTAAGTTCTAACATGGCACATGGTCCGGTCTAGATTGAAAGGGGAAGAAGAAAGAAATAAAAAGCGAGGAAGAAAAGTAAAATATGGTTAAAAAATGGATAAGAAGGACATAATAATTCACATTTTGCTGGATTTATAGGATGAAGATGGGAAAAAAAAAAATTTCCTTTCAACAATGATAATCTTACTCTTCTGATAAATTAACCATCTTGATGAACTGAGCCAACAACTGTTGGCAAATGAATGATATGTTAAAAAAAAAAAAAAAAATCTTCGTGTTGACTGGTGGAGATGACTTCCTTCTATGAATATATTCCATTTTACTTTAATTACATTAACTTTTGATTTGTGGTCCCATGACATCATGCCTTTGGATGTGTGCTCTATGGGAATAGGGAGTGGTGTTAAGAAATTAAATAATAAAAAACAAAAATTTATATAATTTTATTTACTTTTATAAAGTGTATGATTAATACTTAAAAAAGAGAAAATCCCTTAACATGTGTTTCGGATGGATTCAACATCGGTCCCCTATCATCTGCAACCTTTTGTCTTGGCCCAACACATTATTCTGTGGTGCATTTGTCTGTTTTTCAGTACCCAGTAACACTGCGGTTCATTTTTCTGGCTTCTTTACCTCGTAAAGTAAAATTAAAAAAAGAAAAAGAAAAAAGAAGAATGGACCATGTTTGTTTTATTTGCTTTGAATTCTAATGGGTTCATCATGTTTACTCCTATATACAGATCACGTGTCCGCAGAATCAAGCTCACTCTATCTCAAGGTCTGATTTCTTTTCTGATAAAGAAGAAAGAAAGAAAAAAAAAAAAACTAATCTTTTCTTTTCCTTTTTTTCCTGTGCTGAATTCTTGATCTTTTTTTTTTTTTTTTTACCACACATGATCTGTTTTGTTTTTGATGCTCTTGGATTATCTTGAGGACCTTTTGTTCTGCTGAAAGTTATCATCTTTTTTCATTTTAATGTTTGTGATAAAACAGTAATTATAATTGTGGGAGATTGTTGTGGCCGTGTTTGGTAATAGTGCCAATATTGTGATGCTTTGCTTAACAGTGGAAGGCGACTGCAGTGATCGATAATATACACTATATACTAGTATTGATATCCACATGAAAAATGATAAGAGGATTAAGGAAGATGATTTTGACTTTCCAGAAAAAGAGATGATTTTCCTCATTTACAATGAAGCATTTTCATTTAATTGAAAATGCTTTTCCATTGCCGTTGATGTAAATTTTCTATTCTTCAAATCTGCAAAATTTGACAATTGCCCCTTGTAATGCTGCAATCGTTTCATGCCCCAAAAATCTCTTCACATTTCTTGACATCTAATGTTATCCGATACTATGGTGGAAGGGGTTGTGTTCTTTTAGTGCCGTTTACTGTTAGGCATAGTAGGAGGTGGAGCTTAGTGACTGGGTGTCAACCACTAGTGTTGCCTTTAACCACTACAAATTAAGGGTAGCTGCATCTATTCTTGATTGCTATGGATTGAATTATAACTACTCTTACCTGAAACAAAAGCAGGCTAAGCCTTTTATGATCATATTCATATGTCTATTGCTCTATAGTGTATCCTGTTGTGAATCTTGATACTTGGTATAGATGTTTATGATAAAAATGCTATTATTTACAGCATGGAAAGTGACTTGTTCACAAAACTCAATTTCTGTTGTTTAATACCTAGATCCATGTAAGATATGGTATTCTATGGGGACTTCAACGGTCCAATTGACTATACTATCCACTCAACCATTCAACCATTGGACTCAATCATCTGGATTTGGAAAGTTGATTTCAACGTTTTAGATGACTGGCTAAATCATCCATTTGCTTGGACCATAGACTAGCCTGACGTATTCAAATTTGAGTCAGATTGCTTGACGCATTTGGCTACTGATGGTAATATAAAATTCAGTGTCAACTAATAGCAAACCTATTGGGCCAATCCTTATGATGACTGAACAAGATGACTTTCTGAAGATAACCATACTAAACCTAGTAATAGCTTCCACCATGAAGAATGGAGTGTAAGTGGATAATATAGAATTGCTCTTATGGTTTATGGAAACATTGATATGCTTTCCACTTGAAACATTTCCTAACCATTCATCTTTCGAGATGTACCTCTAGAGGATCTGGCAGGTTCTCAGCATAGTTAGTAGCAATAGAAAAGTTTCAGATTTTAGTTACTGATACCATGCTGAGGATGTAATCTTTGGATATTAGGGGCCATATATCACAAAAATGTATCGAGGATGAGAAAATGTAGAAAGGTAAAGGATGTTGGGGAAGGAAACAGGAGTATATATCAAGATGATTGAGTGAGAGTATTGTCCTAGTTTGGAGTTTGAATTTTCTCATCTATTTCACAGTGATTTATTATTAGCCTAGTGACTTCAATGGCTTTGCAAAGTAGGAACTGTGATGCAGTTTGAAAGTTTGTATCTATATGCATTTTCCCAAGATGATTTTTGTTTGTAAGCTCACTAGATAAAATTGCATATCCGATGTACCATTGAACATTCAGATTGCTGATCAAGTTTTGAATTCAAGTCTAGAATATTCAGATTGCTGATCGAGTTTTGAAATATACCAAGGGCAAGAACTTCTTTAGTGACAAAATGTAGTGTATAACTTGCAGATTGGCTGCCCCATTTCATTGGTATAAATAATTGCTAATTAAATGTTGGAAGATGGATGTCCATAAACAGAGTAGACAAGTTCATTTCTGATAAAGCATTCATGGATTGACTCGCTGCATTCTAGCCTGAGCTGTTTAGATTGCCTGCAAGTCATTTAGGTTGAAGAACTTGCAAAAAAATGAACCTAGTATCATTAAGAAGAGCTCCTTTCATCCAAGCAAGTAAACAAACTTTCATGTAGGAAGAACAAAAGCCTGCATGCAAGAATTACCATTTTCTGTTAGATTGGCTATTTCTATCTTCCTTCTTTTCCGGTTTGTTACCAATGTGAGTTGTCTTTGATGGATAAGTTCTGCCGATTTAGATAGCTACTATACAAAGCTAGTTACATGATGATCTATATGATGCTAGTTACGTCATTATCTGTGCAATGCTAGAATAATTATCATAGCTGTGATTAACAATTTAAGATGAACAAGCTACTTATTGTCACTATTCACCCAAAAATTCCTCTCCACAAACTATTATCTTTATATAATGCCCCTGATGTTTTTTGTTAAGGCTTTGATCTATATAAGGGGGGAACATGTTACACTAGTAGTTCATCGTGCTAAAAAGATTACGCTTCAGCCTAACAAGACAGATATAAGACCGTTTTTGAAACAAGCAGCTTGTCTAGATATCTAATGGGCAGGGATGCCATTGAAGCTTGTGGTCTCCAAGATTTCTACTATTAATTCAAACTCATGGCACCATCAAAGATTTGATTTTCCCCATATCCAGCTTCTAACGGACACATGATAATATATCCAGTCTTAGATTGATAGAACTGCTGCGGGTGCTGAAAATGATTTGATCATCTACAGGATGCAGATACATGAGACTATTTCTTTAGCCTGGATGAAAACCCTGTAATCAATCACCAGGATAAGCTTTTATTATTTAATATTCGCAAACTTCTCTACAAGTCAATCACTAAAAAGAAAAGGGTATAGTAGATCCTTTCTTACCTTTAGCAAGAGGGAAGTAGCTGGACAGTGGCCTTTTATTGATGAAGGGAATTCTGTGCTAGTAGTGAGTCTGAACCTTACTGTCTGAAAAGGAAGAACAACCCCCTTTAGACTGTGATGGATGGGGCTCCAGTGACCTTATCTCGTAAGTTTTCTCATGGCAATCTTATTGGTGTGCCTGTGACTTGTTCTTCCTCTTCTAAACATTCAACGTCTGCCTTTGATAGAGCTTTGTTATTTGATAACAAAAAGCACGCAAGAAGGTTATGCTTCCATGCCTGTCCCCTCATGATGCATTTGTACACTATGCTGGAGCATAAGATAGATCTGATCCTGTCTTCTTGTTTGGCTCCCACACACTGACAATGGCAAAATTGTTTTATGAACCTCATATATGAATTTACCTTAGAAAAAGCAAGACGCTTGAAGTTTTGATAGGAGCTGAATCAACAGTTGTGTTGGAGCTGCTTTGAAAAGCTAAGATGACTAGCCACGTGGGGCAGGAACCTAGTTCCGTTTAAGGCCAATGCTGCCATTGTATCTGAATCTGGGGAAGAGCATCCTATGTGTCATAAATCAGTTAGTATATAGTCAAGAATTTCCTTGACTTGACACATATTCTCAGAGCAGCAGAAAAGAATTTTCCACTCACTGTCTTTTCCTGAATGGAACTTATGCCATATGACGGATAAAGTTCTAGCATCTTGCCTTTCTCAGTCTGATTACTTTACCACAATAATGGTTCCTTCTGGCTTATTCATTGTATTTAAGAGTTCTTGTTAAATATGTCTCTTTCCATGAGGAGACATAAAAATAAAAATTTATTGCCTAGTTATATGAATTTATTTATGGCCAAACTAGATATTATTGTTTGGTTACTTAATGAGGAGACTGTAGCGGCATCTTTCTTCTTGTGCTATCATGCATTTATCTACTGTATTTGGTTTCTTTTTAATTCTGATTCGTCCTGCATTAAGGGTCTAATCAAAATCAGTATTCCACAAAATTGATTTCCTCAATATTGGGAGGAAAAGATGGATTCCTCTGCGTTGCTTCTAGTTCCTTTCTTCTATATTCCACTTTATCATATGGATTGCTGTAATGTTATTAGTTCAGTTATTCTGTGCTCTGGTTTAGATACATATGATTTTGCTGTACATCTGAAATATGATGTAACCTCCAACAGATAATTTCGAGTTCCTCTACTTTAGCCAAGAAGCCCATTTTGTCATTCCAATAGCTTGCAAAGTTCAAAGGACTTGGGACCCAAAGACCTATATCATCCTATACCTGTACAGAATTCTAGGCAAGTTCTGATTAGCCATCGTATTTGCCTAAATTTACAGATCATATTCATATATATTCAGCCTATTTTCTTATGAGTTTCCATGTTTTTGTTTCTCTATTTGAAGGCCTGTATCATTTAGGTTTGAAGCACTTCTTAAAAGAATTTGAGAGATAGGTTCTTGGCTAGATCTGTCGTACAAAGGTAGCCTGCATACTACTGGAATACATGATTTTAGGATTGGGTTAATTTTCAAGAAGTATGCAGCAGTAAGCTGCTACATCTTCTCAAAGCTAGCTTATGTTTGTTATGGTAATTTAGGTGGATGATGCTTTGGGAGACTTATTGCTTCAGGGGATCTTGCTAATTTTAGCTTCATAATGAAGTTTCGTTTTGAATTCTTTCCCCTTCTTTTCTTCAATATTCTTGTTTAAAGGGCAGATTTTCTGGATTAGATCAGGAAAGTGAATTTAGGAACTTGAAGTTAATAGATTCTAATTGTTGAATCTACTTGATATGATTTGTCATTGCCAATGGAGCTATCGTTCTAAACTGCAATTTTATGCGTCCATCTAGTTGTGGCAGGAATCAAAAGATCATGTTATCAGGATTTACAACTTACCCAACCACGATTTCTGCATCTTCCATGTGACATAAGCCTCAAAGTTGTAAGCATCAACCGTGTATCTGCTTAAATCCATCAACAATCTTCTAGCAAGTCATGGCAATTTCTTCCACTCTTGTCACTGAAGGAATCCCAAGTTGCATGTAAGGCTATATCTGAACTTGACAAGACTCTTACCATGAGTGCCGAAAGAGAAGGTGAAATCTCTTGAACAATAAGAGCGTGCCCTTTTCTTCATTGACTCCTATAAGATTAAGAGGCATCCAGGATGACTTCCTGTTGGATCATTTGCCTATTCCTGTCTCACTCTAACCGAGCTTTTGTCCCACTTTATTTTTAGTGAATAATGATAGCGTGCCCATTCTGCTAGAGCTGAGTCATCATCATGGAAACGTAGTGCTCAAGAGTAAATGGTTTCAACGAATTGTTTATTAATTCATATGACTTTATGATCCTTATTCCAATTGCTTTTACCAGGTCATGGGAATACCTTAGATGAAGTTTCCTTGGTGAAAGGGACACCTAACTTAGTGGCCCACATGTTCTTTTATCTGATGCTGGAAAGAATAAGCAAATACTAATCTAGCCTTGAGTTCACATTGCACTCAAACTTTTTCTTCTTTTCCTCGCTTAACTATTCACCTCAAATAAAGTTAAAAGTCAGTTTAAGGCTTTTGATAGGTCACCTACTACCTTAACGATGCCTAGGCGGAGCCGTTCATCATAGTGGTCAAGAATTGCCATGTGGTAGTAGTGACGGATGCAAGATTTTTCATGAGGAAGGGGTGCCTCCAAAAAATCCTTGATTCTAGGGTAGGCAGAGACTGCAAATATAAAAAATTAATAGCAATACTATTGCCAAGTAGATGTAATTTTGAAGAGTTTACAAACTAAGGAGGACATTTACCTAAAAAAAAACTGAGGGTGGCCACACAGGACCAGCCCTTCC
The DNA here is from genome assembly GCA_037954665.1 of Laguncularia racemosa. NCBI lineage: Eukaryota > Viridiplantae > Streptophyta > Magnoliopsida > Myrtales > Combretaceae > Laguncularia > Laguncularia racemosa. The sequence continues at coordinate 2,825,349 of JBBMOL010000063.1, read as the reverse complement.
CGTGTCACCTGAGCTTGGAACATTGTGACCTAGTTATCTAAAGCACCCATCTTCCATGGCTCTAGAGCCATCCAATTATTAAGACAGACGGCAGAGGTTAATGTAATGTACCCACTCGACAAATACCAGTGTGTTGAGAGACGCCCTAATATGTTGGCTGTGGACAAGAAATTGCAACCATTTTTCAATTGACCTAATAAATTAAGCTTAAGTCATGAGTGAGAAATAAGACCAACTTAGTTGCAATACAAGTCAATGGAAATCTCGAGGTTGTTAATTGATGAGTGACTCAAAAGGAGGCAAGTGAAGATCAATGTAACATATTGTAATGGTGCTCGCCTGTTTCACAATCATCAAGCAACCCCGAGAAGAAGAGAGTAACAACAGACTTTAGGAAAGCATTTGTGCAAGAGTAGTCAGCAGAGAAAAGTTTCTGTAGTGCCGATTCGATGAACCCTCATTCTGAAAACCGGTTCACAGATAATTACTTCTAATTTACACAAAAAAGAAGGAAAAATTATCCATCTGTTTCATATTTAGTTTCAATTTTGGTTCACTACACACAAAAAAATAAAAAAGCAACCTAGTCCTATCTCTCTAAGTTTAAGTTTATCCTACTGGTCCCTAGAAAAATCCTGCTTCCTGGTTCTTGCTCTGGTCATTCTCTTTACAAATGTTACAAATTTAAACCACTCCAACATCAACCCAGAATCCCTTAATACTCCAAATCCTCATCCGGCCTGCCCTCTCGTGAGTTGTGATTGCTGCACCAACAATAAACCAATCAAAATGCAAGAAACTTCACACTTTAACGCAGAGTGCCATCGCAATATGCGATCCAAAGTTTATAAGCCTGCCTTCTCCAATCTCAACACAAGCACAACATACATTCTACATCAATCAGAAAAGTCACAACTCAACTCCCATGTCCTCCTTTTGATCCAACAAATGGTGATTGAACACTATCTGCATCGGAATCACTCCCAGAAGAAGAACTTTGAGAGTCAGAGTCTGCAATAGCAAAGAACAGTAATTAGCTCAAAAATAGGTTATCTAGGTAGCAAATTGCAAATAATGCAAGACATTCGAGAAAGACAATTTTTCATACCACTAGATGAAGAATCGCTGCTGGAGCTTGAGCTGCTAGAACTATCAGACCTTGCATCCCTTTCAATCTCCACGGGCGGGTAATCACTCGCTGGCATTTCATCCCCAATGTCAACATCCTCCTCTCCACCACCAGTTTCTCCCTTCTTCCCCTTCTGTGGAATGGGCTCAGGTGACTCCCTTTCTGGTGACTGTATAGACAATCGCAAACCAACGGACCTTTCAAAAAACGGCACAAACACCAAAACAGACTAGGAGTACAATGTAAGGAAGATGGGCTTGCTACCTTGTGAGTGATTTCTGAAGCCGAAATCTGGTTGTTAATAAGTCCCTGCCGCTTGATTTTGCTGACCAATTTCTTGTAGTTGCAAACGAACCTGTCGAGCTCCCATAGGGTCTCTGTATCCACAGCTTCAATGTCGAGCTCAATCTCATCCCCATCCTGGGCAAAGTGCTTATTTCTCTTCCTGATGATATGCAGCAACTGACCCATTTTCTCTGGAGGTAAGCTCTGCAAATTCATCCCCAACTTGGCTTTCTCCTCAAAACTCATTTCTCTCTTGTTGGGATCCTTAGCTTTTGGCTTTGGCAACTTTTGTGTTTTCACCCGCTTCCCTCCCGGACCAGGAGGAGGAGGAGCAGGAGCAGGCGCAGGTGCAGGAACAGGTGCAGGGGCTGCTATCGTCTCAGAGGTTTGCCTTGCTGGCACAACTTCCTCCTGATTTGACAATGCTGGTGGAGGTTTCACTTTGGGACTCGGTTTCGACTTCTTTTCTATCGGCATTGCCTCCGGATCTCTCCTTGAACTCTGTGGAAATGATTCCTCAACCCATGCAGACCTAGGTTTCGATCTGGGTTCCTCAAACTCAACAGCTGCAGCTGCCCTCTGCCTTTCCTTCTCGCACTTTCGATATGCAGGATCAAACATCTGATTGAACTGCTGCAACAGTGCTTCTGCCATGATGTGCACATCGTGACCTTTGGGGTTATAAGTCAAGGCATTGTCAAAAGTCAACCTCACATCCGAAGCGAACTCTTTCGGGGAACGGTAAAAATCTCTTTCCAGATTCGACTTCACCGTACCAAGATCCATCGGGTTCTTAATTATCTGCCTATAATCATGAAGCCCTAAACCCACAACATCAACGGGTGTATTAAACACCCACCCATGTTTATGCTTCATCAATTTGCTCAAAATCGATGCACATTTCTTCATCATACTCACCATAGGCTGATTATCCTTCATACCATGACTCTCCAAAGCGGGTTTCTTCAGCTGCTCAGGCTTGTCGGAGCCATAGGGGTTTACTCTTTTGGACCCTAAAGGACCTTTCTTTTGAGTACCCCCCTTAGGCTTGCTATTACTAGACCCAATCACTTCATCCTTTCGCCTAGGAGACTCAGGAGACGGCCGGGCGGTGGCAGAGAACTGGGAACTCGGGTAGGCCGATCGGGACTCAAAAACCGCAGCCTCCAACCGGGTTCGCAAGCTCCGGACTTGTTCGAGCTCGGAGATCAAACGCTTCTTCAGCTCTCTGAGCTCCGATCTCGACAAACCCCCAAGATGAAATGTCACGTACTCCGCCGCAGCAATGAACCTGTTGGGTCCAGTCCTCGGCACGAACGAAGCAGTCTCCTCGTCAATTGCGGCAGCAGCATCATCGTCATGACGGTAATGGAGGTGAGCGGAGGTAGAATCGTGGATCTGCTTGGATTTAGAGTTAGGGTTAGGGTTAGGGTTCGGGTAAAGGGAGTGGTTGCTGGTATTATCGTAAAGGGGCGTGTTATTGGAGTTGTAATTCTTCATATACACCTTGCGGTCACCCCACGAAGGCTCAATTCTACTCGCCAGTAGGGCTGATGCCATATGAATCTCCGGATCGGGTTATCGGATCCGGCCCTCCTCGCTCCGATCATCCGCGAAACGAACCGAGAGGCCAGAATTCCAAAGCTACCCTAAAATCATTTGGAAGGACAGAGCATAAGAGCTTTTTGAGGTGAGTGGAAGACGAGGGCCTTTTGGGGATTCAACCCTCTTTTGCTTCTCCTTCTTCTACTTGGTTTCCCTCAGCTTGAACGAAGAACCTCCGATGGGTAACGCCTCTTCTTAAAGGCACTCCAGATCTGCCCGGGCAAATTCTCCACCGTTGATTTCATCCCAACGGTCCAGATCTCTTCCCTACCTGCCCGTTTGCCAATCCCTTGTCCCCTCTCACGGACGGTCTCGATTAATCCATCTCTCCACGTGGTATCAGACAGTCCGTCCGATCTCAACAGGTTCTACCCCTTTTCCCCTTCCTATTCCTATTTTAATTTCGCAACAACTTTTCGAAAAGAAAACATTAATACGGGGTGTGGGTCCCGTTGTCCTGATGACGTGGCGGTGGGCCCGAACCGGCCAATGAGAAAAATATCTAACTTTTGTTGCCGAATCTTGTTGTGCCAGGTCAGCGTTGGCCGTGCGTTCACATTGCTTTGCCACGTAGGAAGGTCTAGATTTTTTACGATGTGAACGCGGATACTGGATTTCGCCTCCTGTTTGTGATTTGGATGATTGTTTCCCTGTTAGCGTAGCGCATGGTGTAATCCGTACACATCCGGTGGTTGACCCAAGACCAATTTACACGTGGCAAGAGTTGGAGCGGTTGGTGCACATATGGCGCATGATGTAGGATCACGGATTGGTATATTAGTCGCGGATGCATGGGATGATTAACTATTTTGAGAAAATGAAATACTCGTCGTCGTTTGGGCAACGTCCATTCATCGGGTAGGGTAGGGTAGGGTAGGGTCGGGTCTTTTTTAGTATAAACTTGGATTCAAATCGGATTTCATATTTGTATTTGAAATTTAATAATCCAGTTTTTTAAGCGTTATTTCCAGAAGCATGTAATCTTAGCCCAAAGAGCTTGGAAATTATCAAAATTAACTAAATAAAGAAAGAAAATTTGATAATATTTCATTTGTCTCGTAAATCTATTATCGCTTTGTTATTATTTTATTGTAAATATTAGATAAAGCCTAGCATTATCTACACAATTGGTAGTTCAAGACACGATCCACAAATATGGATATGACATGATATGATTTTAAATAATTTTGTATACAAAAAAATTGATACTAGATCAAACTCCTTTAAACACAATAATATTTATTTTGGGTTTGGATTATCTTGCAATACCCATATATAACTTAGTTATTAAACAAATTTTATAAATTGGATTCAGCTTGCAAACTCATTTAATAATAAATAACTAATATTTAATTTTTTGTACACTTGTTTACAACCTTTCTCTCCTACTTAATAATATTAGTACATTTCTTATATTTTCTATTATTGAGTTTAGTTACTTTTTTCTTTTTAATCATTTCATACTTCAAACTTTCTCTTTATTCTCTAGCTAATGCCATAGGTCAAGTAAAGTAACATTTAGTATTTCCTTTGTTTTAAACTTCAAGTTTTCTTTCTTTAATATTTTATTTCGTTAAATCTGATGGATTCATTTTTTATTTTGATGAAGAGATCCTCCTCCTTTGTTAATAGCTCAACTTCAACTTCATCTTCAAAATCAAAGGTAAGGCAACTTTATTAGCATTTTATTTTGTATCTTTAGTTTGTTTTTGTTTTTTCCATATGTGAATTTAGAAAATACTAGTGTATTGTACTACAATAATTTGTTTGATATGATGCTTATAATTTTTTATTTAATATAGGAATTTTAATTTTTTAAAAGCATGGAAATACTTAAGGTTACCAATAAATCTAAATTAAGGTTATATTTGGACGAGGAGTAATATATGATTGTTAAATTAGATGCATTAAGTTATTAGAAAACTAATCAATTTTGATAATTTCAAGTTATATGAATGACCTTTGATGTTTTAAGCATACTAATGTATTAGTGGTTAAATACTTGATCAACATTACTCAAAAATTGTAAAAGCTTTTTTTTTTTTTTTTTAAATGTAAGGGATTGGCTCTATGGAGAAAGTAACAAACTACATTATTTTTATGAATATTTGAACATTATTTATTTTTCTATTGGTACAATTTTTTATATGCAAATTTTTTCATTATCTCTCTTAAAGATTCAACAAAGAATGTGATTAATTTGGAAATTAGTAATGTTGATATTCCATTGAGCTAAAGTTCAACTCAATACAATGATCTTATGTAGCCAATCAATGTTTAGATTTTTCATATTTTATTAGACTTTATTTTATTAAACTTTTATTGGGTTATAATTTTATATTTAAGTGTTAAGACTATGTCATTTTTATTTGTAAATTTTTTAATTTTATGATTGCCAATTTACAATTTTTTAATCAATAAGCGATTCTTCGACATAAAACACATTTATTAAACAAGTTAGGTAATGGGTTTAAGTTTTTATATACAATCAATAAATAAGTTGGGTTATGGGTTGAAGTTATGTACCTATTTAAATATATACATGAGATACAATGGATTAGTACGAATTGCTAGCCATAATTTTGCACAAATGATGTTTTCAAGTGTAAATCAATATTAATATTACTTAAAATATCATCGCACTTAAATTAAAAAATAAATAAAGGCAATACACTCTTGTAATATTTATTCCATTTAAGAAAAAACACTTTAAAAATGAAAACTTTTTCATTAATTTTATTGAATGAATCTTGGATAGTGAAATTCTATAGATGCCTTCTCACATTATTTGTGCCAAAAAATTTTATTAGGTTAGATATAATAGGTCTATTATAAAAATTTAAGAACTTTGTCTAATTAATTTTATATGCAGATTTGGTTTTTCTTCATTTTTCATTCCCTTGATTTTAAAATCAATCATTGATATCACCTAGCGTTTTAAAAAAACTAGTGACATCATTATGATATCATCTTATTTCTTACAATTTCAACAATTGATTATATATGATAGCATCAAAAGGGGAAACTAATGGAAATTAAGGAATAGAAATGGAGATGAACCATTTCCATTATATGCACATCTTTCAAGAATGTAAGCAAATATCTTTTTGAAAAAAAAAAAGTTGTAAAGTCAACAACATCTTCAAATTGTTCTTATTTTATTTTTTATTTTTTTTTAATTTTCGCATGAAAATATTGCTTTATTCAAACAAAAGAAATATTAAGTCCATAAGCTCAACCAATTATAGTAACAACATTATTCAATGAAGTGACAGTTCCCATCTCATAATAAAAAAATATAAAAGAAAGAAAATGTAACAATTCATCAAGAGGATTATTTAAAAACTAGAGGTCTTTATTCTTACACAAGCTAATAGCAACAAATCTATTTGCAGCAATGTTACATTTATAGTAGCCCAATGAACTTCAATATGTGAAGACTTTAAGTTCTTTTCCTTGCATAAGAAATAACATTTAACAACAATTCAAAGCTAGAGATATGCTTTGTTGGCCACCTAATAGCTTTCTTTAACTTTGACTTATTTTGTAATTTTTTGACCCTAAATTTACTTGCTAAGTTAGCTCCCTAGAAGGCACTCTAGAGTTTAACTTGCAACAAGGAAATAGAGTTTAGCTTTTTGGTGAATCCGCTAATGTAACCATCTTATGGTCTCTAATGATGCCCTTTTGTGCTTGCTGCCTTGGACTTTATATTGAAAGATTCATCACTATTTAATTTCATCTAACCCTTAGGTTTTTAGAGGGGTAGCATCTAATTTGCTTAAGCAAATCTACTTTTATTTTGCTTAGAGAACATTTTTTGGGTTGCGTAGAATTTAGTAGCATTAAACCAATAGTTTCCAACCAAGTCAAATCAATTTCTCTTGGATTAAATGGATATGTGTTGCACACTTTCCATATGCTCTAAATAACATATAAGAAGGTCCACCGCTAAGGTTTGCTAAGGCTTCTCTTCTAACTTTTCCTTAGCCAGTTATTCATAGAGCTGATCAACTTTCTTGATAGAGAAGATTGCAAATCTTTTAGGGTATTCACCTTATTCTAAACATTCCTACTCTAACTATAGTCTTTAAAGATGTAGGTAATGTTTTCTTTATCTTTACCATAGAGAATGTATTTGTCTTTCAAATTAATATCTCTTTTAATAATGTTCTCTTTTTCTGGAAAAGCAAAATTAACTCAAATCTAGACAAAGAGTTGAATTTTCAAATTTGTAGGGTTTTCTAAATCTAACTAGTTGATTTGTTTAGGTTCTAATAAGTTCTATTACACAATAGAATCTTATAAGATAACTTAGTAGCAACCTCTCAACTGTTATGATCATCAATTGAACAATTAATGAAATCTTTACTCCACATATTAAAATTCACATAACCCTAGTTGACCTTTAAACGTAAGGCATCTTTGTGAATTAAATAGAACATGATAGATCTTGGTGACTTATTTTCAATCCAATTCACGAATCAAAAGCTGCTTTACTAACTATTTTCCATTTTAACAAGGTGGTTTTCTTCCACCTAGCTTGATGCTTTAGTAATTTCTTTAGATAGACAAGTTAGTACCCTTCTTCCCCATCATTGATTCTTACTTTATATTTCCTCTTAGCATTTTAGTCCATAAAAGAGATCTATCTTTTAGTCTCCATGCTAACTTCACAATGGATGTTGGATTTCTCTTAACAAGATTTTGAAAGCCAAAACTAATTGATTCTTTTAGTTTGATGATTTCCTCCCAAGTAATTTGGTGCGTTTTTCTTTTATCTTCCAATGAACTCAAAAAAATCCCTATTAGTTCTCTTAGGTTTATTCAAGACATTCTTTGGAATTAGGAGGGCTTGTATATTATAACTTAAAGTACTTTATATGACCAACTTAATTAAAACTTGTTATCCTAACCATCTTTGTGGTTTTATCTTCCAACTTGTCAGTTTGATTCTCATTTTTTCTAACATATATGATAGATCATGTCCTTTAACATTTCTCCTCTTAGTAAAAGGAAAGCCAAGGTATTTGCCTAAATCCTCAAATTTTATTATTTGAGTTGACATATTTGATCTTTTAAACTCTCAAGCACATTGTTGAAGAAGATAATTTTTGCTTTATTTTGGATTACTTCGTCTAAAAAATTACTCTAGGATAACTCATTAGATTCATCATAATCTTGCATCTTGGATAGAAGTTTCTCCCATAAGTAACAAATAATTTGCAAAGAATATGTATAATAAGGAAATATCCACCTCACAAGTTTCAAGGGCTTTTTCCATTCCAATTTGATATTGTTAAGTCTAAATTTTTCATTTTTCCTAATCTAATTTATACTAAACCCTATACTCATTTAGTGTAAACTCTCGAGTAAAATTAGAAAAAAAAATTGAAAATAGAAGTCACCATTCAATTATGATCGAAAAAAAATCAAGTTAGAATTAATAAAGTGGTATTGATTTTAACTTGGCTACTGATCTTGTGAATATATATATGTATATAGAAAACTAGAAATTCTATATTCAGGGACTATCTTTATAAAACACGACCATTATCTCTTTAACCTTTCAAATTTATATTTATTTTTCAAAGTATTTAATAGAAGAGAAATATTTTATCTTTTTTTTTTTTTGTTGAGGTCGTCTTGTAAGTGTTTACGTACCTGCTATTCGGGATTAGACCTATCATAGTGCGTGTTCATTATCTTTTTAAATTGTTAAAATAATTTAAAAAAAAAACAAAAAAGGGAAATGTCTTGTAAAAAAAAAAGAACTTTTAAAGAGAGGGTTTGAAAACTATTTTATTTATAAATTGTCTTAAATAAATAAAAATAGACAATATATATATATGGAATAAGAAATGAATTTTATATTAAAAGGAAATAATAGAAAATAAAAAAAAGGATAATAACTCACCTAGGATTCGAACTTGGGTCAGATTCGGATTACTTTAAGTCTGGGTTTAGACAAGTTGATTGGGATGATAAACAATAGAGCCTTCAAACCTTTGAACGACTTTCGACATGGCTTGTTGTAGCAGAGGAGTGCGATAGGATAATTCGATGAAGGACAGTACGACTGATGCGGGCATCGTGGAGAACATAGAAGCTTACACGGCCTAAGGGCACGGCCGTGTATGCAACCGTGTATAACTTACACGACCCAAAGGCACGGCCAGCGACACAACCGTGTGTTCCAGTAGAATTCTCACAGAAGCTTACACAGCCTAAAGGCACGGCCGTGTATGCGACTGTGTACTGTGTTTATCACATGTCCAGAAACATACACGGCCTAGAGGCATGGCCGTGTATGAGACCGTGTACTGCGCTCGCTACATGCCCAGAAACATACACGGCCTAGAGGCACGACCGTGTATGCGACCGTGTACTGTGCCCGCTACATGCCTAGAAACATACACGGCCTCGAGGCACGGCCGTGTATGCGACCGATTATAGACGTGTATTTTATTATTTATTTCCACGTGTACGTATAGATTTTCCCCTTTTAGATATTTTACGGGGAAGTATAAATACTCTTTTGTCAGATAAGCTAGGGTTACGTTTTACCACACTTTGAATACATTTGAGAGAGAATTATCTCCTTTACCGATTGTGCACGACCAGAATTTGGCATCAAAGAATACTTCTTTGTTGTTGTGAAACCAATCCATATTTGGATTTGTTTCGTTACGCTTTCCTCGCTGCGTCAGTTGGTATCAGAGCAAGGCAATTTCCTGCGGAGATGTCGGCTAACGGTGGTGTTAATGGCGGTCGCGTCCTCGACCTTGATCGAGATGCGGAAGTCCAATGAGCCAATCAATGGGCTCCGAGGGCAGTGGTTGAAACCATGGAGCAGAGGCTTGGGCGTGTAGAACAACGCCTGGAGAATCTGGTGGCGCGGGTCGACGCCATGGTGATGGACCACGACGGTCACAGAGATGTTGTTGGGAATCAACCGGGGGTAGCAGCTGTTCGTGGCGGCCTTATCAATGACTTTGTTGCCGGAAACCAATGGAACCAGAGAATTGACGGAAGCTCCTCTAAGGAAGAGGACGGAATTTTGCAGAGGAGGGAACAACCACCGAGAAGGGGTGGTGTTGCTGGCAGCGGAAGATTTCGTGGAATGGATGACCGGAATGAACCGGCCTATGGTGGTGGATATCGACGCAATCACCAAGGGTTCGACCATGCTGATGGCGGAGACTTCCATCTTAAGGTAGACATCCCTTCTTTTAATGGCAATTTGAATATAGAAGAGTTTTTGGATTGGCTGGCGGAGGTCGATAGGTTCTTCGACTATATGGAAGTTCTTGAGGAGAGAAGGGTGAGAATGGTTGCTTGCAGATTGAAAGGCGGGGCGTCTGCATGGTGGGATCGATTGCAGCACCGTAGACAAAGGGAAGGGCGGCAACCTATTAGGTCATGGTACCGCATGAGGAATCTACTGCAATGGGATTTCTTGCCACCTGATTACGAGCAAATTCTTTTCCAACAGTATCAGCGGTGCCGACAAGGGCAGAGGTCGGTGCATGAATACACTGCGGAATTTATGAGGTTAGCGGAGAGAAACGATTTAAGGGAAACTGAGGGTCAACAAGTGGCACGGTTTGTAGACGGGTTGAAGCCTCAGATAACAGATAAGATAGGGGTGACAGTGTTCCGAACCGTGAATGAAGCAAAGAACTTGGCTCTCCGAGCGGAAATGATGATACAAGAACAGAGCGTAGGGTTTGGAGGTAGTAAAAGGACCTACACTTACGAAAGTCCTGGTAATAATAGTAAAGGAACTGGTGAGAGACCTAGAGGAGTGGTTGAGAAACCAGCGGGAAGTATGGACAGGAGAGAAGACAAGGCGGAAGGAAAGAGACCGGTGGAGAATAGAGACACCCCAAGGCAAAACAATCCATATGCCAAGCCGATACTGGGAAAATGTTATAGATGTAATCAGCCGGGGCATCGATCAAATGAGTGCCTAAATAGACGCACCGTAAACATTGTCGAGAGGGAAGAGGAGGAAGAAGTGTGTTGTGAACCAGACGGTGGTGAAGAGTACTATGAGGAGGTTGATGACGGGGTAGAACCTAATTACGTAATTAGGAGGATGATGTTAGCACCGAAACAAGAGGATAGCTTACAACGACACCAATTGTTTCGCACTAGGTGCACGATTGGTGGGAGAGTGTTTGACTTGATCATTGACAGTGGGAGTTGTGAAAACATCATTGGGATGGAAGTCATGAAGAAGCTCCAATTACCTACAGAGAAGCATCCAAGTCCGTACATCATCGGATGGATCAAAGTGGCAGAACGAATAGAAGTGAAGGAGAGATGTAGAGTTCCTTTCTCGATTGGCAAATATCGAGATGAAGTGTACTGCGACATCGTCGATATGGATGCTTGTCACTTGCTGTTCGGGCTTCCTTGGCAATTTGATGTAGATGCCCAACATGCAGGGAAGGAGAACAAGTATAGGTTGGAGAAGGAGGGGGTGAAGTATACACTAATGCCACTAACGGATAAGCGACCAAAAATCCAGAAGGTGGAAGGGAAGTCCTTTCTTACGATCACCCAATCAGAAAGGGAGATGACTGAAGACATCAAGGAGTCCCGCTTGATGCATGCCCTAGTAGTAAAAATGGCGGGAGAGGACATGAGTAACGCGGAGATGCCGGAAGAAGTGAAGAAATTACTAGAGGAATTCAGAGAAGTCGTTCCGGAAGACTTACCGAAGGGATTACCTCCATTGCGAGACATCCAGCATCACATTGACTTGGTGCCGGGAGCTAGTCTTCCCAACCTCCCTCACTACCGGGTGAGTCCCAAGGAAACGGAGATCTTACAGGAAAAGGTCCAGGACTTGCTCGATAAAGGATTCATTCGAGATAGCTTGAGTCCCTGTGCCGTACCGGCATTACTAACACCTAAGAAGGATGGGAGTTGGAGGATGTGCGTGGATAGCCGAGTGATCAACAAAATCACCATTGGGTACAAATTCCCAATACCTCGCATTGAGGACATGTTGGATCGGCTGAGTGGAGTAGTGGTGTTCTCCAAAATAGACCTTCGAAGCGGGTACCATCAAATTCGGGTCAGACTTGGGAATGAGTGGAAGACCGCCTTCAAGACGAAAGAGGGACTATACGAATGGATGGTCATGCCGTTCGGGCTCAGCAATGCACCGAGTACCTTCATGCGCGTGATGAATCAGGTACTTAAAACCTTCATAGGTCGATTTGTTGTTGTATATTTTGATGACATATTAGTATATAGCAAGACTCGGGAGGAACATCTAGTGCATTTGAAGGATGTTTTGATGGTGCTGAAAGGGAACAAACTATATGCTAATCTCAAGAAGTGTGTGTTTATGTCATCAAAGCTGTTATTTTTGGGATTCATAGTGAGTGGGGAAGGAATCATGGTGGATGAGGATAAGGTACGAGCCATTAGAGATTGGCCTACACCTAAGACAATCACCGAGCTGAGGAGTTTCCTAGGGTTAGCAGGCTTCTACAGACGTTTCATACGACACTTTAGCACGGTAGCGGCTCCCTTAACCGAATGTTTGAAGAAAGGGCAGTTTCATTGGGATAAGGAAGCTGAGTTGGGATTCGCTGTGCTCAAAGAGCGACTATGTAGCGCACCAGTGCTGGCCTTACCGGACTTCGACAAATTATTCGAAGTTGATTGTGATGCTAGTGGTGTGGGTATTGGGGCGGTAATCTCTCAGGAGAAGAGACCTGTTGCGTTTTATAGTGAGAAACTCTGTGAGGCCAAGAGGAAGTGGTCCACATATGACAAGGAGTTTTACTCCATGGTCAGAGCCTTGACAATGTGGGAGCATTATTTGGTGGGCAAGGAATTCGTACTGTATTCTGATTGCGTTGCCTTGAAACACTTGAGCAATTAGACCCGCATATGCAAAGACATGCACGCCCGATGGATACAATTCTTGCAGAATTTTCCGTGTCGTTTGATGCATAAATCCGGGGCGTAGAACAAGGTGGCTGACGCACTAAGCCGAAGGGCGGATTTACTAGTGACTTTGAGAGCTGAGGTAGTAGGGTTTGAACAGTTGAAGGAGCTGTATGAAACAGATGAGGATTTTGGAACTACCTGGAAAAAGTGCACTAATAAGGAACCCAATGACAGTTATTATATTCTGGAGGGTTATCTGATGAGGGAAAACCAACTATGTATCCCGGCATCCTCCTTGAGAGAGAAGGTGATCCGAGATCTCCATGGAGGGGGACTCGCCGGCCATTTGGGGCGGGACAAAACATTAGCAGCAGTGGCTGCAAGATATTATTGGCCTCAGTTGCGTAGGGATGTCAGTCGGATAGTGCAACGCTGCTACATCTGTCAAACATCCAAGGGGCACTCTCAAAATACGGGACTCTACACTCCCTTACCCGTACCTGAGAACATTTGGGAAGACCTATCCATGGACTTCGTCTTAGGTTTGCCTCGTACCCAACGAGGTGCTGACACTGTTTTTGTAGTTGTGGACAGGTTTTCCAAGATGGCTCACTTCATCCCATGTAAGAAGACGGCGGATGCTCAGAATGTAGCTAGATTATTCTTTAAGGAGGTGGTCCGATTACATGAGGTTCCCAAATCCATCACTTCTGATAGGGACACTCGATTCCTTAGCCACTTCTGGAGGACGCTTTGGTACATGTTCAACTCGTCCCTCAACTTCAGCAGCACAGCCCACCCACAAACCGATGGACAAACTGAAGCGACGAACAGGACCCTTGGCAATCTGATAAGAAGTATCTATGGAGAGAAACCAAAGCAATGGGACCTAGCATTGTCTCAAGCAGAGTTTGCCTACAACAACTCGATCCACAGAACTACCGGTAAATCTCCTTTCTCAGTGGTCTACACCAAGGCACCTTCTCACGCTCTGGACCTAGTTTCCTTACCCAAAGGTGTGGAGGCCAACATAGCAGCAAAGCACCTGGCGTCAGAGATCAAAGAACAAATTGAGAAAGTGAATGAGCGCTATAAGAAGGCAGCTGATAGGCATAAGAAGAAGAAGTTGTTCGAGGTGGGAGACCCCGTGATGGTGTTCTTAAGGAAAGAACGCTTCCCCGTGGGCACATATAGCAAGTGGCAACCGAAAAAGTATGGGCCCTATAAAATAGTGGCCAAGATCAATGACAACGCTTATGTGGTTGGCCTCCCGGAAAGCATGAGAATCTCCAAGACCTTCAACGTGGCGGATTTATCTCCATTTTATGAGGATGACGAACCCCTTTATCCAGCAACGAACTCAGGGTCGAGTTCTTCCTTGGTGGGAGAGAATGATGCGGGCATCGTGGAGAACACAGAAGCTTACACGGCCTAAGGGCACGACCGTGTATGCAACCGTGTATAACTTACACGACCCAAAGGCACGGCCAGCGACACAACCGTGTGTTCCAGTAGAATTCTCACAGAAGCTTATACGGCCTAAAGGCACGGCCGTGTATGCGACCGTGTACTGTGTTCATCACATGTCCATAAACATACACGGCCTAGAGGCACGGCCGTATATGAGACCGTGTACTGCGCTCGCTACATGCCCAGAAACATACACGGCCTAGAGGCACGGCCGTGTATGCGACCGTGTACTGTGCCCGCTACATGCCTAAAAACATACACGGCCTCGAGGCACGGTCGTGTATGCGACCGATTATAGACGTGTATTTTATTATTTATTTCCACGTGTACGTATAGATTTTCCCCTTTTAGATATTTTATGGGGAAGTATAAATACTCTTTTGTCATATAAGCTAGGGTTACGTTTTACCACACTTTGAATACATTTGAGAGAGAATTATCTCCTTTACTGGTTGTGCGCAACCAGAATTTGGCATCAAAGAATACTTCTTTGTTGTTGTGAAACCAATCCATATTCGGATTCGTTTCGTTACGCTTTTCTCGCTGCGTCAACGACTACTAAGGTTGTTACTGTTAGAGCTTTACGGTGGAGCATAGAATCGAAGCTTTGGTTGCTGACGGTGGGTTTGGTGGAGTTGGTTTGGTGGATGGGACTTTAAAGGTAGTAGGAACTCTCAATGTACGTGACTTCAAGCTTAACGTGATGGAAGTGCTCAATTAAGCTAGAGAGTAAAACTGAAAGCTTAGAGAGAGAGAGAGAAAGACCTTCAGTATAGCTTTATGGAAGTGGGAATGCGTGGTTTTCTATGCTTTGACAGTGCTGGGAAGGCTTGCTCGAGCTTCTATTTACACTATAGGAGCTTGCATTAGAGATGGAAAGTTCCCTTGACCATGAATTCATGGATTGAATTTTGAGATTTGGCTAGGAATATTCTTAGGTTTGATTCAGTTGTGCATGAATTACAATTGACAATTGCCTCTTTACAATGATTCTTGTCAAAAATTGAGTATGGAAGGTTCCAAAATGGTGGTCTTTGGTTTGCACTCGATCTTGCCTTGTTAGAGTGTGATTCGAACAATCTCACTTTTCTCCATTTTCGGATGTAGATTCCTTTATAGATGGTAACATATTTAGACTTGTTTTGGGTTTGAATCCACGGAAGGCCATGTAATCTTCATAATTTTACCATTAATTTGGTGAGATTACGAAAAAGATATGGCAAAAAATGAAAGGGAAGCTAGTTGCTCAAGAAGGAAGCTTGCCGTGTTGCCAAAGGTAGAAGAAGCCAAAATCGTAGGTTCAACCCATATCTTCTATTCTTAAAAAAAGAAAATAAAATTTCACATCTGCACGTTAGGGAGATTGATCTCGTGTCTCCTATGTAATATGCATGTGTGATTTCCAATCAGCCATTGGCCTATGCCTCAATTTTATAATGTAAATAAATTGCATTTATTTTGATTTATTTTCTTTTTTCTTTTTATTTTTTTCAATTTATTATTATTACTAAAAAAATAAAAATTAAATTAAAAAACTAGAAGGAGCAAAAATGAGGTATCTACAAATATTCTTAGTGGAATTTTAAAACCAAAAACTTCATACAATTATTCTCATAAGAATGCTATATATTTGATTCCTTCACTTCCATTCCCTATAATATATGATTCGCAAAAGAAAACCCAAAGTCACATGGAATGCACAAGACTTCTTAGATTGGGCAAACTGCACAGACCACCCTTTGAAATATTTATTATTGCATGGACACTCCCAATTTTTGAAATTGAGCACTCCCCCCCACCCCCAAATACTTGTGGAGCCCAAAAATTTTACTTATGTGGCAGTCTATGTAGCAAAAAGTCCAATGTGGTATTGCCACATCAGAAATTTTGCATTTAAAAAAAAATAAATCAAGACATTCATGTCCCATTGGCTCAATCCTCATAATGCTGTGCTATACCAACACTAGCTACCACCACCCCTTACTACATACCCACCTTTACCTCCAACCTAGCACTACCATTAAAACACCCTAGCCTCTCTTTCTCTCTCTGTCTCTCTTTGTACTTTCTTTTGATTTGCAAATCACCCATAACACATGGTTGAAAATGCCTACTTTGATGGGCTCTATTTAGAGTCATATACATACTTATTTTGATTCTTCTTTCACTAAAACCTTGCTCTAAACACTCCTTCGCCAAAATACTTCATTAGAAAACCTGAATCCACTAGTAAAGGTGTTAACAAATGTTTGCGTATGGTTCTATTGTTACTTTAGGCAATGGAAAATTCAAAAGTGACAACGAATTGACTTTGCTGGTTTTTCCCAAATTCTTTGATGCCATTGCTATGGAAGAAGTGCTTTGACCAAGAAACATGTCTACAGTAAAGGGTATACCAACAACTTGAGTTTAAGAATATCTTCTTCTTCTTATGTGACATGACAATATCAAGTTAGACTTTTTGCCACACATACTGACATATAAGTAAAATTCTTATGCCTCACATGGGTTAAAAGGGGGAAAGTGCTTAATTTTATAAATTAGATGTGTCAAGGAAATTATAAAAATTTGTAGGGATGGTCACTGCAATTTACTCTCTTAGATTTTAATTATTAAGTAAACTTGGTAGACTCTTAACTTTTAATAATATTTGATATACCTCCATAATTGAGAGTACAATGTATATAAGCTTCCCAATTCTCTAAAAAAAAATTGTATCTCTAAACCGCTAATAAAAACTTTGAATTGTATATAGTAAGAGAGAGATATAAGTATCGCCATAAAAAAAAAAAAAAGGAAGGGGGGAGGAAGAGATTAAGAATATAAACAAGTCATATGTTACTCATGTTTGACTCGATGTTTATTTGAGTTTGACTTAAGAAAAGACAAATCAAATTCGAGTTACTTGAGTAGTTAATTGAGTCTAGTTTGAGTTTCATAATATTTGCCTTGATTTACTCACGAAGCTTAATCAAGCTTGAGTTGAACATAAATATTAGTTGAGTTTAGATATTACTATTATTATAATAATATATATATTTAATAAATCAAACTTAAAATGAGCTTAATTAAGTTGAATTAGGACTCAAAAATAAAAAAATGAGTTTTGAAATTTTAAAATGAGTTTGAGATCGAGCTTAATCATGTATCATCTTGACTTGATTTATTTATTTATAGCTCGAGAAGAGATATATGGGAGTTCACTTCATGTTTTTTAAGCTATATAGATTGTATATATTGTATAATCAAATAAATTATATTATAGCTTACCTATTTGTTGATATGTGATTGATATTTAGAAGTAACAAAAATTAATGAGAAAAAAATGCAAACATAAATAGATAATCCAAAAATGTCAATGATATCCAATCAAGTACACAATCCAATTGGATCAAACAAACCAATCAAGCAAATAGATCTAATTTAAAATCCGGTTTATCTACTTGGTTCGGATAGATGTTGGTTAATCATGAAAGGGGCCAGAAAATGATATCATGATATGCATTAGTTATATATATATTTTTGATTTAAATAGTTAATTTTTTTGGTTTTTTTTATTCTATCAATAGTATTTGAAAAAAAGTAAGTTTATTCTTGTAAACAAATAAAGCCAGTAGTAAAAAATTGGGTAACTTTAGTTAAATCACACACAATTAATAGATGTCTTTATCTTGTTACTTCTTTTTGGGTGAATGGATATAATTATTAGATGCTATTTTATTATATCAATTAAGATTGATGATGTGAATTTTTATATATCTCTCATCCGTATTATTAGCCAATAACTTGCTTTTGGTTTCACATCCACTTACAAATTTCTTATTTGTAGAGTCAAAGAAATTTTATCTACAATCTAGCATCGTCATTGATCATACATCATGTTAGGATCTTGCATTTACTGGTAGTTTAGTTGCCACATGTTTCATTTATAATAAATTATTTAAGGACAAAGAGCAAGCATTTATATATGTAAGGGTTAAATTTAATTTTTGAATTTTAAACCTAATAATTAAATGGGTTTGATTCTTTAAACTAAAATGGTAAGATCTAGGAAGTCAAGTCTATGAAATTGGAACAATTAAAGAAAATTTGATAAAGTAAGCTTGGAGTAAGATTTGTCAGATTTACCTGTTCGATACAATCTTTCTCAGTAAGGTTTATGCATTAATATAAGGCATTTGATGGGCTTAAGTTCATAAGGAGCCCATGAAAGGGTCTATATCTAGAAGGGATTCATATTGGTTGTTGATCGCTAATGCAATCCAATGGATGACATAAATGACCAAACTCTATAAAATACCTAAGTCCTTCCTTATTTAGACATCACGATTTTTAGACAAATGTTGTCATGCTACCAAACTCTTGACTTCAAATGAGCAAATTCAACGAAGAAGATAAAGTTTCTCATCATTAAATTGTAAAGTTTGATGTTATCGAGCTCCTCAATTTGTTACAAGTGTGGTTGAGCCCATTTAGATTGCATGCTCCTTCCCCTTATCACTTCTTCTCCCGATCACCTTATTATATACAATTTTATGTCACTTCACTTCGACCGCATGTAGCATAATACTCATATATTGCAATACTTATGCAGCACGTATGTAACAACCCCATTCGAATCCTTGCATTTACACTATAATACCTGCAATTACCATATCCTTTTCTATAAAGAGATGAAGTTGTTTTATGGCTATTTATGCAATAATTTATTTAAAAACTATAATGAAAGTTTTATATTTAAACTTTAATTATATATGGAATTGTTTTTCCTTTTTAAATACTAAATGGTTAACTTTTATGTACCATTCCACATCATTTCTCTTCAATCATGTGTAAGACAATACTCGTAAACCGTATACATGATTACTCTATTCAAATCCTTCCATTTGCAATTTAATACTTATCAAGTCTAATTTTTTCTAATCTAATTTACATCAAACCTTAACTTATTTAATGTAAATCCTCGACCGAGATTACAAAAAAATAATTAAAAAAAAGAAAAAGGAGTTGTCACTCGATCGAAATCGGGAAAAATATTAAATTAAGACTAATTGAGCGGATTAGTTTTAATTTGACTACTAATTTATGTAAAAAAAATTATACTAGAAATTTTGAAGTTTGGAGGCTATCTTATTAAAACTTTACATTACTACTTTTCAACCTTCCAATTTTATTTCTTTGAGAAGAAAAAGAAATGAAAATAAAAAAATAAAAATAAAGAAGAGAAATAAAAGATTTTTTTTTTTACAAATGAGGTTGCCCTGAAGGTGCCTACGTACCTGATACTCAGGATCAAATTTATCGTAGTTCACATGGTTTTTTTTTATATAAAAAAACAAACTTGTTAAAAAAATTATGAATAATTATAAAAAAAATTATTTAAAATATATTTTTTATAAAAGAAAGAAATTTCTTTTTTAATATTTTAAAAAATAAACTAAAAAAATGTTTTATAATTTTTTTTCAGGAATCTAAAATATCTTAAAAATACATATAAACTAAAAGAAGTTTTCTTTTTTGAAAAAAAATCTAAATTAAAATTATTTTAAAATTTCTTTAAAAATATATGTATATAATAACAAAAAATATATTTTTTATTTTTTTAAAAAACAATTAGTTCTAAAAACAATGATAATAATAGTAAAAAAAAAAAAAACCTAGGTTGAATCTAATGACCACAGCAGCGAGACGATAGAGGACGGCGGCGAGACAACGAGGGACAATGTTGTTGGAACTTCATTTATAGGTGAATGTGGGTTGAATGGTTGGGGGAGAAGAAAGGTCGAAGGTTGGAGATTTTTATTATTTGCTTCTTAAATTATGTTGTTTGATCTTCGTAAGTTTTGAAACGTTAAAAGAAAGAAAGAAAAAAATTTATGAGCTCCCTGTAGTCTTCCATGGCGAATGAGTTCTAGGTAGAAGACGATGAAAACATAGGTTCAACCCATATTTTTCATTGTAATAGAAATGAAGCAAAAAAGGAAATGGTGGGTTGAACCTACGTTTTTCATCATAAGGCAAAATATCGAAAGAAGAAAATGTGGGTTCAACCTACTTTTTTGCTAAGAAGAAAAATCTTACGCACTTGTGTGAGCGAGGATTCGAACTTGGGACCAAGGATTATTATGTACATGTGTCTTCCGTGAGGCCATTGGCCTATGCCTTAGTCATTTAATGCAACTATATTGCATTTATTCTAATTTTCTTATAAAATAAAAAAATAAAAGATTAAAAATAAATAAAATAAAATAAAATAGTGTATTTACAGTTACCCCTCTTTGTGGTAAAGTTTGAGAAATTTACTACAAAGACTAAAGAGATACACCATTTTTGCCTATCGGTGTATTCTAAAGAGCTATAGAAATATTTCATTAAACAGGCAAGAGATGTCTAGGATGGTGTTTTATGGGTTGACTATCTTATATTGGTTGTGTCCTCATAGACTAGTAACCCTAAGAAGAGAGGAATTTTAGGATAGTTCCCTATGAGCTGACTAATTTATATAGGAAATTGTCTATTATAAATTAACAATCTTCAGCAAAGAGGGATTTCAGAATAATGCTCATGTGGGCTAACTAATTATATGGGAAAGCGTCTATTATAGACTAGTAACCCTGAAAATGTATATATATATATATATATATGGGAAGTGCTCCTATAGGCTGACTAATTCTTATAGAAAAGCGTCTATTATAGAGTAGTAATCCTAAAAATGATTTTTGGGAAAGTGCCCCTATGGGCTAACTAATTTTTATAGGAAAGCGTTTATTTTATACTAGCAATTCTAAAAATGATTTTTGGGAAAGTGCCCTTATGAGCTAACTAATTTTATAGGAAAACTTCTATTACATACTAGCAATCCTAAAAAAGATTTTTGGGAAAGTACCCATGTGGGCTAACTAATTCCTATAGGAAGAGTCTATTACAGACTAGCAATTTTAAAAATGATTTTTGAGTAAATGCCCCTGTAGGCTGGCTATCCTAAAGTACATTAAAATTTAACTACATATGCATGACATATTTTTAATAGTGAAGAATTTTACCTGGTTTTACCGATAGCGCCTAAACAATAAACCCTCTTTCTTGAAGTTTAACACACTTGTTTACTTATCTCTTTCTTGAATCAACTCCTCCTATCATTGGGTGAACCATGCTTATGTGATATTCACCTCCACTCTTAGAATTTCAACTCTTCCAATCCATTTTGGTCAAATTATCTCTGCTCTTGTTATTTGGGACTCTAACTTGAAATAGCAAAAGAAACTCCTTTTTGAAAGAGATGAAACCATGATGGAGTATTTGAAGAGCTTTCATTATTCATTATCGTTTTATTCCTCATAGCTTCCCTCATGTTTAAGTGTATAAGACAAAATAGGAGTAAAGAAGAAAGAAACTTATCGATGAGGAGGGAGATGATCAATCTAATGACTAATGGGGATATCCACTTTACACGTAGATGGTAAAAATTAAGCCACAAAGAGACCAATGATGTTTTCAATAAACTCAGGTAAGATTCTATTGATTCATTAAGGATAATACATTTTAACTGCATCAGAAATTACAAGGTTTTTCAAATCTGGACCATCCATATGTGACAAAATTAATGCCCCTCTAAACAATACCCTCTTTACAAAATATGACCTCTCATAATTAGGAGTAAACTTCTCTCTAGAATCTGGTACATTTGGGAGGATCTTCCTTAAAACTAAGTCATCCTTTTGGAAACTTCAAGGTTGTACATTTTTATTAAAGGCTTTAACCATCTTTTGTTGATAACATTAGCCATGACATAATGCTGCTAATCTCTTTTCATCAATTAGACTCAATTGGTCAACTTGCTTTTTCACCCAATTAGCTTCATCTGGTTAAGTTTTTGATAATATCCTAAGTGATGGAATCTCAACTTCAACTGGTAACATAGCTTCAGTACCATATACCAAAGAGTAAGGGGTTACTCTTGTTGATGTTTTGATGGAGGTCTGATAGGCCATGAGTGCAAATGGTAACGTCTCATGCTAGTCTTTATAAGTAACAACCATCTTCTCAATAATCTATTTGATATTTTTATTGGCCGCTTCTATAGCTCTATTCATTTGTGGTCGATATGGAGTAGAATTCTTATGATTGATTCCAAAATGTTAGCACAATTCCATCATGAGCTTGTTGTTGAGGTTTGTGCCATTATCTGTAATAATTGACTCAAAAGATTCATATCGAGCAATAATGTCCCTTTTGATGAATTTGACCACTACTCATTTGGTAGCATCAGTATATGAGGAAGCTTCAACCCATTTGGTAAAATAATCGATTGCCACTAACATGAATCGATGACCATTGGATGCTTTTGGATTAATTGGCCTAATTACGTCTAAACCCCACATAGAGAATGGCCATGGTGAAGAAAGTGTATAAAGTTTTTGAGGAGGAGCATTCATTTTGTTGGCATAAATTTGACATGGGTGACAATGTCTTACATGTTTAATGCAGTCGGATTCCATAGTCGACTATTAATAACCCAATTCCATGATCTTCTTAGCTAGCATGTAGCCATTCATGTGAGAACCACATATTCCTTCATATACTTCTTTCATAAGAGTGTTTGCTTCTTTCTCATTCACACATCTTAATAATGTGCTGTCAAATGATCACTTATATATTATGGATCCACTTAACAAAAAATGACTTGCCAATCTTTTGAGCATTTTTTTGTCTTTTTTGTCAGCTTTTTCTGGATATCTTCCTTCTTGAAGTAAGATCTTGATGTCATAATACCAAGCCTTATCATATTGCATTCCTTCATTAGCTAAACAAAAAGCAGGTTTATCTTCAATCTCAATCCTGAGAGGTTAGATTTCTATCCCTTTTGTTACTTGAGTCAAAGATGCCAATGTAGCTAAAGCATCGGCAAACTGATTTTGCACCCTTGGTACATATGTGAATGTGATCTCTCCAAACTTCCCTATTAACTGTGATAAGTGCTCATGATAAGGTATCAATTTTGAATTTTTCGTTTTATACTCTCCTCAGGTTTGACAAATGATGAGTGAGGAGTCCCATATACTTCTAATTCATGAATTCCCATATCCAAAGCCATTTTGAGACCTAAAATGTATGCTTTGTATTCTACAATATTGTTAGTATATGGAAACATGAGCCTCGTTGCTATAGGGAATCAGTTACCTTTAGGTGAGACTAGCATTGCTCCTATTCCACAGCCAAATATATTGGCTGCTCCATCAAAGTACAATTTCCATTTGAGAATCTTTTCTTTTTCAAAATTAAGATCATTTTTAGTCACCAATATATCTTCATCTAGAAGTTGTGCTTGTGGTTCTTGGGAAGTTTCTTCAAGTGGATGCTTAGCCAATTAATCAGCTATAGCTTGACCTTTAATTGAACTTTGATTCATGTAAGTAATATCGAATTTAGATAATAACATTTTCCATTTATAAATCCTATGAATTAAGGCTGGTTTGTTTGCTAAATACTTCGAGAGATCATGTCTTATTAATAGCTCAATTGAATAGTAAAGTGTGTATTGTCTGAGTCGATGCATAACCCAAACTAATGCACAATACGTCCTTTTTTACTTTAGAGTGTTTTTGTTCCCCTTCAGTAAATTTCTTACTGAGGTTGTAAATGACTCGTTCCATTCCCCTTTCATCCTTCTGGCCAAGCATATACCCCATAGATTTAGGTAATATTGTCAAGTGCAAGAATAAGGGCTTGCTAAGTTTACGGGTTACCAATATAGGTGATTTCATGAGATATTGTTTTATTTCCATGAAAGCTTCTTCACATTCTTTATTCCATTCTATGATAGCATTTTTCTTTAGTAGCTTGAACAAAGGGTGGCATTTATTCGTGAGTTGTGAGATGAATCGAACAATGTAATTCAGACGCCCAAGTAGTCCTCTGACTTCTTTAAGTGTACATGGAGGCGACATTTCCAGTATTGCTTTGACCTTATCTAGGTCCACCTCATTGCCTTTTTGATTGACCATGAAACCTAGTAATTTCCCAAAGGTAACTCCAAAAGTGCATTTTTTATGATTAAGTTTTAGTTGGTATTTCCTTAACCGTTTAAACAGCTTTTTCAAAGTGTCTACATGGTCTTTCCCTTCTTTGAATTTAGCGATCAAGTTGTTAACATACACCTCAATTTCTTGGTGCATCATATCATGAAATAATGTAACCATCGCTCTTTGATAAGTTACCCTAGCATTTTTAAGACCAAAGGGCATAACCTTGTAACAAAATGTGCCCTAAGCTATGATGAAGGTTGTCTTAGTCTTATCTTCTTTTGACATCTTGATCTGGTTATATCTTGAGAAACTATCCATGAATGAGAAAAGATGGTTTCTAGCTATATTATCTACCAAGACATCTATGTGGGGTAAAGGGAAGTTATTTTTTGGTGTTGCTTGATTCAAGTCTCAAAAATCTACGCATACACGCACTTTCCCATTTTTCTTTATTACTAGGACTATGTTAGCTACCTATTCAGGATAGTCTAACACCTCAATAAACCTAGCCTCCAACAATTTCTTGATTTCTTCCTTGATTTTTAGTAAAATATCAAGTCGAAATTGCCTTAATTTTTGTTTTTTAAGTTTGATTCTTTATTGTGTGGGCAACTTATGAATCACGATTGATAGGTTAAGTCCTGGCATATCTTCATAAGACCATGCAAAGACATCAAGATATTCAGATAATAACTCTGTTAACCTTCCTTTTTGTCCATTATTAAGATAGCCCCCAATCTTGAGATTCTTAAGGTTATCCTCATTTCTTAGGTTGATTGTTTCAATTAACTCATCAATGGAAATCCTACCTTGTTCATATCTTTGCCAGTTCTCTTGAATTACTTTATGGTCATCAATATCATCCCTAACGACTAACCCAGTAGGTCAGAGGTGATATTAATATTTTTACCTTTTATGTGTGCGAAATATCCTTGATTTTCATCACTGGATCTGGATAAATGTATAAAGAAAAGAAATGAATAAGTAGAAGGGAAAAGATGGAACAACATTGAGGAACTGATTCAAGACTTCATTGATTTTTTTTCATGTGGATTACACTTATTGAATGAAAAGAAAAGAAAAAAAAACTCAATAAATATTAAATCATGGTTCACCCTTACTCTAAAGTGGGCCTATTGCTATTTAGAGGATAAGAGAACCAATTTTGGTGTGATTGAGAGTTACAGGATATGCTTGTTGATTTTTGTTGCTGCTTGACTATAAGATCATTAGAGTTGTCTTCTTTTGTAGATACCAGTGTCTCAACACTGGTCGAATTGGTGAATGTAGTTTGGATTAGTGTAAAATTCATTAGGGTACTATACAATCTATCTCCCCTTTTTCCTTGCCTGAACTTCATTTGAAATCTTTCTTTCGGAGCAGGGACATATCCAAGACCAAATGTCCCCATTTGGCCTTCTTTAAATTGTACCTTTCTGTATTCCTGTTTCTCGGAATTAGTAATCATACACACCTCATCAAATATCCAGAGTCCTAGGTCATCTGGGCTTTCTTCTACTATGGCTGTTTCTTCATAGATGATGTAATCTTGTTTGCCTAAGATAGTGATGATTTGACCATTAGAAATGAATTTGACCTTCTACTAGAGGTTAGAAGGAATAGCCTACATTGTATGGATCCAAGGCCTCCCAAGAAGCAAGTTGAAAGACCTTGGTATGTCTAGGATTTGGAAAGGGATTTTAAATAATTGTGGGCTAATTTCTACCATCAAGTCAATGTCCCCTACAATTTCCCTTCTTGACCCATTAAAAGCCTTTACTGTGATAGAACTTAGTTTGATATTAGATGTATCAACACCTAGCAGGTTAAGAGTAACTAGAGGGCATACGTTGAGGGGGGACCCATTATCAATGAGGACTCTGGAAACAATCATGTTGTTGCATTTCACCATTATGAATACTAGTTTGGTGTGTTGATTACCTTCTTCTCCTAATTCTTCCATTGAAAAGGATATTTGATTAATAGCAAAAAATGGAATTAACAATGTGTTCCAATTTTTCAGCAGATATTCCCTATAGCACCTTAACTTTCCTCAAAGTTTTAAATAAGGCTTTTTTTGTAAGGCTCAAAAGAGAGTAGAAGACCCATAAGGAAGGTTTAAGTTGGAGTTTTTGATAATTGGTCCATGATTTTATACTAACTGGACTTGATCATCTTTGAAAAATTGATAGCCCTTTTTCTTCTTTTGCTATTGGCTTTTTCTCGCTTGATTAACCGGTTTCAGGTTTTTTTGTGGCCTCTTCTTCAGGGCTATAAATCCTTCTCGATCAGGTGATTCCTCCAATAATAGAACTTGAGGGTTTCTCTTGATTAACTATTACATAATTAAATGTGGTAGCTTTATAGTTTTTAGGTGCCAAAGGAATATGGAAAGTACATTTCTTAGCTTTCAGGACTTTCTACTCTTATTCAGATTCTTTGTAACATTTTAGGATCATTGGTTTGAAGTTAGATCCTACTATGTTAACCATTTGATCCTTATCTTTCTTATTTTAGGGATTGTCTTCTTCTTCAAAATAAAAACCCCAACCACTTGGGGTAGGTTCTTCATGAATTGGCAGTTAGATGGAATAGTAAGCAAAATAATTGAATTTCCCTGAATATTGTCCTAATAAACCAACTGTGAGATCACCTGCGTGCCATCTTTTTCCCAATTCCTTTTGAGTTGTTAGCTTATAAGGCTTGGGAGTAAACATTTCCTAAATGTAGGATGATTGGATTTTGCCTTCCAACAATAATTGATAGATGGCTGACTTAGCTTGTGCTTTATTGTTTAGGTTGACTAATAGTAAGAAGTCGGCTTATTACAAGCTCCATGTTACCTGCTCTGTTGGTAACCTATCCAAATCAATTTTTAGTTCAGGTGCTTTCGAAGTGATCATGTTAATGGCATGACCATGATTGGAAAGTGGGTTATTGTTGACATTAGGAGTGGGTGGCTCAATGAGGTCTAGCTATACTATCCCTGCATCAATCAAATCTTGGATTTTATTCTTAAGTCTCTAGCAACTGTCTGTAGAATGTCTTACTTGTCCCATATGGTATTCACATTTGAGATTGAGGTCATAGGTTCTTAGCCTGTATTTCTCATTACGAATTTGAAAACTGATTAGATTATCAGCCTTGAGACTAGCAAAGACTTGGCTGAGAGGGCTTGGGATTCAGGTGAACTGTTTGGGAGGTCTATTGATCTAGGGTTAGTTGTTTGGTTGTATTTGGATAGAAGTGTTTATGGTTGCTTTTGGTGTTTGGAAGGAAAGGTGAGGAGTTGGCTTGTTGTTTCTATTAGAATTAACCATGCTGATTGTGGCTTCTTTTCCTTTGATATTATTTAGTGGCTTAGTTGATGTTGTTATGAGAATTTCATTGATTAGCAATTTTCCAAAGGTGATGGCATTTTCAACCCTGCATCCTGTAGCTACCACTTCTGCAAAACTTGAAGATGTTTGCCTAATTAGGTGGGTGAAATGGGGTTTCTTCAATGTATTGATAAATATGGATGTAAGCTCTTTCTCAGAAATTAGGATGATGACCCTAGCAGCTTAAGCTCTCTAACGCTGAGTGTATTCTTTGAAGGACTCATTGTGCTTCTTGCGGATACTCCTTAAGTCCCATATTGAAGGGGTAGCTTCAATGTTGAATTTGTATTGCTCATAGAAAGCTTGAGTTAACTTTTCCCAATTATTGATATGATTGAGGTCTAGTTATGCATACTAAGCTAGAGCAAGTCCTATAGGACTTTCTTGGAAAGTCTGCACCATTAATTGGTTATATTGTACGTATTTGCCCATCTTTTGAACATACAGTCTAGTCGATGCCATCATATTTTTCGAACTCTGGTATCTTAAAATTTTCAAGATAAGCAGTGGTATAAAAAATTGTTAAGTTAGTGATCCCAATTTGCTCATATCCATCCAATCCTTCTAGAGCCTTCATCTTATCAGCTAATTGTTGTAAAAACTTTCTTTCTATTTCTTTCTGTCTTTCCTCGAATTGCCTTTGTAGATCTTTAAGACTATATGAGGTTTGCGCTCTTGGTTTTGACTCCACAAATGTTAGATTGAACCTAGAGTTAATTTCCTCATTTTCGAGGGGTGAAATCTCAACTACTTTTCCCTTTTAACCCCCTAAATAGCCTTCTCGAACTAGTTGAGTTAATTGAAGAAAAGTCAAATTTTCTACCTAGAATTTCACTTGATCATTGAGATTTTGCACAACTTGCTCTAATGAAACCATTTTTTGATTAACAATATTGTCACTGGTATTGTCATCATTGTTACTTGACATTTTGGCTTTAGAATGAGTGTAGTATGGACTTCTTGTGGGGTTTGATTGTTTAGGCGCAATCTTGAAACTTGGATTGATCAACACTAGATCACTTGTTAGTAATTTTTTTTTTTTTGAATGCATGTGTCAAGCAGATGCAGATATGGGATTAGCGAATAATCCATAATGTGACAAAATAGAAATTTTATTAATACTGCAACTTTAGAGTTTGATTACATGAATTGAGAAGGAATTACAAAAAATCTAAAATCTAAATCTTCCTCTTCTTGTGATGACATGATCCTTTTTTCTCTTTTCTCTTTTGCAGGAGTTTCTAGTTCCTTGATCTTTTGCCTAGCCTTTCTTAGCGGGGCTTCTAGAGCTTCAACTCATTGGTTGGATTCTTGACATTTATTCTTCCAAATATCCCCCTTTCTTTCCGTGTTTTCCATGTGGACTTGCATTTGTGCTTACACTTCTTCCATATATGTCTTCATTTCAGGAGTAAGATTTGCTAGTGTAGGTTGGAGTACAATTGGGGCACTATATTGTTTTTCACCTAAAATGTACTCTTTGGTTGCTCGATATTTACCTAATTGCCCCTTGACATTCCCTATGTCAATAGTACGGCTTATTATTCGAGTCTCTCATAGGGTTTTGATCTCCAATAGTTTAGCTATCTTGTAAGCTAATATCATATGAGGATTGTGGAAATCAAGTGTGATGGGTTCGAGTAAGGGTTTATGGAATATATCTTGAATAGGTCCCAATTGACGTATTAGAACAACTGGGTAATAACTGGTGCATCGGTTAAATCCAATTAAGGGAATTGCCTCATAATTTTACAAGCACTTACCATCCTTATACAAGAATTTCATCTAGCTACCCATAATATGTCTTCAGTACAAAAGTCTTGTAAGACATCAATCTAATAGTAAGTAGGAATATCCTCCGACAATGTGATTCTGGAAGCAAAGGAATCAATAAGGTCAATTTATTGTGCAAAGGCCCCTCGAATGAAGTCAAGTTTATAGCATTGCATATGGTTGACAAACTATATCATAATTAATGCCATGTTAGTTTTTAAATCCCCATGTTTTTTTTTTCTTTAAGTGGTTGAGTGATTTGATTTGCTAAGCGAGAAGCGCGGGGATGTAAGACTTTCCCTCTAGAAATTGGGCCACTATTTCTGCAACCTTAAAGTGGATATGAAAAATCCCATTTGGAAACAATATAGTCTTGAAGGCCATGAATGCATGAATTTGGTGTTGTTGCCATGCTTCAAAATTTACGCAAAATAAGATTCGCTTTTCGTGGTAACTGGATTGAGCTATAAACCATGTCAGTAAATCATTAGTCTTAATACAATTCCCATTATAATTTCCTAAGCCTTTATTGATTTTAGCCTTATGAACCCTCAGTAATTTACCGAAGATTTTTGCGAGCCTTGCTTCAAGATTTGGGATATATATGCTTTTAATGTTGAGTGAAGCCTTAAGCAATTGGGCATATTCTTCCATTGTTAAGCCTAAATGATGGGGACCTAAGCAAAAATTGACAATTTCTGGATCCAAAAAATGAGCCAAGGCCGGGACCAAAGTGATGTTAGTAGAGATTTTTTTGTAGTGAGAGGATTGGTCCAATCATGTTTTAAATGACCTCTTGTTAACTTAGGTTAAAGAACTAGATCCATAGATCAACTACTATCTTTGACTCCAGGGATTTATGAACATGGACTTCCTTGAGAAGAGCTTGCATGCGGGATGAGCTTACCATTGCTACAAAATTTATGAAAGTAAATATATCATGACTATACAATTTATAAGAAAATACATTTGTTACAAAAAATTTACAGGAAAATTTATAATAACAATGTTACAAATTACAAAGAAATAGAAAAATAACTCCACTAAAGTTGCAATTTTTTTTTCGATTTGCCACATCATGTTTATTCGCTAACTTAAAGGATTCGTGAATGCAATTGGATAGTATCTATAGGTCCTCAAGTTTCGTGACTTCGCTCATTTTCAAAGAAAATGGTTCATAAGTCACGTCAAAACTTGAGTAGGGTAGCGTAATCAGCCTCGAGTGCTGGATGTCACACAACACTAAAAACTTATACAATGGCTCCCCACCTAAGGTCCTAAGACGACCTGGGTTTAACTGTATTTATCATACATTTGATGCCTTCCCTTCAAATTAACAAATAAAAAAATGCTGCAAAAAATATAAAGGTTAGAACAACTATATAAATACACATCATATATATATCTGCAAGTAAGGGAAAAAAAATATTTTGGAAGGTTTAAGTGGCTAACCCACTTATTTGAAGTCCCCAACAGAGTCACCATCTTATCGAGTCTAATTTTTTCTAATTCGATTTACGTTAAACTCTAGCTTACTTAATGTAAATCCTCGACTAAGATTAAAAAAAACAATATTTTTTTTTTAAAAAAGAAAAAGAGTCGCCACTCGATCGAAATCTGGAAAAATGTTAAATTAAGATTAATTGAGCAGATTAGTCTTAATTTTACTATTAGTTTATGTAAAAAAAAAATTATACGAGAAATTTTGGAGTTCAAGAGCTATTTTATTAAAACTTTACGTTATCATTTTTCAACCTTCTAATTTTTTTTTGAGAAGAAAAAGAAATGAAAGAAAAATAAATAAATAAATAAAATAAAAATAAAAAAGAAGAGAAATAAAAGATTTTTTTTTTTTTTTTTACAAATGAGGTCGACTCTAGAGTGCTTACATACTTGATGCTTGGGATTAGACCTATCATAGTTCACATGGTTTTTTTTTGAAAAATATTGTATTTAAAATATATTTTTTAGATAAGAAAGAATTTTTTTTAATATTTTAAAAAATAAATTGAAAAAATGTTTATAATTTTTTTTTCAGGAATCTAAAATATCTTAAAAATACATATAAACTAAAAGAAGTTTTTTTTTTTTAAATCTAAATATTTTTTTAAAATTATTTTAAAATGTCTTTAAAAATATGTGTATATAATAACTAAAAAAAGATTTTTTAAAATTTTTTTTTAAAAAATTGTTTTTAAAAATAATGATAATAATAGTTAAAAAAAATACAAACCTGGGTCGAATCCGTTGACCATGGCAGTGAAACAATGGAGGACAGTGGCGAGATGGTAGAGGACAGCAGCAAGACAACGAAGGACGGCGGGCATGGTGGTGTCGGTTAGAGAGAATGTTGCTAGAAACAAATTTCTTTTTTCGCAAATGTTTTTGCAAGCCCTAAAAAACCTCCTTCAAGCAGAGTCAAAACTCCATTTATAGGTGAATGTGGGTTGAACAGTTAGGGGAGAAGAAATGTTGAATGTTAGAGATTTTTATTATTGCGAAAACATTTTTTTTTTATTTTAATTGCTTTGATTAATGGTTTTATTGCACTTTAATTTGATTCCAAAAGTTATTTGTTTCTTAAATTATGTTGTTTGATCTTCTGTAAGTTTTGAAACATTAAAAGAAAGAAAATTTTCTAAGCTCCTCGTAGTCTTCCATGGCGGATGGGTCCTAGGTAGAAGACAATGAAAACGTAGGTTGAACCCAATTTTTTCATTGTAAGGCAAAATACTGAAAGAAGAAAACATGGGTTCAACCCACGTTTTTCGTCGAGAAGAAAAGTCTCGAGCACTTGCATAGGTGAGGATTCAAACTTAGGACTAAGGATTATTATGTACATGTGTCTTCTATTAGGCCGTTGGCCTGTGCCTTGGTTATATAATGCAACTATATTGTATTTATTCTAATTTGCTTATAAAAAAAATAAAAAATAATAAAAGATTACAAATAAAATAAAATAAAATGGTGTCTACAATACTTGAAATTATTGTATTAACCCCTTTTTTCTTTAAAGGAGATGAATATTTATGCAATAATTTCTTCAAAAACAATAATGAAAGTTTTTATATTTAAACTTTAATTATATATGGATTTTTGTTTTGAAATACTAAATGATTAACTTTTAATCATTTTTAACTGAATTAGATAGGTTGAACGAGTAAGTCGGTTTCGGCCCAAAAAAGGGTAAGACTGTTCCGATTTAGAAAATCTTTCCGGCCCATTCGGCATTTGCAAGTCCATGATCGGTTTCGTGGACTTTCCAATCGCATCTTCCTATTGATGCATTTTCTGATTTTGATTGTCGTTGAAATTTGGACAAAGGAATCTTTTGTTAAGTCTCTTTATATTTCAACATTTATCTTAATATCTTCTATATTTTCAAAACAGCTAGAGAGGGCCCCTATCATGTCTGTTATGTTAATAATTTCGTTAATTTTTTTTTTTTTTCTGATATGAGCTTTTTTATAATAATAATAATAATAATAATAATAATAATTGACAATTAATGCATTATAATTGGTCCTCGTTTTATTCACTATAAATACCTGATAGAGTTAAGAATTGTCTTTCATATGTTACATGTTAGTTTCATATATTTAAGGATTTAGTTTATTGGAGTTATGGAATCAAGTTCATCTTCGAGTTGCAATGGGTAAACTTCTTCTTCTTCTTTTTTTTTTTTTTTACAATAAAACCCGATAAAAATCGTAGAAGATTGTAATGATCAAATGAATATCAAAGGGTAGCAAAATAATAATAACAGCAAATACACAAATCAGGTCATCTTTAAAGCACAAGTCATCTCAAGTGTAATCTAAAAATTAAGCGTAGTATTTGTAAAAGTGATTCATCATAGCAAAAGTATACAACATGCATAATAGATAGTAATTATAACTAACAAAAAAGAACACATTTCAACTATAACAAGTTGGTATAAAGGCAAATGACAAAAAACAAAAGAGAAGGCATCAACAAGATTAATTACCTTTATCCTTAAATTTGTTACCAAAAAGACTTAAGCAGCAAATATTTCCTCAGTTACATCAAGTGCCCATTGCTCAAAATGAAAGGCAATGAATATTTTATTTAAAGCAACATCGTATGTGTGTTGCCTAGCTATATTGAAGAACAACATGTTTTTTACTTAATGCATCATCATATGTGTATTGCCTAGGTGAATTGGAAAGGCAATGAGTATTTTACTTTATGCAACATCGTATAGTGGTTGCCTAACAAAATTGGAAGCAAAGGGTTAATAAATTAATACAACGAAATTTTAATGTAAAGGCATAATAGTCTATGATTGAAGTAACACCTTAAATAAATAAAGGCAACATTTTTTAAAATGGGTAACGACTAATCACAATTATGAGCAACACAATTTGTTCTTTTTGCATCAATTTTTAAAGGCCATATAATATAGCTTTATTATTATAAACATTGGTTCTTATATTATAAGGAACAATATTTTATTGATGTAATTTTTAATTATAGAAGCAATATTTTCTTTTCTTTTCAATATTGTCTCTATATTTTATGCACTAAAGATATTTTAATTGGAGATTCTTGTGAAGAAGTGAGAAGGAGAAACCTAGAACTATCCTTGTCCTCATTACAATGTTTTGTCATATAATTGCAACCATAATAAGGGGTCCTTGATTTTCTCTAACCTAAATACCATTTTCATGGACAAATGCTATTTTTTTTTAAATAACAACAAAAGTTAAGGTAGTAAATTTAACATGATGCCTCTAAATCTATCAATGGTGAATAGGAAAAATATAGGTTACCAAGCACTAGTTGCTTCTGATTACTCTACTAAAAAAAATGCTCCTGATAAGGAAAGACAAATGCTTGTAGTGAAAGGCCTTGAAGTATTTCAACTTGCTAAAGTTCCTATAATATTTAGTTCAATGTAATAGAATTGTGATATTATCATATAGAGAGGGTTGACCACTTAATTCATTAGAATTATACTAACATAAGAATAAAAAGAAACATTCTAGAATCAGGATATATAATCTATATGAAACCATATAGCCCATCTAAACTTTATTCATTCTAAAATGAAAGCATATTATAAGGTGTTGGTTAATAAAGAGAAGCACCTTTTGTTTCCATCTTTCATTAAAAGTATCTAAAAGGTACCTATCGAGATTCAAGTTTTTTTGCACTTGTGGAGCTATTTTGCTAAATAGGAGGGTCCAAAAGGTCAAGCAGTTCTAGGGGAACAACTAAATTTGGATTACATTGCAATAGAAGAGTAAAGGCTAATATTGTCCTTTCAAATTTGTCTTTTAAATTCTTCAACGCATCGTTGTCAACCTCTTATGGATTTTTGTTGTTTTCACTTTTTGCCCCTTCTTTCAAACTCTTGCCTATAACACCTCTCCCAAAAAAATGCGTTCGTGTCGCTCTTTGCTTACCTGTTACTTCAATGAACCATTTTCCAAGCTTGAAGTTTTCTTGGGCTTTCAATTGTATTTCTTGAACTTGTGACTACATTTAGAAAAAATTTGTTTATTTTCTTAATAAATAAGTGAAGAATTAGATAGGGAATCCAAAATTCACTAACAAATAAACAAAAAAGAAAAAAAAAATCCCTTCAGAATCAAAGGTTCAAAAAGAAGCAATTCAACATCATGTTCTTTTGTAATGTTTCATCATACTTGAGGTTAAAAATTAAATATATTTTAAAATTTTACTTACAATTTTTATTGCAATATCTTCATCAAGTTGAGCTTTTCCTTGTGATTTTCAGTCTCTAGAAACATCTCAATATTTAATGATTCCTCTTTAGTAGCCATCTAAAAATCAAAACAACAAAAACAAGCATGTAATTTATACTCTTTTGAAATACATAAGAACCTTCATCATAAATTTTCTCTCTATACTTTGTGGGATACATGTTTTCAAGAACCCCTTTTTTTCCTTTGGATATATCTATTTGATAAGGAAAACAAAAAAAAAAAGAAAAGAAAAGAAAAGAAAAAAACCCGTAATAAACAATTAATAATGTCGATTATCTATAGCTACTCGTATAATCTATGAATTTTTTCTTCAAACAAGCAAACATTCGAAAACAACTTGCATTACATATATGCATTCAGATATAATCTCCATAAACAAGCAGCAAATCTGAGTAATGATTATCATCGGCTATGAAAGGCACCTAGATAATAGATCATTTATGGTTCCGATAGACGATCCAAAGTTTCAAGCAAATAGCCATATGGCCCCATCTTTCGTTTAAGTAGAAGTACAAAGACTAACCCAAAAGTACACGAGCAGAGAGAGAGAGGGAGGACAATCTCATGTAAAAAGGAAGAGCTGCCGACCATGGCTCAGAGAGAGATACCTTCATCTTCAAAATCTTGGCACATTGCAGGATGAAATTGAAAGGCCGCAACAGCAGCCCTGAGACTAAAAACATATTGAAGAAAGTAATGAGAGCCCTCATAAACCTTTCCGTCATGGGATAGCTCATTAAATGATCTGATGTGAAGCTGGCAGTGGTGGTGGAGGATCCCTCTAATTCCACCAAAGCCTCTATAAAATTGAACGTGTAAGCCGGTTTCATCCCAAAAAGAAGTGTGAGTCTGTCCCGATTTAGAAAATCTTTCCGATTTATTATTGTTATTATTATTATAAGTGACAATTGATACATTATAATTGGTCTTCGTTTTTTCACTATAAATACTCGAAGAGTTAAGAATTTTCGTTCATATATTACATGTTAGCTTCATATATTTAAGGACTTAGTTTATTGGAGTTATGGAATCAAGTTCATCTTCGAGTTGCAATGGGTAAATTTCTCTTTTTGTTTCTGTTATGTTTGTTTTACAATAAAACCCGGTAAAAATCATAGAAGACTATAATGGTCAAATGAATATCAAAGGGTAGCAAAATAATAATAATAGCAAACACACAAATCAAGTGGAGTATTTGTAAAGGTGATTCATTATACAGTTATTCAAAAGTGACTGTATTGTATAATTATAGTAAATTATTCTAAACTATATAGTACATAAGGCACATTAACAATACAAATGAAACTGTCGATAGCTTCCTTAATACTATCAACAACTTTTATAAAAACTGTTAATAGATATTATGTACTATAGTTTATGGTAATATATTATGAGTTATGTTTAAACCATATAGTTACTTTTAAGTGATTACATTCTAAAATCTCTCTTCATCATAGCAAGAGTATACAACGTGTACAACGGATTGTAATTGTGAAGATGATTTATTGTAGCAAAAACTAACACAACAAAGAAAATAACAAAAAAAAAAAAAACAAAAGAGGGTATCAATCATGGCACCAAGTAAATATGTTCTTCCTTGTTCTTCTTTTCTTTTGGAGTTACATCCCAATCGAAGAAGTTGATTTACTTTCCTTTCTCTCGTAAAACATAAATAACTATTAGTTTATCTATATTAGAGAGAAAACTCGAGAGATTAAATAAGAAAGACTACAATTTTGTCTATAAAATTATTTCTAAAATCATGGTTAATAGACTAAAACCTTTCTTAAGAGAGCTCATTTCTTAACAAGAAAGTGCATTTATTTTAAGACATATGATTCAAGACAGTGTAGTAATTGCACATGAGGCTTTTCATTTTTTGAAACTAAAAAAAAGAGGGGAAGATTCTTATTGTGCTTTAAAAGTAGATATGAATAAGACTTATGATAGAGTTGAATGGAATTTTCTCAAAAAAGTGCTCCTAAGATGTGGTTTTGATGCTAAATGGATGAAATGGGTGATGAACTATGTCTCAACTATTGAATTCAATATTGTGGTCAAAGGGAAGAAGGTTAGTCGTATTAAACCTACCGGAGGATTAAGACAAAGGGATCCTCTTTCCCCTAATCTTTTTATATTAGTAGTTGATGTTTTATCAAGAGGCAATGTGAAGAAATTAAGGTTAGGAGATTTAAGGGTATTAGTTGTTAAAGATACTTGTCTTGTCTTGTCTCACCTGTTCTTTGTAGATGATTCATTGTTTTTCTTACAAGCTAAGAAGGAAAATGTGGAGATTTTAATGAGTTTGATCAGCTCCTATTGTTGGGCATTAGGGCAAGAAGTCAATTTCAACAAATCAAGCTTGTTTTTTTAACCTTAATACACATGAAGATACAAAGCAAGAAATTGGAAGTTTATTGGGAATATGAATTTCTAATGACCTTAGGGTGTATCTTGGTCTATCCACTTTCTAGGGTAGATCAAAGTTTGAAGCCCTACAATTTGTTAAGGAAAAAAAAAATTGAAAAAAGACTTAAGTTTTGGAAGAAATGTCTCCTCAATGATGCATGAAGGGAAGTTTTAATCAAATTAATAGTATTAGCAATTCCCACTTATTTAATGTCTTGTTTCCTATACCCAAAGAAGAGGTGTAATGAGGTGAATGTGTTGGTTGCTAATTTCTAGTGGGGTCAATGTCAAGGGGAAGGAAGGATCCATTGGAGGAGTTGGGAACAATTAACAAAATCTAAGAATGATGGGGGTATGGGATTCAAGGACTTACATTATTTCAATCATTTTTTGTTGACTAAATTAGCCTAGTGTGTTAAATTAGAATCATCAGCTTTTTTGGGTTAGATTCCTTAAAGGAATTTATTTTACTCAAATAGATTTCAAGTATGCTACAAAACGAGGTAAGGCTTCTTGGGCATGGGATAGTCTCCTAGAGGGAAAGAAGATTCTTTTTGAAAATGCTCTATGGAGGATACATGATAGAAACAAAGTTGAAATGTGGAATGATAAATGGGTACCTCTTATGGTGGGACAGAAAGTTAATCTTAGGGATGAAGTGAGTGATAAGGGCCTGAAAGTTTTGAATCTCATAGATTCATATGTCAATATGTGGAACATGAGTAAACCTCGTCAATTCTTGAAAAGAGAGGAAATTGTAAGTGTAAGAGTTGTACCTATAAATGCTAAAGCTTCTTATGACTCCGTAGTTTGGCTGTTTGATTGTCATGGGTCTTGTATGGTCAAGTCAACCTATTACCTTATCAAGAAACAAATAGAGAAAAATTAAGTTGCTAGGCCATCAACCTCTATAAGAATTATGAAAGAATGGAGGAAATAGATATGGAAAATAAATAAATTACCTAGAGTTAAGCATTTTCTATGGAAAGCTTGGTCAAACACATTACCTATTGTAGAACATATTTATATCAAACGAGTAACTACATCTCTTGTATGTCTAATTTGTGGTGAAGTGGAGACGATTGAACATGCTCTTTTGATGTGTGGGTGGATAGAGGTGATCTGGTTTGATGCTTTAGGGCTTTGGGTAGATGAGAATAGGTTGACTTGTTTTGTAAATTGGTTTTTAGAGATCTTGAATGAAGTAAAGAAGACATCTTATGACCTTGGGAAGATGGAAAGCTGTATCTCGATGGTGGCGTAGCAGGTTTAGAAATCGAGGTGTGAAGCAGTTTTTGAAGGGAAAAAGATACAAAATTTAGAGGTGATGTTTAAGATTAGGGTTTTATTTCGGGCCTCGAGTAGCAAGGAAGGAGATCAAAATATCATTTTGAAAGACTCGAGAGAAAGGATGGAGCTTTGGAGCTACCCTCTTACATTGGTGTTGAAGGTAAATGTAGACAAATAGTGGAAAGCAAAGTTTGATAAAGCAGCTATAGTAGGTGTAGTCTGTGATTGCTATGGAAGTATAATGAAGGGTTTCTCGAGTGTGGTGAAGTGCATGACAATGGAGGAGGTAGAGTGTAAGGCTTTTGGAAGGAGTAAAGTTAGCATGAGCATGTGGGTGGGAGAAAGTGTTGTTTGAGTTTGATTGTAAAAATTTGATTTTGTCTCTCTTAGGGCCTTCATCCTCTATACATTAGGCTTTAGCTCATTTAGTTGAGGAGATTAGTCTTTTAGCTAGTGATAGGCCAAAATTTCCTTTTTCACATATTGATAGGAAAGCAAATAAAGTTGTTGATTGGGTGGCTTTATATATAGGAAGAGAGATGTGTCCTTGTGATTGGTGGCTCTACAACCTATCCACTCTTTTGAAGCTTATCCACCTAGATATTTGTCAATCTGTATGCTTAGTTTCATCCCGCTTTGATTGTGGATAAATTATAAATGAATTCCTCTTTTGGCTAAAAGAAGAAGAAGAAGAAGAAAGACTAGCGAGATAAGAAATTATTAGAGAAAGTAAAAAAAGAATAACTAGGGTTTTTGATTTTCGTACTTAAGAGGAGTACTGAAGAAGAGAGGAAAAAAAGATAGCTTATATGCCAAGTTTGAGATGCTTCAATGTTGTTTCTAAAGTCAATATCCCAAATTACATGTAGCGTCATTTGAGTTTCGTAATTAAAGATCTCATTAGTTGAGTTTAGGCTTTTTGCGCTAATAAAAAATATCACAAGATCGAGCTTTGGAGTAACTATCCGGTCTATGGAATCAACATTTGATCCTTTAGTTGATTATTGAAGGGAATCATAATGGCAAAAACAAGTCAATTGACAAAAATGGAAGAAATGTTTGTTAAATATTCGCAACACTATGAGGATTGTTTACTTAGTAATCTCAAAATTAACAAGAATTCTTTTATGCTGATCTATAAGAAAATCAAAGACAGATGAAATATTGTTTCAAATGATGGTTTAGCAACTACATTCTCTACAAGCAGCAAGATAAGGGATATAAGGGGACTCATAATCCTTCTCTTTCTCATGAAAATCCTCATCTTTACATGGACTCGTCATCATCCTTTACATTAGAATTCAACAAGAACAATATTGCACACTAGATTAAACTAGAGATATTTCAATTCAAAGGTTAGAAGACTCTAATTAATTATCTAACCATTAAATCTAATTGTATTATATATAATCACACAATATGAAAATAGCTACATAATTTAATATTTCATGGCCTTCTAGAACTACAAAAAGTTGGAGTCTCCTATCAAGTAGTAAAATGGGTGTTTGCAAAAATATCCCTAGGTTTCATGCAGTAAAAAAAAAGATCTACTTTTATTTGGATTAATAGGAGTAAAATTTGTGGTTCTACAACAAAGGTATTATGTTTCTTTATTTATGGTTGTAAGTCTTACATTATTGGCCTTAAACAAGGCAACTCTCATTTATGTAGAACCTTAACCTATCTCATGCTTTCGTAATGTTACTTACAAAATCAATTTGTTAAAGGATAAATGCGTATGATGGCTTAGTGAGGTGAGAGTTTTACACATTCTCATCACTATGTATATATGCAAGTTCAAGCAAGTTATTGATCATATATTATACATGAGCAATCATATACAATGTAACCATTACATGTGATCTCCTAGTAGCCAGCCTAAAGTATGGGTGTAAATCACCCTTAAGCTTGGGTTAGGATTCAATTTCGATCATTAGTGCCCTCGTTGTCTTAACATCAACCAATAATTCCTTAGTAAGACATCTAGGCTATTTAATAATAAATACACCATGTAAGAATGATCTCCTTAACTATTACACAATAGGAGAATTAATTAAGGATCTTCCCAACTAATATATCTTCAAATGCATGAGGCTAAAAAAAATAGAGTGGGACCATTGACTCCATCAAATGCATGATAATTCCCTTGTCACTTAGTTCGAAAATGGTGTAATAGGATTTCTCACCTAAGTAAGCCCTTTTGTCTATAATTTAGCAGTGATAAGTCTTTAAAAGACATGCAACTACATGTAATGCATGCTAAATTTTATTTATAACACAAGATATTAACTAGTCTAATAAGGGGTGACCAAATTATATATATCATGCACCTTAGTAACACTATGTACTAAGTTATCAAATCATTGTGGCAAATAATATTCAATCGATGTCATACTATATTCAATCATCACTCAAAGCACGATAAATTTTATATCAATAAGGCAATAATAATCCCAATCACCTACTTAAGTGAGTTCAAGTAACAATGTGCATCAAGTTATCTGATCATTGCAACCAATAATAATCAATCAATATCATTCCATATTTAGTTATCACTTAACACATAACAAATTAGGTAAATGTCATATTTAATACCTTAACTTTACTCATTTTTATAATTAATTGCCTAAAGTTTCAAAGTGGTAATTTACTATATAAAATTTACTTATTTTTACAATTAATTACCTAAACTTTGCCTCTTTTTACAATCAACTACTTAAACTTTACTCATTTTTATATTTAACTATCTCGTTTAAGTATTATAAATGACTTCAAAAAGTTAGGTAGTAAATTGATACTTCTAAACTTCCGATAGTTAATTGTAAAGATAGACAAAGTTTAGATACCAAATGTGATATTAACCCTAATAGATTTATATCTATAAGGCAATAATAATCCCAATCATCTACTTGAGTGAGTTCAAGTAACAGAATGCACCAAGTTATCAAATCATCGCATCAAATAATATTCATTCAATATCATGTCATATTTTGTTTTTTGCTCAAAGTATGATAAATTTATATCTATAAAGCTATAATGATCCCAATCACCTACTTAAGGATTGTTATTTAAAGTAAGTTAAGGATAGATAGTAGTTCTAAGGTATCTCCACCTCCATCCCTCTAACTAGATTGCTTTTTGTGGATTGAGAATCTCATCTACCCGACTCTTTATGTATTAGCTTTGTTTTCATGAATAAATTTATCCATGCCTAAAGGAGGAAAAAAAGAAGAAGAAGTGAAATTTTTACCATTTTGACTAAGATATTTGAAGTTTTACTTGAGAAAATTTAGTAGTAAAGTACATGTGATTATGTGTAAAGTTTTCCTCAAACTTCACCTCAAAGAGAGGCAACCGTAGATATCTCATTTTTGCTTCCTCTAGTTTTTATTTTTATTTTTATTTTTTAATAATAATAATAAAAAAAAGAAATCGAAATAAACGCAATTTATTTGTATTATAAAATCCAGGCATAGGCTAATGGCCTATTGGAAATCATACAGGCATATTACATAGGAGGCTTGAGATTGATCCCCTAATGCATAGATGTGCAAATATTTATTTATTTATTATTATTATAGAAGATGTGGGTTGAACACACGATTTTGGCTTCTTCTACCTCTGGCAACATGGCGAGCTTCCATGCAAAACTTCTTTCCTAAGAAGTTGGCTTCCCTTTCATTTTTGGCCATATCTTTTTTGTAATCTCACCAAATTAATGGCAAAAATACAAAGATTATATGGCCTTTTTTGGATTCAAACCCCAAACAAGTCCAAATACGTTACCATCTATAGATGAATTTGCACCTAAAAATGGAGGAAAGTGAGACCGCATGAATCATGCTCTAGCAAGGTAGGATCGAGTGCACACCAAAGACCACCATTTTAGAAGCTTCTATACTCAATTTTTGGCAAGAATTAATGTAAAGAAGGCAATTCTTGATTGTAATTCATACACAAATGAGTTAAAACTAAGAATATTCCTCAACCAAATATAAAAATTCAATCTATGAATTCATGGCCAAAAGAACTTTCCATCTTTGATTTAAGCTCCTACAATATAAATGGGAACTCGAGCAAGCCTTCCCAGCATGGATAGAGCATAGAAAATCACTCATTTCCACTTCCATAAAGCTATTTTGAAGTTATCTCTCTCTAAGCTTTCAGTTTTTCTCTTTAGCTCAATTGGGCACTTCCACTATGTCAAGCTTGAAGTCGCGTACATCGAGAGTTCCTACTACCTTTAAAGCCTCATCCACCACCTGAGCCACTTCGAACCAACTCCACCAAACCTACCGCTGACGATTGAAGCTCTGTTTCAATCCTCTACCATGAAGCTCCAGCGGTAATGACCCCAGTAGCTATACAGTCCTCTGCTGAACTGTCCTAACGTGCTCCTTTGCTATGACAAGCTGTGTTGGAAGTCATTTGAAGGTTTGAAGACTCTATCGTCTGCTGTCTTGATCAACTTGTGCGAACTCGGATTTTGTCCAACTCAAAATAATCTGAGTCTGACCCAAGTTTGAATCCTAGGTGAGTTGCTGTCCATTTTTTTCTTTATTTTCTACTATCTCCTTTTAATATAAAAATGATTTCTTATTCCATATATATATGTATGTATTTTT
Source organism: Laguncularia racemosa (assembly GCA_037954665.1). Taxonomy (NCBI): domain Eukaryota; kingdom Viridiplantae; phylum Streptophyta; class Magnoliopsida; order Myrtales; family Combretaceae; genus Laguncularia; species Laguncularia racemosa. Next base: position 2,781,690 of record JBBMOL010000063.1, on the reverse strand, counting down.
TTTTTATTTTTTAAAGACAATTTATAAGTAAAATAGTTTTCAAACCCTTTCTTTTTTTACAAGACAATTTCATTTTTTTATCCTTTAAAAAAATTATTTCAATAATTTAGAAAGATAATGAACGTGAAATATGATAGGTTTGATCATGAATAATGGGTACATAGGCACATATGGGACGAAAAAAAATAATTTTTTAGATAGAATAATTTTCTTTTCTTAAATACTTTGAAAAATAAATTTAAATTTGGAAAGTTAAAGTGGTAATTGTCGTGTTTTAAAAAGATTGTTCCCAAACATAGAATTTTTGGTTTTCTATATATATATATTCATAAGATCAATGGCCTCTATTCGCAAGATCACTGGCTAGGTTAAAATTAATACCATTCTATAAATTTAATTTGATTTTTTTATCTCCCCATCATAATTGGGTGGTGACTCCTATTTTTATTTTTTTCTTTCTAATATTAGTTGAGGGTTTACACTATATGAGTATAGGGTTTAGTGTAAATTGGATTGGAAAAAACAAAAAATTTAGGCTCTGACGGTATTTACTAGGGCTGCATTCAAATTATGTTTAACAAATATATGGATTTTATAGTATAGTTGAAAATTGCTTTATAAGATTAAGACTTTAGTAGCCTAGCTGTACGAATACTAGTTTTTTAGTAAAATAAACAAGGTATGAATTCTCCCTTTCTTGTTATAATTAGTGAAAACAAGAAATGTTTCATAAGAATTGTTCAATATATACAATTTAACTCAATAATCATTAGTATATTACAAAAGAGGGCAAATAATTAGCTTTACGCATAATGTTGCCTATAATGGGCCCTTTTAGGGCATTTGTCAATAATTATTAGCAATAATTTCAAAACCTTTGTCGTTGAAACTCATTCAATTATTACTATGTTGATCATTATTACCGTAAAGCATGAACGACTACCACTAAATGCACAACCAAAATTGCTGCATAAGCAGCTAATTTTTATAATTTGTCTATTTTGCCATTATACATTTATTGCATATTTACTTAGAGAGAATATCTATTTCATTTTTTCTTATTCTATATAAAATTACTATTATGATGTTCAATTGAATTTTAAGTATTGAATAATTATTCCCAATAAATTGCTATTACAAAAAGTATTGAATAGAAAATTTTGTCACTAACTTATGAATTAGTATTTAATAGCTAACTTATCATTTTTACCATAAATGCCATCTCTTTATAAGTTGTGAATCTTGGTTATGAAAAGTTGAAAAGGGTAAAAATTTTAGAGGAATAATGATAATTTATTTTTTATTTCTTTCTTATTTTTTTAATTCTTATTGAATTGTAATTCAATCCTTTTTATTCTATTGGGTGAAGTGACCGAGAAATCAATGAATGCATCTCCTCTCTCCTCTATTGCTCTTTTCACTCCTTTAATTCCTTTTCACATTTCTCCATCTTCTCTCCCTCTCTTTCCATGATTCAATTGAGGAGACCACATGCATAGGAGTTTATGTCAGCATTATCAACCGTGATGGTATGAAGACTTTTATATTTAATTATTTATTTTATACCGTAGGTTAGAAATAATTATATTACTTTCTCTAGTCAAATAGATTTGATGGTAGTTAGTAGTTTTCTCTTTTTATTTTCTTTTAAATGATTAATTAATAGTCGTTAGATTATATTTATACCGTAAGACTCATTTTGGCCTTATCTTTTTATAAATAATTATTTTTTTTCCTTGTTATGGTTTTGACAGATGAAACATTTATTGAATAAGAAATTATCTTATAAGTTGGTGTAATACTTTTTTTTTTTTAAATTATTATTATTATCCGTGAAGTAAGGCCATCAAATTATTTTACTAAAATTTCATTATCTCTTTCATTCTTTTAATTGCGACACCTTTCGGGGATAAATCTTTATTTTGTTAACATCCCATTGCAACATCGACGATGGAGAGAATCTACAAAGCCCGGTCAGCGCGCCGATTCATTTCATTCTTCAAGGACGCGATTGGGTATTTGTGAGGACCAAATCACTAAGCAATCTCTTATCCAGCAATAAGTACATCTTGGCCGGAGAGAAGAATTGAAAGTGATTTTACAATTGTCCTTCCACAAGCATTAAATTCATGATTGTTGAGTTTGAGTCCTATATATCTTGAATGGAAAAAAGAAAGATAAGAAAGGTTCTTTTATCTATTACTTTTTTTAATTCTCCATAACATTTTAGCAATTTGATATAGTTCTTTGCTTATTTAGCTTTCTGATTTAGTTTCTGCAACCTTACATATTATTTCCATTCTCCTTTAATTGATTTGTTTCCATTGTCCTACATCAATTTTAGTATCAAAGTACAAATTTAACATTCCAAGAATCCTTTTTGTTTCTTAACCCCCCACAAAAAAAAGTCCAATACTAGAAAAACTAACAATGGTATAACTTTTAGAGAGGACTCATCTATAAAAAATAATATTGTTAAATAATTGAATTAATTGATGTCTAGGGTGGACGGAATTACAACTATGTTCGATATAATGAGTCACCAATTAAAGACCTTTATAGGTTGCATAGATGCCCTAATAGCTGCTAGGCTGCCTATTAATCAAGATGAGAATGATGAAACTATAAATCGAGCCCTAATTAGGAATCCTAATTTAGAGGATGACTCACTCTTTAGACAATACTTTCAAAGAAATCTTAGAGCTTAAAACGCCTATTGAGTTGACTCAACGTGTCATAGGATGCTACATAGGATCTAAGAAGATGACTACTTAGAGTCTGGCTGTGATAACCCATACTGTGACCATCATTTTGATGACCTTACTAAGCATATTAATGTAAAGATACCTACATTCAATGAGAGTCTTGACCCTACCATCTTATTAGGTTGGATAATTGCTATGGAGCAATACTTTGACTCCTATAGGATCCTTGATGACCATAGAGTGCATTTTGCTAAGATTCTATTGATAGATTAAGTTATGTAGAACAAAAGCTTCTACAATTAGGACAACCACCTATAGAGCATTGGGTATAGATGAAACTTAAGCTTATAGAGAAATACACCCCTTTATCTTATCGGGATGATCACTATCAACAATACATCAACCTTAGGTAGGGAATAGGAATATATGACTTGGTTTGATAAGCTCTTGATTAGGGATGATGAGTTAGAGTCACTCAAGTTAACACTCTCTAGCTTTAAGAATGGCCTACGTCTTAACATTAAGAGAGAGTTTTGACCATGCTATGATGAGACCTTTAGCAAACCTTCCAACAAACCTTAGTAAAAAAATTGGTTAAAACCACGAAGGAGGTTTAGTTTTTGAATTGGGGATTGGGCCTTTGGAAGTAACAATCTTAGTGAGAGATTAAGTAAGTTTACTAGGAATACCTTTGTAGCACCCAAAACTAGCAATCTTACTATGATTTAGGATAAAAACACCAATGGTAAGAACATTATTGTAAAGAGTTCCAAAGCTAGTTTTAGTTAGAGGTGTTACAAGTGTTATAGTTTTGGTCACATTGCCTACTAATACTTAGTTAGGAATCTTTACATAGGAAAGGGAGAGCCATTAGAGAATGAGGACCGTGATGAATTAGATCATATTCAAGAGGAGGGTGTTAGTGATGAAGATTACATGGGCCTGAACTATGGTGAGGGTAACTTGAATATTGTTAGGTGTTTCATTACCTACCTTAAAAAGGAGGATGATTGGAGGTAGACTAGTATAATATACCACACCTACACAGAATTTAATGATAATAATTGTAAAGTAATCATTGTTGAGGTTAGTAGTATGAATGTAGTTTTACAGGTTGTTGCATCTAAGTTAAGTTTTAAGCTTGAAACATACCTTGACCCCATAAAGGTAGCTTGGGTAGATAAAACCACCTTACTTGTTACTCAAAGATATCTAGTTCATTTGCATTTTGCCACTTATACAAATAAAATTTGATGTGAAATAAGAATATTTCTCATGCTCCTTTAAAGAGACCTTAGTTATATGACCTAAATGTGTTTTTATTATGGTAGGGCTAGCACATATGAGTTCATGTACAATGGTAAGAAAATTAACCTTCGTTTTTTGTTGTCAAAAGAATTTTAAGGTTAGCACCAACAAAGGGTTAATCAATACTTTAAATTCTAAGAAGCCCCTCCATGATTTGAATGCAAAAGAATTGGAGCTTGAGTCTAAAGAAAGCACTTTATATGCTTTAGTGGTTAAGGAAGTAGAGGAGTGCCACCTTAAACTAGAGTTAGACTTACTTGTAGAAGTTAAACTTTTACTTAAGGAGTTTAAGGGCCTTACTCTAAAGGAACTTTTAAATAGGTTACTACCAACACATGACATCTGCATGTTATAAACTTAATTCCTAGGTTAACCTTACCTACCTTACCCTACTATAGGATGAATTTTACTAAGCATGTAGAATTAAAAAGGCAAGTAGAGGTGGTTTGTTGCATATAGTTTCTATAATGAAAGTTTTAGTGCATGTATTGTGCTCGCACTCCTTACTCTTAAGAAGGATGGAAGTTGAAAGATTTGTATAGATTCAAAAGCCATCAATAAGATCACCATGAAGTATAGATTCCTAATCCATAGGTTAGATGACATGCTAGATTTGCTTTTAGGGTCTAAGTGGTTCTCAAAAATTGACTTTTAAAGTGATACCATCAGATTAGGATTAGACTAGGGGACAAGTAGAAAACTACCTTTAAGACAATAAAGGATTTGTATGAGTGGTTAGTCTAGACAAAGGGTCGGTTCAGAATCGGCCTGGAATTGCTAGGTTAAGGGCCGTGGGGAGGGGGAACCGAAACTGGCCTTGGGAAGGGGGGGGGGGGGGGGAGCAAGTGTTGGGTCAGTTCCCTTGACCTGGTGGTTCATGGGCTAGTTCGAGCCTTGAATTGACCCTTCCGTTTTTTTTGAATTAATTTATTTTAATCCCCGTTTTTTATTACATATTTTTTATATTCTTTAAGATTATTTGATATTTATTCGTGTGTATTTTTTCAGTTGATTTGGTTTTTTTTCCTTAAATTTATAAACATTGAAATTCAATCTACAATTTCTCAAGGCAATATACAATGTTTTAGAATTAATCGATGGCAATACCCCATAAATTTTATTGATAGAATAAAATTATTACAAAAAAGAGGGGGACATTTGACCTTATCTCTTATACACAATAATAATACTGTGTAAGTAAATAACAGAAATAAATAAGAGAGTACTACTCCTTTTACAAAATATATCTAACTCTAAATTAGTACAAAAAATAAATAAGGTAGTACTATTACCCTTACAAAATTATTTGGCTTACCCGATATTAGGATCTGAACTAGTGGAGCTTTCACCCAATGGGATGAAGTCACTGAAGTATTCATCTTCTTCACTGGACGTCTCGTACGAGTCTTGAGTGCGACTCCTTGCTTTCGACTAATTTTTTATGCAAGCCAGCACCTCAACATTGACGGGTGACAATCGTGATTGTTGCTGAGATAGGATAAGGACCGCCATGTTGAATGCCTGTTCAATAGATACTGTTGATGCGGGAGTAGCCAAAACCTAGCAAGCCATGCGAGAGAGTATAGGATACCTCTTCCTATGCCTCCTCCACTAGTCGAGGATATTGAAATTCATGATATTACTGTTACTAAATTTGAAGTGTGTATTGAAGTAATTGTCAAGTTTAGTGTACTCAATTGACCCGAAATAGTGCCGCCTCAACTTTTGCAACATTATTTGTTGTGCAATGAGGGTGGGATCATGGGTAGTACCATGTAAATCAAGGGATGGTAAGGGAGTTCGAGACACTTGACCATTGAATGCAATGTGAAAGTTATAATATAATTCTTCAATTACTTGGATTGCTCAGCGTAGTTCTTACACGAAGGTAATGGGATAAGTGTCTTTCGTGTCAGAGAATGCATCAACAATGGAATAATACAAATTAAGATATTCTAATAATATGTCTTTTTTTATACCGTGGATTTAAAATAAAAGCAACTAGATAAATTACTAGAATTTGTCTATAATACTGCAATCATTTTGTAGCTATATCATTTATAGCCACCTGTAGAAAAGTGTCGAATCAAGAATCGAGTAGCACTGATAGTATATTTACTGCATTCATAAGGAAAAGATGAACACTAGCCTGGTACACTTGTGAAAATGTTAGAGTACAATCATGAAAAACTTTTAAAATATTTAACATTTTACTACTTACATCTCAATCGCTGGGATGTAGTGGAATGTCTAGGATATTCATGATAGTGAAAGAACATAATGCATCTTTATAAGCAAGTGCACTTTGTAAAAGTCGATAGGTGGAATGCTTAACTTCCTCTCTAAGTTTTTTAGGTCGCATTCCATTTTCAATATAAAATCTCTGCCATGCCTTATTTATGGAAGGATGGTCGATTAAAAAACATACTAGTTGTCTTATTGGGGATATTTTAAAATTTAAACAATTTATATCATCCTTAATGTAAAGATTTAAAGTGCAGCAGGCATATCAAATATGGAAAAATGTCCTACCTAATATGGGTTGACATAAAGTTTGAAGTTTATCAATAGATGCCGTCTTAGTGGCCGCGTTGTCAAAAACAATTGAAATTTTTTTTTTGTTAAACCATATTCACGTAAAATAATACTTATAATATGGAAAATGTTTTGTGCTCTATGGCGATCGTTTAAAACCCTTGAGCTATTAGTCTTTTGTTTTTGTGCTTATCACGCATTATCTATCAAGTGGCATGTAACTCCCATGTATGAATCTTCTTGCCACGGATTGGTCCATATATTTGCACAAACGGAAATATGTGTCTCAAGAGAATTGAAAAGAGTGGCTAATTCATGCTTACCGTTATAATACAACTTAACAGTGGTTTTTTGTATGGTTTTTGGGTCATAAGTTCTTGAACTTGGATTCAATGCTTCTCGCTCGTATTCCAACCGATGTAGAGAAGCTGTGTGACTCCATGACAGGTTACACTTTGTTGAGTATTCTGCAAGTAGAACTGGTTGTCTATCAGCAAAATAACGAAATAAGCCCCCTCCTTGCGATCTTATTGACTACGAAATTTGTTGTTGCAATTTATCTATGCCAAACTTTATGGGTTGCTTCGCTCACTTGTGCTTGTTAAGGGTGCCATACCTCTTTCTCTTTTTTACACGCATAGCTTGATTGGCAATAATTGCAATAAGCATGACTCCTGCTATATTTTCCTATAATTTTACAAAAATGTTCAATAAAATTTTTTGATTTAAGTGGTGCTGGTGGCTTACCTGTAGAATTAGATAAGCTACGTAAGTGCCATGGAATTTCTCATTTGGCACTTCTTACACATCGTTTTGCCCTTTTCCTTCTGCCTCCTCCTCACTATCCTATAGTGGCAACGGTTCACTTTGTCCACTAGAAGGCCTTTCATGAAAGCTTAAGGTGGCATTATCAAGTCCTCTAGGCATTCTTTGGTAAAGTCGTGGATATTGTAATCATCTACTTCAAAATATTATTGGGGTGCCTTTTGCATAAATTTCTCCTTATCACCTTTGCCAGAACGATTCCTCTTAGAAGAACTTGAACCTCCAAAATAACTTGCCATTTTTTAATATTAAGATAATTATAAAATGCTGATATGAGTAGATAAGGGGACAAAATATATTTAACAGTTAGCAAGAAATATAACAAAAAATATTTGCAAGGTATTGACAGTATAGAAGATGTAAGCATAGTAAATAGAAGATGAGAGCACATAGAATAGAAGATGAGAGTATAGAAATTTGAAGATGAGAGCAAAAGGCAAGAGTAGTTGCAATTTTTTTGAGTGGATAATTTTGCTCTTCAAACTTTACTAATAATTTATACAACATCTAACAATATGCTTAATTTCTTCTACTTTTTTACAACGTTCAAATTTGAAAATTTGAACACCTGCATGCTGCACCTACACCAACAACCTAAACCTATTCCTCACTACCTGCAATCCTATAAACCTATGCGATTTTTTTTGGTCAAAATGCACTTCATGCTTTTAAATTGTCTGAGTGCAAATTTGACTGTTTTTATCCTGCATCCTCCTTTCACATTTCTCTCTAGCTGTCTTCTTTTTTTCTTTGTTTTTATTCCCTAATGTTGTAGAGTTGCAACCTTTAAGTTCAATATTTTCTTCACTTTGTTCCTGCTTCCTTTGATTTTTTTTCCTTCCTTTTTAATGTGTGTCGGGGTAGTGTTTTTCAATGTTTGCCTTCTTTTTCTTCCTCCTCTGCGTTTCTTCTTTGCTGTCAACTTCATTTTTTTTTTTGGCATATATAGTGGGCCCAACTCGTTGGTTTAAATTGACCGTGAATTAGCGGGGCAAACCAGTGGGTTGACAGCTAGTTCGGTGTTTGCCGGTTCACCGGGCTGCATAATGCAACCCAACCTTTGAACTGTTAGCCCGATGGTTCCTACCCACCGAGCCAATTTTTCCAAAGGGCCAGTTTAAGGGCTTGAATTGGCCCTCTCCTATGTCTAGGTTAGTCATACCATTTAGATTTACTAATGCTCCATCAACTTTAATGAGAGTGATTCACAAGTGCTAAGACCATTTATAGGAAAGTTTCTTGTGGCGTATTTCAATGATATCTTAGTATATAGTAACACATAAGAAGAGCATCTATTGCACTTAGGGAAATTATTTGAGACACTTAAGCATGAAGAACTTTATATAAACTCGAAAGAGTGAGCTTTTGACAACTTAGGTAATCTTCTTAGGTTTTGTTGTATCTGTGGAGGAGTTGAGAGTAGACCTTAAGAAAATTAAGTTAAATGTCGAGTGGTTTGAACTAAAGAGAATTTATGATGTTAGTAGTTTCCATGGACTTTCCATTTTTTTATAAGGGATTCATTAGAGGCTTTAGTACCATTATGGCCTCAATACAAGCTGTATTAAAGAGAGAGAATTTAGTTGGACCAAAAGTGTATCAAAAACATTCATGGACATTAAGAAGAGGATGATTGAAGCACCCATGCTTAAGTTACCTAGTTTTTCTAAAGTATTTGGGGTTGCTTGTGATGCATCAGACATAGGGATGGGTGAAGTACTTACTTAAAAAGGATACCTTGTAGCTTTCTTTAGTGAGAAATTGAATGATGTATAACAAATATACTCTACCTATGATAAAGAATTCTATGTAGCAGTGGAAGCTTCGAGACATTAGAGACATTATTTGCCACTTAATGAATTACATGGTATAGTGATCACCAGTCTCTTAAATATCTCAATTTATAGAAGAAACTTGGACATAGACATGCAAAGTGGGTTTAACTTTTGCAAGAGTACACATTTGTTTTGAAACAAAAGGATGGAATTAAGAATAAACCTATTGATTGTTTGAGTTACATACACTTTTTTGTAAGTATTTTAATTGTTGAGGTTGTTGATTTTGAAAAGATGAGAGACCAATATGCGACCTCTCCTAATTTTAAGAAGATTCATACATTATTGTCTAATGACCAGTTAGGATTTTGTGTTGATAATGTCCTTAAAGATGGTTACTTGTTTATGAGTGTTAGACCATATGTTTTAAAAACTTCCTTAAGAGACTTTTTTATTTGAGAATTGCATGCTAAAGGTGCTATTAGTAACTTTGGAAGAGATAAGAATATAGTTATGGTTGAGGAAAGATATTACTAGTGTAGCATTAAGAGAGATGTGGCTAAAGTTGTAAGGTAATGTCACACTTGTCAACTCTCCAAGCATAGGAAACAAAAAATAAGTCTCTACACACCCTTGCCCATTCCGCATTCATTCACCTTCACTAGACATTGGTATGGACTTTGTGTTAGGTTTGTCTGTAGCACCTAGGAAGCATGATTCAATTTTTATGACAATAGATTGTTTCTTGAAAATGATACATTTTGTACTATGTAATAAGATTGTAGATGTCTCTTATATAGATAAATTGTTCTTTAATGAGGTCATTAAGTTGCATGGGTTACTAAAAACTAGATAAGATGTCAAATTTGTTAGTTATCTAGAAAACATTATGGAAATACTAAGTACCACGTAACAATTTTCTTTTTGCATTTCACCCTTGACCTATTGGTTAGACTAAAGTAATAAATAGGAGTTTAGGTGATTTGTTGAGGTGTTTGGTTGGTGACTATGTGTCTACTTGAGGTCAAATATTTCCTATGGCAAAATTTAGCCACAATAGTTTAGTAAACAAATCCACTTGCACCCATTTAAAGTTGTCTTAGGTTACCAACGTAGATGCCCCATTGATCTTATACTACTCCCACTTATATTTAGACCTTTTGAACTTGCTAAATCATTTGTTGTCCATATTTATTGCATACATGAAGAAATTAGAAGGGAAATTAACTTAAGTAATGCAAATTTTCATCGTAGGTATTAGGATTTTCAAGAGGGAGATTTGATAATTTCTTGAATTAGACTAGAGAGGTTTCTATGTCCTTCTGTAGGAAATTACATACCAGAGGTATGGGATCTTTCAAGGTTTTGTAGAAGATTATTACAAACACTTATGTCTTGGATCTACCACTAGATGCGGAAGTACCACATGTTCCATCATTAAGGGGAAGAGAGAGGAGGTAGAGGATATTATTGATGATTGAATCATGAGACATGGTGGATATTTTCTTATCAAATGGGTAGATTGTTTACTCTCACATGCCATATAGATTATCGAGTCAAAGCTTCAAAGGATTAGTTTGGATCTTCATGAGTGGCACATTAGTTTTGATTCATAAAGTGTGAATTTTACTAAACCAAGAAGAAATGATGGGGACTACCTATACATTTGTGGGAGCTTACGTTAGCCTCATTGACTCATATGGCATGAAGTTAAATAGGTTAGATATAGTTTTATTATACTCCGAAGTTAAATATATTTGATGATATTTAATAATTTCTTTTTTCCCCCTTTTAAGTGGTTAATTAATAGACATTAGATTACATTTATATTGTAAGGTTCATATTTACTCTTAGTTATATATATATATATATATTCTTGTTAGGGCTTTGACTTATGAAACATTGATTGAATAAGAAATTATCTTATAAATTGGTATAATGCCTTTTTTTCCATCAATAATGTGAGATCATAAAAAACTTTTAAATTTCATTATCCCTTTCATTCCTTTAATTATGAAAATTTTCAAAGATAGATCCACTCCTTTTTTTTTTTTTATGCCAAACACAAGAGCTGATAATTATATTAACTATCAGTAAAAGTAGTACAAGAGTGAAACATGATCCTCCCAAAGGAGATCAAGTAAAGGACTTAGGGGATTCAATTCCCAAAAACAAAGATACAAGCCCATTTTGTCCTGATATGCAACTTACTAGGCACACGCATTCGCTTCCCTTCTAACCGAAGAAAAAGTACAAGAATCAAAATGTGATTTCAACTCTGTAATATCATCTACTATCTTATAAATAGACCATAAACCTTGTTTAACTATATTTGAATAAATTAAGGAATACTCTATCTCCACAATTATCTTGTTCCATCTCTTGGTTCTTGCAAACTCAAGGCATCCTTGATTGCTTCAACTTCTGGCACCACAATACTACTAGAAATAAAAATGTTTAAACATTACGCCAACCAAATGTCCATTATGATCTCTGCTAACAAAACCAGCCCCTGCATTCTTACTCTTGGCAACCTACGCACCATCACAATTCAAATTTTTGACATCTGCGGGTGGTGCATTCCATGTACGCTGCTATTGCCGCTGTAAGAGAACAGGAGCTCGCCTTTGTTGTGCCGAAATAACTTTTTGAACTCTTGAATAGATACTTTGATCATAGCAATCAGACCTTTTGGGTTAGGCATCTTCTTATTAAACACACAATCATGCCGATGCTTCCATATATACCATATGCAAATCCCAACCTCTCCCATGAAATGCTTCACTTGGTCTTTACTTAATGGTAGTGACTTCTTCAACTCCAGCAGCCAAACATCCACTATTGAAATTCCATTTACCTCATGCCTTTGTCCCAAAATTGTAGACCATATTGAGTATGTCCACTGACATTGCAGCATCATGTGTTCCGTCATTTCATCCTCTGGCCAGAAATTGCATCTAGCTGAGGCTTTAACCTTCCTTATAAATAGATTTGAATTTGATCTAATTAAGTTTGTACAGTCTCCACACTAGGTTTTTTACTTTTGGCATATAATTTGATTCCCATATTAATTTCCACACTTCATGCTTAGCAACATGTGATGAAGCGGGACAAGATAGTTGTTGATGGAAATCAAGTGCAGAGACAACATGGTATGCAGTTTTAACACTACAGTTTCCATTCTGCTCAAGCAGCCTCACCATTTTATCAACCGAATTTGACATTCCTAACGGAATGCAACAAATCCTTTCTATTTGCTAGAAACAAGCTTTCCACCTTATCCCTTTTCCATACTCTTCTTTCTTGACAAATCAAGTGCATAACCCTCTCTACCTCCTCATTTCTAAAGTCTATAATATGCATCACTTTCTTATTTGCAGAGCCCACCAGCCATGGATCATCCATATATTGATCCTATCTCCTTTTTCTACTTGCCAACGGTAATTATTCCTTACAACTTCCTTCCAATTAATAAACTCCTCCAAAAATAGAGCCCCTTCGAAAATTGGACCCACATTTGGTCTAGATTATGCAAAAGTCTAAGCCAAACCCCATCATTAAACGTTTCAAGATTCTTCAATCCTAGTCCATCTCTATCTTTTGATATGGCAAGTTTATCCCACTTTTTCCAATGAATCTTACTTCCATTTGAATTATCCCACCATCAAAATTTGCTTATCATGCCCATTACTTCTTCACACCACTTTTTGGGGAATTTAAATATAGACATAGTAATAGGTTGACACTATATAAGCTACAGATTTAAGCATAACTTCTTTCCCCCCCATTGATAATGTCACTATTTTAAATCATAGAGAATGTTCCTTTATGCAATTGGAATTAATAAGATGTTTTTGAAACATTAACAGGTTTAAATTGTCGAAAATTTACCTCAAAATTTTAATATTATAAAAAGTTAATGTCACATTTGGTACATATAAATAGTCTAGAATGAAATGCAATGAATACTATTGGAATGAAATAAAATTAAGATTGTAATGATAAATCTGTTCTTTAGAAATACTCACCAAATGGAATGTGAATACAAAAATGCCTTAATTATTAAATATTATAATTAGGATGAAGATTAAATAAGTAATTTTCACTTAATGTAATTGATAAGTGTCGGAAGACCCTTAATTCTAGTGCTTATTAGTTATAATTTTATATGAATTTCATGTGATTTGTGAAGAAAAGGGTACTTATATGATTAAATTTTAATTTCAGGCGTCAATAGAGACAAAAGAAAGGTTTAAGGATGATATGAGCACAGGCGAGGTGAAATTTGGCGAAAAATGAAGAAAATTGATTTTTAGTTTAGCATAATCCATATAGATGCCAGTGTTGGATGCAAAAAAAGACTAGTAGCTATATCAAGGTGTGCCCCAGGTTCAGCATAACCCGTGTTGATGCAAGTAACGAGAATACAAGTTTGTTTCTTTTTAGCTCTACCCCGAGCATAGTTGTGTTGGAGGCCGTGCTGAACTGGGCAATGAAAATGACGTGTTTCGGAGTCAGCATGGCCTCAAGCATGGTCGTTCTGAATCTTGTTTTCGCAGAACTATAAATAGATGCTTTGTTTTATTTTAAGGAAAAAAATATTTCCTGGCTCTATTTTGAAAACCTTAGGGGAGTATTATTACGAACTTCAAGAGGAGAATTATCCGAACATCATTGGAGATCACAAAACAACACAAGGGATTACTCTTTCTATCATGAATAATTTTTACTTCTCTAGATTCTCTGTTCTTATTGAAAACTCCATAGAGGACTAATTCTTTATATCTTTTATCTTGTGAAACCCTAACTCTTGTGCTTAAACATTGATTGATTAATGAATTGTTTATATCTTTACATTTATTCATGTGTTTCTATTATTCTTGTGATTGATTTATGCGCATGAGTTGATTGCATGTCCGATTTTTATTAGATTGAAAGAGGTTTCGTTTAGTAAATTAGATCTTTATGAATAGAGAGATTACATATTTTGCCTAGAGGTAAGAAAACATTAATTTTCTGCAATTAATCAGAATTTGTGAACTTAATGAGATCTTACATAATGGTATTGAGGGAAAGGTTTCCATTATCTTGTGCATGATTAAGAATTGATTAACTCGAGGGAGTAATTGATTTTACTTGAGAATTCTTGTAGTGTAAAGTATAAATTGATTCACTAATCGATATCTTATTTTAAGAATTTAAGGGTTAGGGTGAAACAAGATGAGGAGTATATTTTATAATTGAATACATTTTTAAGACAATATCATTTAATTCTAGAGTTGTTAGGATTTTTTAATTGTTAATTTAATTCAAATTTTTCACATCATAAATTAGACTAGATAGTAGAGAAAGTAATATTAGTACTTGTTTTCTAGATCCCAAATGACGAATACTAGTACTTGTTTTCTAGATCCTAAAGAACGAAACCTGTTAAATCTATACTATAGTCAATAGGTACATTGCCTAGCTCGATAGTAGATTTTATTGATTATAAATTTAAAAGTTAAAACGATCGATTAGATTCGAGTGCATCAAGTTTTTGGCGCCGTTGCTAGGGATCTAGCAAGGTAATATTAGGAAAAACCGTAGTATCTACTACTTTAGTCATTCTTCTGATTTGTTTTATCTATTTCTCTTCTCTCCATCTTTTGAAAAGTTTTAAATCACACTTGGTTGCCTTTTGCAGTGTATGATAAGGAATCTTCCCTTTGACATTCTTGATCTAGATCCTAAGATTGAGAGAACACTTCGCCGACTTTGAAGGAACACGGTTGCCAAATCTTCTGGGTAGTCAGTCAGTGAGGAGGGAGAACATGATATAGCAGTGACAACGGAGGTTAAAGAAGAAGAGCTAACTAAGTAACTCCTTGATAGTTTTGAGTCAAAGTCATCTACAAAGAGTGAGGCAAAGGTACAAGAAGTAATGGCTGAGGATCCACCAAAGACAAACATTGAGTATGCAAGGCCTACACTGGACGACACAGGTCCAACCATTGTTAAGCCTCCCATTGAGGCTAATAATTTCAAGATCAAGGGTGTGGTGATTCAACTTTTACAACAATACTATCAATTCGATGGATTACTTGATGAAGATCCCCATGCTCACATTCAGACATTCTTAGAGATTTGTCAAACTTTCAAGAACAATGGGGTGACAGATGAAGCAGTGTGTAAAAGATTGTTCCCTTTTTCATTAAGAGGGAAGGCTAAGACATGGCTTTAGTCATTGGGTCTTGGGGCTTTGACTACATGGTATGACACGGTAAAGGAGTTTCTAGACAATTATTTTCCACCATGTAAACCGCCAAGCTTTGGAACGACATGTCTTCTTTCACTCAACAAGATCATGAAACGATATATGATGCTTAGTAGAGATAGACAGAGTTGTTGAGGAAGTGTCCATATCACCAGTTACCTACATGGATGTAAGTTTAGACATTTTTTAATGGGTTAAATTTGGCTACACGTCCCTTAGTAAATGCCGTAGCTGGTGGTACATTGAATACTAAGACTTTGGAGAACTCATTGAAGCTATTCGCTGATATGGCAAGAAACAATTACCAGTGGGGCCGTGGTAAGAGTAAGCAGAAAGTGATAGGAATGTTTGAAGTAGATGTCATGACTACTTTGGTAGCAAAGATAGAAGCTTTGAGCCACCAAGTTGCAACTCTCAAGAATTCCCAAAGACCACAACAACAACATCAGATGGGAGATCCTGAAGAGGGTGTGAATCTTTTTGAGCAATATGAGCAGGTAGATTATCTTAGGAATTCGAACAGACAACAGTATAATCAGTATGGTAACACCTACCATCTGGGGATGAGAAACCATCCGAATCTGTCTTGTGGAAGCCAAGACTATCGGAGAGCTAATATACCACCACTAGGGTATTCGAAGCAACAGTCGCCACTTTATCAGCCTTTACCACTTTCTTTAGCGCAGCCACCTCAACAAGAAAAGAAGGATAACTTGGAAGATATACTGAGTCAATTCATCTAGAGCTTTGATGCAAGACATTGTAATCAAGAGGCCCGATTCAAAATCTTGAGAAGCAAATTGGCTAATTGGCTAAGATGATGTCTGAGAGACAACCTGACTCTCTTCCCAACAATACGGAAAACAATCTTAAGGAACAAGCGAAAGTCATTACATTGAGAAGTGGGAAAGAGTTACCATTTGAACAACGACATGAAAAGAAGTAAGAGGATAATCAATCTATTGAAAAGGAGAATGTGACACTTGAGAAAACACATCCTAAGAGGAGATCACCATCGATTATCAAAGAATATGTGCCAAAAATCCCTTATCCAGCTCGTCTCAACTAGAGTAAAGACAAGAGCAATTTGGTAAATTCCTTGATCTATTTAAATAGCTGCACATTAACATTCCATTTGTAGAGGGACTTTGCAAATGCCAAAATATGCTAAGTTCTTAAAGGAACTTCTATCTAACAAGCAGAAGTTGGAGGATGCATCTATCATAGAAGTTGATGCAAATTGCTCATCTATCATTCAGAATAAATTCCTCTAAAGCTAAGCGATCCAGGTAGTTTCACAATTCCATGTGTCGTAGGTGACACTTCAGTTGATAAGGCCCTAATTGATCTTGGGGCCAGCATTAATTTAGTGCCATACTACTTTTTCAAGAAGTTGGGACTTTTTGACTTAACACCGACTAGGATGAGTTTGCAGCTTGTTGACCACTCTATGAAGATTCCCAAGGGGATAATCGAGGATGTCTTGGTAAAGGTAGGAAATTTCATCTACCCCGTCGACTTTGTAGTTCTAGAAATAAATGAGGATAGGGATATCCCTCTGATACTTGGGAGACCATTCCTAGCTACTGCCAAGGCAATGGTTGATGTAGAAGAAGGCAAGCTTACTTTGAGAATCGATGATGAAGAGTTGGTAATCCAAATGGTTGCAGCCATGAAACACACTATGTGCATTGATGACTCTTGTTACTCTATTGATGTTGTTGATATGTCAGTAGATGAGCATATGAAGGAAGTTCTAAGCAAAGATGAGTTAGAGATAAGCTTGACATTAGAAGAGAAGAAGGATGCAGATAACCCAGAGGTTGCGCTATTTGTTGAGCAGCTTGATGCTTTAGAAGGTGTTACACCTCAGCATGGGTTTGAAAAGTTGAGAACAGAAAATGAGGTGAGACTTAAAACTTCTTTAGAAGAGCCGCCAATGTTGGAATTGAAACAATTACTAGAGTATCTGGAATATGCTTTCCTTATAGAAGACTCCAGCTTGCCAGTTATTATAGCTTCAGATTTATCTCAAGAGAATAAAGACCAATTACTCAAGTCTTGAGAGCACATAAGCGAGTCATCGCTTGTAAAATATATGATATAAAAGGTATCAACCCTCTTTCTATACTCACAAAATTTTATTAGAAGAAGGATTCAAGCTTGTAGTGCAACCACAAAGACGGTTAAATCCTAATATGAAGGAGGTGATCAAACTTCTTGACGTTGGACTTATTTGCCCCATATCTGATAGCGGTTAGGTTCGTCCAACGTAAGTGGTGTTGAAGAAGGGAGGGATTACTGTTGTCCCTAATGAAAAGAGTGAGCTCATTCCCATGTGGACTGTCACTGGGTGGCAAGTGTGCATCGACTATCGAAAATTGAATGATGCCACTAAAAAAGATCACTTTCCTTTCCCTTTCGTTGATCAAATGTTGGAAAGGTTAGCTAGATACATGTATTATTGCTACTTGGATGGGATGTCCGGCTACTTTTAGATACCTATTACTCTAGAGGACTAGGAGAAAACCACTTTCACATGCCCTTACAGCACACATGCCTATAGGAGGATGTCGTTTGGGTTATATAATGCACCAACTACATTTCGGTGGTGTATGTTAGCCATATTTGAAGATCTGGTGGAGAAAATCATGGAAGTCTTCATGGATGATTTCTCCATTTTTGGAGACTCTTTTACAGATTGCCTAGAGAATCTCAAGAAGGTACTCATTCGGTATGAGGAGACAAACCTTATGCTTAATTGGGAGAAGTGCCACTTCTTGTGTAAGGAGGACATAGTACTTGGTCATAAAGTATCTCATCAAGGGATTGAAGTAGATCGAGCTAAAATTGATGTGATAAAAAAACTCCCTCCACTAAACTCAGTTAAAGACATAAGAAGTTTTCTAGGTCATGTTGGTTTCTATAGGCATTTCATAAAGGACTTCTTTAAGATAGCCAATCCCTTAACTAAGCTATTGGAAAAGATGTCTTGTTTAATTTCACTTCTGAATGCCAACATGCATTTGATGTACTTAAGGAGAGGTTAATGAATGCCCCAATTATGATAGCTCTAAATTGGAGCTTGCCTTTCTAACTTATGTGTGATGCCAGCGACTATGTGGTTAGGGTGGCACTTGGACAAACGCGAGACAAGCATTTTTAGCTTATTTACTACGCCAGCAAGACACTCAACAATGCTCAAGCGAATTATACTACTACAGAGAAGGAGATGTTGGCTGTGGTATTTGCATTCGATAAGTTTTGTCCTTACTTGATCCTGTCCAAGGTTGTTGTCTACACTGATCATTCTACCCTTAGATTTTTGTTGAACAAGGTAGATACAAAACCCAAGCTCATTCGATGGATTTTGCTCTTACAAGAGTTTGATTTGGAGATCCGTGATAAAAGGGGGGCAAGGAATCTGGCGGCTGATCATTTCTAAAGACTTGAGAACCTAGGTTTGGAGGAACTCAAGGAGGAGGACATTGATGATTCCTTCCCTAAAGAGAAATTATATGCAGTTTTCCAACTCATGACTTTCGAGACTCCGTGGTTTGCAGATCTTGCCAATTTTTTGGTAGGAAAAGTTCTCCCTGAAGGCCTTGATCATAATGTGAGAAGGAAGTTCTTTTCAGAACTTAAACATTATTATTGGGAGGATCCCTTCCTTTTTCGAATTTGTGGGGATCAAGTCATAAGAAGATGTGTTTCACATGAGGAAGGATGGAAAATTCTGAGCGATTGTCATTCTGGTCCCACCGGTGGTCATTACTCAGCCAATCGGACAACGCATAAGGTTTTTGATGCCGATTTCTATTAGCCTACCACTTTTAAGGATGCCTATTGTCTTTGTACACATGCAATCAATGTCAACGAATAGGGAGCATATCCAAGAGAGATGAGATGCCCCAAAACTTCATTTTGGCTTGCGAAATTTGTGATTTATGGGGTATTGATTTTGTTGGTCCATTCCATGTTTCTTATGGGAAAAAGTACATATTAGTGGCGGTAGACTACGTGTCCAAGTGGGTTGACGCACAAGCTTTACCTACTAATGATGCTAGAGTTATTGTAAAGTTCCTTGGAGCCCCAAAAGCAATCATAAGTGATAGGGGAACCTACTTTTGTAATACCCAGATAGAGAAGATTTTAAGGAGATATGGAGTTACTCACCATTTAGCGACACCCTATCATCTTTAGACTAGTGGATAGGTGGAAGTCTCCAATCGTGAGCTGAAATAGATCCTAGAAAAAACAGTGCAACATCACAAAAGAGATTGGGCAGAAAAGCTTGATGATGCCTTGTGGGCACACCGAACTATCTATAAAACACCTTTGGGGACTACTCTCTATAGATTGGTGTATGGGAAATCATGCCACCTTCTAGTGGAAATCGAGCACAAGGCGTACCGGGCAATCGGATTAGTTAATTTTGACCTTAGTGCTACTGGCTTGAAAATGAGATTTTAGTTGAATGAGTTGGATGAGTAGAGAAGACAAGCATACGAGAATACAAGGATCTATAAGGAGCGAACCAAGAAATACCATGACGAGCATATTCGCCATCCAAGGGAGTTTAAGAAAGGGGATTGAGTGTTGCTGTTTAATTCTCGGTTGAGACTTTTTCCAGGGAAACTGAAATCTAGATGGTCTGGTCCATTTGTAGTCAAGAATGTTTTTCCTCATGGTGTAGTAGAACTTGAACACCCAAATCATGATGATTTCAAGGTTAATGTTCACAGATTGAAGTTATATCTCGGAGATGAAGTAGCATTTGAAGATAGGGAGAAATTGGATCTCCAACTGCTAGATACTTAGTTGAATAATGTGAAGAGTATCAAGTTAACGACATTAAACAAGTGTGCTTCTTCGGAGGCAACCTATGTCTAACTTAGGTATGTAGTGTTCCTTTTATTTTCTTTTTGTTGTCACTATCCTAAGTCTATTATTTTTAGAAATTTGCAGATCTTAAGGAGAGTTTCTGAGCTCATTTGAAGAGAGCGGGAGTAATTTCTAAGTGTGGGGAAGCACTAATGATAAGTAAGGAAGTTTGAATTTTAATCACTAAGTGCACTTGGTAAGTCTTTCTCCATGTTCATTTACACTTTTAAAGGTGCATGATGATCACAATTGTTGTCTATTAGCTTGGGCAAGTCTTATTTTCCCTCTACGTTTTTTTTAAGGTTTGTACTACCTTGAGCACAATTAGTGCTCAAGACTATGCACAACCTAAAAACATTATGTGGAATTTTTGAAGTCAGCACGGCCATGCTAGGGCTGCACCTATTAGACATTCTGTGGAATTTTTTAAGTCAGCATAGCCTTGAGCATGGCCGTGCTATAGCTAGGGCAGACTTGCCCTGTAAAACACCGCCTTTTGTGCTCCTTTTGAGGGTCTGCACGACCCTAAGCATGGCTGTGCAACAACTTGTGTTAACAACCCACATATATATATATATACAGTTTCTCTCTTTCTTCCCTCACTTTCTAAACTGTTAAAGGCAATCTTCCTTTACTCTCTCGACTTTCTTCTTCTTCTAACACTACACATTCACACACTACATAATTCTTTTATTCCATTTGTTTCATGGCCACATTTAAGTAAGTTTTTCTTCCCTTTTCTTCTTCTTTCTTTTAAATTATTTTTTGTGAACTCGCACACTCGGTTGATTTTACATGATTCATCTTACATTTTCGACATTTATATGATGATTGTGGATACACTTGTTTTTATATGTCATATTCCTCTTCCTTTGTGCATGAGTATATTCTTGCAAGTGTTTTGTCTATGATAGTACTATATTATGCCGAATTTCTTTTCACATTGCTAGGGCTCTTGATCGATGCTTTTTGAAATTTTTGGGGGTTTTGTGTTCTTTATGCCATTAAAGGCTGTTGAAGTCATGGGATGTGAATGATTTGAATTTTTATTGCTAATGACACCACATTGCCTTGTCTAGGGCTCTTAAGTGTCCACAAATTGAGGTTTTTGAAAAATCATTGGATATGGAAGGAAATTTTAGTATTTTTGAATGATTGTTGTGTGAAAAATCTGTTTTTGATTTTAGCATGGCCTTGTGCTTGACCAATTTCCCGTGCCCGTGCTAATTTGAATTTCTACTGTTCATTTTTTTGCCACATCTCTAACATGGCCATGTTGAAGGCCGTGTTGAATTGCATGACTCTCTCCTTCAATCTATTTTCCTATTTTGATGCTTTTCTTGTTCTAAATCAATTTTCCTTGATTTGGTTGAGACTAAAGCACATTTAGTCATGATTAGCTCTTGTTAAATGCATGTCTATCCCTTGAGTTATCATATTGTTATGTCTTTGCAGCTCTTCTATGTAGAGATGAGATATAAGAGAGCTTGCATGAAGAATCCCACCCCACATGCTTCTACTTCACAAGCCTCAATATCTAAAAAGAGGCCTCGGGTTCAATAGCCTCCATCAGAGCCTGTCAATATTCTGCCTAAACTCTTTGAGGAAGCTTGGAGCAAGGAGAGAAGGAAAAGGCTTGAAGGCCTCACCTTTAGGAATCTCGAATATTTAGACTGGAAAGTCTTAGAGAATATGGAATTGAAGATAGAATCCGCCAACTATTAAATGTGGGTCCTTGGGCCACCTTGGTTGAGTTTCATGAACCAGCCTATAGAGAAATCACTTTGTAATTTCTCACCACTTTAAAGCTCACCAATTAGACAATAAGGTTTCAAGCCTATGGTAAAGAGCACACTCTTCATCCTTCCAAGGTTGGCTTTTATCTGAGATTATACTTGTTGGCTGAGAGTAATATAAGGGATTTTCAACAATTGAAGAATGAATGGCCTGAGGGGATGACAACTCAATCTTATTGGGCGCATCTGTATGGTTATGCAAAGTGCGATGCCCTTCCCCCTTGCTACTACCCTTCCAAATCAAAGGCCTCTTGCATGATCAACGTAGATATGAAAGTACTTCACCACATTTTGGGTCACACTATCGAATCCAGAAAAAGCAGTCATGGAGTCATCAACACTTTTGAAATCTTTCAGATGTATAGCATGGCCAACAATATGAGAATTAATGTGGGGCTAGAAGTTGCTAAATATTTCCATAGGTAGGTGATGGATCCTAGGGCGAAGGGAATTTACTGTAGAGGATATATCACTAAGTTTTTGAAGGGCTATCACATTTTTCAGGATCTTGGTTCAGTTGATCCAGGCATCCTCTCCACTATAATTATTGATGGGCCATTCCGGTTGTGGGGGTTGGTAAAGTTGATTGACCAGCCTTCTTTCGCTAGATATTCCATCTCGCCTAAAAGAGTTTCTTCTCTATACATTGCATCCACTTCCCGACCTCCCACTTATGAAAGTGAAATCCAGCAATTGAAGCGCAAATTTTAAGAAGAAAGGAAGTTGCACCGGCGGGAACGAAAGAAGAATAAGCACTTTCAAGCGACTGTTTGGTGCTTCTTAAAGAGGCTTGTTGGCTATTTCTCTTCTCCACCAGCCAATCTACCTACATATGACTCTTCTCCTAAGCAAACTTCATCTGGAAACAATGCTCCTAAGCCATCAAGGAGATGTGAGAAGGCTCCCATGGCTGCTAAGTCCTCTAGTTTAGAAGAAGAAGAAAGTGATGAAGAAGAGATAGAAGAGGAAGAGGGTGAAGAGGAAATTGATAAGGTTGAAGATGATGAGGAAGAAAGTGATGAAGACAACAGCGAGGGAGAGGATTGAATTTTTTTTTTTTACTTGATTGATTGATGTTGCTGTTGTGTATTTTGTTTTACATGAGACTTTTACTACCATTTTCTTTTATTATGGTCTATACATGCTATTGACATCCCTATTAAGGGAAGACTCTAGATCTATTGGGTGACTTCACCGTTTATCTAGACTAGGATAGTCTAACTTCTCTTTTTACTCTTATTTTTTTTTCTTTTTCTAAGATGATGCAGCACAAACTTTGAGTTCCTAACTCTAATGATGACATGCCATTACTGTTTTGCTCTTATACTTGGTTTTGGACTCTATATGCCACTATCTACATATAAAAACCGAGGAAATTCTTAGTGTCCTTTTCTTTATGTTATTTTTCATTTTTTTTCCCTTTTCCCCTTTTGTGTGATTGATTTGGGAAGACATTGGGGATAATGTCTTAAATAAGTGTGGGGAAGGAGTATATGGAACGAAGAAAATTGAGAAATTTGGGTCCTGTTTTACTTGTGTTATCTATGCATTATCTTATTGAATTTCCCCCATTTACAAGTTTGCAATTGAGTTTAAATGTTGATTTTGAATCATTAAAAGGTGAGATTCTTGAAATTGTGCTCATAAAAGTCAATGATTCTGTGTTCCTTACTCGCCTATTGTTGGACTTGGTATACTTAGTTGGAATTTCAAGATGAAATTTAAGTGGGGTAATCTTTTTTGCTATTTAATTATCGATTCTAGAGTTGTGAAATAGATCGAAGTCTTTAGTTTAAAGTTAAATGGTTGTATTTTTTTAAGCTTATTGGTTAATATATCTATCTTTCAAAAACTTTGAGAGCTTTTCTAACTTTTCGTGAAAGGTGCATATGAAGTCTATCACTTGGTGATTTCTCTTTAGTAATCTCTTTTAAAATTAATTAATTAATGTGTTAATTGAGTAATAATGTGAAAAGCTTAGTCAATATAGGTGGGCTTTAGTCCCTTAGAAGAGTAAAGTCTGACTCTGCTCCTAACTAATCAATCAATTAAAGAAATAATAAGCCGTTACTCCAATGACTTGGGTTCTCCAAGTTAAGAGTATCTTTATGAATCCTTAAAGTTAGGATAACGGAGGTTTGATGGGGTCTCTCTAAAACCTGGTCACCTAAGGTCGTCTGGCTTGAAATTGGTCAACTAATGATATTATAATAACAAGATGAGATACAAAAAGGGCAAAGTTCAGTGAGTCTTGTTACTCAAATAATTAAGTCTGTAGGGATGCCTTCAATTGAGGGGATAACGTTTGTTAACTTGGGTGACGAGCCTAGGATTATCGACTGAACATTCGTTACATAGGTTACAAGATCTTAAATAACCAAATATAATATATATATATAAAGAGAGGAAAATTTGGAATTTTTTTGAGAGGTTTAACAAAAAGAGGAAGAAAATCCAGGGGAATGATGAATGCCATATACTTTCATTTTAGGTTACTGTGCTTAAAAGAGGTAGTTGAACGATTTATATATTCTCTAGTAAGTGGTGAGATGTGAATAAGCCACTTTTTCTTTGTTTAACTTTTTTTGTAACTTGGGAAACATTTCTTAAATGGTAAAAGTAATAGTTTAACTGACTTGAATTAATCTATAAACTCTAATTTTTGTATGAAGTACACGTATAATCATGGTAGGTTTGAGCGGTAGGCACTAATGAATCACTAAGATTGAATTAAATAGAGGATGTTACTTATGATTTAAAGTTTAACAATGAGTACAATTAATGAAAGGGGACCTATTTTATCCTTATTTTGTTTGCTTAAGGACAAGCAAACGGTTAAGTGTGGAAAAATTTGATAAGTGTTGGAAAACCCTTAATTCTAGTACTTATTAGTTATAATTTTATATGGATTTCATGTGATTTGTGAAAAAAAAGGGTACTTATATGATTAAATTTTAATTTTAGGCGTTAATGGAGACAAAAGAAAGGTTTAAGGATGATATGAGCATAGGCGAGGTGAAATTTGGCAATAAATGAAGAAAATTGATTTTTAGTTCAATACAACCCATGCAGATGCTAGTGCTGGATGCAAAATGACCAGTAGCTATATCAAGGTGTGCCTTAGGTTCAACATAACTCGTGCTGATGCCAGTAACGAGAATACAACTTTGTTTGTTTTTAACCCTACCTCGAGCACGGCCGTACTGGAGGCTGTGCTGAACTGGGCAGTGAAAATGATGTGTTTTAGAGTCAACATGACCTCGAGCATGGCCATGCTAATGCCTATGCTGAACCCGATTTTCGCAAAACTATAAATAAACACCTTGTTTTATTTCAAGGAAAAAAATATTTTCTGACTCCGTTCTGAAAACTTTAGGAAAGCATTATTACGAACTTTAAGAGGAGAATTATCTGAACATCATTGGAGATCGCAAAACAACACAAGGGATTGCTTTTTCTATCATGAATAATTTTTACTTCTCTAGATTATCTGTTTTTATTGAAAATTCCATGGATGAGTAGTTCTTTATATCTTTCATTTTGTGAAACCTTAACTCATGTGCTGAAACATTGATTAATTAATGAATTGCTTATATCTTTACATCTATTCATGTGTTTCCATTGTTTTTGTGATTGATTTATGCACTTGAATTGATTACATGTTTGATTTTTATTCGATTGAAAGAGATTTCATTTAGTAAATTAGATCTTCATAAATAGAAAGATTACATGTTTTTCTTAGAGGTAGGAAAACATTAATTTTTTGCAATTAATTGGAATTTGTAAACTTAATGAGATCTTGCATGACAGTAGTGAGGGAGATGTCTCCATTATCTTGTGCATGATTAAGAGTTGATTAACTTGAGAGAGTAATTGATTTTACTTGAGAATTTTCATAGTGTAAAGTATAAATTGATTTGTTAATCGATATCTTATTTTAAGAATTTAAGTGTTAAGGTAAAACAAGATGAGGGATATATTTTGTGATTGAATATATTTTTAAGATAATATCATTTAATTTTAGAGTTGTTAGAATTTGTTAATTATTAATTTAATTCATAATTTACACATTATAAATTAGACTAGATGTAAAAAAAAGTAATACTAATACTTGTTTTCTAGATCTCAAAGGACGACACTTGTTAAATCTTATCGACTAGCTTGATAGTAGATTTTATTAGTTATAAATTTAAAACTTAAAATGATTAGTTAGATTCAAACGTATCAATAATTAATAAGGGAAAAATAGAATTGCGAATCTACCTCCTCAAAGATGAAACCGAATTTTCTTTAAAGTTGGAATTGTCAATTTCAAGAAGTCGTGATTTTAACTTCTAAAAACACTTTTAAACATGAAAAAGAAAACAAAACCTTGAATGAATTTTATTTTAAATTCATTCATAAGCTCTCAACATAATATAATAGAAAAAATTATAGATGTCATATAATACCTATATCCTATATGGTTTATAGAACATATATTTTAAGATGGTTTTAAATTGTTATGTGCTAAGTTTAAATTTTGAAATTTGAAAATATGTACTTAGAATAGAACTTAAGTCCTATCTATCTTATGCGCACCCACTTCTTATCTTATGCAGCAGTTTCGAACGTTTCTCTAGTTGCGGCCAACATAAAAACTTAAGTGGATCCATATTATCGATTTCCACTGATTCGAATATTACATTTTCTTTTGTATAAGTTTCTTTCGAATATTACATGCCTTTAGGTAGATAAAATTATTCTACTTTGAAGATAAAAAATGATCTTCCGCTACTCACAAGTGCAAGCAATTCCACTGAATAACTTGAGACAGCTGCTCACTTCCATTTGAGGCTTTTCCTTGTTATTTTGTTGGAAAATTGAGACTACGGGTTTATGGGCTCAAGTATTCGCTTCAACAACAACACACACACACACACAATATATATATATATATATATATTATCAGGCATATTAAGGAATATCAAAACAGGAAACAGGATATTTTCTCTTTTCTAACTGCTACGTATAGAACTGTAGGAAAAAGGACCCGAACCTAAAAGAATAGTAACTATGTTCCTGAACTATAAAGGACTTTGAGTAGAGCCAGGGTGAATTTTACTTTTTTTGTCGAACAAAGACTGATTGATAGGCTATTTGCAATATGTAAATTACAAGATATGTTTATTTTCTCAGGTTTCTTTTGAGTATATCGACAAGGAAACAATTACTTTAGTTCATATTATATGCTGTTTGATTTTTGTTTTGAAAATGCTGGAAAATCTCCAACCATTATGATTTTTTTGCGTCGGAGACAAAAGAAAAGACTTCCCACCGAAAGGAGGAGAAAAAATGAAAAAAAAGGTAAAGACATATGAACAAAAAGAAAAAGACAACGAGCAGTTGCAACATAACCACACAAACAAGGATTATATGCCAACAACTAGTCAAAGGAACCACATAGGTCAATAAAAATAAGTTTACACAATATCTCACACTATATTAGTTTCAGGAAATTGAAATCATTGTTTACTGACATTTCATGGCAACTTAAAACTATTAATAGCACATGAAGAGGATGGATGGATCGCAGCAACATTCATCAATCAGGCAACAGCAACACAGAGCCGCAAGACTGTCCCCCCCCCCCCCCCCCCCACCAAAAAAAAAAAAAAAAAAGAAGAGAAGATTCCATTACAAAACTTATGTTTCTCTGTACAAATAATAATAATAACAAAAGCATATAAAACATTATCATTTCATCAATTTAATTAAATTAAATAAAAGGGTAAATCATATCGATTAAGCACTTAGAACTTCTAAGATCATACCTTATGCCCCCATTTAATAGGCGCATTAAGTTTACCTTTACAAAAAATGATCATGGGATGACTGTAGTTCTGAAATATGTCTACTGCTACCCATGCATATTTAATCTTATCTGGGAATGTAATCTTATATAATAGAGGTAAAAAAAAAGTACGATTAAAAGCACCAGGAATATTGATATGATTTCGAGATGTCATCTACCTAGTTTACACTAAAGAAAATCATATGATATCACGATTAGAAGCACTAAGAATATTGATATAATTTCCAGAATTTTGAGATGTGTTCAACCTAATTTACACTAAAGAAAACCATATGATATCATGAACATAGAACTGAAAAGAAATGGGAAAAATAAAGGAAGCTATTAATTTAACATAAGATTCAGAGTAGAAGTAACAATTAATTACCATCCCTCGAGAAACCCAGGTTGCCTTCTGGGCGGTGGAGCACCATAATACTGTGGAGGTGGCGCTACAGGAGGACCTTGATAGTATCCTTAAATTTTTTATAAACATCAAAGGTACAACGTTTACAGATTTAGAACCAAAATACCACATAACTAAAGTACGATGTACTAGAGTAATACCCAGTGAAGGAAAAATTAAAAAAAAAAACAAAAGATGAGAAAGAGCACATGAAACTCAAAATAGAAGAAAGTACCTTGACCTTGAGCAGGGTAAGGGTAGGCATACTTGGGATCACTCATATCTTGAAGAAAAAGGTAGCGTTAGATGGAGAAGGAAGAGTGTGATCGAGAGTTTGCGAAATGTCGAGGATGAGAAATGAGAGAGAACAACATATGATGGGGACTGTGCTTGACTAAAAGCAAAGACTAAGATTCGAGAATGTGCGATTTATTTATTTTACGTGTTTATCGGGGGAGGTGGGGGAAGCTAATGCTAATCAGTGAGTTCTAAGGTTTCCACATTTGCTTTCTCATTCCTTAGGCATTAACTGGACGGTATTTATTAGTTCCCATATAATTAGAGTTCCACATCATACTTTTTTTTCTTGTATTCGTTTCGCTAAATTATCATTTCTTGTTTTTGTTTCCTGCAATTTTGTGGACTTATATAATAAAGATATTTTATTTGTGGAAAATTAGTATATTAAAAATTATATTATTCTTAGTATCTAATATGATACTCAATGGAAAATTATTGTTTTTTTTTTTTTTTTGTTTCATGTGGGTTTTTAAATAAAAAGCAATAGCTATAGGCGTGTACATTTGCTATAAAAATGGTATCTCCACCTTTTGTCAACTACCTATATAATTAAGCTCTTTAAACCGAAAGCTATAATTGATATAATGTGTAACTTAAATCTTTTTTTTTTTTCAATCATATAACAGTCAAATTGTAAATATTCAACGTTGACTTAGTCTATTTATAAGTATTATAGAATACTTATTATTGGTAATTTTTATATAGTCTTCGATTTAATTTTGGAATAGTTTGGATAGATATTATACTTAATTAGTATTTATTTTGATTTTAGGGTTTTGAATCATAACTTTTCATGAAATGAAACAAAGTTGTATAAATTATATAAAAACGTCAAAGTTACAAAATTGGGAGGTTTGACACAATTCATAGCATAGTTGTGTCTAAAACCATATCAAACAGAGAAAGAAAAAGGCTTAAAGGAGCAACTGTGCTAAAGGCTATGCCAAAGTACACAATTAGTGACATGCTAGAGGCCATGCCAAATTACACAATTAGGCTATGCCAAATTACACAATTAGGCTATGCCAAAGTACACAATTAGTGACATGCTAGAGGCCATGCCAAATTACACAATTAGTGACATGCCTATGTTAGAGAGTGTGTTGAAGTCAATTTTTGCAGATTTTCAAAAAATTTCAAGACGAAAGATATACAGACATTTGCATGATTGTACAATAATCATGTTGAGCAAATATTTCATTTTTCAAATCTATTACTTAAGCCAAATTTTACTTTCCTAGAGAAGGATTCATCATGAAAATTCAATTTTCTTTCTCCAGAGCCAAGTTTCCTATTTCTTGAAGACGTAATTTTACTTATTGAAGTATTATTTCCTCATCTATGAAGATTTTGATTTGACACTAAAAATTATAACTTTCCTAGAAAGGAGGTATTTGATCGATATGAAAAGAGACAAAGTTTGTGCTTTGGAATATAGAGTTTTAGAATAGCAATAACATAGTTATAAATTTTTATTGTTATTACTACTTTATTGATGTTTTTCTTTTTGAATTATTTTAATACTTTCTCTTTTAATTTTATCATGACGCTAACTTAATTTTCTTTTTGTATTCGGGTATGATAAACTCTAAAATGAATATATAATTTTTTGTTTATTATTCAATGAAATTATTGATATTCTTGTAATTTAATTATGTTTTCTTCATTATTTTCGAATTAATATTTTCAGCCTATTAGTTTGAAGTCAAATTTTTTACATTGAGATCGAGAGATTATGTGTTTGAATAAATTTAGCATAATTGGAAGGAGTTCAATGCAATCTTAGAATTAGAGTGATATAGTAAATCTTTCGGATTATGATCAAACCTAATAATGGAATTCACAAATCAAATGTAATGGGGGTTTTAAGGATTTTAATTAGGAAGAGATTTCGATAAATCAACATGGAATTAGAAATTAATAAACTTAAGAGAGTTATTAATTTAATTTAGGAATTCTCACAATTCAAGAATATAATAATGAATTTAAATAATAATTAGTTAATTGCATTAATAATTTTATGAGGATTCAATTTCCGAGGCATGCTTTTATTGATAATTGTTTTCGTAATTTTACTTACTAATTTTCTTACTTGATTTTAGCGATTAGATAATAAAAGAAAGATAATTACTAGTACTCACTTCTGTGGGATCAATATTTGATGTTGTTATTTATTATACTATAAAATTGATAGGTGCACTTGTTTATAAGTCTTAGGATAGTAGGATGACCAATATCATCCATCCTGACCTTATCGCATATGAGATATTAACATATCCTTACCAACGATGTCTCTTAACATTGTGAGCATTGGGAATCAAGCACATGACCTTGCCTTTGTTACCAATTGTAGGATTGAATGGTTTACCACTATATTAAAAAAAGTTATATTTAATGGTGATGTGTAATTTATTTATTTATTTAATCATATAACAATTCAAGTGCCATGTTCAACTATGACTTGGTACCTCTTAGTTTGCATCATTGGCAATATGTTGATACATCCTTGCCAACAAAATATATGTATGTATATTTATCTAACACACATATATTTTATTAGTTGATATGCTTTAAGATAGTTTAATAGAAAGATGTCTTATGTATGTCATAGCTATGACAATAATTAATTGGTCAGTTAATACGGTAGTATGATATACATGATGGGTTAAATGAATAAGGTGCATCTTAGGGCATGATGTAAAACCCAATATATAGATTTCCTCTAACCATAAGATGCCAATAATAGCTCCTTATCCTCCAACTCAACAACTGTCAGATCAACAACAGTTTTACTTGTATACCATGTTTAGCCTCAATCATACCTCTAAATTTACTTTATCCTCTTGTTATCCTTTTGTTTATAGTGATAAGAGATATTACCCTAGGCTTTAGATCTCTCATTGATGTAACGTAACATGTATGAATTGTGTTGAGATTATCACAAACCGTTGATTTTGCGAATACTTGGAGTGTAATATTTAAATACCTATTGATTTTAAGAATTCCTAGGGATTTGGCATCGAAATTCAAGAATTGTATAAAATTCACAACTTTGGAAAAGAAAAAACAGAGAAAAATCGCTCACAAAAATTTTTCACATTCAATAATAATCTGTCACTTTACCCTAAGGTATATAAATAATAGTAAGTGCAAACTGCTAAAAAATATATATAAAAATTTACCAAAAAAAGAAATATCTAAAAATTGCCGAAAATAAAAATCCCTAAAACTTAAAGACATGACATACCTTAGACGATAAAGAAAACACTACAAACGGTATCTAAAATAAAAATGTCTATAAAAAAGTTATAAGAAATTTAAAAATTATCAAAATCAGTAAAATTATCTATTCGAAAGATTAAACAATAGAATTTGCTCAAAAAATGGTGTAGTTTAGTATCAAAGGTAGTGACTTTTTCGAATTAGCTTGTTTTCTTCGAAATAAGGTTTAGAAATTAAAAAATCGAGATTGGACATTTTTGCCAAATTTAGTCATATATTTAATTGTTATTATTTCCACCCAATCACTCATGAAATTACCGTTGTCCCTGGATCGTATATCTCTAGCAATCAAACCATTTACAATCTCATTAATGAATTCCATCTCCCGGTCTAAACCTCTTTCATCAACATTTGTCTTTGCCATGGATTATGGTCTCGTTGGATTTATAGAAGGTCATTGTGTGGTCTCCAATTGTCAAGTTTTGTAGATCAGAGACCTATCCCATGATTGATTCAAGTGTAACATGTAAAACAAATAAATAAAAATAAAACTCATCAGGCTTGTAAGAAAATACCTTTCTTATAGTGAAAAGTACTATCTCCTCTTGCGGATAGAGTTTAAATTAGATTTGTGATTTAATTTGTCATTTGTAAATCTGTATTTACCATAAGGCTGCAACAATATTTATATACACGATGAAAGGAACTAATCCTAATTCTTATACTGCTAGATAACTTGGATTAGAACAATATTTGGGCAGGAAAATAATATGTTATCATTTTAAGCTAAAGTTCACTAAAGGAGCATTGGAAACAAATACTAGTAAAAATGGTCTCATGCAATGATTAAGTACTAAAAACGTTTCTTTTCTGAAAGGTTAAATGCAAAGACGGTGGCTATAATTTTAAAAACAAAGTTGTAGCGCCTGATGCGACATTTGTAAGTTTTACATTGAAGAAGGCAGTTGCATGATGGGGTCCAAAATCCAAATGTTGAAGCCTTCACGCTTTAAAAAATATCATCTTGGAAGAAAAATTGATAAGCGACCTTATTTTAGATTTTTCAATAATATTCGGGACAATGTATTATAGAATAGTTTATAACTCAGATGGGGAAACCTTAAAATGGGTCAGGATTTTACTTATTTGAGCACTTCAACTCTATGTGTACACATTTTTTACAGCATAATTCTATGAAAAGAACTTCCATCTCTATAGGGTCGATCGATAATAGCATAAAATGATAATGATGAAGATAATTCATCGTCCGATATAATAAAATTAGACAGGATGCGTCCATATAGAGCACAAATAAACATGCCTAAAATGGAAATACTTAATCTTATAATACCTATTTGAAACTGTCTATTGTAATAATCCCGATATTACTGCACAATCACTGATGGGTGCCGAGAGAAATGACCGGTTCGGCCCAGAAAGAGATGCAGTGACTCAACTACGGTGATGCCCTCCTATGAACCTTTCAAGGTAAATGGGCCCCTCTAAAATAGTCAGATTGGTCACCACGGGCTCGGCCATCGAGCCGCTCGGAACATTTGAGTAAGGAACCGTCAAGCTGAGTCCTATTTGGGCTATGCCGGCGATTTTGATTCATGTCACTTTGCTTTTAGAACGAAAGTAGGAAATGCTGATCCGAGAAGAATCCTTTTCTTAAGAATGAGATGGAGTGCGCATCAGATTTATCAGAGGTGATGGGTGACAATTCGTCTTTATAGTGTTCATCATATATGAAATTACAAGTACTATTAATAGCCATAGCTTGGTATTCCTGACTTGCAATAAGTTGTTTCATGTTCAATTCATTCCGGTGTTAATACACTTGCTGCTCTGTTTCCTAGATGACGCTTTAAGTGAGTGAAAGGACAAAAAATACTTGTCCTGATGGAGACATTCCCCAGAAGAGCAGGCATGGTTTAAGAACAAAACCGAATCTTACAGAGATTTTTTGATTTTGTGTTGGTAATGGTAACCTCTGGATTTGCAGTTCAGTTTAATAACGCACAGAATGTGACTTAGATTCAAGTTCAGTTTGATAATGTTACGAAATAGTATGCTTCCGACTCGATGAGCTCAACTTCAAAGCAAAATATATACACCAGTGGATAAGATTTGAAACCTTTTATTGTATCCTACAATCATGGTCAAACTTGTAAATGCATTATTTTGTTAACCAAGAAGATCATAAATATATGTTGATATTTGGATATGATAGCTATTAATGTACAAAATTTTAATATTTACATCATCACTTAAAATATTACATTTTTTTTGATAAAATATTGAGCAACACCAAACTTGACCTTAACATCATGTGAGTTGACACATATGATAGTTAAATTTACCAAATGCATGTTAATATTCAAATATGATAGCCGCTCAATATTCACATTCCAAGACTTGTGCATAGATGTAGGAAAGAGTTAGATTGTTATCCTTTCATATATTTTGTCATTGTAGAGGGTTGAATTTTTCATATTAAAATATTGGATTAGGCTCATTATAGAATTAGGCTTGACTCCTTAGGTTAAGTAACATGGCTTAACGAGTCGGGTTCATAATTGAAATGACTTATAGAGATTTGGTTTAGTAGGCTTCAAATAGGGATTGTTAGATTGGTCCATTTTCTCTTAATCCCTCTTAAGTAGTTTCATACTCAATAAGGCAGATTACTAGCCTTGAGTCCATTACGGCTTATTAGGATAACTTTAAACGAGTAAACTTAATCTCATTTGTGATCATTAATGTGATCTAATAGATATAATTTGGCCAAGGAGTTTATAAATACACAGTTATACCTCCTCATTTGAATACTTTAAGAGGATTTAGAGATTAGAGAGATAGTACAATTTTCTAAACCTTTGCTCTCAAAGATCAAAATAGAGCTCAAATAGAGAATAAGTTAATAGTTGATCAAGAACAGTGAAGTTGATACACAATAGTCTTCTCATCTATCATAAGTGTATTTTCCTAAATCCTCTTTGTAAGTGTTATTTACGCGTTACTCTTTTTGAGATTACTTATAGTGCAAGACTCGCATGACAATCCATGTAATATTATCTACTAGAGCCCCACCTCTACGACCGTCATCCTGAATACGGTCATAAAATTATAGCTATAAGTTAGATACTAGTAAGACTATGTACTTGTGATGTGTCTATTTGATAAAATATATAAATAATATTATAAGAAATAATCATAATATTAGTATATTAAAAAAGAAGAAATTTTGATATAAGTAGGATGATAAAATATTATTGTATAGTAGATCACTAATTAGCTTTTTAACTAATGTGAATGTGTATACCTTAAAAATAGGATGATGGAAAATCATTAGTGGCAAAATGTGTTTAAGTCTTATTCATTAAAAATGTTAAAGGAATGTAAGGTCTAAAATAGTACGTATGTAGTTTATATATATAAATATAGATACATAATTGGATTTTTATTAAGTTTGTTAAATTTAATTATACTTATTATTTTTTATTTCTCAATGATGAATGTTAGTTACTCTGGTGATTGTACTACTATCTAAGCTTATAGGTAGTATCTTACACATTTCTACAAGAGTAGGTAAGAGGCTACACTTTATACTGGATCTTGTTGGGGGCAGTTTCCAAAATTTGAGGACTAAAACCATCTTGTGAGTGCGAATACCTATTCCTAAATTTACTCAACTGTGTAGGATCGAGCAGGTTTTGATTCTCATCCCAAGTCCACATAACAAAACAAATTTCACGAGCGTCTACGTTGTATGGTGATGGGGGAGAAAAATATATCTTGGTATAGTGTGATTAGTGTGCTTAGGGGAAATAAAACTATATATTGTTAAGAAAAAAAAGCTTATCTCCTTTTTATTAAACTATACCTGAGTTTTTAGACAATCTAAACCCTTTGACTTGATAGAATAGAGACAAACATTCTTCATATGATCTCATCGGATGCATATTAATTCATTTAATATATATTTGATCAATTTCAGCGTATACTAAACAATATATATATGTATGTATGTATGTATGTATATTTCCCCCTATCAACGACGGATTCAGTTTGGATATAACTTATTGTAAGTCCAAGCTCGTCATGCTTTTACAATTTAAAATTAATGACATTACCTAATCTTATATTTACTTTCTTTTTCTTTTTCTTTTTTTGACCGAATACCTAACGCCACGAGAGCATATGCTCTTTAGTCTTAATTTAAAAGAGCAAAAGGTCCTCTTTTGGGGCTCTAAGCTCTAACCATGATTTTTTATTATTACATGGAGAGCAGATCTATTCAATGTTTGACTTGCAAAATGAAATAAAATAGAAGAAAAATTGTGGTTCTTAAATAATAGAGTAGGATAATAATAGTTGTTATTTTATTTGATTGTACTTAAAATGATATTAATAATGAACTAGGAGCATATTTAACAATACAACATATCCTTCATATTATGATTTGATTTTTGGACTAGGGGTCTCATGGCTAAATATTGAAATTTGTTGGAAAAGACCAAAGCATAGTGACTCTTTTGATCCAGTGAGGGAATTATAATTCCTCATTTTATAATTATTTTTATAAAATAGCAATTTTGCCAACTAAACAAAAAAAATAGATTCTATTATTTCATTCCAATCTTTTGAAGTCAATCAACTGGTGATTGATAATGCATTGACAAATGTGAAATTATACATAAAACATGTATATTTATTTTTATTAACCAAAAGAAATAGCATTCTGTATTTAAATTCAGAGTAAAGCAGAATTCAAAGAAAACTTTTCATGCAAATGATATTTTATAATTTTTTCAATGAATTTTTATTCTTTAACAACGTTATAAGATTGCTTGATTGCGGAAAAGAAAAAATCATTTTCCAAATAAATAATTTTTTTTCTTTGGTTAGACTTTCGAAAATTATGTTTTAATTAAATGTTAGATTTTTATTCTGAAAATTATGATGTATTAGTTATTTATGTGTCATATATTTTTTCGACAATACATATTGTATAATTATGCACATATGTTCTGTAAAGTAATAGCACGATGGCAGTATTTTATTAAATTAAATTATTATTTTTCAAACAAATGCACTATTTATTTCATATTATATATATTTGTTAATTAGCATCTTTAAAATACTTTATATACTATGTACGTTAGTATATTTACCGTTTCAAATTAAATTATTGGAGTAACATCTGGTATTGTAAACAAAGCATTGCTAGATTTCTCCAATAATTCAAACGATTTGGAATCTATTGACCATAACTGTATTCTAATTTATTTAATCGTACTTTGAGTCTTTACTCTTATTAATTGGTTATAATACGTAGTATTAACTAAAGCCATATTTTTTAGTTTCCATTTTTGGTTTTCTTGGCTTCACATGATATGCAAGTGAGACCTATAATATCATAGAATAACATATAGAGAACTGATATAAGGAATTTGACCATTAAAGCTTACAGACAGGTTCTTAAAAATCTCAAAAGGAAATAAAAAAGGAAAAGAAAAGATGAAACAGCAAATCGGACAGGAAACTGAGGGATTAAATAACTTTTAACACCAAAATCGATGTTTGGAAGGTAATATTTGGGCTCATGCACACTGCGAGAATCTTGGGATTGGAATGGAGTACTGCTTCCATCTTTTTTCGTGTTTTTCAATTTTCTTCATACTCCTCCTGCCATGAAAGCACAACTCTCGCAGGAATGGGAATCATATCAGATTGTGGCCTTTTCCTACCTTTGCTTTTCCTTTACTGTTGAAAGACCTACGCTTGGTTACTATTATATATATATATATATATATAGGCTGGTCAATCATGGAAACGATGGCATCTTATAATATTACCATACATAGAAACAACTTCCTTCGTCGATGTTTTCTTTCTTTATGTATGAAGATCAGATAAAAACTCGTAAATGTGCTTTTATTTAATTATTTTTTTCCCTCATGTAATTTAGTGTGGTCACAACATTTGCAAATGTGTAAACTAGTGTCTCCATTAGTATGATTTAACGAACGTGACTGCAATCTAATGCGATGATTTAGTCTCTCGACATTCCCAAAAGTGTGAATAGTATCTCCATTAGTTTGCATAATGTTAGCAAATAGTCTACCATGTGTTTAATCCGTATAATTACTAAAAGGGATTTAGTTCTCAAATATCTTTTTTGTTTGGAATTAAATTTTTATTTTATATTTCATTTTTCAATGTTTATAAAAACATGCAAAACAATACTCCATTAGTTTCTCTATTTAATAATGACATGTGTCACCTTTTGATTTGTCTACGTAATTACATGGACCAACCAGAGTGTGTCGTGTCACTATGTAACGAAAAACTTAATGGATGTTAATAAAAGGACTCGATTGTATTTTTTTGTAAACTTTGAGTATTGGAATAGAAAGGAAAAAAAAAAAGTTTAGGACTCAAACAAAAAAGATGCCAAATGTTGAAAACTAAATAAGCAATTTTTTCTTGCTAAAAATAAGATATTAAAAAGATGGAAATGTAAAATACCTAACAAATCACTATATGTAATGTTGAACATCTCTATTTTTTACTTTTTTTTTTCATTTTTGCAAAAAATACAAATTAAAAATTCCTTTTCTAATATATATAAAATTATTTTTTTAAAAATCGTTTTTCTTAAAAGTATGTTTTTTTTTTTTTTATTTTCCAATTTACATATCCCAATTACCACTTTTATCATAATTATGAAATAAAACAGATAAAAATACTTTTTTGAGCATTAGATTTCAAACATATATATTAAAAAGAACAATCTAAACAAGCTCAAAATTTGATAGGACAATCAATGTTGAACTTTCAATTTTTATGTTTTAGTGTTCGAAACTTTCAAATGTGCATGACCTTTTATGATTAGAATGCTTGCAAAGGGTACTTTAATGTAAAAGTAGGAAAAATTACAAGTAAGGGAATTAACATTTGGGGCTAAGTTTAAATAGAAAATTAAACTTTCAAATGATTATAATAGAAAATTAATACTACGTTAAGTAATTTAAATAAGAGATCTTATTATGGTGCATATATGGATAGTAATAGATTTTCTATTTGAATTACTTAATATATTTATGAGATAGTAATAAACTCTCTATTTAAATCACTTAATATATCATTGTTTTTCTATTTTAACCGTGTAAAAGTTTGATTATCTATTTTAACTACTTAGTGTAATGTTGATATTTTATTTTAACCATTTAAAAATTGGATTCTCTATTTAGACTTGGCCCCAAAAGTTGACCCTCTTGTTTGAAAATTTCCCTTTAAAAGTAAGATCAAAATACTTGAAGAGCTATCTATATATTTTTCGTATTTACAATTTATTCACTTTGTGAAGTGGATATCCTATGCATATAACACACCACTATTGTGTATAAACTCAGGATAAAAATTTTGGAGAAACAATCTATCTAGATAGAATTTGGAATCAAAACATTTCATCTTTGTGAGGGGATGAAGGTACCAAGTACCGGTAATTTCAAGTTTTGACAATTTGGTATTTAAACATTATTTATTTATTCTTTTTCTTCTTCTTCTTCTTCTTCTTCTTTTTGTATTTTACTATTCATATTTTAGTTTTCATTAGTAGGGAAGTTAATTACTACTTTTCTTTCAAACATGGCACATGGTATTGTCCTTGTGGAGGAAAAAAAAAAAGCTATTTTTTTTTCTTGAAAATAGTTAGAAGAACAATGAATAAAAAAATAGTAAAAAATCAAGAATTAAAAATTTTGCCCACTCATTAATATGCAATCATTTTTATTTGAAAATGAAAAGAAAGTTAATGTTACATTGAAAATTTCAATTGTGTGTAATTTTTACATATAATATATCAATTTTAGCAAATTTATGTCACTAAAATGCTCGTTATATGTACTTTTATTTGAAAATAAAATCTAGTATTGATACTAGGATAATCTACACCATGTGAAATTTAAAATTGTTATGACTTATAAATCATGTACCATTTGGCCTTAGAGCTAGAGTTTTTGGATGCAGGGGATAATAAATTTGCATATAGTATAATATTTTTGTATATCTACAGTGGTGTCTTTAACACCATTTATATTGATTTTCAAACTATACAACTAGCAAAGTGGACATCATAAAACTTCAAAGTTATAACCATTATAAAGCTCCTATTACAAACTATCTAGAAGCTATTAGTTTGACTTGAGATTGTGTAATTGAAACTCACTCTTCCATTTTAGATTTAAAATATACAAAAGATTCAAGCCATTTTACCATGGGGC
The DNA here is from genome assembly GCA_037954665.1 of Laguncularia racemosa. NCBI lineage: Eukaryota > Viridiplantae > Streptophyta > Magnoliopsida > Myrtales > Combretaceae > Laguncularia > Laguncularia racemosa. Next base: position 2,741,554 of record JBBMOL010000063.1, on the reverse strand, counting down.
AATATTAAGTTATGTGAGACAATTTTTAGATATACTATTATATAGATTATTAATTATGAAGTTAATAATATGAAGGGATGTAGTAAATGTTGAGGTGATATTTGATGTGAAGTAGAAATCAAACATAGCATTGAAGGACAAGACGTTTAGATGCTAGATTGGATAGCGTTTGGATGCTATATTGAATAAGCTTCTAGGCAATAACATCCATATGTTAGAGGGGATGGTGTTGAAACACCATGCCTTGCTCTATGACTTATAACATATTGATCAATTTTTTACACTATGGCATCTGGACACTAAGGCTAGCATCTCGATGTCATTTGCAAATTAAGTTGATCCTTTTCTTTGCATTTATTGGCACTTTAAGTGAATAAATGCTAGTTTCAACTTCTAGGGTTGTGTTTCTTCATATTAAATGTTATAGATGAGTTTGCAACTATTGTAAACTCAATCTAACAATTAAAACTAAGTGCATTTCAATGGTCACATCCTTAAGAAGAGCTGTAACTCATGGAAATTAAAGATTAGATGTCTATATATTGTTGTTTCTTAAACATTTTTACATGAATTTTGCATTTTACTCTCATTATGTTCTCTCTCTTGCATTCACATATGACCAAAACAACCTTCCAAGGTTTTGTAAATTTGTGTGGTCATCAAGAACAAAAGATCGCTTCATTTGTTCTTGATATGATATCCTTAACAACTTTATGTAGGACTCACAAAACTATTTAAGGAAAGTATCTTGTCCATGTGCCTTTAAATGTCCTTAGTTTCCTTTGTCTTTTTGAAAATTTCCAAAAAAAAAAAAAAAACGATCTTAAAGTTTTAATATGGCAAGTGAAGAAAATGCATTTCTAAGAGTTTGTTAAACTTGATAGATTCGATAGAGCTTATTATAGGCCCATAATAGCCTTAAGCCTAGAGCCCATCTTGTTAAAGCTAAGAGATAGAAAAGGAAAGTACCTAAGCTAGTTGGTATAAATTAGGAAAGTAATCTAACTCTCTTGAAAAACATACTCTTCTAAATATTTCCTAAAATAAATATGATATCTTTGGGAAATATTTGCTTGCAAAAAATATAGCACTATACCAACACTATAAATAAGGAATCACTCTAACCAAGTGAGGCATCTAATACTCCCCATAAACTTTGATTATCGTACCCCCTCGCTATTTCTCTAACTTGAGCATTGGAGTCCAAGTACCAAAGACGCCTCCAATGCCCAAATAACTTACATTTATTTATCCTACAAGTTAGATTTTTTAGTTTGAAAGTTAATCCAACCCAGGACCAATTCAAGGTGATAAGTGGAATCAGCGATTGGTGCTCAACTGAGTTATCTGCACCATCAAATGTGTAAAAAGGCAATTAGGACAGGGTTGCATGTCTCAAGAGGCAACCAATCGTGTTGGTAGTTGAGAATCACTGTTTGTGAGACAAAGTTAATGAAATCAAAGAATGATCCCAACATCATTCTTAGCCCCATAATCAGCAGTAGGGCAATAGTGTTTCATGACACAACATAAATGTGCCACCAAACCAAAATAGAACTCATAATCCAAGGGGTAACTAGAACGCCAATAAGAACAACCCTTCCGAGACGCAATCTATAAGGTCCTTGGTTGATCAATCAATTGATGCTATAGGCAATATGATCAAGTGCCTCAACAAATTTAAAGATAAAAGAAAACTTGAGCATGGGATATGTTCACTTTAGGAGATTCTCCTTTTATGTAAGAAATCAAGATGAGAAACTCACACCACATGTGTAAATTCCTCAGTTGGAATTTTATGATGGGACAACTGATCCCTCTGAGCGTCTAAGCTATTACATGACTTAAATGAGTCTCCTTAGTGTCTCTAATGTTATAACTTGTACATGTGGTTTCGAGGCCTTAAGCCTAACTCTATCCCAAGCTTCCAAGAGCTTGCTATGTAATTTTATTAGCACTTTTTGACAAGCAAGATGATTGAGTGAGATTCCTTAATCATCAATCTCATCAGAAAAAAGCAAGACGAGACATTATGAGATTATATCTCAACATTCAATCTAGTAATACTTAAAATCCACAATGTAGATATGAGTGTAGCCCTAAATGCAGCTATCATTGGTGTGAAGGATAAGTCTCAATTCTTCTATTCCCTTACCTTACACAAGCCCAAAAATGTTAAAGAATTTCAAGAAAGAGTGGTGGATTACATCACTTAAGAAGATGCCATATTGGTTAGGCAACAAGTCGAGCAGGATTTGCTTGACAAAAAGAAGAATGATAAAGACCAACCTTCTACAAAAGATAGATTTGGCCCTATCACAAGCAGTAATGGATCCACCTAAAACGGTAATGGCAACAAAAAGCATGCCATCCCTTTCTACGAGCAACACACCCCCTTGAATAAGCCTTGAGCTAACATTTTTATGTAGATTCAAGATTAGGGCATCATCACTTAGCCTAACAAGATGAGGAGTAACCTCTTTAGAAGAATAAGTATTGTGATTTCCACCATGACATGGGTCACATTATAGAGAATTGCACCTAATTAAAGAATGCCATAGAAGATCTTATCCAACAAGGTTATTTACAAGAGTACATCATGGAGAACGAATAACCTTCAAAGTGAGGTTAGGCTAAAGAAGGTGAAACATAGCAAGAGCAAAAAGCTCATACCACTAGAGGAACAATCAATACAATAGTGGGAGGCTTAACTGCTGGAGGGCAGTCTATCTCCTAAAGTAAGGCTTATGCCTAATTAAGAAATTATCAGAATGTACTCAATATTCAGATAAAGCAACAAAAAATTGACACCACAATCACCTTTTTAGATTATGACCTTGAGGGCACCATGTTTCCCTATGACGATGCTCTTGTAATCCGAGGTCACATTGCTAATTCTAACATCTACAAAATACTGATTGATAAGGGTAGTTTAGTGGACATAATATATAAGAAAGCATATGATCAAACGAAAGATTAAGTTTAGGCAAAGTTAAAGCCATATGACAATGAGCTCTTTAGCTTCAACAACTAACTTGTCAAGCTAAAAGGTATCATAACACTCCTTGTAAAGCTTAAAGATAGTCTATACAAGACACATATCCTAGTTAATTTCCTCATTGTTAATGCTTGGTCTCCTTACAATGTTATTTTAGGACGACCACTGTAAAATACAATAGGAATGATAGCCCTTACAAAACACTTAAAGGTTAAATTCAATCTTCCTACAATAGTTGGTGTTTGTACTAGTGATCAATAAGCATCCCAGATTTTATATCTCTAAGCCCTCTCCTAAAGGGAAGTCCTTACAATAGACCCTACTCCTATGGGAAAGCGAAGATTAAGAGGAGAACTAGTAGAAGAAACAAAGGCAATTTAGATTGGTAGCCTTAAACAAACAACAAAGATAGGGACAATAGTTTCAATAAAGCTACATCAGCAATTGATTGACTTCCTCTAAATTAAGTTAGATGTTTTCACATGATCACTATCTAACATGCTTGGAATCCCACTGCTTTAGTGTTGTCAAAATCAATAACAAGAGAAGAATTGTATCTTTACCTCTTCGTTAGGCTTCAGGCCTATCCTTAATCCCCATCCAAGTAGATGGAAGGGAGCACTAACCTATTTATCATGTGAACCACATTTTATAGGGCTCGAAAGTTAAATACTCCAAGATAGGGAAAATTTTCCTACTTGTGGTCATCTCTACAAAGAAATTGCATCGTTATTTTAGGGCTCATCAAGTGGTGGTACTCATTAGTTAACGTCTAAGGTATATTCTCCAAAAACCTGATGTGTTGGGGTAGCCGGTTTGTTATGCCTTAGAGTTTAGTGCATACAATGTCTAATACCAACCATGCAAGGCATTAAAGGCACAATGTTAGCAAACTTTATAGCTGAATCAATTAGTAGAAGACAAAGTGCCCACTAATGTTCATGAGAAACCTACTTGGACTATCTATGTAGATGGCTCATTCGCTTAAGGGCGCAGTAGTGTAGGGCTTTTATTATGTAGACCACGTGGCATCGAAATCCAATACACTTTAAAGTTTGAGTTCCTAGCCAGTAATAATAAGGTAGAATACCAAGCTCTCATCGCTAGACTAAAAATGGCAAAGGGAATTGGAGTAGAAAAATTCAAAATTTTCTCATATTCACAACTCATAATCCCATAAGTGAACAAAGAGTATGCAGTTAAAGATGAAGGGATGACTAAATACCTCAAGGTTGTTAGATCCCTATGCTTCGACTTTCTAACTTAGAGTATAAGAAGATCCTTTGGGTAGAGAGCATTAAAGTGGATGGGCTATCCGAGTTGGCCTCAACATGCCTCTTCGACCCAAATAGGAAAGTGTTTGTGGAATTCCTCCCTGAAAAGAGTATTAATAGATCTCAACAAAACTGCATTGTTAACAAGACCAAAATCCTCATGGAGTTATGTTGGATGGACCTAATCATTACCTACTTAATAGATGGTACCATCCTTGAAGAAAGGAAAAAAGCAAAGGCTTTAAGGCAAAAAGTAGCTCAATATATGCCCTTCAATGGACAACTTTACAGGAGGGCATACAACTTACCGCTCCTTAGTGCCTCCTACCTTTTGAGGTTGAGCATTTACTCATCAAGCTCTATATCGGGGTATGTAGTAATCACATCATGGGCTACACCTTAGCTATGAAGGTACTCTAAGTTAGGTACTATTGGCTTACCATAAGGAAAGATGCCAAAGCAATAGTGCAATGATGTAACAAGTGTCAAAAGTACACTCTAATCAATAGGTAACCAAGCAGCATCCTTATGCTAATTACAAGCTCATGGCCTTTTAGCTAGTGGGAACTAGATATTCTTGGACCATTCCTTAAGGCTACAAGTCAACATTAGTATATCATAGTTGCCATTGACTACTTTACAAAATGAGTAGATGCTAAAGCAATAGCTAAGATTACAGAACACAATGTAAGAAACTTAGTCAATTGAGCCATACTATGTCACTTTGATATTCCTGGTGCCATTGTTATTGATAACAACAACTAGTTCAACAATTCGAAGTTCAGGGAGTTTTGCACTAAATATGGGATCAAGGTCCATTGCACCTTAGTAGCTTATCCAAAGTCTAATGGAAAGGTTGAGGCCACTAACAAAGTTCTCTTGCAGAGCCTCAAGAAGAGAAGTTGATCAAGTAAAGGGAAAGTGGGCCTATGAGGTTCCTTATATATTATGGGGCTACTAAACAATGCTAAGATTAACCATAGGTGAGAGTACTTTCAATTTGGGTTTTGAAACTAAGGTAATCTTATTGGTCAAGCTAGAACTTCCCAATTTTTGCACTTATGACCTAGACTTAAGAGTCAATGAGATTAGTCTCTGAGCTAACCTCGACTTCCTCGATGAACTAAGAGGCCAAGCTAGTTATTGAGTAGTAGCATATTAGCAACAAGTGGATAGATACTACGACAAGAAGGTGAAACATAAGGTTTTGACCTAGAGATTTGGTTTGTAGGAGGCTTAAAGCTAGTAGATTGAGAGAAGGCCATGGCAAATTAGACCGAAGATGATGAACTTGTGGAGTTGGAATGATTGACATGGTCTCCAACATGACTATGTTAGGGGCTTTGTTGAGCACAAGGATTAAAAAAGCTTGAAGCAAGGTCATGCCAGGAATTGTGCAAGGGTAGATAGGCATTGACATGCTTATGTCTAAGGTTGTGTTGAGGCTTATTCTTTGAAATTTTCAAGAAGAGAGTTACACTGGCATTTTCATAATCGTGTTATGACCATATTAAGTGAAGATTCTACTTTTTAAATTAATTGCAGAAGCTAAAAATTACTTTCCTAAAGAGTGATTAATCTAGAAGATTTATTTTCCTTCTTATGATGCCAAACTTCCTAATTGATGACAATGTAATTTCTTATCTGTAGAAGTTTAATTTTCTCACTTATGAAGATTTCGATTCTATTATAGGAAACTACAACTTTCCTAGACAAGAGGCACTTGATTAGTATAAATAGAGGTAGAGTTCTTGCTTTGAAGATATAGAGTTTTAGAATTAGTATTAGAGTAGTTACATAATTTTACTATTGTTATTAAGTTATTGATGCTTTTCTTTATTCTTTATGTTTATATTTCTACTTTTAATTTCAATATAATGCAACTTTAGTTTTCTTTTGTACTTGGATATGATAAACCCTAAAATGAATATGTAATCGATGATATAATGGAGGGAGGTACACGTAATCTTGGAGATAGGACGCTGCAAATCTTTTGAATTATGGTCAATTTAATACTAGAATTCACAAATCGAAGGTAATGTGAATTTAAGGGTTTTAATTAGGAAGAGATTCCAATTAATTAACTTAGATTTAGGAATTAGTAATCTGAAGAGGGCTATTAGTTCAAATTATAAATTCTCATAGTCTAAGAATATAATGATAGAATTCAATGATAATTGGTTAATTGCATTAGTAATTATAAGGGGATTCAATATATGGGTATACTTTTATAAATTATTATTTTCTTAAATTTAGTTGTTATTTTCTACTAATTTTGTCACTCAAACATTACAATAAAAAAATACGAGAAAAGGTTAATATTACCAATCATAGTCTCTATAGGATCGACACTTGATATTATTATCCACTATATTAAAATATTGATAAGTACACTTGCCTATAAGTTTAGGATATAGTTTAAACCAACATCATACCTGATAATCTATATCCTCACACGCATAAAGTGCACCATGTGCAACCTTCATCATCTAGCATTGGTATATGAATCGGTATAATGCAACAAGTCTTGCCTTAGTCTTCCTTAACACCAGGATGATCTCCATGAGCTAAGGCTGTTGAGTCACCGCAACAATAGTTAGGTCCCAACTGTGCCACTCCTTACACTCAGGCATCTTACCTTTGCCCTTTCCAAGAGCAACCAGAGTAGGAGGAACTAACCTTAAGGGCTCGAGGCCCTAAATTGAAATCTCTATAGCTGGAGTTTTCTTAGGGATGTATCTTGACTTGCCTGCTTAGCCCCTTCAACACCTTTTTTCCTTTACCCTCTTTAGCAAGTTGTGAGATTGGAGATTTAAATAAGCTTTAAGGAAAGCATGTCTACAAAAAAAAAAAAAAAGAAAAGAAGAAGACAAAAATACGATTAGAAAAAACTTAGAAGAAGTACTCACTAAATAGAAGAGACTATTAGGGCATAGTGCCTCCTAGATTACTGCAAACAAGCAATCCCCTCAAGCCAATCCTAACTTGTGCATAGACCCTTACTAGCCTCCTTTTAACTCTCCAAACCTTTTTCCCCACAGCCAATTTCTAGCTCAAAGTTATTTAGGGTCCTAGTCATAATACCCAAAAGGCTTCACATTAGGCTTAAGGCATCAAAGGGTTTCTCATTCTCTTCCAAGGCTTTAATTAAGATGTCAACCTTGGTCATTTGGTAACAACTTAAATTTCCTTGGTTTTTATTGGATTCATCCACCAAACCCAAAATTTTGGATCTTCTATGGTCTCGATCATGACATAGTTATCTTTCTAATCACACATTAAGGATGTCAGTTTATCCATGAGATTTGCACCCCCACAACTTAATAAGTAGTGACACCTTGAAGAAGGCCCTAAGTGCTTCATGCTATAGGAAGATCGAAAAAATTATGGAGTGGGCTTGATTCCATAGGACTCACATAAACTCTTAAAGGCTATGAGTAAAGTGTATGCATTTGCGATGAGTTGTCATGGAGTTAACCTAGTGGTAGTTGAAGAATGGTTTTTGCAAGTCCACAAAGGGAAGTCGTAGACCAAACTTGAAAACCCTCTCATAAACATAGAACATGTTGCCTTCTAGTATAGCCACCTACTCATGCTCATAGGTAGGTTGAACAATCCAACCCATAGGGAAGGGTGCACTAAAACTAGTAGGCTAGGCGAGCTAGCCCATTTAACCTACAATTTTTGTGGGTTAGGCTAGAAAAATCAAGTTGTAGGCTTTTTGACCCACCCTGCATGACCTGTGAGCTAACGTGGGCTGACTTGATGCAGGGCGAGTTAGCCTACGTTGGTCTACAGAATTATTAAAAAAAAATGACAAAGTGTTACGTATTGCATTACGTTCCCTTGTTCTCTTTGTTTTTTTTTCCCTACACGACACTATTCTCATCCGCGCACTAAACTAGGAGGTGTTTGAAACAAGAAATGTATTTAGAGATGGAGGACTAGAAATTGTTGCTTTAAGTTATAAGAAACTAAAGAAGTTAGTGATTGAAATCAATGTCTTTGTTTTTCTAATAAGATTGATGGCATTGGTGCAAGGCTACCTAGAGTTGGATATTAGCTATTTTATGAATTTGACATGACAAGCTCATGTTTGGAATGTACAGGCACTCGCTTCAATATTAAATGGTCTCAAGCTCTTGAAGTGGCTAATTACTATGTGTGGAATGAAAGAAATGAAAGAAGACCAATATCATTTTTAAAAAATATAATTAACAAAAAAAATTATTGTGGTTTTGTGGGTGGGTGGGTTAGCCTGCTTAACTTGCATTGACCCTTGAGGTAGGTTGGACCTCTTTATTCAGCCTGCTTTTGGGCAAGTTAGCACATTAGGCCTACATTTCTAACTCTAACTAAAACCCCACAACATCAACATCCACCTTGCAAACTATGCCTTTTATTGCCTCTAGGCTTGACATAGATGCAGTAGGCTCATTAAAGCAAGACTAGAGTGGTTTACGATCCTCCCCATCATCTAGATAAATGTTTAGAGCAAGCTTGCCAACTTCAACCCCTTCCTTCTCCTTGAACGATTGTAAGATTACACTGTTTACCTCCTTAGCCTGTGCTACCAAATCTTCGGGTTGACTTGAACGTCCTATTGTGTCCACCACCACAACCAAGGAGTGAATGATCCTTTGAGTAAGATCTGAGAGGGTTTATAAAGATGAAGATTCAGCTATACCTATGAATGATAAAGGAAATTATAGGAAAGAGATTAAAGAAGAATTAGAAGAAGTAAAGAAATTTGAGAGAATTTTTAGGTAAAAGAATGTGAAAGTGTAAATGAGGATGTTTAGTCCCTTTAAATAGGTAGGTACGCAATGTACATGCAATATTCGAGAACACTTTAGATTGCACCATATGTCCCACTATCAAAATAAAAAGGGCTACAATCTTTTGGCCTTTACGGCTATCCCTTTCTTTGACTGCCACATTTCCCTATGCATTAAATGTGTAGATTTGCTTGCGCATACACACAATTTGAAATTGATAGTTGGAAAGATGGAAATGTATTTAACAAGTTTCCTCACTTCATTGAGCTTGGGGGGCAATCCAAACCTTGAGACTTTCTCACGTTTGCTTGCTAACAAGGATGTCACTTGTTTGAGAAAACCTTGGTTCAAACTCCCTCAATTAACTCGATAGAATACTTCCTAGCTTAGGTAAGCTACTCCTTGGCTCGGTACAGCTTAAGTAAGGCTTAATGGCTAGTAAAGCAGCTTGCTAAGAAGCTTAAGTCAATGTGCTTTCAACGCCAAAGTTAAATATGAAACTCCTCGATTTGGATCAACGTCTTTTGGCCAAGTCATGAGTTACCTAACACATTTAAGCTTTGTTTCATGCAAATGGGAGCAATAATTACCAAACTACCATCAACTTGGAATGATTGTCGAAAGAAACTTCTACATGTGGTAGAAGATTTCACCATTTAAAAGATTCTTCAGTATCTTCATATTGAAGAAGAGTTTAGAAAGCGTGATCTAATCATAAGTTCAAGTTCTCTTAACCATGTTAATGTAGGTGTTAAGCATAAGACTCTAACAATTGAATCCATAAAGAAATTCCATAAGTGTTACAATTGTAATAAGAAGAGTCATTATGCATATGAATGTAGGCTTCTAAAGAAATAAAAGAAAGAAAATACTGGTTACATTGCAAATACTGAAGTTAATGACTTTTTAGCAATGTTGACCAAGTCAATTGATATAATGTATATTGACATGGTTGCCGATATTCTTATGGCTATGACAATCATACCTTTTGAGTGGTGGCTAGAGTTTGGTCCAATAGTACATGTGTGCAATGATTGTCAGTAATTTCACAACTTATCAAGATGTTAAAGATAAGAAAGTCATGATAGAAAATGGAAATTTTGCAATAGTTCAAGAAGTTGGATTGGTGGATCTGTACTTTACCTCTAAAAAGAAATTGTGTCTAGTTAATGTTTATGTTCTTGATTTAAAGAAGAATTTTGTGTTTGTTAGTTTATTGTGTAAGAGAGGTTTTAAGATTGTATTAGAACCTAATAAGTTTGTTATTGTTAAGGGTGATGTGTATGCTGGGAAGGGGTATTGTAGTGATGGTACGTTTAAGTTAAACATTGGTAATAATAAAGTTTCCAATTCTGCTTATATTGTTGATTTATGCAATGTTTAAAATGCTAAATTAGGACATCTAAATTACAATCTCATGACGTATATGCGAAATCAAGGTCATATCTCTATGGATGGAAACAAACAAAAAAAAATGTGAAATTTGTCGTCAATCTAAATTTGTGAAGAAACCATTTCCTAAAGGAGAAAGAAAAACGGAATTACTTGATTTAGTGCATACTAATATTTTTGAATTGAATGGTGCCTTAATTAGAGGTGTGAAATCGTTTTTTTTTTTTTTTTTTTTTACATTTATTGATGATAATTCATGATATACATATGTATATTTTCTTAGAAATAAAGACAAAGCCTTTGTTGCCTTTAAATTGTATAAGGCCAAAGTAGAAAACTTGCGTAACAAAAGAATTAAAACTTGAAGAAGTGATAGAGGCAAAGAGTATCTATTTGGTGAGTTTAATTCATTTTGTGAGGAGAATGGGATAATCCATCAAGTTACACACCACTACAAAATGGCCTACCTGAAAGGAAGAATCTCAAATCAATTGATATGATAAATTCCTTGATACTAAATGTAAAATAATATTTTAGCTTATAGGGAGAAGTGTTAATGACTATGTGCCATACTTTAAATCAAATTCCTTCTAAAACACTAGGTTTCTCACCTTATGAAGTATGGAAATGAAAGAAACCAAATTTAAACTATCTTAAAGTGTGAGATTGTGTAGTCTACTACAAAGTTGTTGATCGTAAAAGGACTAAGTTAGGATCAATAAGACTAAAGGGCATCTTTGTGGGATATACTCTAAACTCTAAGGCCTATCACATATTAGATTTAGAATTTGATGCAATTGTAGAAACAAGAGATAAATGTAGTTTATTTAGTACTACTAAGAGTGACAAATTATCTTCTGGTAATTCCTTGGTAAAGTAAAACTTTAAGGTTTTTATACTATTTCTCTCCCCTATACTTAAAATTGTACATTATCCCTAATGTACAAAATAAATACAAAAGATAAAAGTAAACAAATTAAAACTTACAAGAAAGGAAATAAAGTAAACCTATACTTCCCTAATTTAATTAGTTTAGCTATATCTTGACTCAATTTTCCAATTGATAAGTACAGTAGTCCTTGCAAAATAAAAAAAAAAGAGTAAAAGCATAAAATAAAATAAAAGAGAATAAAATTGCATAATACTAAACTAAAACAACACCAAAATAAACGAAAAGAAAAAAAGCAAACTAGACTAATTAAAGCTTAGGTTACCACCTAAGAAATGCTTTTGGTTAATGTCTTTGGCTCGACATATTGCACACTCGATAATCAAGGGGGCCGAAAATTGAATTTCTCGCATTTATCTTTTTTAAGCCCTTCTAGACAATCTTCCTTGCTTTCATGAGACATAATTCCATGGGATTTACATTAATATATTCATGTACACAACTAGCAACAAACAAGTCAATTGTATCAAGAAAATAACAAATATTGTCATGCTCAAGGGAATGTCCCTTTACATTAGAAACATTAAAAAGTAATTCTTCCTTACTAATTCTAAGAATTAATTTACCTTCTCCTGCATCAACAATTGATCTTACTATGGCCAAAAAGGGTTGACTTAGGATTAATGGCACTTCTATATCCTCATCCATATCAAGAATTACAAAATCTATTGGAAAGATAAAAGTGCCAACCTTCACCAACACATCTTCAATTATGCCTTTAGGAAATTTTACAAAACTATCAATGAATTGCAAACTCGTTTTAATTGGTCTAGGTTCTCTTAGGTAGCGTTTGATTACTGGTACTGGATAGGACAAGGAGTATTAGACAGTACAAAATAAGGAAGACTGGAGAAAAAAAATTTGTGTACTACGTTTGGTCTGTTCAGTACTGGACAAAGATTTTTGTGCTGTCCAGTGTTTGGAATTGCAAAGTACTAGACTGAACATAGTAAATTTGACAATTATACCCTTTTTAATTATATCATGGTTAGTTATACATATTTGATATTATTATAAAAAAATACAATTTGAAGAGATTATAAATTATATAAAATAATTCATTTAAATCCATTGATCGAAAAAATTTAATAATTCATATTATAAATTACAATAATTTATGTTATATTTAATAAAATAACACATTACTTACTTTTCTTTTGTTTTAAAAATGATGTTCCAATATAATATATATACATGATAAATAATAGACAACATAAAAGAATTTTGACTTGAAATTAGCAATAAACATGGTTTAAAAAAAAAACTTATGTTATATTATTTTTCTCATGCTATGTAATTTTCTTTGTTCTTATCGTACTGGAAATCAAAATGTAAGTTTGGAATCAAGTTGGGACATGTGATGATCTATTTATACATGAAAGATTGATCCACCACTACTGTCCCATTTCAACAGACATATAAACGCATGGCGACAATTAGACGGAGAGTATGCGACGAAGATAGAAAAGCAAGCGAGGGAAATCTAAATGGAAGGCGATAACCACAGGTAGAGCATGCGAGGAACATAGAAAAGCAAGCAAGAATGTGAGAAAGAACGGAAGGATACAAACCTGATAGTGACTTTTGGTGTGACGACAGCAACGTCCGAATAGTGGTCGATTGCACAATGAATCCCGTTGTTGGAGTGGCGCCGATGGGTTTTCCTACTACACTTGAAGGGTAGGCTAGTGCAGCGTAGATGGGTTCGATTGAAAAGGGTTTGGGGAGGTAGGGTTTGTTTGTAAAGAGAAAAATATGAAGGGTAAGTTGGAGATTTCAAAAAAAATGAATTTTTGTCCAGTACCAAATTTTTTGTACCTAATTACATGTAGTACAAAAATTTTCCATTTTGTCCAGTACCACATTGAATTTTTGTCCAGTACTTTTTTCATGAATGGTAACCAAACGCAAGACAAAAAAATTTGTCCTGTCCAGTACCACATTTTTGTAGCAACCAAATGCTACCTTAGTCCTAGTCTTTTAAATAATTTATATGGCATTAAATTTATACTAACTCCTAAATTGACCAAAGCTTTTTCTATGGACAAGTCACCAATCAAACAACGCAAGGTGAAACTTCTTGAATCTTTTAATTTTCTTGGTAACTTGTTATGTAGGATTACTGAACATTCTACACTAAGTAGGATTCTTAAGAACTCTTCCAATTTCCTTTTGTTTGAAAGCTAATTCTTTAGATATTTTGTGTACTTCAGCATCTACAACAAAGCCTTAACAAAAGGTAAATTAATGTGAAGTTGATTAAATTTTTAAAAAACTTACTTGAATGCTCCTCAATGCTTTCTTCCCTTAATCAAGCTGGATAAGGAATGCATGGGATATATTCTCTGACCTTTGGAGGCTGCTCCTTTTCTCAGACTTTTTACCTTCCCCTTCATATTGCACTTCTATTGCATTCATTAGGAAGACCGCCTTAACTTGTTCCCTAGTATTAGGTTTTATGTTTCCAAGCAAAGTTCCTTGAGGTCTTTCTAAAATCATCTTTGCAATCTGTCTAACATGATTCTCAAAATTTTGTATTGAAGCTTCTTGATTCCATATTAAAGTGTCTTTGTTTCATAGCAATGCGTCTGTGGCTTAGAAGCGTGTTTCAGCGATTTGGATAAATTTTGTCATCAAATAGTCGAAGTTTTGCTTCTTTTCCAATGGGTGATGTGATTATTAGAATCTAGGTAGGCCATTCTTTTGTTGATTTGCGCATGAAAAATTGGGATGATTTCTCCAACTTGGATTATAAGTGCTACTGTATGGATCGTTTTGTTGCTTATTTGGATTCTTACATAATCAATATGCTCATTAAAGTTAGAAACAAAATATGACTAGCCTAATTGTTGTGTCATGGACATCCTGTTAATCGTTTTACTTAATGCTTTGACCTGTGATACTAAGGCAGTAATAGTGTCTACATCATATACACCTGCTACTCTTTGTTGTCTAACTCTTATTGCGTTCCATTGGTAGCTATTCATGACCATGCTTTTTATTAAGTTCTGAGTCTCTTTAGGAGTTTTATTATTTAAAGTCCCTCCTGCAGCTACATCTATCATCTGCCTAATGGTTTGATTTAGTCTTCTATAGGAAGTCTAAATTTGCATCCACAATGGAAGACCGTGATGTGGGCATCTCCTCAGTAGATCTTTATATCTCTCCCATATATCGTATAGTGTCTCAAATTCTATTTGAGCATAAGAAGAGATATTGTTCCATAATTTCATAGTCTTTGCTGATGGAAAATACTTTGCAAGGAATTTTTTTACTCATCTGATCCCATGTAGTGACCAAACCCCTAGAAAGAGAATTCAACCATTGTTTAGCTCTATTTCTTAAGGAAAAAAGGAAAAAATTGTAAGCTGATGACGTTTGACCTCACTAATTTTGAAGGTGTAATAGATTTCTAGAAAGTTGGCAATGTGTGCATTTGAATCTTCATCTTATAACCTATCAAATTGAATGAATAGTTGAATTATCTGAATAATATTAAGTTTAATTTCAAAGTTGTTGGCTACAATTGCAGGCCTAACAACACTTAAATTAGCTCCTGTAAGTGAGGGCTTTGCAAAGTTAAACATCATTCTCTCATCTTGATCATTAGCTATATTGATTGATTAGTTGTTGTTTGAGTCTTGAGCCAAAACTTGATATCTTGCTTTGTGGCATCCCTTAGGCATAAACAATAGAAGAAATTAGAAACTATGGAAAACAATAATTGATGAAAAGCAAGCAATACAAAATAATGATTAGATTAACAAGATATAAGTGTTCCTAATATCTTAATCCCTAGTAATAGTGCCAGAAACTTGGTATTGATCTATCCTACTACTTTAAACCTGTAAGCAAGTGCACCTATCGATTCTATAGTATTGTAGATATTGATATCAAGTGTTGATCCCATAAGGATTATGATTATAGTAATTACCCTTTTTCTTATTATCTAATCTAAAAAATTAAGTAAAGTGAGTAAAATTAATAATGAGTAAACTAAGGCAAACAATAATCATTAAAAGTATATTGAGATATTGAATCCTCCTACAATTACTAATATAATTAACTAATTATTCAATTTCATTATTATATTAGATTGTAGGAATTTTTAAATTGAACTATTAGCTCTCTTGAGTCTACTAATTCTTAATTCAAAGCTGATTAATTATAATCTTTTCATAATTAAAACCCCTAGAATTGCATTATATTCAATCTATGAAGTCCACTATTAGGTTTATCCTTAATCCGGAAGATTTGCATCGTCTTATCTCTAGGATTGTGAGCAACTCCTTCCAATTATACTAGATTTATTCTAATGTAAGATCTTTCGATCTCTATTTAAGAAATCAAACTTCAACTAATATGTTGGTAATATTAAATTGAAAACAATGAAGAACACATAATTGGATCATAAGAATAACAAAAAAATTATTAAATAATAAATAAGAAAATTACATAATCATTATAGGTGTCATTATACCCAAGTACAAAAGAAAATTTAAGCTAGCAACATATTGAATCTAAAGCGACAATATAAAAGGAGTGCATAAAGAAAAGCATCAAATAAGCAATAACACTAAATATCTATCACTATATTACTATCAATCTACAATTCTCTACCCTTCCTTTGTTGGAAACTCGTCCTCCTTAGATAGCCATTAGTTGTTTCTCTTCTAAGAAAGTTTTAGTACCTTACAACAATCCCAAGAATCTTCATGAACTAAGATGAATTACACTTTTGGGAAGTGAAATTAAGCTTGGAAATTAATTTTAGAAAGTTGAATTTTTTTGCTTAGCATGGTCGTGCTATTACTCATGTACCATTCTATTTCAAATAGTGCCTTCAACTTGCTCTCTAACATGTGTGTGTTCTTGCCCGTGTACATTTGCATGACTGCTTGTGCAACTTTTCCATAATGCTCTACTTTGTCTTGTTTTGTATGGCATTAGATATAGCCATGCTCTTCACTATGTTGGGCTTCCTAATCTTGTAAAATTGATTTTTTTTTTTCAAATTTCACATAATTCTTCTATTAAATTATAGATTACATGTCAAAGCTTTGAAATCAAAACAAAGAGTGATTAAGTGCAATATCTATCCAAAATGTTAGAGAATTAAATAAAAGACTATTACAAATGTTACAAATAATAAGTATTTTATAGCTGTTATCAATAAGACATCTAACTCTCTCAATTTCCTCTCATTCTCTCTTGCAAAATTTTCTTACATGCCCTTAAAGCCAACATACCTAAGAAAAGACTGTAGGAACCACTTCGATATCGAAAAGGGAGAAACCATGTCCATTACCCTTTGTGAATTGGTTTTTAGTTAAGGGATTTGCTGTAAGATCTTAAAGGGCTCTATTGTGGTTCTACCATCGATGTTATCCACAATTCCTTTATTTTCTAAAGTTAGAATCCATCTAATCAAGGGGGTTTCCAAAATTTCTTATATGTAAATAAATAATTATACATGATCTTGGACTTGTATGTAGTATTTGGGTAAGAGTATAACTTTGCAAGTGGATTTATTGAGCTTCCTAGTATGATCAATGTTTATTAAGGATGGCAATTTACTACACAACCTATCAATTTGAGCACAACATGACATGACTTTAAATAGCTTTGTATCAGAAAAACTCAACATGATTAATAAACGAGTCAAACCCATTTGAACTTGTTTATAAATATGTCTAAGTTTGAGTTTAGCACCTAAACCTATTTACAAACATGCCTAACCCAATTAAGACTAGAGTTGTTATTATTATTTTTCTTCTTGAGTTCCTAGCTTAAGTTTTACCTTAATTCTAACCAAACTCTAATAGAAATCTTATATAACTAATCATTTAATGCCTTATTTTGTATTTTTATTTTAGTTTTATACTTTTAACAATATTTCTAAGTAGAAATTTACGGATAGGAAGTGTACTTAACCTATAAAATCGTGTGGTCATGGGTTGTAATGATTGATTTTTATATATTATGAGTTTCATTTACTGTCTCCTCTTTGATCTCTCTTTCCCTCTCTCCATCTATCTATCTATATATATATATATCTACAAATTCTATTTTGATATGTTTTGTATTTCTTATTTCCATATTAGAATGTGGTTTTAATTTTTCCATAATATTAAGGATGTTTTACTCTACCAGGTTTATCTCATAAGATTCTATTTCATAAAATTTTTAGTGTTTGAAATTTTTAATATTTGCCGTTCAACTAAACTTACCTTTAATTAGTACACAAATTTATATGATTCAAATGCGCATTTTGAATCTAATGATCTTTTGGTATACTCATTAAGTTTTAATAGTATGAAATAGTTCAAAAAGATGAAGAGGATGATGAGTTATTCTCATTAATATCTTTGATGCCATATTAATAACTCTTTTTAATGACAATCTTTCTTAAAGAGTTAATAAAATATATGAATAATTCAAATATTGACACTAATTTAACGCATTTACAACCTATTCACTTTATTGAATGGAATTAGAGAGGATTGAATTACAATTTGCTAATAAATAAATAAATATATAATAGCTATTACATATCTATTATTTTGTTTAGTTAACATAAAAATGAATAATGAATAAAATATAAATAAAAAATTAATTCTTTATTATACCCCCAAAATACCTACTCTTCTCTACTTTTGTAGCTAATACAGACACAATACAACTTATGGAGATAGGGCATTTATGACAAAGATGATAAATGAGTCATTAAATAATAATTCATGGGTTAGAAACATGAATTACTATTTAATATTTTAAGTAATAGTGATCTATTGGGAATGGCTATTTGGTGTTTAAAATTCAATTGAATACTGTAATAGCAACATTATATGGAATAAAGGAGAAATGAAATAGCCATTTCCTCTAAGTAAACATGCAGTTCATGTTAATATTAAACTCACTTTACTTAAGACTTTTGTTTATCATGTTATGGTTCGCTATATTTAAAAGTTTAAGAAATTTTTTCTCTTAAACTTTAATTTTATAAAGACTTTTGTTTTGATCATTTTAATAGACATTATTATTGTGTTAAGATTATTTTATATTTTTCAATAAAAAAAAAACTCCAACTTGAACATGAAACAAGTTTATTAAATGGTTCAAATTACAAGTTTAGATTTTCAAGCATGATTAATAGACAAGTCGTGTTATGGGGAGAGCTTTTTTAGACACAAACCTGTTTACACACGGATACAAGATATGACATGTTAACATGACTTGTTAACCCTAGTGTCTATACTTGATACATACACAATGGAGCAAGTAGGGTTCTAAATTACATGATTGTAATTGTATGTGAATACACTAAAATTGTCAACAATGGAGTAATCAATGAATTGATGTAGGTTTTTGAGTTGAGAAACATATTTTTGTCCACTTTGCCAACATAGTCCAATATGATGTTGCATACATGATGTTAATTTTGGTATTAAATTAAGAAAGCAATATTGCTTTTGGACTTAATGGTGAAGTCTCGATTTAATTGGAGTAATGATAGGTGAATTCATAGAAGTAAGTGAAAAGATAGAAGCTTGGCCAATAGGGATATGAATTATTTTGATTTAATTCAATTTTATTTTGAAAGACTATATGTGTTTCAAATGTTATATTTAGCCTTGTAGAAATCCTAAGCTCAAGTAGATACAATTTATGCAATAAAACAAAGATTTCGGGAAATTTTTACTCTAAATGTTAGACATAAAATGGTAGTTTCATAATTCACATCTTCTAAAATTTAAGTGTGATAGTGCATTAGGATAGTCTATAGGATAATCAATGTGTAGATATAAAGTTTGTCAAAGTTAAATAAGAAATAGAAAGTTATGATCAACATAAGTTGCTAGAGGCAAAATTATTGGTTGAGTTGTCCCCTGTCATTTTTGTATAAGGAATGTTAATGAATAGATATCATTACATAATTGCGTATTGTCTAGTTGTGCTTTGTGATGTGTAGACACAGCTTAAAGAAGAGGCTTAGTTAAGTATCATTCATCTATTATAAGACTAAGGTGGTCATATAGTATAACCAATTATTGAGACCTATACACAGTTTACTCAAGTAACCTACTGTAGCTTTGTTTACTTAGTTTGTTAAGTGTTATGCATGTTAATTGGTTATCTTAAATGTTTCATGTGATTAGTTTGAGTGGTTTAGTCTCTCTTAACCATTCTCATGCTTAATTGTGTTTGTATGTGTGGTTTATATCAACAATGCATTGTGTGCTTAGTTTATTGCTCATAAGTATCAAAATCTATGCTATGTCATGATTATATTATGCTTGGTATTTTTCTCTATTGTTGCTATGTTATTGCTTATTATACATTCATGATATAGAATGACATGAACCAAGTTCCATAAACTAAGATTTTTAATCTTAATTTAAGCTTATTGTTTGCTCAGTATTCAAGCTTTAGTTTATGCATGTAAAATGCACATCATCTTCGGTTTAGTAAGGTTATACTCTAAGGTTTTCCCATTAGTGGTCATACTTGGTCATAAGGATCCTATCCCTTAGCTACACATTAACTAACAGCTAGGTTTAGGGCTCATATTCAATATACAACCTATGAGATAGGTTACTCTACCAATCATTTCATTCACATTAGCATAGCATATAAGTATTCAGCCTAGTTTTAAACTATATTGCTTTTGAGATATACCTTGTTCTTTATCCTAAGTGCCTAGCTTGTAAAGTTATGATATAAAATATTCTATCCTCATTAGTGGATGAAAAATAAAAATGGGTCCTACTATGGTTGTGGAGCACTAAGTGTATACATAGAAGAAGTAGACAAGTAAAGTTGAATGTGTAGTAACAATGCAATATCCTTAATCTTCTTACCTATGACTCTAATTGATTACATTAAGTTTGACAAAAGTAAAGAAAGTAAAGGACTAGGAATCATGTTTAAGTAATTCTTTTATGTTATATATCATATCAATTTAATCAAGCCTAAGCACGGTAATGTGAAGACTTAGGTGTGATAGGATGCTAGGCAAGTGGCTACAATATCTATTAAATATAATGCTAATTGGCACTCCGTGCAATCTCATGATATCTTTAATATATAGTCTCATTGGTTTCTCTATGTAATAGCTAATATTGATTGGTAAGAATTAAGATAACATTGTCAATCTATTGATAACTATCTAAATTGAATTATACCTTCATTTAGTTCTGGGTTAGGTTATAAAAAATCCATTGCAATTCAATCCCACTTACACTCAAAAATAGGTAAAGGTCATAATAGTTTTTAGGGTCTTTGATGATCAACTGAACTTCATATATAGAACATTTTGATATTAACTAGGCTACATTATGTTTTATATCAAATCAACATCTAATCTTTAGCCTTTGGTTCATTTTTTCTTCCTTAACAAATTGTATTGCTCAAATTATGATCTTTATCCATTACCTCATCGCTTAGCCCTATGTTGGCTAGGAAACAATTGTTCAGTCATTCTTAAGGATATGTTATGGTCAATATCTATAGGTCTTGTTTTTAACCATCTTTTAGTCTTCAAAATAAGTGAATCTTTTTCTTGAATTTTCTTAATCATATAGATTACAATAGTTCCTAGCATTACATTTGTTAGTTCGATTGATTTATCATACCACAAGAACACAAGCTCTTTCATAAGTAATGAAACCACTTGATTATAACTCCTTCAATGCAAGGCATTAGCTATAGCAATGGCTTTCTTTAGATGGTAAGTGATACTTAAATGATAATTCTTAATTATCACCAATTTGTGCTTCAACTCTTGGAAATTATGTTGTCATTTCTCATCTCACTTGAATTTAACATCCTTTTAGGTCATCAAGTGAGTGGCGAGCAATCATATACAAATCTCTTATAATAACTTGTTAATATAAGGAAACTTCGAATAATTGTAACTATAGTCTGTTGTCTCTAATCATATATGGGTTTTAGTTTGTCTATATCAATTGATAATGCCTTGCTTAAGATTACGTGGCAAAGAAACATCACTTGATCCATTTAATTGATGTCGCATAAACTTGATTATATCTTAGGATTTGTACTACTATTCTCAAATGATTCTCATCATCTTCAAGGCTCTTAGAATACATTATCTATAAATACGATATTACATTTATCCAAATTCGGCTTAAATAATCCTTTGCCGATGATACCCCATCTTAAGTTCTATGCATAAGAGCCCATTTTTCCTATTCAATTGATTAAAAAAAAATCGTATATTCTTAGTAGAAGATATTTGATAGTCACCTTATCGTTGACTATAATCAATACATAACCTTACTGATCCAGCGTTTTTAATTTTTAGCAAGCAAGATTGGAGCATCCTAAGGAGAACTGCTCAAGCAAATAAACTCCTAATCTAATAACTCTTGTGATCGGCTCTTTTCCTCTAAATTTGCTGATGCCATCCGATACGGAGCTTCAATATTAGCTACATGCCACGTGCTAAATCAACAGTAAACTCAATCTCTATGTTGGACAGTAGTCCTTGGAACTCCTTGAAAAATACATTAGGAAACTCTCCTACTATTTGCACTTCACCCGTACTATGCCTACTAGATTTTCAACAAACACCAACTCTAACTCATTAGGTTCCGCAAACTAGGCCTCATTTCTCTGGCAATCAACTTTTGCATAATGTGCTGAAACCTAATTCATCCTTTAGATTACAACACACTCTTTCACTTTTTTTTTTTTTTTTTTAAGTTGGGATTTACCATTTAAAAGTTTTATTTTCTATTTAAATCAAATTTTATATACTTATTTTCTCGTATGTATTTATACTTGCATCGTAATTATAATGAAAAATTTACTGATGAAGAGCAACACAAAAGTGGATTAAGAAGAATTCTAGTTTATAAAGACAAAAATATACTAAAAACAATATAAAGATAAATTACGAAAATTCCTAGTTTACAAAGACTACTCGAACGCGGCAAGCATTTTTTAGCTAAGACGAATTGCTTAAGAAGATTCGATGGGATTTCAGGGATAAATACACTGATTCTTATATTTACGTTGAAATTCAATTAAACTCTACATTTTAAGTGACTGGTTTAAATCCTCCTCTATGTTCACTTAATTAAATCAAATTTAGTCTTACATGTTTCTAAAGGGGTTATATAAATTCTTTATTGTATTACTACATCAAGTAAATTTCTCCATTAGTATATCTCACAAATGTATATTAATAAATATAGAGGACTTATTTAGTGTAGTGATGTGAATATAGAACACTTAAGTAATTTATTTTAAAATGAAGAGGATTTGATTAGATTTTTATACACGCACACTCATATATATAACTCACTTTTACCTGATAAAATTGGGTGAAAAAAGAATTATAAATCTTAAGATGAGCATTATTACTGTGCAATTTTTAAACTGACGAGTTACCTAGCAAAAGTTTTACCCGAATAAACTAGTAAATCATGTACGTTCAAACCTAGTTGAAGTTATCGTCAGAAGCAAAAGCTGAAAGCTGTTACCAACATTTTTCATCAACCCATTCTAAAGCCATCCAGCAATAATTATCAACAATCAGTTCATGATAACAATTTTCACCATCGACATATTCCATCCATCAGAGTTGATTGACAAGTCATGAAAATATGTATCAAATACGCGCAACATTGAGCGACTATCTTGTACAGGAAAAGGTTTTGAGCAGACAAACATGAATTTGAAAACTGGATATCATTTCCTTAGTATAAAGTCTAAGAAAGAGGAATAGTTAAAAGCTTTCGGGTCTTATAGGCTTTTTGCTTTTTGAAAGACACCTCTCTCTTTTCTGTCTCAACAAGGACTTATGACAGCACATCAGTGATTGGGAAAATCTATTCTCTTTCCGGGCCATATTGTTACATAGCCTTTTAGCTAACGTGGTTCATGATGTTTCCATCATTTAAATCTATCAACACGAAAGACTTTCAAGGGGTCCAATCTTTACGGAGATAAAAGATCGCCAGATCACATGATGATGTCGAGTGATTAATTTAATTTCATGTCTATGTGACAGTTTTGACAATTGAAATACAACTTGGATCAAGTTCCTTATAAGAAGGGGAAACATATCACATAGCAATAAATCCAAAATAACAATGCGTATGGTTATATTTAAGATAACAAACTTTATTGGTCAGAAAAGGCCAAACTTAAACGACGACTTCTCTACATGGACTATGATTTGGGGGGTGGGGGGTATGGGTCACAAATTGTTGAGTATTGAAGGGGCAAAGGCATGCACGCTTTAAAAGCTTTATACTTAGATCTACGTAAACTGTAGATGCACTTTTTATATTTCTTTTTTTATGTATTTAGCCTTTTATTTTTAAAATTAAGTATTAAAATCTCAAAATCTTTAAAAGAGATGCCATTAGATTCCTATACAATCATTTTATCCTTAATTTTATATTTACTACGGATAAAATGATAAATTAAGATTTAAAAGTATATGTTTTTAAAGGTTCAATATTAAATGCTTAATTTCATATATAAAAGGTTAAACATGTATATAGCATAGAGGTAGATTTATAATTTATCCATAAAATAATTTTCTTTACTTTTTTTTTTTCTAACATTAAGAAAGTTTGAAATATACTAATTTTCATGATTTCTCTAAGATTAGTTGTTGAAATCTCTCATTAAAAATTTAGTAAATGGGGTTGGAATTTTCGTCTAATTGGACTTTTTATTATACGACAATGACAATGAGAAACGGTAGAGAGGCGATTGCTTCATACGGCAAGCTTCAATCATCCATTTTGTTGTTGTTTTGTCAATGGTGTGTGACAGCCACGAAAATTTTGGAATGACACATCACTAAGGATTTCATGCACTCAAAAAAGTCAGGGTTATCCCCACGAATGTAGAAACTAGAGTCCTAGACCTTAGCTAGATAAAAGTCCACGGATGCGAAAATTATATATGCATTTTTTTTTTTGGCAGATTTCTTAGGAGTCAAATGAAGTAACGTTGAGGTGTAGGAAATCGTTCTGGGTGCAAAGGTCAAACAACAAACTTATGAAACCGCATGGCCAAGAAAGTAATAATGATCAATGATGGACTTCTGTTTCCATGATTACATCTTTGCCGTCACAAATAATTGCAAGTTGAGTGTATGTGATGATAATATCTTTTTCTTGTGACTGCGAAACAAGCTAGAGCACTGTATTATTCTGTCCAATCCTCAAACAAGTTTAATCTTTGAATGATCCGTATAATACACATCCTAAATGGTTTTTGGACCTTATAAAATAGGTTTCAGTTCACAATTTTGCTGAGTCTTGTTTTCTTATGGCAGGTTTTAGAGAATATTTTGTATGCACGTAAGGAGACATCCATCTTTTGTATAAGAGCCGTGAAAGCTCTATTTAAAATACATGATTTACACACTCCGTAATAGCAATTATCAATTTATAGTCATCCTTTTAAATCGCTTTTAATGCTTAAATATTACATCATAGGTTCTACATTCCATTTCCATGATCAAAACATAAACAAAGTACAACAATTACAACAATAATTGATACAAGAAATCTTAATGGTAAAGTGACGCAGCGCGGAAAGCAAAAATGAAACAAATCCGAATATGGATTGGTTTCACACAACAAAGAAACACTCTTTGATGCAAACTCTGGTTGCGCACAACCCGGAATTGGAGAAATTCTCTCACGAAATGTATTTAAAAAATAATAATAAAGCGTCACCCTACATATCTGACAAAAGAGTATTTATACTTCCCCGTAAAATACCTAAAAGGGGAAAATCTAAGCGTATACGTGAAAATAAATAATGAAATACACGTCTATAACCCGTCGCATACACGACCGTGCCTCTAGGCCGTGTATGTTTCTGGACATGTAACGAGCACAGTACACGGTCGTATACACGGCCGTGTCTCTAAGCCATGTATGACTCTGTGAATGTTCCTGATCGAATACACGGCCATGTCCTTGACCGTGTATGGAAGTCGTATCTGCTTCTGTGGGATACCCTGATCTAATACACGGCCGTGATGCACGGCCGTATATGGAGGCCGTGTATGATTCTGTGGAATATTCTGATTGAGTACACAGCCGTGCTTCAGCCCGTGTATAGAGGCCGTGTATGCTTCTGTGAATTCCTTCCAATCACTATACGGCCGTGTGACAAGCCGTATGTCTACCAGTGTCTCTTGTATCTCCATCATTCTCTCCCACCAATGGAGAACTCGACCCCGAGTTCTCGTCAGGATATAGAGGCGTATCATTGGAGTGAAAAGGTGATAAGTCCGCAACATTAAAAGTACAGGAGATATTTATATCTTTCGGGAGTTGTACGACATATGCATTGTCGTTTATCTTATGCACAACTTCATAAGGTCCGTACTTCTTGGGTTGAAGCTTTCCATATTTACCTATAGGAAAAAGCTCTCATCGGAGGTAAACCATTACCTGATCGCCTACGGCAAAGAGCTTCTTTCGTCGATGCTTATCTGCAGCCCCTTTGTAACGGGTATTGGACTCCTCTATCTTTCGTTTAACTTCCTCGGCAGTGGCTTGGTGTTGTTCAGCCATATGTTTAGCAGCCACATCACCCACCCTATCCTTAGGTAATTTGATCAAGTCCAGTGCATGTTGTGGTGTTTTGGTGTATACCACCGAGAACGGTGACCTCCCAATAGTTCGGTGGACGGAACTATTGTAGGCGAATTCAGCCTGAGCTAATGCTTGATCCCACTGTCCCAGCTTCTCACAGTAAATACTTCGGATGAGGTTTCCGAGGGTCCTGTTAGTCACCTCAGTTTGACCGTCTATTTGAGGATGAGCGGTACTGTTGTAATTCAAGAACGAATCAAACATATACCAGAGGGTCTTCCAAAAGTGGCTAAGGAATTTGCTATCCCTGTCGGACGTAATGGACTTTGGGACTCTATGCAACCGCACCACTTCCTTGAAGAACAGCCGCGCAATAGCCCGTGCGTCGGTGGTCTTCCTGCAGGGAATAAAATGAGCCATCTTGGAAAACCTGTCAACTACAACAAACACGGAGTCGGCACCTCGTTGGGTACGAGACAAACCAAGTATAAAGTCCATCGACAAGTCCTCCCAAATGTTTGATGGCACGGGAAGAGGAGTATATAGGCCAGTGTTTTGGGATTGCCCCTTAGACACCTGACAAATGTAGTACCTTTCCACAATCCGATACACATCCCTCCTTAATCGAGGCCAAAAGTATCTTCCAGTAACTGCGGCTAGGGTCTTATCTCTACCCATATGTCCTGCCAGTCCTCCCCCATGCAGATCTCGGATAAGCTTTTCCCGCAAGGAAGATTCAGGAATGCACAGCTGATTCCCTTTCATCAAATACCCCTCATGGATATGATAGTCGTCACAAGGTTCTCTGTTGGTACACTTAACCCAAGTGTCCTTAAAGTCGCTATCATTTCCATATAGTTCCTTTAGCCTCTCAAAACCGATAATATCCGCACTTAAAGTAAGTAGGACATTCGCTCTTCTACTCAGGGCGTCTGCGACCTTGTTTTGCACACCCGACTTGTGCATTAGCTTGAAAGGAAACCTCTGCAAGAACTCAATCCATCTGGCGTGCATGTCCTTACTAATCCGGGTTTGACCACTCAAGTGTTTAAGAGCCCCGCAGTCTGAGTACAAAATGAAATCCTTCCCAATCAAGTAGTGCTCCCATATTTTAAGGGCCCTCACCACGGCGTAGAACTCCTTGTCATATGTAGACCAAGTCTTCCTTGCTTCGCACAACTTTTCACTGTAAAATGCTATTGGTCTTCTTTCCTGTGATAGTACTGCACCAACCCCAACTCCACTAGCGTCGCAATCCACCTCGAATAACTTCTCAAAGTCTGGTAGTGCTAGTACAGGAGCGCTACACAATCTTTGTTTCAAGTTCATGAAACTCGAGTCAGATTCTTCGCCCCATTGGAACTTTCCCTTCTTCAAGCATTCAGTCAAGGGGGCAGCAACGGTACTAAAATGTCTAATGAATCTTCTGTAGAAACTAGCTAAGCCAAGGAAGCTTCTCAACTCTGTAACAGTTCTCGGAACAAGCTATTCTCTAATAGCCTTCACCTTCTCGTCATCCACCATGACCCCTTCACTACTGACCACAAACCCAAGGAACAACAGTCGTCTTAACATAAATGTGTACTTTTTAAGATTAGCGAACAGTTTGTTCGCCTTTAGTACAGATAACACACACTTTAGATGTTCTAAATGTTCTTTTTCATATTTACTGAACACTAGAATATCGTCAAAGTACACAACAAGGAAACGACCATTGAAAGGTTTTAATACCTGGTTCATTACTCTCATGAAGGTGCTTGGCGCGTTACTCAATCTAAATGGCATCACTAGCCATTCGTACAGCCCCTCCTTGGTCTTAAACGTCGTCTTCCATTCGTCTCCGGGATGAATCTGAATTTGGTGGTACCCACTCCGCAAGTCTATCTTAGAGAAGATAGTAGCGCTACTCAACCGATCCAACATATCCTCGATGCATGGTATAGGGAATTTATACCCTATGGTAATCTTATTGATAGCTCGGCTATCAACACACATCCTCCAGCTCCCATCTTTCTTGGGGGTTAGTAAGGCTAGAACCGCACACGGACTTAAACTGTCTCGGATAAATCCTTTGTCTAAAAGCTCTTGGACCTTCTCTTGTAGAATCCCGGCTTCCTTGGGACTCATCCTGTAGTGCGGGAGGTTTGGGAGACTAGCTCCGGGCACCAGGTCTATTTGGTGTTGAATGTCTCGCAGAGGGGGTAGCCCCTTGGGTAAATCGTCTGGAACCACCTCCTTAAACTCCTCAAGTAGATCCTTCACTGCCCCTGGCACCTCTCCATCAACCTCCTCATCTCCTTCAGTCACACCTTTCACGATGAGGGCGTGTACCACTCGCGACTCCCTCAAGTTTTTCATCACTTCCTTCTTAGATTGAGTGACGGTTAAGAACGAACGACTCTCAACCTTCTTTCCCCTAGCGCGTCCTTCCCTCTTCAACGGTAATAAGGTGTATCTCGCACCCTCCTTCTCCAATTTATAGACATTCTCCTTGCCCGCATGTTGCGCGTCCACATCAAATTGCCATGGCCTCCCGAACAAGATGTGGCAAGCATCCATGTCTACAATGTCGCAATATGCTTCGTCGCGGTACTTCCCTATTGAGAAAGGTACCCTGCATCTCTCCTTGACTTCAATCTTTTCGGCTGCCTTAATCCAACCAATGGTGTACGGATTCAGATGCTTCTCGATGGGCAACTGCAGTTGTTTCACAACCTCCCATCCTATGATGTTTTCGCAACTGTCGTTGTCTACTATTAACTCAAACAACTTCCCCATGATAGTACACCGTGTGCGAAACAACTGGTGCCTTTGCGTGATCTCTTCTTGCTTTGGGGTTAACATCATGCGCCGAATTATATATGTGGGTTCTGCTACTTCTTCTTCTTCCTCATAATACTCTCCCTCTCCGTCAGGCTCACAGCAAATCTCCTCATCATCTTCCCTATCAAGGATGTTTACGCTTTTCCTCGCAGGACATTCGTTTGACCTATGACCCGGTTGATTGCATCGGAAACATTTGCCCAATATAGGTTTGGCATAGGGGTTATTCTGTTTCTGAGTTCCCCTCTGCTCCATCGGCTTCTTCCCTTCACTCTTCTCTTCCCTCCTGGTCATGTCCTCAGTTGACTTATATGGTGTGGTTTTATTTTTCTCAAACACTAACCTACTACCACTACCCATAGCTTCTCCTACATGTCCCTTCCGTCCTCCTCCATATCTACTCCCTTGTTCCTGCAATACTAATTCAGCTCGAAGAGCCAAGTTCTTTGCTTCTACTAAGGTTCTCACCATCGTAACCCCAATTTTGTCTTTAATTTGTAGCTTCAATCCTTCGACATATCTTGCAACTTGCTGACCTTCACTTTCTCTCAAATCATTCCGTTCAACCAACCTCATGAACTCCGCCGTATACTCATGCACGGAACGTTGTCCCTGGCGGCACCGCTGATATTGTTGAAACAATATCTGCTCGTAGTCCGGCGGGAGGAAATCATGTTGCAGCAATTGCTTCATGCGATACCATGATCTCACCGGGTGTTTTCCTTCCCTTTGCCGCCTACTTTGTAGCCTCTTCCACCATGCCGAGGTGCCACTCTTCAACCTGCATGCTACCAGCCTTACACGACGGTCTTCAGGGATTTCCATATAGTCGAAGAACCGGTCGACTTCTGCAATCCAATCGAGGAAGCCTTCGATGTTGAGGTTGCCATCGAACCATGGGATGTCGACCTTCAGACGGTAGTCTCCGCCATCCCCTTGATCATAGCCTCCACGGTTCCTCCTATAATCACCTTCTCTAGGGTGGTTTCCATGATGAGTCATCCGATAACCACCACCTCTTCCACCGCGCCCTCGCTGTGGCCTACTCCCGTATGTATCATCACTCTCTTCGCTGGATTCCTCACTCTCCACACATCCCCACCTGTTCTCAACAACAGGTCGGATTACGCGTCCCCCGAATTCCTCCACCGTACGTGGTGGATTCCGGCCAATGCCTCCAGCCCTATTGGGGTTTACCGCTAGAGCATCGAAACGCTCGATCAGTTCATCAAGGCGCCGTTCCATACGCCCGACCTTCTGATGCATTGCTTCGAACTCTGCCCTTGGAACCCATTGATGGTTCCCTTGAAACCTCGCATCTTGAAATAGCCTTACTCTGATACCAACTGACGCAGCGCGAAAAGCGAAAACGAAACAAATCCGAATATGGATTGGTTTCACACAACAAAGAAACATTCTTTGATGCAAACTCTGGTTGCGCACAACTCAAAATTGGAGAAATTCTCTCACAAAATGTATTTCAAAAATAATAATAAAGCGTCACCCTACATATCTGACAAAAGGGTATTTATACTTCCCCGTAAAATACCTAAAAGGGGAAAATCTAAGCGTACACGAGGAAATAAATAATGAAATACACGTCTATAACCTGTCGCATACACGGCCATGCCTCTAGGCCATGTATGTTTCTGGACATGTAACGAGCACAATATACGGTCGTATACACGGCCGTGTCTCTAAGCCGTGTATGACTCTGTGAATGTTCCTGACCGAATACATGGCCATGTCCTTGACCGTGTATGGAAGTCGTGCCTGCTTCTGTGGGATACCCCGATCTAGTACACGGCCGTGTATGATTCTGTGGAATATTCTGATCGAGTACACGGCCGTGCTTCAGCCCGTGTATAGAGGCTGTGTATGTTTCTGTGAATTCCTTCCAATCACTACACGGCCGTGTGACAAGCTGTGTGTCCGCCCGTGTCTCTTGTATCTCCATCATAAAGTAAACTTGAAAATTAAGACCAACATACATGAGCGTATGAGAGAAATTCGGACTGTCTTTCTTTCCTTTTCACTTCACAACTGTCATCAACATGGGATGATGGGGTATCATATATATTGCAATAGAATTGCTATGTGTCTTAGATTTATAATCTCCAAGATACATGATCTGGGTGATTCCAGGTTTCAATAAGATCATATACCATCATGCATCCTGTCTATTGAAAATATTATTAAGAATCTACAATCGGAATATATATTGTGAAGTCTAATATTCATCTTGAAACATATTAACCATGCACATTTCATAAACTATAGGACCTGCTATTTATCTACCGAATTTTCGTATACTAATTATATCAAATTTTATCTAAATACCCTTTAAAATCCATATGCTAAAATATTTTGAAAACAAGATAACATAATAACAATAATAATAATAATAATAATTCAACTTATCACCTCTTCAAAGTCCAAATTAATTAAAATTTGTTACTTTTTGTACTACGGAGTTGAAGGTTCTTATGTGTATAACGTATGGACTTGTATCAGATCGTGATCATATTTTTTCTTCATATACTTATATTATAAAGAATGTACTGGGTACCATCAACCCGCACGAGAAATGAGACCCATGAGGTTTCCGTAAGATGGATGATGGGAATTAGTTTTGCGCTTTGGGCATTTGCTTTTAGTGGAAAGGGTAGGGGATATATCCTTGAAACCTCTCTTCCTTGTAGCTTTTCACTCGTCGGAACTACATATTAGGTATGTAAATCGGTTAGGTTATAGGCTATACCACCCAAATGAACACTATAAGAAAAACCCATAAAGTACTTCCAAATGAAATTAAACCTAAGTTTGGGATTTTTATACATAGGATTTAGTCCAATAATATTGGCCATGGGTGCTGGATAATAGGCAAACCCAACTCAATAAAGAAAGAAATAAATTATTTTTTAAAATAAAAATATAAAATATAGAATATAGGGATGAAGTGTAGTTCTCCCTAGTCATATAATTACCCAATTATTATGTAAAATATTTTTTATTCTACTTTAAAATACTCCAATTTTTTGTATTCAAGTTCGTCTTCTAAAGTTTTTAATATTTATCTTTATCCATAAACATTCAAATCTTAATAAATCTTAGTAAAATATTGATTAGCTTATAGATTGAATTTGGTTTGTACTCGAATGCGGTCATAATTGGGTACATGTAAAAAATCATTTAAATTGATTAAATTTTTTTTTGTAAGTATGGATTAATAATCGAGTTGAAATGTCTCTTATTACGATAGACTTGAAATTTGGTAGCTAATCTAGACTCATTCAATCCCAATTATATCTATAGTAAAATGTATATCGCTAGATATATCAGTAAAGAGCATGGTATGTTAAGAAAAAATATAATAACAAATCGGAAATGATAAATAATAGCCATATTAAGATCTAATATGGAAAACTCCAATAGGAAAAAAACTACAAGATCACGGTGCAAGATTTTTCACTATCAACAAATAATGAGTTTACAATCTTATCTCCTCACTAATTATACTAGTGGATGAATAAACCTTCACCAAAATGGTGTATATTGATAATAATAGCAAAATTAACCAATTTACAAAATTGTGAAAACGCAAACTTAATAGAAACAATCAAGAAAGACTAATAAGAAACAAAAATAGTAACCTTGTAGTGCTCCATACCATGACTACAATGATTGAAATTTCATCATAATTGGGATTCAATAGATCGTCCAATTGTAGATCCAAAAATGCTCCACTAGAATTCAATTCGTATGAAGCTTAGAAAATAACAAAGTGAGACCAAATTATTCCTTTCTCAATTTCCTTAGCTAATTTGCAAAAGATAAAAAAAAACTCTCACATTTCGCTAGCAATTGATCCTTTTTCCCAACGAATGCCAACATACTTTATATGGAAAGTTTTTATTTATTTATTTAATATTATTAGTGACCATGGTCCCATATGAGTTGAACCTAAAAGCCCAGCAATCTCCCCCTCCAACTCATATGGGGGTTCCTTCACACTGGCTATTTGTTAACTAGTGAGCTTCTCTCTAGGTAGGGTTTTGGTCATCATGTTTGAACCATTGTCATCAGTGTGGATCTTATTTAGCTCTAAGAGCTTTACCTCTAATACATACTAAATCTAATGATATCTAACATCAGTGTGTTTCAATTTAGAAAGGAAAGTTGGATTATTATCGAGATGTATCGAACCTTAGTTGTCACAATACAAATTTGAATTTTCTTACTCTTAACCTAGCTCATTTGGAAACTTCTTCATCCACAAGGCTTCTTTACGGTCTTCAGTAATAGCAATATTCTACTTCAAAGGTGGATAATGCAATACATTTTGACACTGCTCCCCCTACATAAGCAATCAGATAACCCGATGTAAACTCCTTAGAATTAATATCTTTAGTCATGTCAGCATCTATAAACCTTCGTAATACTAATCTTCTACCAACAAACTGCAAACATGATCTAGAAGTTCCTTTGGATACTTAAGAATCCATTTTATTTAGATATAATATTCTTCACCTAGATTCGAGCAATATTAGCTAACAACTCCAAAAGTATGAATGATATCCAATCTAGTGCATATCGTAGCATACATAAGACTACCAACAATAGAAGCATACGACATTTTCTTCATTTCTTCTTTATTTGTCTCACTTTTAGGATACAATTGAAAACTAAGTTTAAAGTAACCTGCAAGTGGAGAATAGATAGATTTTTCTTTACTCTTGTTAAACCTCTCAAATACCCTTTCTAGGTACCTCTCCTATGATAACCACAATCTATGGCTTTTCCTATCATGTGTGATTATTAAATCTTTCATGGTAAATGACTTGCTTAAAGCAATTTTCAATCTTAAATTTGTCTTATATCATGGCCAACAATTAACGTTATCATCCCCATAAAATAAAATAATAATAAACTCGTCACTATCAAATTTCTATATAAACACACAATGGTCAAATGCAATCCAGGTATATCACTGGTCAATCTTGAAGGAGTTGCACATTTTACACCATTTCCTTGGAGCCTATTTCAGCCCATACATGCTCTTCTTCAATTTGCAAATAAGATGTTCCTTTCCCTTGACATAAAACCCCTTAGGCTACTCCATATAAATTTCTTCTTCCAAGTCACCATGAAAGAATGTTGTCTTCACATTTAGCTATTGAATCTCTAAATTTAAAGTGGTCACTATCCTAATAATATCTCAAATGGAAGACATCTTCAGCACTAATGAGAAATTTTCATCAAATTCAACATCTTCTTCTAATTGAACCCCTTTACAACTAATCTTGCTTTATATCTTAGCTGTAAGCTATTTTATTCCATCTTGAGTATGTATACCCATTTATTTTTCAGAAGCCACTTGCCTTTAGGCAATTATATTAAGTCATAAGTCTGGTTCTCATGCAAGGATTTCATCTCTTTTTGCATGGCTTTTAATTGTTCCTATTTCTACTCATGTAGCACAACTTTTTGATATCACTCTAGCTCTCCCCCCTCTATCAGCATCACATACTCATCTGTAGTGCATCTAATAGAAGGTCCTTGCTCTTTTGTAGATCTCATCAACTCTATTTGTTAATTAGATTTTTCAAGAGTTTCATCATCTCCAATCTGATCATGTATATCTCCCCCATCATTGCTGAGCTTTGTAGATGAGGGCACTCGATTTAAATTGGTAAGGATCTTGCCTAAGGATTTAGACTTCTTTAGCTTTTCCATATCTTCAATTGTCTAGTCTTCTAGAAAGACAACATCTCTACTTCTAATAATTTTCTTTACTACTGGATCCCGCAATTCGTATCCATACTCATCATATGCATAGCCTATAAATATACACCACTTTGAATTGCATCAAGCTTTGCTCTTTCTTCCTTAGGAATATGCACAAACACCTTGCTAACAAAAACTCATAGGTGATAATAAAAAACATTTTTACCTATCCATACTCTCTCTAAGATATTACCATCCAAAGCATAAGAGGGAGATAGGTAGATCAAGTCAACTACTACCCCCATTGGTTCCACCTAGAATGATTTAGGTAGCTTAGTATGAGATGACATAGCTTTAATCCTCTCGATAATAGTGTGATTCATCATTTTAGTAATGCCATTTTGCTGTAGGGTCTTTAGCACTATCTTCTCAAGTTTAATTCCATAAATTTTGCAATAGTCCTCAAAAGGACCGTTATATTTACCACCATTATCTACTCGAACACATTTCAACTGTCTTTCTATTTCTCTCTCCACTCTAGTATGAAATTGCTTAAACACATTTGAAACTTGATCTTTGGATTTCAAAGCAAAAGTGCACAACTTTCTAGAGTGATCATCAATAAAGTTTACAAAGTAATGAGCACCACTAACCAACTTATCTTTCATGCAACACAAATCTATGTGAACTAGATTTCGTAGAAGGTGGATTTTTATGAAATGCAACTCTATATTACTTACCGGCAAGACAATCAATGTAAGCTTTCAAAGGGTTAATCAAGCAAAT
Organism: Laguncularia racemosa; assembly: GCA_037954665.1. Taxonomy (NCBI): domain Eukaryota; kingdom Viridiplantae; phylum Streptophyta; class Magnoliopsida; order Myrtales; family Combretaceae; genus Laguncularia; species Laguncularia racemosa. The sequence goes on along the minus strand of JBBMOL010000063.1, from coordinate 2,706,227 downwards.
GTTGCTTCTTAGCAAGTGATTAGAGCCCTTTCTCATTCATGTGACCAGGCCACTTGTGCCAAAGTTCTATTTTTAACTCATCAATTATATTCAACTCTTCTTTACTTAGTTTTGCTGACATTACGTAAAGGGTGTTGTTCTTCTTTCCTTTTGCCATCATAAGAAAGCCATCAATGAGCTTCCATTTACCCTCACCAAAATAGTTATTGTATCCTTTATCATCAAGTTTTCCTATAGATATGAGGTTTATGTAAATATCTAGAACTTGTCTGATATCTTTAAGAATGAGTCTACAATCAATATTAGTCTTCAAAATAATATCTTTAATGCTAACAATTTTAGATATTCCATCATTTCCCAGCATGACATTACCATAATCACCAGTAGTGTAGGTCATTAACCCAATCACTATCATGATATGCAAGATTAGCACAATCATCAACCCAAACAACAACAATTTCGTCATCTTCTATTGCTATCATTGCATCTTCACCTTTTTCATCACCTTAACTTTTAATCTACTCTCTTTTCCATATTCTACACTCTTGCTTTAAATGTCCTAGCTTGTTATAGTAATAACATTTAATATTCCTTCTTCTTAGTTTCAATTTTCCCTTGAATTTGTCAAATTTATCAAATGAACCTCTGGTCCTACTTTTCCCACATTCCTATTTATGAGTAACTAGTGCCTTAAGTCTTAGAATTAACACTTTACTAATGTAAAGCCAAAGCAAATCATAATGTTAGTGTTTCTATGATTTAGTTCAGATAAATTGTCAAACGAAATTCATATGGTTTATTTGGAAGGACAAATAGAAACAAACTGAAGATATCAAATTGAATCATTCAAAATATATATTTACTTTATTTTTAAAAATAAATATGAAACTTTATTTATTGATTTTCTTATATTTACATTTTTTATCTAGTAATTCTAAACTATACCTAAAGATTTAGATAATAGGAAATAACTTATTATTTAGGGAATAACTCCATATTTACTTTATGTCACTACATATATTACATTAATGAATAGGGAATAGAATGACAATTACAAATATGTCCTCATAAAATACACTCTTATCGCCAACACCTAACATAACCACTCTACACCACTATTATCACACCATCGCCCTATCGCTAAAGTCATTAGCACTATAAACCATCACCATGACTACAAGTGTTAATAATGGTGTTGGATGGTGGCGATGGTGAGGTAATAATAATAGTGTTGTGGAGATAGAAATGGTAGCAATGGTGGTGCAAGAGACATGATAGTAATGGTAAAGGTATGATTTATTTTTGTGATAATAGTGCTATAGGAATAGTTAGAATGGTCGTGATAGTAATGGTAGTATGGTAGTAGTGGGGGCTGTGGGGTGGTTGGTGATGGTGGCACAAGTGTGGTAGCTAAGGGAGGGCACTATAACTCAAAAACTAAAATGCCAAAGTAAACTAAGTTTTCAACTAATGTTTATTTCATTATTTCTTTTTCTTGTTTGGTATTGGGTTTGAAAATTTTTTAAACTAAAATATTTGTTCTAGGTTTGATTTGACATTTCTCTAACTTGATAAAAACCTATACAAATAAAAAAAATTAAGTTATATACCTTATATTATTAACTTATAAATATATATAGAATTAAGTATCTGTATATAGATGTATATTTGCATTATGTGTATACATAGTTGTCAAAATCGCGATTTTACTTACATAATTCTACGAGTTTACAATTTTACAATATCTTTCCAAGTTAACTCAAGTATAGAATCATTTTCATATAAATTCGAGGTAGAATTATGAGTTTACACATAAAATCAATAAAATCTTACGTTTTTAATCAAGTGTACCTATTCTACCTATTAAAGTCGATTATAATAAATATTGAAAAATACAACTTAACTTTCATAAGATATGAATATTATTGGTTATTTGAAAGACTTGGAATTAGAATATAAGAATATAATTGATAATAGTAATAATAATAATAATGTTGGCTTTGACGATAAAGATGGTAGCGATGATGGTTATGGTGAAGAAAGAACTGACGATAGTTTTTACTTTTAATAATGAAAAGGGAGTTAACAATTTTTTTATCTTTGTATTTTATTATTATAATTTATATTGTAATACATTTCCTATTAATACTATTATTCATATTGTAGTTTTATGAGTTAGCATAATATAACTTTTATTATGAGTTCCAACTAAAATTTATGTTGAATTTATTTATTTCCATCTTATTTTTCATGTTTTTTGTGATTATAGTAAATATATCAATAATTTTTTTAAGTTATTTTATATAGATTATAGAAACGTACGTTTCTACATTTCGATTCTGCATTCTAATTCTACAGATCCTTTGGCAATTTTAGGTAGAATCATGAGTTTGATAACCTTATATGTATGTATGATGTGTACATGTATGCATAAAATTTGATCTCTTCAAGCTTCACATTAAATTGGAGTTGGTTACCATTTAAGTGTGCGGAATTCTATCATTATCAAAGAACTTTCAAGAGAGTTGGACAAGACCATTAGACTATTGTAATTGTAGATCACATTGGTCCTAGCTTGTTATAGTAATAACATTTAATATTCCTTCTTCTTAGTTTCAATCTTCCCTTGAATTTGTCAAATTTATCAAATGAACCTCTGGTCCTACTTTTCCCACATTCCTATTTATGAGTAACTAGTGCCCTAAGTCTTAGAATTAACACTTTACTCCTTTCTTTTTCGCTTCTTCAGTTAGCAAACTACCTTTCACCATTACAATGGTGAGCTATCCTTCTCGAGCAAAATTACGAATAGATACTACAAGTGTTTCCAAATATCAAGTAGTGAATTCAACAACAATAGTGTGTGTATCTTATCATCAAGCACTGATTTCATGGTGATCAACTAATTCACAAGACCCTAGAAATCATTTAAGTACTATCATACTAGATCTATCCTTATACTTTAAATTAACCACTCTTCTAATTAAGGGGGTTTTGTTCAAGGTAGTTTATATATCATACATAGACTCTAATTTATTCTACAAAGCATGTGCTTTGATTTCCCAAGCAACATGATGATATACACTGTGATCGACCCATTACCAAATATAAATAATAGTTTTTCTATGTATAATTGCCCAATCTTGATCAGTATTATTATTTGGCTTTACATTATCACCATTTAAGGGTGCATACAAATCTTTGCAATATAAAAGGTCCTCCACAATCGACTTCCAAATTGAATAATTTGGAAATTTTAATTTTATCATAATACTCAATGACTCTACCATTCTTGTAACATAGTAAACCAATATTTTTTTTTTCACTTTTATGGCTTTGATAACACTTGTTAAGAAAAATTATAATAACAAACTGAAAAAAAAAAATAATCACATTAGGATTTAATGTGAAAAACCCTTAATAAGGGAAAACAACCATGAGACCATGGCACAAGATCTTCCATTATCAACAAATAAAAGGTTTATAATGTATCTCCTCACTATTTATACTAGTGGATAAACAGACTTTCATAAAAACAGTGAATATCAACAAATAATAACAACTAACCAATTCACAAAATTGCGAAAGCACAAATTCTATAGGAACAACTAAGAAGGATTGACAAGAAACAAAATCAATAACCTTGTAATGCTCTATACCATGAATCCAATGGTTGAAATTTCATCACAATTGAGATTCAATAGACCACCCAATGGTGGATCACAAAAATGCTCCACTAGAGTTTAATTCATACAAGTTCATTGAAAATAATGAAGTGATACCAAATCAGTCCTTTCTCACTATTTCCCTAGCAAATTTGCATAAGTAAATTAAAAAGAAAAAAAGAAAACTATCACATCTTGCTAGCTGCCAATCCTTTTTCCCAACAAATGCTGATGTACCTTACGTGGAATTTTTTTTTTATTTAACATTATTACTAACCACAAGCCTATATAAATTGGACCCAAAAGCCCAACATGGTATTGTACACTTATAATACATTTATTAAAAGGTAATAAAGAGAAAAATAGAATAGTTCTTCTTGAAATAGCATATATTCTCTCATTTATTTGAAACTTGACTAGAGAATGACTATTATAGGAGACTTTGATATTCCTTTTCCACAAAGAATAACTATGACCTTCTATTAGGTGATATGAATTTTTCTATCTAGATTGGGAATATATTCTATAATCATGTGGCAATTTTTACCCTCATCATAATTACATTAGCACCACCACTAATATTGCCACCACCATCCCCACGCAATCAACACCAATGCTCTCAATAATACTCCCATCGCTATCACCAACTTCATCCTTGTACCACCACCATCGTTACAAAACTCATGCCTATGCGGTACCACTATCACCTTTATCATAGCCATCACATTTACACTATAACCACTACTTCTACACTATAACCACTACTTCTACACTATAAACACCACTATCACCATTGCTACCACTACTGGTACCACACCACCATCATCGTTACACTATCATCACTATAAAACGCGCCACCATTGCTACTAAGTCTACCACCTACAACCACCACACCATAGCTACTACATTTATACCCCCATTACAACCACTTGCATCACTACTATTATCACCATGGCCATCACCATTCCATCGCCATGAGCCAACATTTTCCTACTACCTCATACCATCACCTTAGATGACCATTAACATTGTTGCCACCACCACCATCATATCACCATCATAATTGACACTACTATCGTTGCACACCACTTTCACCAGCAATACCATTTGATAGAGCACCAAAACCAGCTAGCATGTTGGATTATCTACAACTACCCTAAAAATTGATCCCAAGAAATAGTGCCAATAAGTTGCAAGTGGATTTCAATAGATTTATGAATGAAGCAATGAAAAGCATTAGAGCATATCTTGGAACAAATTTACATCAACTTTAGAAACAACAAACATCATTTATGCTTACATGGAAGTCAAGAAAGAAGAAATAGAGTAATGAGAATAAAAGCAGCTTGTGACCAACTAAGGCTAACTTGTTGTTATCAATTGGCCATAGAGCATGATCAACTAGCCTATATTATTTTTATTCATGAAAATAAATGAGTCTTAACTCTTTAAGTTGAGCAAATTATCAAATTCTTTATTCCATTAAATGAATATTTTTCATAATTACCATATTAATTTGTATCTCGGCACCAATCTTATTTATGTCCTTCATGCATCAAACATTAGCACATCCCCTTACAAATGAGTATTGATATAGGTTAGGTTATCCAATAAAGAAAAGCATCACAACCTAGCAGTAGCATACACTAAGAGTTCACATATTAATTTGTAAAAAGTGGAATTTTTTATTTTTGTCAATTAATAAATTATTTTGAAAATTAATAAAAATATTTTTGTATTGGTAACTTTTACCATACATAAATTTTGCATGCAATATCCAATTTTAGCAAATTTTATATTGTTAAGAACCTCATAAGAAGTACTTTTATTTGAAAATAAGATCTAGTAGACTCTTATAATTAACCAAGCCTATGAAATTTAAAATGGTCATAACTTACAAACAAACTTTCATTTGGCATGAAAACGCAAATTTTCTAACTCGTTGAATGATACACTTCCACATAGTATAACATTTTAGTATGTCTCCTATAGTATTATGATATTAATTTCTTAAACTTCATGATTTCAAATCTTACAAAGTGGAGATCGTATGATTATAAACTTATAACCATAAAAATGCTTATGTTATAAGCTATTTAAATATTATTGATTTAACTTGAATTTATACAATTAAAAATCATCATTTTTCTTAGATAAACTTTCATGACTTATTTATTTTTGTGTTTTTGAAAATCATTATGTTTTTAAGATTATAATCATTGTAAAATTTAAATGCTTTTACAATCATTACAATATTTTGATTTTGTAATCACATTATGGGGCATGAGAATTCACAAATAATGAAAAGATTAAAAAATATAAGTGAAAGTATAAAATAAAGAACATATTCACAAAATATAAAGGTTATCTAAAATAAAAACAAATAAATTCATAAAGTAAGGACAATTGTAATGCATGGAAAATTGCAAATTTCAAAATACGTTTGCTACCTATGTGGACTGTTATGAAAAATAAAGAGTGATACAAGAAATATAAGAATTATGAAAATAAAATATTAATATAATCAAAGATTAAAGTAATTACAAAATTTTCTTCTAACCATTCTCTCCTTTTTTTTTTTTCTTGTAACAATCCATTATTTTAAATTATAAAAAAAAAATGAAAGATTTAGACCAAAAAACTTAAAAAAGGATGATTTTCAATGGTGTAATTTTTACAAAATGATAATTTTTGGTAGTTTGTAACCTGAGCTTTCCAATAGTCATATGATTGCAATCATGCATTATTAGGCTTGCATGTTATGAGATTGGAATGTTGTAAAAAACAATATATAGTCACTCCTAAAAATAACAAAATGTTACAATATATATAGGTGTATTGTTTGTCAAGTCCAAACATTTATCTTACAAAGCCAAACAGCACTTAATTTACAAGTTATGACCATTTCAAAATTTTACCTAGTCCATGTAATCCCAAAATACATAATAAATCATATTTTCAAATAAAAGTAGATTTTAGGGGGTTTCCAATGATATAAGGTTTGTTAAGATTAGATATCATATACAAAAGTTATGCATTGTTGAAATTACTTGGCATATATAATTTTATTTTAATTTTTAAAATAAAATATCAATTAAGAAAAATTTAAAAATAATTTTTAATAAATTAATAAGTGAATAAACACTAAAATGCATCAAAACTAAACTATAGATACTAAAATATAATCAAAATTAAAGTGTAGACACCAAAAGATAAAAAAAATAATAACCATTAAGTGATATATCAATTAACGAATATATTAAATTAAATCCAAATTTAAGAAATCATCACTAAATTGCAAATAAATGAAATGTTAGGAACTAAATTGCCAATAGCTAAAAGAACAGGTAATTATTATATCTTTATCCAGTTAAAAACATCTTCAATAAGATCATCTCTACACTTGTCTCATTTCCCCAATTCCACATCTCAAAATAAAATTTCTAATCAAATAATCTAACTTCCAGACATTAATAAACAATAATGATTGGTAGCTGGGCAAAATAATAATAACAATAATAATAGTTGCTTGTCGGGCTTTCCCATTTTCAGGCTTTATACTATTCCTTGTATTTAAGAAATAGACACTAGTGATTTTCCGTTCATTTTCACGCTTCTTTTGTTTTTTGTGCTTTTGATTTTTTATATTGGCAACATTACAATGTGTTGATGCATCATTGCAGTATGTAGCTGATCAATAATTTTTCATTTTGAGAAATAAATAATGCCTTTATCTCCTGCTTTTTTAAAATTGCTATGTCTACCTGTTGATGCCCTTTTCCTATTAACCATAATCCTTGACAAATCACTTGCTTATTGCATCAAAGTTGACAAAACTTCATGCCATTTTGGTAGTAATTAACATTGGACACGTGAATATCTCTTAGGGATATAAAGCAGATTTCGACAAGACAAAAAATGGTTCGTAATACGACAAGATATAGAGGCTATTCCCACACCCGAGCGTAGGGCTAGAACGTGCTATAACCCTAGGGAATTCACAGCCATATAAGAGAATATGTAATCAATGGCTTTCTAATTTTGTTCATTAGTGGGGTGAAATCAAAGTCGTTCTAGTACTCTTTGTTGATTCGACCAAAATAAAACTTTGAAAAGTGAGATATATATAGTGGAACCAATACTGCACTAGGGTTTTACTTAGGAGTTTTTCACGGACTTGGAGTATCACGTGATTTATGGAAGAGCTATTGATGAAGTTGCGTTTTTTAATTATCGAGATAGCCTCAGCACCCTTTGGATGGAAGCCGCCACTCCAGAGCCTGACATGATCATTCTAAGTTGAGGATTTGGTGGTATCTATTATAGAGTGGTTCATGTTGTTGGGAAGGAATAATGTAATGTATGAAGACCGTGCGAGAGAAATAAATTTAAAAAAAAAAACAGTGGAATATATTTGCATTCGACTCATCGCATATCGTAATCCCATTTTCTGATGCCCCTTCTCCGTCAGCCTCGAATAGTTAAGTTTTATGTCCTACTGCTAAGAAAGGGCACCTGAAAATCGAATTACGACATATAACTATACACTCTATTTTCTATCAGATCCACAATCCCATTTTTCCATTACTATTGTTGTTATTTGTATGCATTTATTATTATTATTATTTTTAGTAATAACATTATAATCCCACGTCCATTTTTGAAAGTACATGAATGTGCCAATTTTTAAGGGTAAAATTGTTGGTAAATGCTGCATTAAACTTTCCTCATAAATATTTAAATACTCATAACTTTGAAAAAGGTGCGATGATAATATTGGTTAATGTAAAGCCAAAGCAAATCATAATGTTAGTGTTTCTATGATTTAGTTCAGATAAATTGTCAAACTAAATTCATATGGTTTATTTGGAAGGACAAATAGAAACAAACCGAAGATATCAAACTGAATCATTCAAAATATATATTTACTTTATTTTTAAAAATAAATATGAAACTTTATTTATTGATTTTCTTATATTTACATTTTTCATCTAGTAATTCTAAACTATACCTAAAGATTTGGGATAATAGGAAATAACTTATTATTTAGGGAATAACTCCATATTTACTTTACATCACTACATATATTACATTAATGAATAGGGAATAGAATGACAATTACAAAGATGTCCTCATAAAATACACTCTTGTCGCCAACACCTAACATAACCACTTCCCCTCCACTCTACACCACTATTATCACACCATCGCCCTATCACTAAAGTCATTAGCACTATAAACCATTACCATGACCACAAGTGTTAATAATGGTGCTGGATGGTGGTGATGTAAGGTAATAATAATAGTGTTGTGGAGATAGCAATGGTAGTAATAGTAGTGCAAGAGAGGTGATAGTAATGGTAAACGTATGATTTTTTTTTTTTTTTTTGGTGATAATAGTCCTATGGGAATAGTTATAATGGTCGTGATAGTAATGGTAGTGTGGTAGTAGTGAGGGCTGTGGGGTGGTTGGTGATGGTGGTACAAGTGTGGTAGCTAAGGGAGGGCACTATAATTCAAAAACTAAAATACCAAAGAAAACCAAGTTTTCAACTATTGTTTATTTCATTATTTCTTTTTCTTGTTTGGTATTGGGTTTGAAAATTTTTTAAACTAAAATATTTGTTTTAGGTTTGATTTGACATTTCTCTAACTTGATAAAAACCAATACAAATAAAAAAAATTAAGTTATATACCTTATATTATAAACTTATAAATATAGATAGAATTAAGTATCTACATATAGATGTATATTTGTGTTATGTGTATGCATAGTTGTCAAAATCGCGATTTTACTTACATAATTCTACAAGTTCACAATTTTACGATATCTTTCCAAGTTAACTCAAGTATAGAATCATTTTCATATAAATTTGTGGTAGAATTATGAGTTTATACGTAAAATCCGTAAAATCTTACGTTTTTAATCAAGTTTACCTATTCTACCTATTAAAGTCAATTAGACTAAATATTAAAAAATACAACTTAACTTTCATAAGATATGAATATTATTGGTAATTTGAAAGACTTAGAATTAGAATATAAAAATATAATTGATAATAGTAATAATAATAATGTTGGCTTCGACGATAAAGATGGCGGCGATGATGGTTATGGTGAAGAAAGAACTGACGATAGTTTTTACTTTTAATAATGAAAAGGGAGTTAACAATTTTTTTATCTTTGTATTTTATTATTATAATTTATATTATAATACATTTCTTATTAGTATTATTATTCATATTGTAGTTTTATGAGTTAGCATAATATAACTTTTATTGTGAGTTCTAACTAAAATTTATGTTGAATTTATTTATTTCCATCTTATTTTTCATGTTTTTTATGATTATAGTAAATATATCAACAATTTTTTTAAGTTATTTTATATAGATTGTAAAAACTTACGTTTCTACATTTTGATTCTACATTCTAATTTTACAGATCTTTTGGCAATTTTAGGTAGAATCATGAGTTTGACAACCTTATGTGTATGTACGATGTGTACATGTATGCATAAAATTTGATCTCTTCAAGCTTCACATTAAATTGGAGTTGGTTACCATTTAAGTGTGTGGAATTCTATCATTATCAAAGAACTTTCAAGAGAGTGGACAAGACCATTAGACTATTGTAATAGTAGATCACATTGGTCCATGGTGCTTAAAAACCTAAGTTTAAGCTTGGAAAATTCCATTATTGAAATAGAATTTCATGAAACACCAAAATGAATTGAGTTAAGCTTGGACACTAAGTACCTATGTGTCACAATTAAGAGCCTACAAGGCTTACTTCATATTCTATCTAGCTAATTTCTCTCCTAAGCTACTTACTCAATGAATTAAACTATACATTGAATTAAATCACAACTTCACAACAAGATCTAGGGCAACGTACTATAATCAACTTAAGGATTAGATAAATCCTTCTTCTCTTCCAAGGTTTATCCTTTTAAGTTCTTTCTATTTTCTCTCTATCTATCTCCCCAACTAAACACACATTTATTTAAAAACTTAAACTCGTGCTATCTCTCTCTTTCTCTAATTTCTTTTGCTCTATCATACATTCGCTATTAGCTATACATAAAATGTCTAAATACATTTAAGTACGTAGAGGTCGCTAATGTAAACTTAAAATACCTTGGTATGTGTTTGTTAAAAGTTTAGTGTAAATATTGCTAAATGTTGCTCAATGTTAACGATTATTAGCATGTCACCATCTCCATTTATGATTTATATTGATTGAGTAAGCATAACATATTATGTATTAACCATTATGAATCAATGCAAGTGCAATTATGTTATTATGGGGATATGGTAGTTATTGGAGAGGAACACTTTAGTGATTGGTGTTGAAGGTCTGTACGGTTGACAAAGAAATTATGGGGAAAAGTGGTATTTCATTATCGGTAGTTTAACACTTGGAATCATTTGCCTAAAACCGAATGGATCAAGTAAGGGTATGATTTGTGACACTTAAAAAATAAAGACTTAAATCAGATTTTGTGATGGTGTTTGATTTTATAAAGATAAAATAGAATAATTATTCTTTCACGATAAATTTATTAGCACTTTAATCTAGTTGAATAACTATTTCATAAAATTATAATTGTTATAAAAGAGTAACATTTCTTTGTTTGTGTTCAACATATTTTTATATTTACTCTTAAAAAATTAAATAAATAATTATCAATTCTCTATTCTATTTATTATAAATAAATTTTTTTTACTTTATTCTATTCTATAAACCAAATATATCATAACTTTATTAAGTTTTTTCATCATTAGCTATTCCGTATGATTGGCAAATGTGTTGTTTGTCAAGCTTGAATGGGTAATGTGATTCTCAAAATAATTATTGCTTCATGTTTTCTCCGTGGGACTCATGGCATGGAATGGCATGAAAATGACCCCTAGGGTAACTTTTCAAAGTTCAGTTTATACTTGATTAAAACTTGGTTTTCAAGTTTGGTTTTTAGCATATAGACAAAGCGTCAAAAGCATTTTTTTTCTTCTATAAAATTTGCTTTTCTTTTCGAAAGTAATATTTCTTACCATGGTTTGACTTGGTTCATGGGGACCAACCCTAAGGTTGTAACCTCGGTTTGCGTAGTTTCAGTTGTTATCCTTGGACATAAAATGGCTCAATGGGTTCTCAACCTCGTGTTCTATTACAGGCCTACTCGATTTTTAAATTGTTTTTTGAATACAATCTAGTTTAGTTATAAAAGGCTTCTACCCTTTAGCTCAACTCCTAACCAATTCAAATTTTCCGTTTTAGATTTTGGTACCAAACCTATATATACATATAGGCACTATAAATTGAGCCTATATATGTGACTTTGTAAACATCATAACTCTTAATATGTATTGAAAATTAATTTACGGTATCAGAATTGCATTGTAGAAGCACCATGAATTTAAGTTGTCGAGGATATCCTAGGGGAAAGCGACGGATCACTTCCCAAGAACCAAGTGCTTAGAGTCCTTGCGAGGTGGGGGCGTCGTAGAGTGATGTTAGTGTCGTATCTTGGTGAAGATTTGACCGTTTTGTAATAATTTTATTGAATTGTTGCAAACCTCCAAATATGATAGATTTGAAAGTTCTCCTTATTCAATCCTTGAAACGGTTAATTGTAAAGTTACTCCTACACAAGCCCTGTGGATTAATAACAACACTGTTGAGCTTAATGACCTCGCTAAATTTACTAACACATAAAATCCCAATATTACATCGCAATTAATACATGTATATATACATGTGGCGCCTACATATGAATACATATATATAAGGTATATGTAACGCCAATTAAAATAAATATGACTTCCAAATAAAATAAAAATTTATTAGATAAATAGAATAAGAGAGCTAAAAATTTATGCTTCTAATAGAACAATTTATAAGATATTTAATAATACCTAAAATTTTACCATAAGATGAGCACAACCTTAAAATGGGAGAAAGAAGTGTCCCCAAGGTTATTGTCGAAATTTGAATAAATTTTTGAACTAAAATCTTTTACTATTTCTACTATAATTTATGTAGAAATGACAAAATTCCAAAGATTTAAATCATGCAACTCTTAGTTTGATTCTTGAACCTAAATCAAACCCTAAACCCTAATCCTACTCTATGCCTCTCTAAAACAAAAACGCCAATTTATAATCGTTTTTCAATCCCTTAATTAATTTGATAAATAAACAAACTTTAAGAAAGAGAGCCTATGAATGAAACCTTAGTTGTATGGTTTGACTAAAATTGGTCATGGGAATGGGTTAGTCCAAATAAAACAATCCATTTTTCAATGAAACTATATTGATGCACTTGATCTAGCAATTTGATAGTGAATCAATTGTCTTGGCTGAGTCTCACCGGTTTGAATCCATCCCTTATAATTAAAATTAAAAAAAAAAGATATAAAATAAAGCTAGGAAAGAAAAGGAAAGCTAGTCACAATATTTTCTCTCAATGGGCAATTTCAAAAAAAAAAAAAAAACACAAGATCTTAAACTTAAAATACAAAAAAAAAAAATTACGTAAATAAAATCACTCTCAAACCCTAGCTTTTATCATTCTCAAACAGTCAAACTCTAAAATCCTAACTTTTACACTTTGCTTAACATGAACAAAATAATAGGAAAGAAAGGAACAAAGAAGAAAAATTAAAACATTCCATTGTTTTGTTGAGGAAGGAATCATGAGAGAAAAGGAAAATGGCTGAAAGCATTTCTTTGAATCCTACCAATATTCAATCCCTCCCAAATTGGAGAGAAAAGGGAGGCAAAGTGAAAACAAATGTTGGATTTCAATTCAATCCCTCTTTTTTACCATTTCATTAATTTTTGTTATTTTTCATGGACATTTTGGTAATTTTACAATGCATCTCTTTGTTGTCTTTAGCAATGATTAACTTTCCTTTATTTTCCCTTTCATTCATTATTTAAACAAATTGAGAATAATTATTTCCATTATAATTCTTTTCTCTCTAATTTCTACCTTCTTACCAAATAAAGTGGTACTCTCATATGTTAAAGCTCAAAACTTTTATATAAGGTAATGTCTCTTATCATTAAGTCTCTTACAAATCCTTTAATAGTTGCTTGCTCAATTGTTTGTTTTATTTTATACCAATTTTGGTTACTTTTAATTTTAGTTTAGTGCTTGTTTAACTTACAATGTTTATCTTAATGTGTTTGTTAAATTGTGCAAATATTGTACGTAACATAATGTGTTCATATTTTTACTTTTAGTTAGCATTTAATATTTACATAATCTATTCACTAAAATGTCTCAATTAAACTTTATCAAATTTTGTTGTAACATATGTTGGATCTTTTTATTGTCTATAGAAAATAAATAGTTGATAATTAATAATAATATGCAATGACAGTATACTAGGGATCTATACTCTCATTGGCAAAAGAAAATCCAATATTTGAATATTTAGATTTCATGTTTGATTTAATTCCTTCATTGATATGTTCTTTTTAATTCAAAGTAACAATAAGATAAACTTTTCTGACCTAGCACCTATTTTATCTTCAAAATATTAAAACTACTATATATAAAGTGTAAATATAGCACGAGTGTAAGTACAAATATGCTTCAGCTTATATCTTACTTTGCATTCAAAGAAGACTTATTATAATAGGAAATCAAATAAGATAGAGAATATAAAAGAATATTTGATACACTTCACTCAAACCCAAATCCCAAATTCATCCAAATACCTCACAGTATAGCCTCACCAACATATACAATTAAACAAAGAAAAGATAATAAAGTATAAGGCTTCAATGTGAGAGTTGCTATTCATGTTTGAGACAATGCAAATGTTGTTATGTTTTGTAAATTGAAAAGCTCCCAAATTTGTAGGCTAAAGCTTTATTTGTTGACCATTCATCAAATAGTGAGAATGAGTAACTTTCTCTTCGCCAACCATGTGATAGGTAGTAAAAAAATAGAAAGAGAAATTTCCTTTATGACAAAAGCTAAATATGACTCTACATTTTAAGCCACCAATTAACAAAAATTAATAGTTGGAAACAACATGTGCTTGAAATAACAAGGCATTCTACTTTTCTTCAATATTAAAATTAATAACCGGAGCACTCTTTAATGACATATGACTTATATTATTATTCTTTAATTGACCCTAGTTCAATCCTTGGTTGAACCCGATTCAACCTCTTAACCCTTGACTCTCTCATATGTTCGAATCAACCACCACGGCCAAATTTGACAATATTGCTTATAAAAGATGAAAACATCAATGAGAACATTACATTAGATTTCTAAGAAACCAAATTTAGACATAACTTAAACAATGCCTTTAATCCCCAAAATTCACCAAAAAAAAAAAAAGGCTCTATAAGATCATAACTAAGATCACAAACACTAACACAAATAGGGAAAATTAAGCATATGTTCAACCACCATACCTTAAACACTATAGTCCACCTCTTTTCGTGGGTGGTTAACCACATCTAGCTATGATTAGTCTCCTCTTCTCTAAATCAACCCCTTATAAAATACTAGAAAAATAAATTAAATAAGTTTTAAAGGATAGGACAACACAGTAATAAAAGTGTTTTTAAGGAGAGTAGTTTAGTCTATTTGGCTTTAAGAGATAAAAGCCATAGAAAACCCCATTGATCTCTTTTCCTTTATTCAACCCACATTCCTTTCTGCTAACAATTAACAAATAGTGAATCAATAATCTCGAATAGTTAACTCAACACAAAATCTACCAAGTAAGTATTAATTTAGTTTATTTCATTATATACTCTCTTATATTTGTGGGTCAAGGGTGGAATTTTGTTATAGATTGGAGACAATTGGTGTAAGCAAAATTCATAATATGTTGATTATTTAGAGTTTTTTTTGGAATGATTTAGACAATATAAAGCAAGTGATTCATGATCTTGTAAAATTGGTGTTTTAATGTTTTGATCGAAGTAAGATTGTTTGGTTGTAGAAGAAATTGGGGATTTTGTATGAATTTTAAGTTTTTTTAGAGGATCATAAGCAAAGAGCATGGTTGTGATCATGCCCGTGAACTTGTAGGACAAACCACATAAGCAAAACATGGGGCATGATCAAGAGTAGAAAGAATAAAGTTTTCAACCAAGGGGGTTCATGGCTAAAGATGACACTTGTGATCATGACCATGAACCCACAAGTTAAACACACCTGTGTTTACACCCAACTTGCATTGGTCACAAAGAGATTCACGGTTAAGGTACACATTGGTGAACCTCCATAGGAAGCTAAAATGCAATTTTCTTTTATCTTTTATTTTCCAACTCATGTAAAAACTAATCTAAGACAATTAGGAATTAGAATATCCCCAATTAAAGGTTTAAGAATAGTTATCTATATACTTTTGATCAAGCCATACATTAAGTAGATTTAGTGTTCGAGAGTATAGCAAGACTTTAGGTATGTAACTGTCCTATTTGTGGTTTATGCTTGATAGTATAGCAATCAAATGAATTTAAATATTGTGCATAAAATGCATGTTTACTGCTTGTGCTTAGCTTAACCTAGGAGTTGATGGTAGTAGATTCCTAAAGGGCATTCCAGTGATCTTTATATGACGTTGTCCTTAATGGAGTCATACATTAAAATGATTTGGGTAGATCTTAGGATGACTCATGGGTATTAGGGTCAAAAGTGACAAATCCTAACACCATAATATCGAGGTTGATGATGACAGTATCTTGAATATATTAGATTATATATTAATAAAACTTTTAATAACTAAAGTGTGTGAAGTCATGAGTACTCCTATATTACTTGATGGACTTAAAATAAAATAATAAAATGGTGGCCGATTCTTGTTTGCATTTGAATGCAGATGAACTATGTATGTGTTTGTCATGCATATATACTTGTGGATATCATGTACTAGGCATTAGTCACTACTCGTGGGAACTTCTTTTTTGGTTACAGTTATTGGTGCACAATCCATTTATGATGAGCTAAGGTGGATTATGATCAAAATGACAATGGAGTGGATTATTACTATTATTATGAGGATTAGTGAAGATCAAATGAGAGTGTCACGAAGACTTATCTTTCTTATGAGATGACAAGTTATGTACCGAAAAAAGTTTATAGTCATTCTTTCTATTTATGATACCGGATTCTATTTTAGTGGGTGGATTTGATGAATATTTAAAGGTGATATTACGTGATTAAATGTGGTTGATAGGTCACTTGAATGTTCATGTTTAGACATCTTAAAAGCCTTACATATCACTTAATAGTAATGGCATATGAAAATTTTGATCTAAAATGCATCATAAATCTTTTCATACCCTAATTTTTTGCCCTTAACCATATTAAACATACACTAAAACATGATATTGATCTTAAACCAATTTAAAAAATAATTTCCTAAACTATAATAGTATACATATTGATGGAAGAATAAACCATAGGATTTGTTTTGTATTAGTTGTGCATGCATTAACGTGGTAACCCTTTTAAATAGGTGGATCAAAGAATAATTACCTGCCACCTAATACGGACATGAATTGAGATGAAGTGGCTTATAATTAAGTATTAAGGTTGGTAATCATTCTACATAGATAGGTTGTTGGTATGGTGTAAGAGATCAGAAATCTAAAACCAACATGCTAACGGGTCACGACAGTATAAAACATTACAATGAATATGAATAGTGCATTGTACTATAGATAGCCAATACAACCATCCACTTGCTCCCTATACAAAACAACGATTGCATGTCTGGCCGATGCAAATAATCAGTAAAGTGGTCGCGCAATACGTGACTGAATGTTACCTACATGA
Organism: Laguncularia racemosa; assembly: GCA_037954665.1. Classification (NCBI taxonomy): domain Eukaryota; kingdom Viridiplantae; phylum Streptophyta; class Magnoliopsida; order Myrtales; family Combretaceae; genus Laguncularia; species Laguncularia racemosa. Next base: position 2,688,747 of record JBBMOL010000063.1, on the reverse strand, counting down.
CTTCGAAGTACCTCTTCATGCAACCTTTCTAGTTATTTGTATTACTAAAACATACATGGCCAAGTCAGCTATGACATGTCTCTAGTTTCGATTAAATATACAGCAGCATAAGGGGGACCCTGCATATTTTAGAGGGATTTGGGTTTATAAACTTTTAAACTTAAAGTCAGGAAAGAAAGTATTGCTAAAGGTATGATTTAATCTAAAAAAATTATTAAATTTTGATATAAGCATGACAATTAAGTTTAAATCAAATCATCCCTAATGTTCAAATTATTTTTACTTTCTCTATCAATATCATGTACAATTTCCATCCTTCTCCTTCGTCCTTCTTTATCCTTTTGTTTTATGCCTAATTTATTGATTACTGACGCCAACACGGGGCCCTTCATATATGCCACAAGGACTTAGTTCACATAAATAATGGACCAGTTGATCTTCTTCCGCATCATGCACCAGGTAATAATGTGACATGATAGTATGTGGTGGTGGAATTAGATGATTTCTGCCTAATTTTTGGTGGAATAAGTTTGGTGATTTTTCATATCAAGTTTTTTTATTTGGAAAATTTTCAAACAAAAATCATACTAAAAGATAAACATTCAAAACCAAATCAAACCAAAATTTTTCATTTGATTTCGTTTAAACTAAAAAAAAAAAGTTAACATATTGTCTAAATATATATTTTATTACTCAAATCTTCACATATATACAATTTGTTTTGTACAAAACTATATATCAAATAATTGCATCTATTGTTCTTTTTTTTATGTCTAGTTAAGTGTTATATCTTTATCACTTTTAAAAACTATTATTTGCCATATTTAATTGTATAATATAATTCAAAATACATGCAGGTACATGTCATATATGTATATAATCAATTCTTGTAACGATATGGCATATCATACTATCCTAGATTTATATAAATTTATATTTTTTTAATATTTATATGCTATTCGTATATAATTCTTGTATATACAACATAAGTTTATAATAAAATAAAATAATTTCATTTTCTATTCAATTTGGTTTCTTTTAGCTTGGAAAAATATTAAACCAAATATTTTGGTTTTGAAGCTTTCAAATTGAATAATAAAATTTCCAACTAAGATAGGTAGCAGGTGTGTGTAGACATCCGGACAATCCAAAACCAACTTAGACTCAGCTCGAAACCGTCTGGTCAAGGGCTATGGGGAGGGGGAACCAGAACCGGCCTGAGGGGTAGGGAAGGACCTAGCCAGATCCCTTGACCCGGTGGTTCGCAAGCTAAATCGGGCCCATGAATTGGCCCTTTCATTTTTTTTTCAGGTTAATTTTTTTATTAAATTTATAAACATTGAAATTCAAGCTACAATTTCTTACGTTAATATATGATGTTTCGAAATTAATTGGTAGCAATAACCCATACATTGAAGGGGGGGATGCTAGCCCCGAATTTTATTGATTGAATAAAATTATTATAGAAAAAGAGGGGGACATTTGGCCTTACCTCTTATACACGATAATAATACTGTGTAAGTAAATAACATAAATAAATTATGACTATTATTCCCCTTACAAAATATGTCTAACTCTAACCTAGTATAAAAAATAAATAAGGTAGTACTACTACCCTTAAAAAATTATTTGGCTTACCCAATATCAGGATTCGAACCAATAAAGCTTCCACTTGATGGGACGAAATCGCTGAAGTATTCATCTTCTTCACTGGACATCCTGTACGACTCTTGTGTGCGACTCCTTGTGTTCAACCAATCTTCCACACAAGCCAACACCTCAACTTTGACGAGTGACACTTGTGATTGCCGCTAGGACAAGCTAAGGCTAGTCATGCTAAATGCCTATTCAACAGCTACCACTGATGCGAGAGCGGCCAAAACCTAGCAAGCTACGTGAGAGAGTATAGGATACGCCTTTCTATGCCTCCTCCACCAATCGAGGATGTTGAAATCTATGATACTGCTATCACCAAATTTGAAGTATGCATTGAAGTAATCGTCAAGTTCAATATACTCGGTTAACCCGGAACGATGTTGCTTCAATTTTTGCAACATCATTCATTGCGCAATGAGGATGGGATCATGAGTGGTACCATGTGAAATAAGGAACGGTGAGGGAGTTCGAGACACTTGACCAACGGATGCAATGTAAATGTTATAATATAATTCTTCCATTACCTGGACTGCTCAGCATAGTTCTTGCACAACGGTAATGACATAAGTGTCTTCCATGTCACAAAATGCATCAACAATGGAATAATACAAATTAAGATATTCTAATAACATGTCTTTTTTATACCGTGGATCTAGAATAGAAGCAACTAGATGAATTACTAAAATTTGTCTATAATACTGCAATCATTTTGTAGCCATATCATTTATAGCTACTTGCAGAAAAGTGTCAAATCGGGAATTGAGCAGCACCAATAATATATTCACCGCAATCATAAGGAAAAGATAAACACTAGCCTGGTACACTTGCAAAAATGTTAAAGCACAGTCATAAAAAAACCTTTAAAACATTCAACTTTCTATTACATACACTCCAATCACTAAGGTGTAGTGGAATGTTTAGGACATTCATGGTGGCAGAACATAATGCATCTTTATAAGCAAGTATACTTTCTAAAAGTCGATAGGTGGAATTCTACCTATGCTTAACATCCTTTCTAAATTTTTTAGGTCGCATTCCATTTTTAATACAAAATCTCTGCCATGTCTTATTTACAAAAGGATGGTCAATTAAAAAACATACTAATTGTCTTATTGAGGACATTTTAAAATCTAAATAATTCATATCATCCTTAATGTAAAGATTTAAAATGTGGTAGGTACATCGAATATGGAAAAATATCCTACCTAACGTGGGTTGACGTAAAGTTTGAAGTTCATCAATGGATGTCGTGTTAGTAGCTGTATTGTCAAAACTAATTGAAAAAAATATTTTTTTGTTAAACCATATACACCAAAAATAATACTTATAATATGGAAAATGTTTTGCGTTATATGGTGATCATTGAAAACCTTTAAAGCTATTAGTCTTTTTGTACTTGCCACGCATCATCTATCTAATGGCATATAACTCTCATGTATAAATCTTCTTGCCACAAGTTGGTCCATATATCTACGCAAATGGAAACATATGTCTCGAGAGAATTGAAAAGAGCGGCTAATTCACACTTATCATTATGATACAACTTAACGGTAGTTTTTTTGTATGGTTTTTGGGTCGTAAGTCTGTGAGCTTAGATTCAGCACTTCTCACTTATACTCCAACCGGTATAGGGAAGCTGTGTGACTCCATGACAGGTTACACTTTGCTAAGTATTTTGCAAGTATAACTTGTTGTCTATCAGTAGAATAACAAAATAAGCCCCCTCCTTACGATCCTGTTGACTGCAAAATTTGTTGTTGCGATTTATCTATGTCAACCTCTATTTGGTGCTTTGCTCACATGTGCCTCTTAAGGGCACCATACCCCTCCCCCTTTTTTCACACATAACTTAATTGGCAATAGTTGCAATAAGCACAGGTGCTACCATCTTCACCTGTAATTTTACAAAAATATTTAGTAAAAATTTCTAATTTAAGTGGTGCTAGTGGCTTACTCGTGGAGTCAGATAGGCCACATAAGTGCCTTGGAATTTCCTCCTCCGGCACTTCTTGTACGTCGTTTTGACCTTCTCCTTTTGCCTTCTCCTTACTGCCTTGTCATGATAGTAGTTCGCTTTGTCCACCAGAAGGTCTTTCATGAAAGCTTGGGGTAGTATCATCAAGTCCTCTAGGCATTCGTTAGTAAAGTCGTGGATATCGTAATCTTCCATTTCAAAATATTGTCGGGATGCCTCTTTCACAGATTTTCCCTTATTACCTTTGCTAAAACAATTCCTCTTAGAAGAACCTAAATCGCCAAAATAACTTGCCATTTTTTAATATTATGATAATTATAAAATACCGATATAGACAAATAAGGTGATAGAATTTATTTAATAATTGATAAGAAATATAACAAAAATTATTTGTAGGGTATTGATAGTAGAGAAGATGTGAGCACAGTAGATAGAAAATGAGAGTACAAAAATTTGAAGATGAGAGCAGAAGACGAGTGAGTGCAGTTTTTTTGCATTAATAATTTTGCTCTTCAAACTGCATTATCAATTTATACAATATCCAACAACACGCTTAATTTCTTCTGCTCCTTCGCAACGTTCAAATTTGAAAATTTGAATACATGCACACTACACCTATACTAATAGCTTAAACCTATTTCTCATTGCCTGCAATCCTATAAACCTACACAATTTTTTTTTTCAAAATGCACTCTATGCTTTCAGATTCTCTATGTGCAAATTTGACTGTTTTTATCTTGCATCCTCCTTCTGTATTTCTCTCCGATTGTCTTCTCTTTTTCTTTGTTTTTCTTCTCCAACATTAGAAAGTTGCAACCTTTAAGTTCAATATTTTCTTTACTCTACTCCTGCTTTCTTTAACAATTTTTTTTCCTTCTTTTTCAACGTATGTTAGGGTAGTGTTTTTCAATATCAACCTTCTTCTATTATTTCTCAATGGTTTTCAATGTTTCAAAATTCAACGTGTGTTAGGGGCTCTGTTTTTCAACATTTTTTTTTTTTTTTTTTGCATATACGGCGAGCCAACCCGCCAGTTCAAATTAACCGTGAACCGGCACGATGAACCGGTGAGTTAACGGCTAGTTTGGCACCCACAAATTTGCCAAGTTGCGTAATACAACCCAGCTTTTGAACCGCCAAGCCTATTTATCAAAAGGGCCGATTCACAAGCTTGAACTGGCCCTATCCTATGGCTAGGTGTGTGTACCATAAATCGAAAATCTAACTAACTAAAACAAAACAAGTTTTTTATTTTTTTTCCTTTCAAATTGAAACCAAATAGAAAAAAATTAATCTAATAATTTAATATATTACTATGCCTCTCCATCTATAACCAAGTTATTGACTAATAATCTAATATATTTGTAAAAGGTAGCTATTCATAATCATTATACCAACACGTCTGTTACAACAAATAGCAAATTGTGACAATTTTCCAACACTGGAGCAGGTATAGAAGATGTGGTCTAGGTCTTATATAATTTTCAGGGAATAAATTACCAATGAAGCAACTCGAATTCCAACAGTACGAGACATATATATTCAAAGGTAAGCTATATTTTTTTTAAAATATGGTTTTTCAATTGTATACTTTTATATTGCTCTTGAGTTTCGGTTAATTATACGTTACAAGTTATTATGATGATGAATTTCATTTAAGTCTTTCTGTTTTTGTTTTTGTTTTCTTTTTTCTTTTTTTAACTATATATTGAACAAGGGTTTATTCCATTCCATAATGTTCATTCTTAATTCTTTGAGAACTTTTATGTTCCGCTTCTTGAGAAAAATACGAGAAAAAAGTATTGATTTGTTTGACTCTAATCAATAGTTCAAGTTTTGACATCTTGAAATTATTCTATCAAGGCTAGTAGAATCAAACTAACCCGGTTCATAGTTAGGCACATCGGGTTGCTTGATCTCCTCTATTTTCAATTTGGGAATGGATGATCGAATTAAAAATAATTCTAATAATTTTATATCCATAACCTATGATTATCTTTTTACAAAATTTCCACTTTCGCCTTTTGCTAGATTTTAGACTTTAGGTCTAGTAATAATCCAAATTTAACTCTCCAGATTAAGTGACAAAGCCCATCAAGTCAAGTCTATGTATTTGGAATGATTAAAGAAGATCTGGCATAGTGGGCTTGCAACAATAACTGTCGAACCAACTCATTCACTCTTAACCTTTTTCAAGGGAGCTTATACAATCAAAGAGGCTTTTCCATAAGTCTAGACTCAACAAGAGTCTATGAAAGTGATGTGGAGCAAAACAAACGACATAAGAAGAAACATGCCGATGTTAATGAGTGTGCAAGGTAACATGTAGACAAGCATGCTCGTGCTAATGGGCATGCCCATAGTGGTGATGCATGCAAGACGACACGGTAATAAGCATGCTTGTGCTGGTGGGCATACCGATTGACACGGGCTCAAACACAATTGTGCCAATGGGCATGTCAATGGTGCGTGCTCACAAACATGTCTAAGATGAAAGAAAATGTCCACAAAATACTACATGGGCTTCTATATGCCCATGCTGAAGACCATGTTGAACCACGTTTTAGGGTTTTTATAGTACTTTTTTTTTAGGGTTTTATCTTATCATATCTTATCACATAGAACAACTTTAGACGCTTTTGAGAGAGACTTTATAAGTTTCTTTGATCTCTTAGATCAATCGTCAATTGATCTTGATTTTTCATGCTAACCCGTTGTGTCAGTTGGTATAAGAGTGAGAAATTCTTGCCACAATGTCGAGAGACATAATTTAGTAGGCAATCACATTCTGGACATTGCTTAGGATGTGGAAGCCCTGTGAACCAAATTGCAAGATCAAAGGGCGATATTGAATAATATAGATCAGAGATTCTAACATTTAGAACAATGCTTTAATGACATGATTAAGCATTTTGATGCGATGGGATTCAATGCCAACAAAGACAGAAATGGTAGTGGGATGCGACCTAGGGTAAAGCATGTGACTAGTGATCCTATTGTCAGACCTATAGCTACAAATCATGGGTAACAGATGTATGATAATGATTTAGAGGAAGAAGGCTAGGTGTTGCTTAGGGAAGAACGACCACGTAGGAGACGTGGTGATGGTGGTAGATATAGGAGAAACAATGGTGGGTTTAACTTTAGAGACAATGAGGAATTCTAGCTGGAAATCGAAATTCTTAACTTTAACAGGTAATTTAAATATTGATGATTTTATTGATTGAATTGCTAAAATAGATAGATTTTTTGAATATATGGAAATTCTAGAGGAAATGAGAGTAAATTAGTGGCCTATAGCTAAAAGGGGGTACTTCAGCCTGGTGGGAGAGGCTTTAGATTAGGAGGTACCATGAAGATAAACAACCCGTGAAAATGTGGTATAGAATGAAACAATTGCTCTAGTGAGACATCATACCTCCTAACTATGAGTGGATCCTTTTTTAGCAATACCAAAGGTATTGTTAAGGGCAGAGAACTATACATAAGTATAATGCAAAATTTATGCAATTAATAAAGAGGAATGACTTGAGGAAGAGTGATGATTAGTAGGTGGCCAGATATTTAGATGGTTTAAAACTGCAAATTAGGGACAAGATTGGGGTACATGTTCTACATACATTGAATAAGGCTAAGAACATGGCCTGTAGGGCCGAATTGATGATGTAGGAAAAGAGTACCAAATTTGATGGTGGAAATAAGAGGTTTGAGTAGTCCTGTAGTTAAGAAGAGTAGACCCACATTTGAATTGCTAAGGGTAGTTACTGAAAAGAAAGAAGAAAGAGCCACAAGCAAGAAGCCAATTGAAACAAAGGAAACACAAAGATGGCACTATCTGCATGCAAAGCTGCTATTAGGAAAGTTTTACCATTGCAAGAAACCTGGGCATCGATCCAATGAATGTCCCAATAGAAAAGTAGTTAATATAGTGGAGAGAGATGAGGAAGATTAGATTAATTGGGAACCTAATGGGGGTGATTAGTACTGCAAGGAGGAGGATGAATATGACGAGTAGGCTTATTTAATTAGCAAATTAATGTTAGCACTAAAGTGAGAGAAGTAGACTTAGTGATATCAGTTGTTCCATGCTGGATGTACAATTAAGGGGAGGATCTTTGAATTGATAGTGGATAGTGGTAGCTATGAAAATATTATAAGTAGGGAGGTTGTACAAGCATTGCATTTACCAATAGAGAGACATCTCAATCCATATAACATTGGATAAACTAAGGCAACAAAGAAAATTGAGGTTAAAGAGTGTTACAAAGTACCTTTTTTCCATTAGTAAATATTAGGATAAGGTACATTGTGATATAGTGGATATAGATGCCTGTCACTTACTGTTTGGTAGACCTTGGCAATATGATGTTAACGCCCAGCATATAGGTAGGGAGACTGTATACAAGTTGGAGAAGGATGGGGTGAAATTTACTCTTTCACCTTTGAAATTAGTAAATGGTCCTAAACTTTCTAAGGTGGAGGGGCATTCATTCCTCATAATCAAGCAATAGAAAAAAGAGATGGATGATCCTATAAAGGATTCCAAAACTATACAACACTAAGTGTGAGGCAGGTAGAGCCGAGAATACGGGCCAAATAGGCCGGCCCGCCCCGACCCACACCGACCCATGGGTCATCGCGAGCTAGCCCATAGTAGCCCGCAAGACTTGTAGGTTACCAAAATTGGCCCGCCTCGCCTCGCCTTGCCCCGCGGGCTAATGCGGGCTGGCTCGCGATGACTAGAAAAAAAAAAAAATTTTTAGAGATTTAGAGTGCATTATGTAGGAGTTAGACATGCTAGATGAAATTTTTTGTTTTTTTTTTAGGTAAAACTTTTTTTTCTTTGCAAGTATAATTTATATTACATATATTAGGGAAAAAACTGTTGAAAATTGTTTAAATTAGTATTTCTCAATTCCCACATCTAAATAAACTAGGTACATTACAAATTTGCAAATTGCAATTGCTCAATTTTTCCATTCACTTTCTTTATACAACTTCAATTTATACGTACTTACTCTTAAATCTCATTCTCATATAATAGAAAAGAAAACGACCTAAAATGATAATTAAGTAATTATAGCAATTATCATAAAGTACTTTTCACTAATTATATAGGAAAACAAAGACAATAATAAAGGAGATAAAATCACATACATAAATCAATCATCACTATCATCATCATCAATAACTAAATTAGAGTCTCCCTTTGATGAAATAGTCCCACTCTCATTGTCTTCTTCTTGATCTACAATTTATGACATTACACATATAATTAAATTAGACAATAAATGCTTGAAACAATACATTAAAAGAAAATATTACCAACAGAACAAAAATAAAGTACCTTCACATGCAAATCCTTGTAACCAATTTTGTGTACAAATTAGAGCTTCTACATTAGCTGGAAGTATAGAACTACGATACTTATTAAGTACACGAGCGCCGATACTGAAAGCTAACTCTGACGCTATAGTAGTAATTGGAATGCTAAGCACATCGGAGGCCATGATAGATAAATCAGGATATCTCTGGCTTTGACTCTTCCAATGTTGTAACACATCCAATTCTAAGTAGAAATCCATATCCATTACTGGCTCATCTAGATAAATATCCAAAGAAGATTTACCACAACTTTGTACTTCTACTTGATGGTATCGAAATTCCTACACTATTAAGGAAAAAATTAATTAAATATTGATATATATTACTAAAAAAAATATAATTGAGAAAATAAAAAAATTATTAAACTTACCACCAATGTAGCAAAATCAATTTCCAAGCCCTTCCTTTTACTGCTACTACCTCTAAATGTGTCTTGTTCCTGAGAAGATGATCCAACCTGATGGCTTCTAGTTCTAGATATGTGATCCATTTTGCTCTTCTCATATTCTTCATAGAGTTTATATAACTTGCTCTTTATGTGAGTCCACTTCTCTTCACAAGTGAGGGGATTAAGTTTATTAAAATAGAAGTTAAAAAATTCAAACTTCATTCGAGGATCAAAGATTGCTCCAAGTGCAAGGATAACACTATAATCACTCTAATACTTATCGAACTTCTATTTCATTCTAATAGACATCTCCCTTATGACATGATCTTCACCACTTAAATTTTCATTCAATAAACATTCAATCCTCCATACTTGCAAAATGACCTTAACATCAAATTAGGGACACTATGAAACAGGCTCAGAAACTTGCATATCTTTTTCGCTCTTTCCCACTCATCAATGGTTGGACAATATTTATAATGGCGATCATTTAATTGAAAGCAAGAAAAAGCACGTCGATACTTGAGTGCGCTATGAAGCATAAGATAAGTGGAATTCCATTTAGTAGTTACATCCAAGCGTAAACTAAGATTCGTATCAATGTTGCCAACCTGTTCAACACACTCCAAAAAGTGTTTCATTCTACTCTCAAAGCCCTTCACATATTTGACATTTTCCCTTACTTTATGTAATACTTCACTACTTACAGTCAATCCTTCTTTAACGATCAAATGAAGAATATGAGCACAACATCTAATATGAAAAAACTCATCACCACATAACAAACTGTGATATAAGTTCAATTGCTCTTTTAGAAAATCTTGCATACAATCATTTGTAGATGCATTATCCAATGTAAGGAAGAATATTTTCCTATCTATACCCTAATCCTTCAAAAATTCAAATACTTTTTTTGACAACTCAAACCTTAAGTGAGGAGGGGGCATTTTACAAAAAGCAAGAATTTTATTATTTAATTTCCAATTGTCATTCACATAATGTCCAGTTAAACAAATATATCCCTCACTAGTGGAAGCAATTCATACATCAAAAGTCAAACATACTTTTCCTGGAATTTTTTGCAAAATTTGTTTCAAATTCTTCTTTTAAGTCAAATATAAATTCTAAATATCTGATGTAGCAGCTTTTCTACTAATTAGCTTATAATCAGGATTTTATAGCCTTATTAACTGTGTGATCCTCCTATACTCAACAAATGAAAATGGTAGACCATGTTCAATAATAGCCATAGCCATTACCTCACGAGCAAATTTAGGATCTGGTTTTCTTGATCTTAACTTGCTAGCACGATCAATTATCATACCACCAACATCATTATATCTAGGAATTTGACTCAAATGACACTTTTCTCTATGTCGACATAAAGATGAAGTTCCATGTGAATGTGTTCCAATAGCATATTCCTTCCCACATGCTTTACACTTAGCCCTATTTTTACCATCCTTCCCAATACCAATTTTTGTAAATATTTCCCAAACCTGAAAAGAAGAGCTACCTACTCGAGCCTTCTTACCTACATGTTCTTCAGATTGAGAAGATCTTGGTTGTAGATTATCGTTATGCCCACCGACTTCAAACACATCATCCACATTAATAGGTTCCATTACAGTCTCATTACTTAGAGGATCCATTCTGTAAATATAGAAAATGTTATTAGTAGTAGTACACTTATTTATGAAATATAAATATAGTCACTCCATCCGAGTCCATCCGAGCGTGGAGTGTGAGTGTCTGTCTACTATGCATGTCCGAGTTCGAGTGTGGAGTCAGGAGTGTGAGTGTCTGTTTGCTGTGCCGTGTGCATGTGCCTACTCCTCCTCTCCTCGCCGAAGTCTTTAGCTACTGCGGCCTATTGTCTTGTCAGTCATCAATCGTCACACTCACATTATCACACAACAATTTTTTTTTTTTTTGTTTTTTGCGGGTCAACGGGCCAACCTGCACCGGCGTGAACTTACCCGCCCTACCCTACGAGCTAAAATTTTTTGCCCGCCTCGCAATTTTTTGCGGGCTCCATGGGCTAACCAGCGAATCCGCCCTGCAATTACCAGCTCTAGAGGTAGGTACTACTAGCAAGGATGCGAGTAAAGATAAGGCAAACAGATGTCAAGGATAAAGCAGTAATAGATAAACATTGTATGAAAAAATTATTCTCAGTAGATGATCAAGTGATGATGTTCCTATAAAGAAGAAGGTTTCTAGTGGAAAAGTATAACAAGCTACAACCTAAGAAGTATGACCTGTATCAAATAGTGCATAGGATTAATGATAATACATATGTAGTTGGATTGCCTAATAGTATAGGCATTTCACAAACATTCAATGTGGCAAATATATTTCCGTTTTACCTAGATGATATTCCTTTATATCTAAAGAGAACTCGGGGTCGAGTTCTTCTCAAGTAGGAAAGAATGATGTAGAGTAAGATGCCATGCAAGATGGAGTAATCATAGGAAGACATAGGCCAAAACGCCTTCCTATACGCCCATGTCAAGGGGCATGTTGATAGAGCAACCATAGGAAGATGCAGGCCAACAAGGCCTCCTACATGCCCATGTCAAGGGGCATGTTGATGGACACGTGAACAAGCATGCTCATGCTTGTGGGCATGCCGAGAGTGTCCAAGAGTGAATTTCCATTTAACGTGACACAGTTTCTATATGCCCGTACTAAAGACCATATCGATCCACATTTTAAGGTTTTTATAATATTTTTTCCTTTTTTGTTTTTAGTTAGATCTTATCACATGTTACGAATTGAAAACAAATTTAAGAGAGGGACTTCGTCACTTTCTATTGAGTTTCAAGATTAATCATTGATTAGTCTTGTGTTCATATTAACTCGCTATGTCAGAAAGAATCTATCAAGAGGATGACTTACCTTAGCCATTGATCATCAATGCCATCCAACAGATGCACTAACAATAAAACTTTATAAATATTCAAAGTTTTTACTCATTTGGAAGATTTTAGAAATTAAGACAAACGTCGTAATGTTGTCAAATTTCTTTTATAAAAAATCAAATTGACTTCAAAACAAAGAACACACCATCTCTTTTCAAGAACTGTGGAATTGATACTATATAGCCTATTTACTTGTTATTGATGCATTCGAATTTCCTAAAATTGCCTACTTCTCCTCTTTACCTTTCACTCTTAGTCATCTTTTATATATCATCCTATGGCATTCCTCTAAAGTCACATATAGTGCAAGACATATACAGTAAATATTTGACCATTACAATCAAATCCCTTCACTACGAAAACATATGCAAGCTTGATAAAGTACAGGCTACTATGGGTTAAACTACGTTAAGATTATCATCTATGTATATGTATTTTCTATAAAACAATAGCCCGTTGGACTAGTATCTATATTTTTTTCTTTTTAAAAAAATAATTCACCATGAATGATTTAAGGTTATATATAGAAATATACCGTAGTCTTCTTTACTTATTAATTTTTCTATTTGAATCTTTTACATTCTTTTTAATTTTAATGTGATTTATTTACTTCTTAATTTTCTTCTTTATTTTTAATTTGTATACTTTTTCCACAACGACTTGAAAAGGTCCATTCATTGTGTTCGTTATTGATCTTATTTTATATTACTGAGAACTGATATTAATTCTAAATGTGTCAACTTGTAATAAAAGAAACCCATGTTAAGAGATTTTAACGAAATCATTAACAGACACAGTGGAAGTATTTTTAATGATTTTAAGATGGTGAAGACCTCGGAAGAAAAAAAAGTCAAAAAGTGAGGACACTGTCAGGAAAATTGGCAAAAGTGAAAGAGCCAATAAAACATTTACAGGCAACAACTAAATGAGAAAAGTAATTAAAAGTGAAAGTCCATATTATATCTTTTATCCATAGTTTTAAAATGGTTAGAAGCTGAAGTATCCCAAAAACAGCTCATGTAAGGGAGTCTTAAATTTAAATCTGTTAAATAATTTAGAAATTAATCTCTTATTAATGAAATTTATAAAATCTTCATCTTAAATCTCCATCGAGTGATCTTTTGCGAATCGTTACATGGTAAGTCATCAAGGTGCAGTTGTGGTAGGACGCTCGAGTCTGATGGATCCAATGGCATCTATGTGGGTCCAAGTCTAATACAAAAAAAAAAAGTAACTGAAAAGAGCAGACAAGAAGTGAGTGAAAAGCGGTTTTGAGAGAGTATATTGTGGGCTGCCTGCTGGATTCATGCAGTACAAAACCACTTCTGTCATGGTACTATGAATCCACCGACCAAAACCGCCAATTTTCATACTTTGTACGGATGCTTTTGTTTGGCTAGGGCGGGCTTTTTTTTTCCTTTCTTCCTATTAACTATCGGAATATTGATTAAAATCGTAAATAAGATATAAGGAATAACAAATGAAATAAAACGACACACCTAAGTTTTATATTAAAAAGGAAAAAAAAAAAGATGTGACGGACATTCAATGCCGGATGGGATTTTGGAATGAATTTAAGACAAGTCGTTTATTGATAATTTTTTTTTTTTAAAAAAAAAAGAAGTTTTAAAATTATATAATCAAATTTTTAAAATTAGATTTTTTTTCTTTTTTTTTTAAATTTTCTCTTCAAAATTTCCACCATCACATATTTTTATTATATTATATCACCACATCACAACTTATTTTACTAATTGCCCGATCTGGGATAGAACAAAGTCGGCTTTTCATGCTATTCCTTGTAAATTAATAACTGGTAAATAGGAAAAACAAGACACCGGTGAAGCATTAAAAAGATGGACAATCATCGAAATGATGGAGCAAGTACTTCACTCAAGACTAATTTTTTACCTTATCCAATTTTTTGTTTTTTGTTTTTTTTTTTTTCCTCATAGGACATGATGTGAGGATGTTTCACATGGTACTTAGAGATCTCCGCTGCAAACGTAAGACGACAATATATTACTTGGAACCAGTGGTTAAGACTGCTGGCAATTTGGCCTCCGCTCACCTGATTTAAATTAATATTAAAATCATTGATAAAATTAATCAGCAACAGTTAATCTACTCTAAAATTAAACCATATCCATCCCCATTCGGATTAAATTAGTACCTCACAAGCGCATAAATAAAGTGTGGGCAGAAAATGCATGTTAAAAGTATGTTCGCCCCATATCATAGGGATAAGATATAAGCATGTACATATGTTATCCGTATTCTACTTTTTAGGTATTGAATTTTAAAATTATGAATCGAAGCTTATTTTGTAATATATTGAAATCATCTTAATACTTTTAAAATTTTATAAATTTTTAATTATATTTTAATAATATCAAAATTTCATAAAAAAAAATTCAATATTTCTATAACATTCTATTTGTTCGAACGCATGAAAACACATCCTTCATAAGTTTAAAAAAGTAACCTTACAAAATTTACCCGATATGACATCTTTATTAAAAGTAACATGACAAAATAAAAATAAAAAAAGTATAAACTAAAAATTTTAAGCTGCAATTTAAAGAATATATCAAAATCTATGATATTAGATAGTAATTTCAACAAAGCAACATACCATAACTCTACAAAAAAAAAAATAGAAACAATGTGAACCAAAGAATATAAAAGTCTACCTTGAAAGCACATATAATTTAGCTTAAAGTTTCGACTTTAAAGAGGAACGAACTTGTGGCTAAAAAAATTAAAAAAGAAAAAAAAAGGAAGGAATGAACTAAAATATGTAAATAAAAGTTATAGTTTCAGTTTTTATAAGAAGTTAGTAAGTGTAGTTCTCATATAGAAATTAATGACGAAAAGAAATGATGTAAGAGATGTGGCAAATAACAATAAGGATAGGGTTAATAAAAGGGAAGAAATGAGACAATAGGAGAGAAAATAATAATATAAAAATAAAACAAGAGAGGGAGGTAGAAAAAGGAAGTAAGAAATGGTTTAGGGTTTCTTATGAATGATAAGCTTAAGTTATAATCCATGTGTTTATTTTTTATTTTTTTTAATTTACTTTTCAGTAAAATTCAGAAGATGGACGTATAATATTATTTTATATTTATTATTATTAAATAATTTTTATATGGTGAATATATGGTATTTTAAAACTTATATCCTATATATATTAAAATACGGGTTTCGTGATGATTACAAGATATGGAGACATTGTACTTATATTTTACCTTGTAGGAGTAAGTTTCAAAAAACTTATATTAAGATTTTACTCTATAACCTTTAATATACATTTTGAACCTACGTAATTAAAAAAGATATTATAAGATGTAGGATACAAAAGTAATGTGGACAAATTAGGATTTCAAGTTATAGAGCAATATGATCATCATAAGTATAGAAATCAAAAAATAGAAAAAGAAACATAGAAAGAGACAATCAGAATAAGAAATTAGAATGTAGAAGTCATTCATAAACAATAGTAGTTAGGTTTCGAAAGGGTTAAAAGCTATTGGAAACCAACAAAAAGAGTTGGAAGCTACTTGTTCAAAAGATGATGTTTAGCTTAGAAACTAAACTTTGAAACCTTATAACATTTTTCTTAAAAAGAGTTACAAAACTCATAATATATCAATAAAGATTGACTTAAGTCATCTTTAAACTATTACAAACTGCTTTATTGTATAAGTCCATTTTCAAGGTCTAACTTGTACATTTCATTGCATGCCAAAGTATCAAAAAATCTTCGATTAAAATAGGAAAGTCTATTTTGACTAACTTAGTTTTCTATCATATTTTATTCAATTTCCTTTGTATTTTTAGAGTTTCTACCCTATAAATACATTTATACAATATAACAAAAGATTATCATCGAATATTATTGATAATTATAAATTATTTTTTATCTCGTATTTAGTGTTCATGCTTCACGCTATATCAAAAAGAATTATTTACGCACCCTATTATATTATATGGATTGGTGCACTAAGGTTAAACACATCATAATCTATTAATGATCAATTTATATTCATATCGGACTTACATCAATCATTTCCATGCCTTGCTACGATATTATATTAGTAATTACCACCGTTTCAATAACGGACTAAGTTCATGTGATCATATCATATGGGTCTTATCATATCGGATAGCAAGTTTTTATCTGCCTTTTTATCCTTTTTATGTGTTATATATCTGCGACACGCTGTTCTGATTTTGTTATAGAACGTGTTCTCCGGCCACCGGTTGGCCATGTACAGTTACTAAAGGAATGCACGCAGCATGAGTGTGCACCAAAATATTTGATGAAATAATATGATAGAAGTACAATTACAGGAGGGAAAAAGAAATGACCATATTCTGCATGTTTTAAAAATTGGTTTGCTTTTTAAATCCTAGTTCTTTCAATTTTTATAATGTTTCTATTGAAATCATCTGATTAAATAAATTACAGTACTAAAAGCGTGGAGACAAAAGATAGTGTTCTTTTGCTTAATACATGATGTCAATTAATGAAGGTTGGTATCCCTATTACATTTGTGAAACATTTTACTCGTGGGAGATCTTGCAAATTTCCACAATGAAACAATTAACTAGTGTCGAGGGAATGTTAGAAAAATTAAATTTAATAAATTTGTTCGGTATTTTCTGCTAAACTAACCTACTAGTTTACAAAAGAAACATAATATAGGAACTCGAGTGATTCAAAAGAAAACTAAACTACAAGGTCTCCTAAGAGAACTCACATTAAACTTTACAAAAGGGACTTAGCAGCTCATTTTAGTAGGGAAAATATAAAGGGAGAAGAAACTAAGAAGCATGTCATATCAAGTGGGAATTCACTAAAATAATATAATTTTTTTTAAAAATTATGAAATAAGATATCTAAAAATTTCATTTTAAAAATAAGTTGCGAAATCACAAATCAAATCCGTACCTTTAGCAATTTGCACTGAAGATGTGTGCTTAAAATGTGTCTTCAATACGTATGTATTATGGAATTTTCTTTTTTAATTTAAAAAAATTTATGCAAAATCTCGTAAAGAAAATTATTTTTTTTTTGTTTTAAAAAATTAAAAGTTTACATAAAAAATAATTTTCATAAATTTTAAAATTATAAAAATTTATTTAAAAAAAATTACACCCTTTTATACTTTATCTTATAGTATACAAAAAAAAAAAAAGATAAGAAAAAAAAATTATGCTGATGTGATTTGCTTTTTCAACTTTGAAGAGTCAACTTTTCACTCATGTGCAGTTATAAAGCCTATGATATATAAAAAAGACTTATTTGAGTCTACTATAACTGGAATCAAATACGTTGTCATTTGGTATTTTTATAAAGATCAAACTACTATGTTTTCATAGCCTACTGACTATCAAATTGGAAAAAAAAAAATGACATTCTACTGTATTGAAGACACATTCTGGATACACGCCTTTAGTAGAAATTGCTGAAGACACAGATTGGATCTGTGCCTTCACAACCTATTTTTGAAGTAAATTTTTCAGATACCTTATTTTGCAATTTTTTTTTTAAATTCATTATTTTAGTGGGTTTCCCCATATCAAGTAAGTTTGTTAACCCTAATCATTTATTACTCTTGAAATTAAAATATAAGATTGTAGTAATAGCATTATAAACGTATAAACAAAACAAAGAAATTTTTAATAAAAATATAATCATAAACCTTATGAATTTGTGAACGATAATTAATATTTAGAAACCTAAAGTTACAATTTAATATGAAATGGGAGCAATGAAGACAAGTTGAGATATGTGAGTTACTATTATATGTTGTATGTGTATGTATGAGTAGTAATTAAATGGATTAACAACTATTTGGCTTTAATTTGTTGTTTTGCTTATGGGACACTATTATGGATGGAGGCAATTGTCCAAAATACTAATGGCTAATACAGACTACAAATCTAGTATAAAACGACGAGAGTTTTGGTTAAGATGGGTCTTTTAAACCCTCATGCTATGAGTTGTGTAGATCCTAGTGTGTTGTTTAAGTTAAGATGGTTATGTAGACCTAGTATAGATGAGTTGTATAGACTATAATACACTACTTCTATTAAGATGGGTCGCATAGTCCTTAGTACAGATGCACTGCATACTCCCTAGTACAAACAGGTTGTGTAAGTCCTAGTACATGTTTCTTTTTTATGTTCTATCAAAGTATGAGTAATTGAAAACCTTAAGATACTAAGGTTGTGTTGTATGTTTATGCCTAAATTATTACCATAATAAATATTATTTTTTACATTAGTTATTTATGATATGCATGTAGTATGACAAATGCATGTGGTTGTAGTGATTTTCATACTAAGCATAACCACTTGCCCATGCTTGAGAATTTTCACTAGAAGTAAAGATGATATCCTAACCTTCAAGTTAGGAGTGGGAGCAACATTAGTGTATTATACAATTATGGAAATAAAAATGTGAATTTAGTTATTCTTAGATAATGTGTACTTTAGAAATGTTAAAAGTTGTTACAAACAAAAAGCTTTTTTTTTTTTTTCAATTGGAGTTGATTTTCAAGTGCATAATTGTGGACTCAATAGGATGTTATAAGCTTAACATACTCCTACCATATGTAAAAGTATGTGTGGACTAATCATGTTCCTTAATTTTGGGGCATGACTCATATCTTGATGATATTTAAGCTAAATGACAATAATGATTTTGTATATCTTGCAATACCTATTTGGTGTCTCATGTGAGAAAACAATTCATGAGTGTAGTTATGAATCTAGATATAATAATAACTACTACCTAATTTTCGAAATTACACAAATGAAATAAGCTCTTCAATAGTATATGACAAAAAATAACCTAGAACACTCTATCCAAAATTAATTCAATGGCTGCATTAAAAGCAAGAAATCTAGAAAAAAAAAAAAAAAAGGTAGTGTATTATATAGCCACTTCATCCTATGTTCTTAGCCCACTTAAACAGCTATCCTCATTGATCCATTACTCATGTGCTCTACTCAATATTAGGAGTAGTATTCCCATGTCTAAATTAAATCAAATCACTTTGTCTCTACTTTTTAGCCCACTCTAACATCTACCTTAAGTCAGTCCATGACTCCCATTAGGAGTAGGTGTTTCATGACATACATAACCAAAAGCCAAATAGCATGCTAGCACAGAGAAAGGCTTAATCCAAATTTAATTTTATCCACCACATATGACCATCTACATATAATAAACACCAAGTATAAGCACAACCAACAGCAATTCTAAGGGTGTCGGTATCTCATCCAAAATGTGTTAATCAAGCTTTGAGTTTACTTCCAACTAGGACTGCAAAAATATAAATAAATAAAGGTCAAACCATGAATCAAATTGGACCAAACTATAAATTAAGTTCAAATGGTCTTTTTAAGTTCAAAAAATTATCTTAAGTTGCTATTTATTTATTTGCAATATATCAAAAAAAAAAAAACAATTATATTGATACTACAACTATTTCAGTCTTATTACATAAAATATTAGTAAATAATAACAATCATATTACTTGATATATTTTTCTTACAATTAATATTATGAAAATGAATGTACATTCTTGAATGACTAATTACTTA
Organism: Laguncularia racemosa; assembly: GCA_037954665.1. Taxonomy (NCBI): domain Eukaryota; kingdom Viridiplantae; phylum Streptophyta; class Magnoliopsida; order Myrtales; family Combretaceae; genus Laguncularia; species Laguncularia racemosa. The sequence goes on along the minus strand of JBBMOL010000063.1, from coordinate 2,668,799 downwards.
ATTAATCATATGAAACTAATAATTTTTGTAATATTATTAATGATATAATTTTATAGAATCATTATTGAATAAAAATAAAAATAAAATACTCATATTTATATCACGTACTCTTTTCACTTTACTTGTAATGTTCTATTTAAATATTTTTATGTTATATTTTCATTACTAACAAATTCTTGTTAAGAATTAGAAAGTGTTGTGGGTACACTCAGTTACATATATATATATAAGATGCATACAAGTAATTTTAATTTTAATTTAAATATGATAAATTTAGGCTCCTTCCATCTCATGTTCCTATATTTGCCCTTGAGTTCAAACCGTGAATCAAACTGGACCGAATCCTTTTTTCTAAGTTTAAAAATTTATAAACCGAATCATATAAATAGGTTTGATGTAGAGGGGGAAAGGACCAAATCATACCCACTTCTACTCCCAACTACTCATAATCAAGTATATACTTAGTCAATCACATATTTAAAAAATAGAGAGTTCAATAAACCAATTTGAAAGTTTGTCTAAAATTCAAGAATGGTCTCAATTTAGTTGGTTGAAGTCTAGTTCAGTCGTTTGAACTAAGTTAAGGCATGAAATTTTAGTTCTAATAAGACCTAGCTAACCATTCTATAGTTTAGTTAACCAAACTACCTCAAGGTCAAAACTTTCTTTACCTTGCCTAAACTAGCAAACCATTCTACAACTCTATTGACTAAAAGTTGGATGTTCCAAATTTTTGCTTGAGTTCAAAACTCGAAAGTTTTTTGTTTGATTCATGATGCTTCCATTTGATTTAGAAATTGATTTCCACTTATTTTACTCCTCCCTAAACCTACTTTTATCTTATGCATTCCATTAAACTTACTTCTAACTTATATGTTTCATTAATTTGACTAACCTCATAAAAATCCCATTTTTATCTTATAAACTCATTCAACTCAACAATGTGATCTAGATTTCAACAATTTTGTAATCCATCTCTTAGTTGATTAATATTATGTTATTCTTATCTAGTTAACCCTAAGTTAATCACCTCCTAGTCTTGATTATTAACTTAATCTACTTTATTAATCAAAACAACCTTTAATTATTTTATCTATTTCTAGCTTAATTAGACTTTCTAGGTTGGTTGCATTTAAGCTAGGATTCAAGCCTAAGAAAGCAAAGCATCAAAAGAGGAATGCGATCACAAATCCCCAATTAAGTGAGAGAAGACCTTTCTTTTCAAACTCTCGATTTTAATCGAGCTAAAACCGGAGTAAATTAGTTTAATCTTAAGAATATTAGTTGGAAAGTTGCTTTACTACCTTTGAGTGTTAAATAATCATTTTGTTGTGGTTTCAATGTACACTCTCATTTGCCCTCAGACATGTTTTATTTTATTATCATTATTATTTTTTTTTGGTATTTCATTATTATATTCAATTTGACATCCAAATGAAATATATTCTTAGCCCCTCATATATTTATTTTGGTTTCCCGTTTGTTCATTCGTTAATTGTGTGAGACTTGAGGATTTATGTCAAGTCAAAATGTCGTACACAATTGTTTTCCTAATAACAATTTCTACTAGGAGAAATAATCTTTTGTTTATTCAAATCAAGAATTTCGCATTAACAATTATGATGCATTTTTTTTTTTTTTTGTAGCAGGCTAGATCAAAAATATTCAATAAGTTACTAATAAGTAGTTTTCAATCATTTAATAAAAAATTTCTTAACTAGTGTTAACTTAATATTCTCTATCTTAATCCCACATATCAATATTAATCCTCTTCCACAATCATATGGAATTTTATTCATATGGGTATCATTTTTTTTATTTGATCGTTATTTATACCTTACTAATCATTTTCTATTTTAGTTTGATTTTGATATTACATGATTGTTTAGCAACTTTAAAACGTAATTGTAAAAATCGGAAACTTAGAATTTAGATTGAAAAAAAAAAAAGCTTAATATTGGTGCGACATTCCACTGCTTGGCCTAAATAATATTAGTTATCCATGCTTGGGCTAGTTTGGCAAACTTTCACTCATTGGGAATGTTTTAAGATAAACCAGTCATATCTATTGTCTTAATCGCCTTTGAAGCACTGCTCGTGAATATTTTATTTCATATTTATAACTGAAATCATTTAGTAAATAATCGAAAAAATCAAAATAAAATATATAAATAAAAGGAAATATCTGGACTATCAATCGAGCTCCTAGTGATGGTCTTGGTGATGGTTAAACAATGATCAAGCTAATATAAAAAAACAGAAAGCTCGTTGTATTATGACAAAAGAACCAATATATATATATATGTCATGCAGAGAGTAGTTTAGGAAAACACACTGACACAAAATTCCTTCGAAAATTCCAAGTTTGAGGCCTAGGGTATTTTCACTGGTGTGGACTGGAGTGTAGTTGGGGGGTGTGGGGGAACAAGCCAAATTCTTTCTAATCCAATACAATGAATTTTCTCTATATAAATATGAGCAATGTGGATGCTAAGTCAAAAAGTTTCTTTGCCAGTTCATATAAGAAAATTGTAGATCTCACATCTATGCTTATGGACAATTGCCCTACTCTATATATTTTTCAATCAAACCACTTGGCGCATATGGAAATTTGCGGTTTTTGCTCAACACCTTGGAGAGAGACTAGATACTGGAGAGATTTTTTTTTTTTAATTCTCTTTTATAATATATTAACGTGTATCTTTAGAATATTTATTAATAACAATAATAAATAAATTTTATAATTTTTTTCATATACTTACATTCTAATCAAATATCTAAAATATTTTTTAATGAATGATAAGTTTTTATTTTTATATCTTAAAAATGTCTTTTAAGTCTGGGAGTTTTTTTTTTTTTTTTTCAATAGTATCACCTTCCCTCCTCCTCTCTTACTTACAGGTGAATATTCACGTGGCCATGGCCTGTGGGACGGTTGCTTTGTCCCTTGTTTACATCGAGATGTGTGTTTTTAACTTGATATATATTATGTCGTCTTTAGGCTGGAATCGATTTCTTTTTCCTTTCCCTACCCACCACAAAAAAAAAAAAAAAAAAGCACACTTGCAGGGTTATGTCAGCTGATGACTGCTTTCCTCAGAAAGCTGCATTACAGCCAATAATTAGATTTTAATACAGAGCTTCTATGTTGTGTAAGATTCCAAAATGAAAATTTCATTGGACATGAATGTAGTTCGCCCATAAGCTTATGCCATAAACACTAGTGTTTTAAGACATTCATCCTTTATTATCTTCCGCATACCTTAGTACAATAACAATATAAAAGACATTTTATTAGAATATTAATATTTATATCACTAAATTATAAGAATATTAGTATAAATAACTTATGTTATTTTAGTTATAATTTTTGAAAATATATAAAAAAAAAAGTAATGAATGGATGAATGTTTTAAACAATTATTCCCTCCACAACTAAAACCTCTTCGCGCATAAGGGCAATACTCAAGCAAGAAAACATACTTTGATTCTTTTAGGAGAAAAATCAACCCAAAGCCCGAACTAAGCAAGACCCTCTAACTGCCATTCTTTCTTTAAATCCAAACATAGAATTAGGATTTACACGGGGCTAAATATTGCTATATTAAAATATTAAGCTAAATTCATCGTTTTTAAGTTTAATTTCTTGAGTTAAGTAATAAGATTTAGGGAGTGTAATCAATTATCTATTGGGATAGAAGAACTTACTTGGTGGGCACAAAATAATGATTGTCAAACTAGTCTGTTTACAACCAATCTCTCTTAGGTAAGCTCATGCACTTAAAAGGAAAACTACTAATCTTAAGCATATAATAAGCTCATCTGAGTAACTTCATAATGAGTATATTTCATTTCATCCATCAATCATAAAGGTGATTGAATAAACGTTATTGACCCTAAGAGTTTACAAATATTTAATCATTTCTCTTCAATTGAAATTTTTGCAAAGATTCGAGAAGTAATGTTCTATTATGTAATCTCTACACTTAAAAATCAAACAAGTAATTTAAGTAAACATCGATCGTAATCGCTTAAGATATAAGACAAATGCCCTAAGCTTCCTCAACAGTCATTTGTACATTCCAAATATTAAAATTGTCTATTCCTTCTTTTTATCATTCTCTTTAGGTCATCTTACTAAGTGTCATCTTTATATCACTACTTTAAGGGTAGGTATAGTGCAAAACTCACATGACATACACATGATCACTCAAATTGGAACTCCTCATCTACAAAATTATAATAAAACCTAATACAAGTCTCAAAAGCGTAGCAACCATATCAATTAAACCAATAAAAGATGGAATTGCTAGAATGTGCACAATTAGATGGGGAGTATGAGATGTAATGACAAGATAGATATTGCTAACAATTTTTTTGTATATATTATCTAAAATTGTCTTTGATCAAAAATGTGTTTCAGGGGAATACGATTTCATAAGCCTCATATAAGGAGTTTGGTTATTCTTTCTATCAAGGGAAAGTTATCCAGCTCATGCATATGAGTGCTTAATCATAGGGTACACGAGACTAGACTTAAGAGGAGACTGCATGTGATAGCCATTGGACTACTCTCTTGCCGATTGACTTGAGATCCTCGTGCATCTGATGTTGGGAAAGTCATACTTTAGAATTAGAAGGAAGATTTTTGTTTATAAGTTAAAGTTATATGGTCTTTCAATGTAGCTTGAAACATAAAGACAATGGAAATGAGTCAAAGTAGAATCCATCGCTCACTAAGAAAGGAAATTAACGTCTATATGACCTCATGGCTAGAATAAACGTGATGCATTGATTTTACGTCCACAAGAAGTGTCGATTTTTATTGTTCTAAGTCGTCTAAGTAAAAAAATAAAAATAAAAATAAAAAATTCGATTCGACAATATCAAGACTATCCTTGAATTGAATTGATATGTCTAAAGAAAAGATTGAATTATGCAATAATTAAGTCATAGATATATTTCTTCATGGAAAACCAATTTCCTTTACATTGGGTAGCTAACTTTATTACTAGATGGTTCACTTTAAAGAATAGAGTATTGGATTTGCACGTGGGAACCTAAAGGATCGCATACTTAAGCACATTATGAAAATCATTCTTGACGGGTTTTGCCTTTCTCTTCTTGAACTTCAACTCATTTGCAACTCTTGCCTCACCTATTGCCTTGGATGTAGAATTTTCCTTTTCTTTGTGTTTCCTCTTCTCATTGGACTTACCAACCATAATCACTTGGGACATGAAGCTAGATGAAGAAAAGTAACTAGTTACAAGCTTCTTTTTTGTTGTACAAAGCATGCCTAACAAGACTTTTTATATTCCTTTACCTTAGGCTGCACATTAAAGTTCATCAAAAATCACTACGAGAGTTTTTTTGTTTTAGTGATATTTGTAGATTTTGCAAATGTTACTAATTCCTATATATTTTAGTAATGTTTATTGAATGTCACATAAATATAGTATTATTGATGACAAAAGTCAAAAAATGTAAACATACAATTTGATTTGTCATGTTCTTTAAAAGAAAATGTCACAAAAGAAAAGTCTTAAACTTTCACCTAGAATTGCAAATAAGTCTAACGGTGCACGAACTACTCAAGCTCTATAGTCTAGCTGACTTTAACTTTTGTTTGGCTCGAGCTTGATTTGTAAACGAGCAATGCTTAAACTTAAAATAAAATGTGTTTATTTAAAAGAGTCAAGCACCAACTTCTATTTAAGCTAGCAAGTCCACTCATAAAGTAGCTCATTTATATTGTTGATAAATAGGCTCATTAGCTATTTCATGAGCTTTATATATATAACTTTATATTATATTATATTGTAAACATTTAAATTCAATTCAAAATCAATGATATTTTAAATGAATCGAGCCTAGACAACCATACTTGGAACATGATTATGTTTTTCATGCATATGCTTTCCTCATATTTTGTCATCTATTTTAATTATTATATGAATTTTGAAGTTGCTATTTTGTTTCAACGTTAACATGTGTCTATGGCTTTTAGTATTTTCAATACAATGTATTATTATTACAGGATTAAAACGTCAATTACAAAATTTTAAAAACTATGAGTGGGATGTGACATTTGTTTTTGTGGCATTTATGCGTCACTATTTTAGGAATATTAAGAACGTTTAGATGTTGTAATTTCTTCCTATAGGGCAACAATTAAATGTCCAAAATTTAACAATTTTGGTGATGTTTAAAAAAATGTAATCTACCTATTTGTATTGTATAATAGCATTTGCTAAGCAGCATTGATACGATTTGGTAATATAGTTACTAATAGGTAACGCAGAAATGTTTTATACCATTATACTTGATATATTTATTATAGTTTTTGTGCTGTTTAAATGCTTATCAATGACATTTCAATATTAATAAAATCGGGCGATCTGTGATTTTTGCTTCTCTTATAACGATTGCCTTTTAAAACATTACATATAATTTTTTATGACACTTCTGTAACAACTTGCATGCAAACAAGGTTCTTGAAGTGTCAAAACATTTCATCCTTCATTTTCTTGGTTGATTGTCTTGAGAGAGAGACGGATCTCCCTGTCACTTTAGTGGCCATCCTGCTTTTAGAATTAAGGTGTCATGGAAGCTAGAAGAAAACATTTAATGTCGAATAAATCATTTTTATATTTATTGTAGGCTCACTTCTCAACAAATATTATTATATGATGATATTATTTTAAATAGTTGGTATCATATAAGAGATTTTTCACTTATCAAAAAGCATGCAGAGAGAGTGTGTGTTTGAGTTCGATATTATCTACAACAGTGTGAGTAGAATTTCAGTGTTAAGTTTAATATAATCAAAAAAATTAATTATGTACGCCTTCCACTATTTAGTCGAGTGTGTGAAATGGAAAAGACCGTTAAGACTTAAGAGGTTTCTCCATGTGACCGGATAGATATCCATGATTTGATGGCAAAAAAGCTCGTCTAATAAGTTAACTTGAGGTGTTACCAATTGATAATCTTAGTTCAAGCACATTTTCCCTGAAAACAAGCATGGCCCACTTGCCAATAGAGATGCTAATTTACCAATTTACCAATATCATCATACCACTTGATGATATGAATTTCTCATAAATACATGGTTAATTACTTTGATGATATAGATTTGGCTTAGCACTTTATGTTTAAATTACAAAGCCAAACAGTTGGTTTGGCATTTAGTTTGAAATGACATGAGATAGAAAGCGTCAAATTAGATGATATTGACGTAAATTTTGCGGATCTTAGACCTTGAAATGGGAGGTGAGTTGATTTTTAAAAAGTTAAGTTAGGTACATAATTTTAATAGATTAGTTTTTTAGTATTTGTTGTATGTTCGTGGTTACATGTACTCATATAACAATAGAAATACGGTTTACATCTTTACCATAACAATAATATATATTTTATGTATGTACGTATGTATGTATTTGTGTGTGTGATGATAATATCTATTCCATTAAAACAGGAAGTCTCACCCTATTACCATGAGTTTATATGGACTTTCTGCTTACATACTAGGTTTATGAGTTATATATAATGTGCACGTACAAACATGATCTATGATAATTATGTACATGTTCCCATAGAAGTAAAATTAAAGATATGTCTTATATATTATTCACATAATAATATGTAGTCATGATACGTATATACAAAATTTTATGATATGACATATAATATATATGTGTTTTCTATAATTTAAATTTTATATGTTGTGATATAAAAGTAATACATAATATACTATAGATATCATGCCATTTCAATTGTTTAACCCACTGAGCTTTTGACACTTGGTAAACCAAACTATTAAAATCCTCATTTTAAATATAGATGAATATAGAATCCACGGTTGGTGAGTATATATATTCCCGAATCGATTTCTTTTTGTTTTTTAAACTTAATTTATGAAGGTTATGACAAATATATATCCGTCACCAACTTTCTTAATGAAAATAGATACATTTTTTATTTACAAAAAATTATTGTTTACCAACTGCCTTAATGAAAATAGATACAAATATGTGTGTGTGTAAACTTCAAGCGGAGAACAAAAAATTCAGGACTCGACACGATGACACAACAACAGATGACATTGGGCTCCCCATTTGCATCCGTAACACGTAACAGGAATTAAATATTAGCAACTAGCCCCAAATGGAATATACCAAGAATGTTGTCTTGCCTAGCAAATTGAAACCTTTTAAAATTCTTCATATTCTCGATAAATATCAACTTCCCATTCCTATGAATCCTTTACGCAACTTACACGAGAAACTAGCTGTGATAACAAGGACTTGTGGTATCATCAACTATCGAGTATTAATGTGATCCAAAATCATCTGAGTTATGACAAGATTGATATGTAAAGGATTGACATAGTGACTCAAAGTCTCACATACATATATATATAATATATATCCTGCCTCCCTGAGTATATATATACCGATATATATTAAGATGGTGATAGCAGTTTCTATATATGTATTGTAGACCGCGTGAAGCAACTAAATATGACAAATTCAACTGTATTGGGATTTTGATATGCAGGACGTGGAGAAAAAAAAATAAAAAACCATAGCTAGAATATAGGGACATAAAAAATATAAGGATAACTTACACTAATACTTTCTAAAATCTTTCACAATGATGCACTTTGGAAAATACAATGCTGCATCTCACATCGGTTATTGCAAATTTTAAAAATTGAGGAAGAGCTTGCATAAGTACTTTTTCACTATAGCCTTTTAACCAATTCAGTCAAGAAAAATTCCAAACGTCTATTTAGTCCTTCAAGCATAAAAGGACAACATTTTCATGTTGAATGAACATGGACAAAAATATGAGTTACTGTTGATGGCGTTGTTCCATAGGGGGACACGATTTTGTCGGAATATCGATTTTAATTGCAAAGAATTTAGATTAGGATTTATCAAGCTTTTATTTGGGAAATTTCTGTTTGGTGAAGATTTTGTTAGGGCCTTAGATTTTGATTTCAAAGGGTATATAGGATTAGGTTTTGCTGAGCTTTCATTTGAGGAATTTTAGCGTGTTGCTAGGGTTAGATAAAGGAGGAGTCAGATTGGTTTAGTGAGTCTGAAATCGAGTCACAATCGTATGGATGTATCCTTTGTGTTATAATGTTGGGGTCAAGCTGTTTATTAGCATTTAGGCTGAAATTTATTTAAGTACACCCCTTTGAATATGGGGTAAAGATGGATGATGGTGTAATAAGTTTATTCAATCGTGTATTATCCTTCTTCTTCTTCTTTTTTAACTACATAGTCTCTGAACTAAGCTCTTATACCCCTTAAAAAGTATAGCCATTGAAAATTTCTATCATCAAATGCAGTGCCAAATCAATAATTTGTACAACATATATTTAAGTTTTTTTCTATACTTAATTAGGCAATTTTGGTTGTTTGAATTCAAGCTTGGATAATAAATTGGTATAAATAATCAAGAAATCTATTACATAATAGTAGAATAGTCTTTTACAAAGACATGGACACTTATTTGGCATACTCATAAAGCGACACTATATTATTATGCGGCATTACATTATTACGTGGCATTCTCTCAAAATATGTACAATTAAAAATAGAAATTTATCTTGTTATGTGGCATTTCCTTAAAACATGCACATGGCATTTGACAAATGACGAATTTGAAAAACACGTGTCTCATATTTATCTATCTAAAAGTAGGAGATCATTCAAATGTAAGTATAGACATCATACGACTTGTGATATTAAAGCCTTCGTGGTTTTGAATCTTATAAAAGAGGTTGTAATAGATAAAGTTGAAATGATATAATATAAAAATTTAATTTTAAATTAAATTTAAATATTTAAAAATTGAGTTTGATTAAAAACCCGTCTTAGTTTAGAATATTGAACTTAAGCTCAATCTAAGATAGTCTAACAAGTTTGATCTTAATTTAATTAAGTTTGTTTTGATTTTTTATGAAAATATCTTTTTGTTTAATCAAATAATATTAATCAACAATTCAATTTAAACTTGACTAAAATTTAAAATACACTTGAGTCAAATTAGACATACTAAATAGACAAACTAGATATCACAAAATTCAAGCTTGATTCAATAGACTAATCAAGTCAAGTTTAAACTCAATTTAACTATTATCGAATCAAACTCAAATCAATATTGGGTCAAACTAATAGCACATATATAAGTTTAGCCGACTCACACCCTTCTATTAAGACAAGTAAAATACATGTATTACTACTTTCTTAAGAATTTTTCTAAATGTAAGTGGAAAAAAAATTAATGAGTAGCATTACTAGAATTAGATACTACGCTAGGTAGCATTAGAATCCTCCTTAATTGAGTCAAGTGTAGTCACTTGTATTAATAATTTCTTTGGTGCCAACAAGTAAAGTACATACGTTTAATGTGTATAGTTGAATCTCCTCTTTGAAAAGGTTTTAAATTTGATCACACATAGAACAAAAGTTTCCTTCCAAGAGATGAAAAAATAGATATATCTTTTAAAGGTTCTTCTATTGATCTTGTTATATGAGGTTTAATGTATTTAATATTCATCATTTCTATTTCATCTTTTCCAAGTAACCTTATCTACATTTTTAGCCTTGTTAGAAAAGAGATCCATAGTGTTTAGAATTTATGTAATCATAAATTGAAAGGTAATATATAATCTATATTTTGTCTAACTTTAACGAGCAAAAAGCAAACAATTAAAAAAATAAAAATAAGAAAAAGAACTTTGGGTATAATTTCCTATCAGATCGAGTGAATTTTTATTTTTTTTGAATCTCTTACTCTTTTTATTTTTATTATTTGATTTAATTAAAAATACATATTAATGATAATTTATTAAATCAATTACCACGGCCACGTAAAAGATGGCACATATCAAATCTTGATGAAATATTTAATGGATTTAATTAGAGCACTTGTTGTAATTATTTTGGAAAAATTAAGGATTCGAATAAGGAAATATCGTATATTTAAATAGAAAAAGCAATCAAATACTGAAGATTAATTATATATCTTTCACTAATAAAAAGAAATGAGGAAATATTCTCAATTTTACGGACTTACTTAGTCTAGTGGTTAATTAAAATCCATGCACAAATCAAAACCTTTAATTGAAAAATGTTTTGGGTTTGGTTTTCTATTTTTATAGTATTTCAAATTAAATCCACTGAAAAACCAAAATACCAAATGTTCTATTTAACTGTTTGGTTTTCTGCTCAAATTTCCACCTTAAAGTCCTACATGATTGAACAAGTCTCAAGATATGCCATACAATGAATTTTGATTCTTATTTTTTAGATATTGGTTTCATAGCATTGCTACTTAGGATGTACCCCAAATATCTACTATGGACACAATAAGTCTAAGGTCTCATGATACATTGTAATTTTGTTATTTCACTTAGGATAAACTACATGAATGCACTTTAGAATATTCTTATCTAACATAATAAGTAATTAATTTCCTAAGCTTATCTTAAATTGCTTAGTTAAAGATTTTAAAAAAAAATGGACTCACTTTAGCAATTCCAGAATATCAAATAATGAAAAGCTTAGAATCAAAACATATAGTTGATAAAATTTGAATTTTAATCATTATTAAGCATAGATAAAGATATGGTTCAAAGATCAACTAGCTATAATATATTAATATTCAAACTACTTTTGTTCTAATGGTTAGTTATTAATACAAGAAGCTTTATAATATACAAAAATTATCACATATGATTTGTATAGTATTGTGGATCTATAAATTTCATAATATATAAATATAATTTCATGAATAATCACATAAAGTTATTGGATATATTACTGTTTCTTAATTTCTCCTTCATACCAATATAATGGAGAGCACTATAGGTCCTCATTCCCAACCATCTGGGTTTTTATCACTAATAGATGCATGTTATTGTTATTTTCCTACTTTTAAACCCTAATTTTACTACATTAATTGAACCCCAAAAGACTTGGCCCAGAGAAGGGGCAAAAGAAAAGAAAATAAAAAGACCTAATGGCTTATGGAGTACATTATTTATTACCATGTTACGCGGCTATCGTTACTAGTCAAATCGTAAATCGTAATGCCCACTAAGGCATTGTTCATGCTCTAGATAGACCAGTTTAGAGAGAGAGAGAGATTAACTTTAATAATCATTGGGGAAATATATATATATATAAATAAATAAATGGGAAGATGTTGGTACGCATAGTAACCTGACGGTCTACGACAGATGCTCTCACCTTTTTGGTTGCAGTGGGTCAAACGCTTGTGGACAGAAGCATTTAAAATACTAGGCTTGTCCTGTTGATAAATTCGGTGAAAAGGACGTGGATTAGCCTTGATAGACAAACTACTACTAACTTTTATAGAGATAGAAGAGACACTCAAACACAAAAGATGGTTTGTTTTTCCATAGCCGCAGTACGTACGCGTACGCAGCAGCACAAAAACACCTTTGCACACTTTATCATACTAAATAAACCCTTATTAATTTCATTTTGATGATAAAATGTAAAGAGAATCGTCATATTTATGCACCAGTTTGAATAAATATATAACTTTTCAAAATATTTCATTATATTTACTTCTACATACCTTCAACTGTGATTATCAATATTTTAAATTGGCTAAATTATAAATATACCATATTTATATTTATTTCATGTTTACTTAGATCTCTTATCTCTAAAAACATATATTTTTGAACTCCTAAACCCTAAAGAAGAAGAAAAAAAGAAACTGTATTTAGATCTTAAATGCCTCTTTTGGGGTTAGGATCTAAATGTACTTTTCTTAAAAATTTAAAGGTATCAACACATGATATAAAAAATAAGAAGGTTAAATATACATAAATAAGTATAAGGGGATATACAAACAATTTAATATTTTTTTTAATATTAGGAATGAAGAATATCAACTAAAATAAAAAAATTTCAGTAAATAAATAAATAATTAAATAATAATAAAATTATAATTTGGAATTTACTATGAGATAATTAATATTTGAACAATTAAGGGTTAAAAATTTATACTATATGATTTATACCTTTTAATCAAGCTCACAATACCACAACTTTCATTTGCATGTGATATTAATATTGCTTTTTTTTTATAAAATCAAAGAAATATCTTTTTCAATCTTTATAAAATATGTAGTTAGTAAAAATATTAAAATAAAAAAAGTCAATAAAAATAAACTAGCAAGTACAGACTAGAGAAAATATACCAAGATTTTATATTACTTTCAATCATGTATGGATATTTAAGTATATATTCTCAAAGATAAAATAATTAAGTACATGTGAACTAAACATAAGGAGGTGTATTTGCAATTTTTCCTTTTAAATTTAAGAGCAAATTGCAGATACATCCTTTTATATTTGATTTATATAAACTTAGATTAATCTCAAAATTGATATATAAACTTTTAAATATTTGAAAAAAAAATAATGTTTTTAGACTTGGTGCTACCTTTTGTCTTAGATAAAATAATTTAAAAATTTTTAAGGACACTTTTTTTTGTTAATATTTTAAAGGCAAAATGGTTATTTAAGAAATTAAAAAATACTTTTTTAATGATTTAAAGATTTAAATACTTAATTATAAAGATAAGGAATTAAGTACATGTAAAAGAAATGCAAGTACAATTTACTTTAAATTTAATTGAAATATTTTCACACTAAATAAAGTTAGAAAGTGTTAAGAAAATATATCCCACTTTATAACACCAATAAAATGACAAATGATTAAGAAAAGGGCAGCCTAGTAGTACACCCATTTATATATTAGCATCCCACTTGCCATTTGATGAAGTATTATTAACATCCCACTTCCATCTCTGTTATTCTTATTACTGTTCTAAATCAAATTAGAGAGAATTCAAGAATAAAAAGGAGATTGAGTGGGAGAGAGAGACAGAGAAAGAGAAAGAGATGGAGCTAACCCAACAACATGGGTTCTTGGAGGAGTTATTAGCTGCAAGTAGCAAAAGAGAGAGAGACACTTGGTCAAGTAGTGGTGGGCTTGGAGTGATACATGAGTTTGTTCCTCCTTGCTGGAACAACTGCGTTAGCGCGAACACGATCACGAACACGAACACAAATACCAACACCAACTATTTCAACTACAACTTTGATTGTTATTACTACAATTCGCTTGATGAGAACAACTCAAACTTTCCATCACAACCATCTTTAATTTCCACATCAAACCCCTTGTTAACATCTTCCACTGCACCACAACAGCAAGAGCCTAGTAATTTTGGGACAACAAATTCTTTTACCACTGGTGTTGCTGCTGCTGCTACCATTCAAGAAGTGTTGTACCCTTTTGTGGATGAGTTGGGTTTCACAGTACCTGACCTGGATTCTTCATCATCATACACTACTAGGAATGTCCATCATCAAGATGATTACTACCCATCATCAATGGTGGAAGATGAAGACCAGTTCAGTGGTTTATTATGCAATAACAATGAGCATCAACATCAAGGCGCTGGTGCTGGTGCTGGTGCTGGTGGTCTTGGTGTTGGTGTTGGTGTTGGCGTTGGTGAGAGAATGGGAAGTATTTGCAAAGTGGAGGTAGAGCAAATGGTTGCACAGGACAACGTTAATACTGTTACAAACAACAATAATATCGGCATGGAAGAAGTATGTGGGGAAGGAGGAATAATAGGAGAGAGAAAAGTTAGGCCTAAGAAGCTGGAAGGACAGCCATCAAAGAACTTGATGGCCGAAAGAAGAAGAAGAAAGAGATTAAATGACAGATTGTCCATGCTCAGATCAATTGTCCCCAAGATCAGCAAGGTGATTTGGGTTTTCCTATTCTTTGGGTTCTCTTCTTTTTTTTTTAATATTTTTTTTGGTTGGTATAATTTTTATATTTTTTGCAATCAGACATTTATACTGTATGTCTCTCCTTTTTATTTGGGTTATTTTAAAAATAGAAAAAAAAAAAAGTTTAGTGAGTAATTATTTAATTTTATTTTAATTACTTTGTAATAATGTAGATGGATAGGACTTCAATACTTGGAGACACAATAGATTATATGAAGGAGCTACTGGAAAGAATTAACAAATTGCAAGATGAAGAAGTAGATGTTGGTACCACTGGCACACTCCACTCAGTACACATCTCAAAGGACACCAAGCCAAATGAAACCCTTGTCAGAAATTCTCCAAAGGTTTGTGCTTTCTTTTTCTTTGTATTTTTTTTTTTCACTTTGAAATTTCCTATTAAACACTGCTTTCCTTTTGATATTTTTCTAATTAAAAGTTTCTTATTATTAATTTTATATTTCAATTTATTTTTGCAGTTTGATGTAGAAAGGAGAGACATGAACACCCGTATAGACATATGTTGTGCATCTAAACCGGGCCTACTAGTGTCCACTGTTAACACATTGGAAACATTAGGACTTGAGATTCAACAGTGTGTCATCAGTTGCTTCAATGATTTCTCAATGCGAGCGTCCTGCTCAGAGGTATACATCTTCTCTTCCTTGTTTATATATATATATATATATGTCGGTATTTATCCACCATATATATTAATGAACTGTATATAAATATGTTTCTGAATCGTAGCAAATGGTTTTTATACAATCATCACTGTCATGAAAACTTATATATAATTGCTCACCACTCTCCGTGACATGTTGCTTATGTTGTATAATTTCAGGTAATTGAGGCAAGACCATTAATTACTGCTGAAGATGTAAAGCAAGCATTATTTAGGAATGCAGGTTATGGAGGTAGATGTTTGTAGAAATTTTTAGTAGGAATTTGTTGCAAAAGAAATAATTGCAAGAGATAGAAGCGGTTGTAATGTTTCTTGATTTGCTTATTAAATAAGTGTTATTCTCCATTCATTGCTTCAATCAATTTCTGCCCCTACGGATTGTGTGTTGTCTACTCCTTTTTGGGCTTGGTTTGTTTGTTTTTTTGCTCTAAAATCAATATTAAAAAAATTAGTCTATTCGATTTTTTTTTAATGAATTAAGAATGTCCTTGCAATATATATACATATATAAATTATTGATGATGTGTCGTTTTGCCTCGTCACTCAACCCACAAATTGAATAATAATTGCAATATAAGGACAATATGAAATTGCGATTCCTTATCACTCAATCCTCAGGGAACATGCATAAAAATAAGGAATACGGTGCGCAAGACCACCATCACAAGTATATAAAAAAAAAAAAACAAAGTTAATATAAATTGATTATAACTTCATGATGGTGTGTTTATTAGATTCAAGGCTTGTGCAAAGGAAAGTATAAGGCCAAAGGAGAAAATAATAAAGTATAAGAATTGCGTGTTTGGGAGCATATTACATGTGTATTCTCGTGCATGTTTCGCGTTGGGCCAGGAAAAGAATTTTAACAACTTGGAAATATCATGTTGCGTGCATAAATGAGCAAATGTCTTTTATTGGTCCACTCGATTGCAATTATGGTGGAAAATTCTATGGTTTTCCCTATTGGATCGGATGGAAGATTATTCCCTGTCGAGTTAATCTGTCCGGTTTCCTATCATAAAATAAAGATGTACTTTAAGATGAACTAGTTAAATATGCAAATATATATGTATACATGGTAGATTGGAGGAACTATTTATGCAACAATCGACTTATCAGAAAAGAGAAATATATATATATATCATAGTTATGATTTTTATGGCATAATTACTATTTTTCTACGAAAATGAAATTGTGTTTCCAACTGAAATATATAAGTCGGCAACAACAATTAGAGTTAAGTGTGTGAAAAAAAGGTCAAATAATTTAAAACCATTATGGTATGTTTATTTTGAAATAAAATTATTGTAATCGATGATAGAATATACTAATTTTTTAAAATTTCAAGTTGGTTACATATTCTATAAGATTAACTTTAGTCTTGATCGATTAGATCTTCAAAGTCTTGGAGTCGATAAATTGAATTTTTGAATCCTTAAATATGGAATAAAACAATTTCTTGAACTCAACCAAAAAATATTACAAATTGAATTGTACAAAATTTGATGGGATCCACGAACTCGGTCAAGGTATTTGGTACATGGCACAATCGGCTCCTACCACTTTTCTTAGACCATGACTTAATGGAATTTATGGAAACCCTAAAATTTTATGCCAATTTCTGCATTGAAAGTCCAAGATGGCTGGCCTGGGCCGCTGGCTCACTCAAACAAGAAGACATAGTATACGAAAAAATTAAAAAATAATAATAATTAAAAAAAAAGAGTGGAAATTAATGTTGGAAGTAGCTGAAAAAGTTTGCATCACTTCAGAGCAACCTTGAGATTACCCAAAAGCTGTCATGTGTCATCAACTTTTCTACACTTGTTTTCTCTTCATTCATGTACGTCTCTGAAGAAGCAGTATCTGGACATTAGACCACCTTGATCATTTGCCAATCCTAAAAACCTAACTTTTTAAGGTTTTATAGCATAGGGGGACATCTTTCAACTCTTTAAGGTAGAAAGATCCTAAAAGGTTACTTTTTCTTCTTTTTTTTTAAGGTAAAATTTTTAAAATTACACACAATTTCTACTTTAAAAAAAAAAAATTAGTTATGGAACCCGCTTTATTCATATACTAATTATTTATGTAGATTTTCTTGATATCGATAACTAATTTAGTATATTTAATTAAAAAATATTAAAGTGAATCAACATCTATTTCAAGGAGTTCAAGTAATAACTTTTAAGAAATATAGAAATTCTGTGTATTTTAAAAAAAAATTAGGAAAAATTTGTTTAATTTATCCTTTTTTTTCTTACTTTTTATAGTAGTTTATATATGTATTTTATATTGTGGATCTTATAAATAATATCAATAAATAATAAGGAATTTTTTTTTAATGTTAGGGATAAAGTAATAAAGCTTCTAAATAAGAGAGTTTATTAAGATATCGATATATTATTTAGGAAGTCCAAATAGATCCTTAAGAGTATAGATAGTTTACGGAAAAACCTTTTCTCTCTTTATTTTATTTTTATTTCTCTTTTCTTTTTTTCCTGATTTGTTCTAGGTATAGCATATAAAAAAGATGGGAGTAGGACCAAGTGCTATATATATACATATATATATATTTCCAATTTGAAAACTTTTATGATTTATAAGTGCGACAATGACTCCTTGTCTTATTGCTCGATATAATAATCGACTATAACTCCATACGATTGTAATATCATCATGACTAAAAACCATGTAAATTTAAAAATCATATGTATATTAGCATAGAAAAACCTAGATTACTTATAAAAACTAAAATCAAAATCATGATAAATAATTGCATAAATAGAGAAATATATTACAAATCTTTGCTTCATATTTTTTTTTCCTTCCTTTCCTAATGTGATTTGTTTTAGCATATTGATGTATACAGTGTGATGTGATGAATGTATTGCACACTTGAAAAGTGTTAGGTTTATTAGTACTTAACAAATATTTTTAGCCATATATTTGCAATTTTCTATATAATTAAATATAATACCAGTATGTTATGTATAATAATGAAATTCTAGAAAATATTACAAATAAACCCCAAAGTTGATTGGTTGTGAATAGATCTTCTAGATTTTCAAAGCATACCTTTATCTCCCCATAACCATTTAAAATCTATACATATCCTATAAACTATTGCCACACTCCAACACCATTGTTATCTATTGTTCTTTTTAAAGATACTTTATGGTTTTAGCAAAGGTTGAGGGAATAGGTGTATATATTTAAGAGTTATAATGAGATGATTGCATTGCAAATTTTGGAAGTTTTAAAAATTTATCCATAACAAATCAATACTTTTATGTGTATTTATAATTTTTTTTTCTAAATAAATAGAATACAATTATGTTATGCACCAATAATAAAATTCTAGGGAAATTGTAAAGAGATTCCAAAATTGATCGATATTAACAGCCCTTCTAAACTTTCAAATCATGCTTCCCTCTTTTACGACTTTTAAAAATTTATCGTAAATTTTTGTTAAATTCTACAATCACCATTATTTATAATTCTTTTAACGGTATTCTTGTTTTAGTAACAATAAAGAAAAGTATACATGGTTTTAAAAGTTATAAAAAAATAAATCAATAAATAAATAAAATTATACAGGCATTGCGACCATTTTTCAAACTTTTTAATGTTTCCGTGAATTCATTGAAGTCAAGGAATGATATATCAATTGGGAAGCCTTGGATTTGACGCAAGCATTTCCATTTTTTTTTTCCTTTTATTTTCCTAATAATTGTTGTAATGTAGCATTCATAACACTTAGTACCGCTGTAAGCAGTTTTTAATTGTTTTAATTGTGGGGTTATTACAAGACAGTCACTGGTAGCCGATAATCATTGAAAATAACAAATCTGATATTCTCATAAGAATTGAATTTATTTTACATGTTTTCTATTGCAGTTACCAACCAGCAGGGATCACCAACTACCATTGAAAGCCACTAATTAACATAATTTCTTGAGATTATCGGGTTAACATTTGATAATTGCAAAGATCTAAGAAATGTAAAAAAGAATATACGAAAAACATGAAAACCCTTTTAATCGCCCGAGCCAACCAAACAGCTAAAACAAATGGATAATTCCCCTGGAAATTCAGAATTCAATTTGTAATATCTCAAGGAAACAAAACACAAGAAGCTAAACCTGGTAGCTAATCACCACAAAGTCACACGACTAGCAAGACGCATCATCATTAGTGAAAATTTTGAGAGGCCACAGAGTTAGTAATAGAAATGACTCAAAAGTAGTTGTTCTTGTTAGCATATATCTTCATCGGTATCTTCATTACCTCCGTCAATATAGTCTTTGTCAAAATCTGAAGAACTGCTCGAGGAATTATCCCTCACATGTCTGAGTTGGTTAATGGCATCATTCAGGTTGGAAGCCAAAGCATTTTTGGCAGCTTTGATTGTATCTCTTCCATGACCGAATTGTGCTTCATTTCCTTCTGCAATAGAGGCTTTTCCTTCCTGAGATGATTTTCTTTTTGCTTCTCTGTCATGTAACCGGTCTAAGTACTTTTCATGCAATGACCTGTTCTTGATCTCTTTCAGCACTGATGAGCCATGGAACCTTAAGAGTGGCTTCTCGTGGCCCGAAGAAGACCATTCTCGGAGATTTTGAAGACGCCCTTGTTTTTTCTCTGAATTCTCTGGGATGGAAGTTATAATATCAGACTGGAAGACTTTACCAGAAGGATCAATGGTAGGCTCAAGCACTGAGAACATATCAGCTTGGTAGTTCTCATCCACCACAGAATGCTTTTGTAACAATTGTCTAGCAGTCTTCTGTACTAAATGACCTTTTGGTTTACTATGATTTGGCTTCCTCATCATATTAGTAGTTGATTTAAGCACCTTGCTCGCTGAAAGAGGGGTCTGCTCAATGGGAGATGCTGCTCTTTTGCTCCCCTTAGCTCTTGTTTTAGGTTGAGTTGGGCCTAAATGATCCGAATGAATTTTATCAAAGCACTCCTGTGCTGACTTTCCCGGTATCTGCATCACGTCACAACAATGATTGGTCAACTTAGAGACTAAACAACTTGCATGGAATAAAGTAAAAGCATTGGACTTAGCTCCTAGGACATCAGAACGAAGAGTAACTCGATCATTTGCTGAGATAAACAAATGGAGATTTCTCTCCTGATTGCTACTTCTAAGAGGTGCCGCAGTAATTAATAAACACTAATATATAGTAAGAAATAATCAGAGGCAATTGGCAAGCACATTCATTTCCTGCTCTCAGCATTTTATTCACTCCATCCATTCATCTCTCTTTTCAGCTATCAAATATATCCACTATCTAGGTTCTCTCCAAGGCATGCAACATCAATGTCATGCCTTTTTATAAGTTACCTATTGCTAACCTTCACAAATTTTCAAGCCCCTACCGGATTCTGCTAAATTACAGAATGGTGCTCTGCATAAATCAATTGTGAAGCACTTATTGTAGCAACTTTCTCAGAGAGATCCTGAGTGCTCCAAGAATTTTACTCGGTTACCAACAATCATCTAGTTCATACAGTGACTTGATAAACTATCATTACTCAATTTTTTTATTTTTCTTGATGAATAGAAATTTCATTGATATAGGGAAGAATTTACGACCATCAAAAGATCGGATGGTTTACACAACTACTGTTTAAAACTAAGAATACACAAAAATACTCTCAAACAAAAATAAACGCATCTAGAATGTCAACAAAGCATCAAATAAGCAAAAATCTAGTTGGCTAGAGAACTCGAGTGTGGGAGAGGTTTTCATTGTCACACATTGTTTCGAACTCTCCTTAAGCAGTAGACCACAACAGCAAGGGTTGTTCTCCACAACTGTGTGCATGTATCTGAGGAAGAGACTCTGGCTAACAACAGGCCCACTGTGACACCATGCCAGAGTTATAAGATGGTGGGCATTCTTAGTCTGTTACAAACTGCTTGCTAAACTTGCGAGAAGAATTGGCAATCAAAGTAGAGATGAGAATGATCATCCAAACATTGAAAGCAGAGGTAGCACATAGTTGTAGTAGCGATTTCCCACGCACTAAATTTGTCCAGGGTTTGGAGCTTGCTTTGCCAGGCAAGCCAGAGGCAAAAAGTGTGCCTAGAATTGGAAGATTAGTTCCAAACCACTTGAAATTTGATGAAAGCCAACATAAACATATTGCCCATGAACTAGTAATTGACATAATTCTAGTAGTTACATAGACTTTAGCATATAAACTGTTCACATGAAGAATTGAGGCTTCTGTAACCATTGTCTCACTTACGATCTTTAGACCCAATCAATTTGTTAGCTTTCAAAATAAGGCTACATTAGTAAGCAAAACTTGAATATGATCAGTATATTCAATATGTTAGGAATTGGAGATTGCCTCTCCTAATGCAATAATTATAAAAAAATAGCTAGTAACCAGTACCATCATAGTAAGATGCAATCAATCTAGTCACAGGCAAAAAAAGCACTAAATACAGTGTCCTAAAATCACCTGAGGAAAGAAGTGCAAAAAAAGTGCACAACTGAGTAAAGTGAAGCACAAATAACAATAAATTTATTAAAAATATTTCAATGAACAAAATCATCAACATTCACTTAAAACCATGGCCTCACAAGTCATATGACAACCAACATGTTGATGTAAGACTAACTATTTAAAGAATCCAAATTACTAAACCATCATGTAACAACTCCTAAAGAACATAAACCCTTATTGAGGGTTTATAAGAGACGTAGATAGTGGCGTGTGCTGTGTTAGTGTGTTGTGTGTGGGTGTTGTTGTGCGTCTGTGTGGGTGTTATTATGCTGTGTCAACGTGTTGAGTCATATGTGTGAGCGTTGTTGTGCAATGCGTAGCTGTGTAGTGTGTTGTATTTTATTGTGTTGTTGGTGTTGTCAGTTGTGGGTGTTGTGTTTAGCAGTTCCAGGGGTCATATGAGGGCATTTTAGTAATTGTTGGTTGAAGACTTATATGGGGGGGAAGATATAAATAGTAAGGGATGGGTAAGGGAAGTTAGTTATGGAGAGAGAAAGTTGTTATAGAAAAGAATTGAGAGGATGATTGCTTGCGGGATTCTGATCTTGTTTAGGCAAGCAAACCCTAGGGGAGAAGTGCCAGATTGTGGCATCCTGCTTCTCTACTGTGTATGAAGCCATTCTAGGTATCTTTCTGCTTCTTAGTGCCATACCTAGTTGTTTCAAGTGGTGCCATCCATGGGAAAGGAGTGAAGATGACTAGGATGGAGTCTAGTATGGAATCACTCAAGAAGAATGTTCAAGAGCTAGGAGAGGAGATGAGAGGTAACATTGCGAAATTTCAACATCAGATTGAGACAATTGAAAGGAATTCAAATGCGAGTTATCAAGGATTGGACAAACGAATTTCTAACATTGAATCTATATTACATGATTTGTGGACTGATTGGCAAAAGGAAGTTCGAGCTAAAGAGAAAGTGTCCAGTTCAATTGGAGCTGGCTTGAAGCTCAATTCTGATCAACAATCTCACATGGATCGTGTTGATTGCGTGAAAGTTTTAGAGGCAAATGATGAGCACAGTAGATCAGGTGCAGTGAACATTGTGTTGTTGTCATTTGAAGGGAGCGATCCTATACAGTAGATCATCATGGTTGATCAATACTTTGATGTTCAACGAATTTGAGAGGAAAACAAAACAAAGTTGCTCTCACTTCTACTTGTTTAAGAGGCCGAGCTATCTATTGGTACAAGATGCTCCATAGGAAGTGTCCTCAGCTAGATTGGGATAACATAAAACAAGAGCTACTTACTAGATATGGAGGTTTGTTTTCAAGTAATCCTTTTGAAAGTTTGTTGACTTTGCAGTAGGAATCTACTGTAGCGCAATATGTGGAAGATTTTGAGGCCTTGATAGCTCAAGTTCCAGACATGTCCGAGATGCAGCATATAGGTTATTATCTTGGAGGATTAAAGGAGGAGATTAGGGTGAGAGTGCAGAAATTGAGGGTGAGGGTGCAGAAATTGAGACCTATCACACTTTCAAAGGCTATGGAATAATCTTTAAGCATTGAGCAAGAACTGATGTGTAGGGTAGTTGTGGTCAGGAAAAGTAATGAGGAAGATCAATCAGGTGGTCATAATTTGTTGCACACTTCTATTTATTTCCCTTTTACTTGACTAGTAGTGAATACTTCTCAATTAAGTGTGCCCATTTTTAGTAGTTGGCAATCTCGATCTACAGGAGGCAATGAGCAATTGGCTAGAAGGGGAAGTGTAAGTTGGCGCAGTTCAATGGGTAATGGAAACAACAAATCAATTGTTCCTAGTGGATGTAGAATTAACAAGAATGTCGAGAAGTCAAGTCACAGTGGCTCTTCTATTACCCACCAAAATAATGCAAATAAAGGACCTCGACAGATGGCTTATCACGAGTACTTAGACAAGCGAAGCAAAGGTTTATGTTTTAAGTGTGATCAGCCATCTAGTGCAAGACATAAGTATCCTAATAAGACCCTATGGGTATTGTTGATGGAGGATGAAAGTGAAAATCCGAATGAGGATTGGATAGATGTTGAGAAAAATGATGTACATCATTGTTGTAATTGTCAACTGCAGGTTAACCCGGCCATGGAACTATCTTTATTAGCCTTACATGGATATGATGAACCAAAGACTTTGAAATTTAAAGATGAAGTTCTTGGAACTTACATTTCTATACTTATTGATAGTGGAGCAAGCCACAATTTTATTTCCTTTGCATTAGTTACATCTTTAGCATTGAAAGTGGAGAATACCATGTCATTTTCTATCAAGCTTGGTGATGGGCATAGGGTTTTTTCATGGGAAGTGTGTAGAAATGTGTTGTTGCTTGTAGATGGATATGAAATCTTGGTTGACTACTGTGTAATGGATATAGGAGGATTTGACTTAATTTTGGGAGTTGCTTGGCTCCAAACTTTAAGTGTAATCACAGGATATTAGAGACATATGACATTGAAGTCCTTGTAATAGGAGTGAATGTGTATTGAAAGGCGACCCAACTTTACATAGGTAGGGAATAACTTTAAAGCAATTACACATGATGCATAACTTTGAGTTTGGAGGAGTTTTGATATTGTATGAATTCTTGTGTTTTTTTGCTGATAAGGAAGCTGAATCTATTGAAATTGTTGCTTTATCGCACAAATTTTCTGACATTTTTTATGAAATTAAAGAGTTACCCCCTTCAAGAATCCAAGATCATAAAATAATTCTCAAAGAGGGGGTGGAGCCAATTAATGTTCAACCTTATAGGTATGCTCAAATTCAGAAAGATGAGATTGAGAAATTGGTTTCTGATATGTTGAAGGCTGGCATTATTAGACCAAGTTCAAGTGCATTTTCAAGCCTTGCTATTTTAGTCAAGAAGAAAGATGGATCTTGGCGATTTGTATAGATTATAGAGCTGTGAATGCTGCAATCGTGCCCGATAAGTATCTAATTCCTATTATTGATAAATTTATTGAATGAGTTGTATAGAGCCTCAATGTTCTCTAAGATTGATCTACGTTCAAGATATCACCAAATTCGTATTTCTTCAAATGATATTCCAAAAACAGCATTTAGAACATATCAAGGACATTATGAGTTTTTGGTCATGCCTTTGGCTTGACCAATGCACCTGCTACTTTTCGATCAATAATGAATGATGTGTTCTAACCTTATTTACACAAATTTGTCTTGGTTTTCTTTAATGATATTATAGTTTATAGTTCTTCCTTGGAAGACCATCTTAGACATTTACAATTGGTTCTTGAATTACTTCGATCACATAGCTAGTATGTTAATTAGAAGAAATGCCACTTTGGTAAGTCTTCTGTAGAATATTTAGGTCATGTCATATCCACACATGGAGTTAGCATGGGTCCTTCTAATGTCCAAGCTGTCTTGGATTGGCCAATTCCAAAGTCATTGAAAGGTTTGTGTGGTTTTCTAGGCTTATCTGGGTATTATTACAAGTTTATTAAAGATTATGGAAAGCTTATACGGCCTCTTACTCAACTATTGAAAAAGAATTCTCTCTCTTTGTCTGATGCTGCTACTGCCGCCTTCTGAATACTACAAGCAGCTTTGACTAATGCTTCAATCCTTGCTATGCTTGATTTCTCTCAACCCTTCCTAGCAGAGTATGATGCTTTGAGAAATGGTCTTGGGGCTGTTTTAATGCAAAATCAACACCTCATAGCTTATTGGAGTAAAGCACTCTCTAATAAGACATTAGGGAAGTCGACTTATGAGAGGAAATTGATGGCTTTGGTCTTAGCCATTAATCAGTGGCATCCATATTTGTTGGGCCATTGCTTCACAGTTGTTACGGATCAAAAGATCCTCAAACATCTCTTATCTCATTGGATTACTACTCCCAATCAGCAGCATTCGTTGGCTAAATTATTTGGTTACGACTTTGATATCCTTTACAAGAGCGGTTCTTTGAATAGTGCTGCGGATGCCCTCTTTAGAGAGTTTGAGGAGTTGGACTTAGCAAGCGTTTTGAGTCCAATTTGGATTGATCTCAATGAAATCCGCAAGGACGTGACTGCTGATGAATTTTTGGCCACCAAAATGCAATTGTTGCATGATGGAAAGGATGCTGGACTGCATTTGAATTTGCACAACAATACTTTATATTATAATGATTGCTTGGTTATTCCCATCTCATTCCAAGTCGGTGCCTATGTTTTTACATGAATTCCATTCTTTTCCAGTTGGGGGTCATGCAAGTTATGTTCGGACATATAGACATTTGGCATCTCATTTGTTTTGGTTTGGTATGAGGAAGGATGTTTCTCATTTTGAGGCTACTTGTGCTATTTGCCAATGTCAGAAGGTGCAAAATGTATCTCCAGCTGGTCTACTTTCCCCACTCCTTGTTCCTCAAGCTATATGGGAGAATATTTCTATGGATTTCATCACCGGGCTTCTTAAGTCTAAGGTTTTTGAAGTTATCTTTGTTGTGATTAATCGATTTTCAAAATATGCTCATTTTATACTCATTAAACATCCTTATACAACAAGGTCTATTGCTGAAGTTTTTCTGAAAGTTGTTCATTTACATGGGTTTCCCCATATTATTGTAAGTGATTGAAATCCCCTTTTTGTGAGTAATTTTTTGCAACAATTGTTTATACTTCAAGGCACCAAATTACATTTTAGCACGGCTTATCCAGAAACCGCCGGTCAAATGGAAAATCTTAATTGTAGTCTGTATCTTAGTTGTTTTGCTTGTGACTGTCCCAATACATCGGCTAATTGGATTTCTTGGGCAGAATACTCCTATAATACTTCATATCATTCATCTGCAGGGATGATACCGTTTGAGGTTGTGTATGGCCATGCTCCTCCATCTTTACCTTCATACTTACCAAATGAAGTTGCTCATTGGTCTACTCGAGCTGCTCTTCACTCCTAGGATGATATTTTGTTGAAATTATGTGCTAATCTAGAAAAAGCTCAGCTTCGGATGACTGCCAATACTAATAGCCATCGCTGGGATGTGGAATAACAAGTGGGTGATTGGGTTTTCTTGCGTCTTCGTCCTTCTCTTTCTTCCACAATGGCACTCAAATCTGTTACAAAGTTTCAGCCACAATTTTTCGAGCCTTTTTAAATTGTAGATTGAGTGGGTAAAGTCGCTTACAAGTTGAGATTACCTCCACATAGTTGTTTACATCCGGTTTCCCATGTGTCTCTCCTCAAAAGATCCCATGGTTCCTTTCCTCTTATGCAAGATTTTTCCTCAGATATTTTTAGTGATGAAGTTTCTTTTGCTCGTTATCCTTCTCGAGTGTTGGGCCATCATTATGTAGTTTGTGATAATTTTGAAATTCCTCAAGTTCTTGTTCATTGGGTAGGCTGTTCTTCTGATGAGGATTCTTGGGTTGACATCAATGAGATGATACTCTTTTTTCCAGATTTTGTCCTTGGGGAGAAGGAGAAGGGGGGTATTGTAACAACTCCTAAAGAACATAAACCCTCGTTGAGGGTTTATAAGAGATGTAGATAGTGGTGTATGCTGTGTTGGTGCGTTGTGTGTGGGTGTTGTGCGTCTATGTGGGTGGTGTTATGCTGTGTTGACATGTTGCGTCATATGTGTGAGTGTTGCTGTGCAGTGTGTAACTGTGTAGTGTGTGTTGCATGTTACTGTGTAGTTGGTGCTGTCTGTTGTGGGTATTGTGTTTAGTAGTTTCGGGGGTCGTATGGGGGTATTTTAGTAATTGTTAGTTGAAGACTTATATGGGGGAAAGATATAAATAGTAAGGAATGGGTAAGGGAAGTTAGTTATGGAGAAAGAAAGTTGTTATAGAAAAGAATTGACAGGAGGATTGCTTGCGGGATTCTGACCTTGTTGGGCAAGCAAACCCCAGGGGAGAAGTGCCAGATTATGGCGTCCTACTTCTCTACTACATACGAAGCCATTTCAGGTATATTTCTGCTTCTTAGTGCCATACTGAGTTGTTTCACACAAGTCATATCACAACCACCATGTTGACATAAGACTGACTATTTAAAGAATTCAAATTACTACAACAATATGACTAAAACATTATAGTTATCTTTACAAAATGGAAAATAAAAAATAAGATATTAATGGGTTTTAATCACCCATCATCATCACTTTCATTGCCCCTACTCCCATATTCATCAATATCTTCTTCCATATCATCACGCATAGTTTCAAAAACCTCATCCTAATAAATTTTCCACCTGATGACCCCCTAAACCTTCTGTTTCATTTTTCCCTTCTTCCTAATCTCAACATATTCCAGCCTCTGCTACAGGATCCTGTATAAGATCTAGTTAAAGGTCCATTTGGACCGTCCTCTAGAACTAATGATGGTTTAAGTGATTTTGTGTCATGCTTTCCTATGGTTGCTGTTAGTTTCAAGCTCGCTGAGAGAGAACCTGATGACCTCTGGTTGAAGAACCAATTATTGATAGGGATAAAAACTGAACATATATTTCTTATGGAGCCTGGACTACTTAAATTACAAACATAGTTAGACAGTGGGATAACTGTCAACAATTTAAATATATATAAATATATACATTTGCCTTCCACTATCTTACATGACCTGTCAGCTCCTTACATGTCCACATGTCTGGACACAGGACACTTACCCAACCGCAACTCTAGACATAACTGTGACAAAATACTGCACATCCTATGCACCAAACTAACACATCAACTAAGAAATTATGATCGACAAAAATGACACTCCTACAAAACATACACCAATACACATGACAAACAAACAACAATTCATAAAGAAATAGTATACTAAGGACTCTTCTTCTTCTTGTGCATATAGACTTTTTCATATGGAATAACTCGTCCATGTGCACTTGAGCTTGTCTCATGCGTAACAGCCTCATTGTTGCAATAGTATCCATTTGCCCCACTTCTTCAATGCCATGGAACTAATCCATTGCCTTTGCCTTTCCCACCTTTCCCCTCATCTTTGTCCCATCAGTTTTAATGACATCTTAAAAGTCATCAAAGTTGGCATACTATCATAATGCTCTGTGACTTTTCTATTCATTCATAAAATCCTCTTTAACTCTTTTCTCGCTTTAGGAGGACACTTCAACATTCTGTTGTGTTTCTATTATTCCCTACTTGGTGTTGTTTAGCGCTATAAATTCCCCCTTTGAGGACTTTAGACAAAACATGCAAGTTGATAAATTTGTGTCACTAGATCAATTTGCTTGCATGGTTGGCCAACGACACAAATTCAGCTAATGATTGCAATCTGCAGAATTCAGTTGTCTAAATTATGAAATACTGCATAATGATAACTGAGATGTGTGATTGTTTCACATCCATTTCCCAGACTTTGTCCTTGAGGACAAGGACATTTTACCCAGGAAGCAATTAATATGATGCATAAGAAAGGGGCTTCAAATACACCACTCAAAGTGTATCAACGAAGAGGGGAAAAATAAAATAATAACCCTTAATAATACAATAGCATACTATATAGTAGATATTAGATATTAGACGTAGTAAGAGGAGTATACATATGAATAAGAGTAAGAAGGGCAATAGCTGACACGAGTTAGTGGATGAGGAGAGAAAGATAGTAGCTGACGTGGTTAGTGGACGAGGAGAGAGAGGTAATGGCTGACGTGGATAAGCAGGGAGCAGAGGGTAACAAAATTGAAACAGAATTGGTGAGGACCACAAGTTCACATGGAAGAGGGGAAGGGTGAGAATAAAAGGAAGAAGGAAAGGAGTGAAGGGCAGAGTGTAAACACTGGTTAGCTAGCTGTTGCGAAGGACTAGAGCTCCGGCTGAGCATGAGCTCAAGTATTCCTGTTCTACTCTCTCGTTCGTGTTTAATATTTTCTTTCCTCTGTTAAGTGTGTCCTAGTACTCGTGGTAGTATAGTCATGCTTTGATCACTTGATAACTACTGGGCTCTTATCACCAAGTAACATATTTCTAAGCATATGCATGTGTTAGACATTAAATATATTTAGTAGTTGTGATGACCAAGATCTGAACTACAATGACAATTAGATGTCCTTCAAAAGTAAAGATTGGTACCTGAGCTTTTCCACAAAAATCCGGCTATCAATTGAGAAGCTAACACCACAAAGGTACTTCCCAATTAGGGTTTCTAGGTTCCCCAAAAGCCAGAGCAATTCCAAAATCCCCTCTCGGAAGTTTCCATTCCTCCCCCCTAACTGTTTTTCCCACTAGCAATTTATATTTCCCCTTAACTAAAAACAACTCCCTACAATTACCAAGCTACCCTTACACCAATACAAAAAACTTCTTTCACCCACAACCACATAGAGTCCACCCAACTCCACACAAGAAACCCATACAACGCTTACATGACAATTCACAAGGTACATAAACTCTTGCTCCACATTCAGCTCTTGAGGAAATACATTGCTCTTAGGAGGAATTCCTTCATTTCGATAACTCCTATAAGAACTAATTCCCACATCTGAAGAGGATAAGAAAATGCCATGCATAAACTCTTGTTCCACATTCATCGACATCTCCACAGCCTCCGCCACTGATATTGGACCCAAAGTCTGAACTCTGAATTGATATCATCTTGCAACCCACCCAAAAAATAGCCTAAAGCTAGTAACTTGTCATATCTAGGACTTGGTAAGCTAAAGCTTCAAATTCATCCAAATATCGAGCCACTGCTGACACCTATCTTAGTGTAGAAAGTCTCTCAAATGGATTATTTTAAATTCGCCACCATCACAAATGAAGTTCTTGTTTCATGGTGTCCCAATCCAATTTTGGAATTCTTCCTTTTAACATCTTTAAGCAATAAATTATTTTTGCCCTCATATTCACGGACATTGCTGCCACTTTCTGATTCTCTTTCGTATTATGTACTTCAAAATTTTGCTCAGCTAAAGTTATCCAATACATCAGATCTATGCCTTCAAAAACAGGCAAAGTGGCATTATTAGCCTTGATACAAATCTCTTCATCAACTTTAAAATTCCCAAACTCATGTTCACATTGACTTTTGTCTATCACTCCACAAGTCATGTAATAGTCTCCAAATTCAACATCCTCTTCTCTAAATCCAACGAACTAGAATTTGTTGAATTAGATTTCTTTTCCACCATAGAATGTTGATCTTGTAACTCGTTCATAGTTCATCTTAATTCTTCTCCCATTCCGACACATTTTTTTCCACTGATTCAACCCTAGATTCCATCCTAGTCATCGTCTTATGGTGATTTTCCAACAAACAGTACTAATTGTGACAACTAGGATTTGAACTACAATGACAATTAGATGTTCGTCAAAAGTAAAGTTTAGTACCTTAGCTTTTCCACAGAAATCCAGCTATCAATTGAGAAGCTAACACCACCAAGGTACTTCCCAATTAGGATTTCCAAGTTTCCCAAAAGCCAAAGCAATTCCTAAATCTCCTCCTAGAAGTTTCCATTCCTCCTCCCTAACTGTTTTTCCCGCCAACAATTTATATTTCCCCTTAACTAAAAACATCTCCCTATATTTACCAAACTACCCTTACACCAATACAAAAAACTACTTTCACCCACAACCACACATAGTCCACCCAACTCAACACAAACAACCCTTACAACGCTTACACGACAATTCACAAGGTACACAAACTACAACACCAATCAACACGTGCTACTAATACAACACACTATACAACTCATAACACACACAACACACTCCTACTAATATTATATAACAAAACACAATCCTCAATTCTTGGAAGAAGAGAGCAAACACCTCTTATAGACCTTTAATAAAGGCCTATGAAGTTTTGGATATGTATTGGTAGTGGTAGTTCTATAGTTAATATTAATATTACATACGTCCAATACTACGTTGCCATGGAATTAGGGCTAAAACAAACATTCAAAGAGCAAACTGCTCCCACATAGAGCTCATAGCTCCTCACTTGCTCTATACTAGAGAAATATGAAAAATGACTGAATACTCTCACTACTACTTGCCCATAGTAATATTATTATTCATTTATTTGTGTACCACATGAACTACTATTACTGAGTATATCTAATATCTAACAGTATGTACCATATATGATATATGTCTTAAATGTTTCACAAGACTTAATTAGCTATAAGGGGAACCTCTTATCTACTATCTGAACAGTGTATCTCAAAGAAATTAATGATTCCACAGGACTATATAGTAACAAATATTAAAAAGTATTCAAGGAATTGCAAATTACCAATTTGGCAACCTTCTTCCAGAAATGGGGTGTTGGCTTTGCAGCTAGATAGGCCCTTTGCAAGGCAGCTTCTTCTTCCTCAGTCCACCCATTGTTGCTGGAATTCAGTACTTCACCCTGAGTTGTCTTCCTCTGGACCTTATTCTCATCACCTCTATAATGCTGAGCTATTGGAAGAGCAAGAACACAACATGTAGCGTTCCTTCCTTCATTCTTGGTATTAATTACTTCACCTTGAATTCTTTTCTTCAGGCCCTTATTCTTATTACCTCCTTCCTCCTCAAATGCTGGAATAGCAGGAACACAACATGTAGTGCCTCTTGCAATTCCAAATGCAATTTTCTCACATTTATCAAGAACTTTGTCATCTGCTTTAACATTTTCAAAACCTCCTTTAACTTCACTCCCAGCATATCTACTTCTTATCTGAGGCACACAGCCACTATTGTTCTCAACATCTTCAACACCAGTCTGCAAATTAGAATTCCTCAACATTTTTATGGTGTTTTGACTCTCATCAATACCACTATTCAATCTTGGAGACCTTCTTGGCACGCTGGCCAATTTCACCAATCCATTGGCACAATTCCCAAGTATTTTTGGAATTTTCTTGGTGCCTTGTACCTTGGTTTTCTCTGAAGAGATATCTTGATTTGAGATGAGAAGATGAGCTGAACCTGCCGCAACTTTTTTCCTCACTCGTAGTTTGACAATGCTTGCATTTTCAGCTTGAGGGGAGTTATTCTGGTGGAGAAACCTTGGTGATCGACGGAAAGTGGTGCATTCGTCAGATATGCTTCTGCCTAACAATCTCGTCTGCATATTTACCAAGTGAGATAATACCAAACCAAGGTCCAAGTTTACACAGGAAACCTATAATTCAACGCAGTCCTAGCAAGACCAGACGCAATTTCAGTTGAATAAACTTGTTATTATTTAGTATTGAACTCAATATCCAAAAAAGTCGCAACTTTCACAAATCTACGCCATTCTACAGAATACATATAACATTCCAATTATTGGTTACATTTATGTTATCAGGGATTCATCAAGCGAAATTCATATTGATCGATTAACTAATAAAAATAATAACAATAATAACGATTCTTATTCACGTTGCATTACCAAATCATAAAATATAGAACACCCAATAATTTATTTTTTTTAATATTTCAAGTTTCATAAAACAGGAGAAAGAAAGGGAATAAACCCATAAAAATAGAAATATCCAGACAAAGAATTGAGCACACAACGGACGTGGGCATTCGTATGAAGCATAGGAATGTGCAATTATACGAACCCTAGATTGACGAAATTGGCGAAAATTGATATTGATATTGACATTGATGAAATGGGCAAAAGCTGCAAATGTGAGCGAACAATGAAACTTACCTTGCGTTTTAGTTGGCTGGGGTTCAATCAAGACTTAGTGGTAGTGGTAGACTGGTACTCGTACTGTACAATACTAGAGAGAAACACAGACGTACAAAGCGGAGGGAAAGCAAAGACTCAAATTGATGTTTCAAAAATATGAGATATGTTGGGCCGGGCATAAAATGGAATTTAGAAGTTGATGAAATTGGGAAGAAAAAGGTTGGAAAATATGACATCTAACAAATTAAAGCCAAGTTTAAAATAAGAAGGGGAAAATTGTATCAAATTTGATTTTATTTTTTTTATGCAATAAGGAAATAGAAATATTCCTTTTTATTTCTTTTTATTTTCTTGCAATATTTTCAAATTCAAAGTAGAAAACATGCTACTTTTTCTTTTGCATTTATCTATATAAAAGTAGAAAACCTCGCAATCATTACACTCATTGATACGAGAACCCCTGAGAACTCCTTTGTGTATTACAGACCATCACAGTAGTGACGCAAAAACCCTCATATTCGATTGGATTCAATACCTAAGACGAACTAGAAATAGGTTTCTCTTAATTGTCGATCTAGAAATTAGGACAAAAGATTTGTCCTAATTCAAAACACTCCACAAGAAAGGTGATCAATTTTCCCTTAAATGTTCTAAAACATGTATTCAAAGCAAGAAAACAAAGAATACCAAAGTTATCTTTTAGATTTCAAAATATTCTAAAAAAAACTACCCTCAATTGCGGTTAAGAGGATATTTATATATCCCTCCCAAAAACCTAATCGACAAAAGAAATTACAAACACGTATTAAAAGAAAGCTGGCAGCATTTATTTTCTACACTAGTGGCCTTCATTTCTCCAACACCAACGGCCTAGTCTAGCGACCTTCAATCTCTAATCTTCAATTTTAATTTGTAACAAGTTGTATTGAATATGAGTTGTCATGGTTCCCAAGCTTTGATATCCTTGAAGTTCTTCACTAATCATCTTCACCAAGCCTTATAGATGAATGCTCAAAGCTTGTTGTATCTTCTTAGCTCGTGATCTTGTGATGGGTCCTTAAGGCATGCTAATCAGACTCGAAATCTCTTAGCTTGCATTCTTACCTCCTTGATCCTCCTAACTTGACATCCCTTGAGCTTGGTTCTCCATAACACTCCCCCTTTCCTCAAGAGGATTCGTCTTTGAATCAAAAATATCGTCTGCATCAAAAGGACTTAGATTAGTAACATTGAATGTAGCACTAATGTTATAATTACCTGGCAAATCCACTTAGTATGCATTGCCATTGATCTTCTCGGTGATCCGAAATGGACCGTCTCCTCTTAGGTTTAATTTAAACTTCTTTTGAAGGGGAAATCTCTCCTTGTGAAAATGCACCCATACCCATTCTCCTAGTTGAAACACCATGGGTCGTCTTCCCTAATTCACGCGAGCTGCTACCTTAGCATTCTAGCTTTCAATCTACTCCTTTACCTACTTGTGTAATTTCCTCACAAAATCTACTTTAGAAGATGCATCAACACTCACAAAATTATTAGGTGGTAATGGTAATAAGTCAATAGGAGTAAGTGGATTAAAGCCATAAACAATTTCAAATGGAGAATAATGAGTATGCTATGTATAGCCGTATTATAAGCAAACTCCACGAATTGTAAACAATCCTCCCACATCCTAATGTTTTTTTCAATGACTGCCCTCAACAAAGTGATCAACGTTCTATTAACTACCTCAGTTTGTAGGTGACAAGTGGTTGAAAACAATAGTTTTGTT
This sequence comes from Laguncularia racemosa, assembly GCA_037954665.1. Taxonomy (NCBI): domain Eukaryota; kingdom Viridiplantae; phylum Streptophyta; class Magnoliopsida; order Myrtales; family Combretaceae; genus Laguncularia; species Laguncularia racemosa. The sequence goes on along the minus strand of JBBMOL010000063.1, from coordinate 2,633,378 downwards.
CCCAACTTTCCTCACAACACTCTCTAAAAATGACTCAAAATTTTAACATCTTTATCACTAACAATGCTTTTAAGCATGCCATGTAAACGCACGACCTCTTTGAAGAATAAATCAGCAAATAGCTTGGCATCATCAGTTTTATGTCAAGAAATAAAATGAGTCATTTTACTGAACCTATTAACCACAAACACATATACTATTGTCGAGTCTAATTTTTTATTTTTCATTCCTAATCCGATCTATACTAGACCCTATGCTCATCTAATGTAGACTCTCGACTTGAGTTAGGAATTTCATTTTACTTTGGAGTCGCCACCCAACTATGGTTGGGAAAGATTGAATTAGGACTAATTGAGCAGATTAATCCTAATTTGGACCACTAGTCAGCGATATTTCCTCTTTTGGTTTTTTGAGAAAGAGGAAATGGAAAATCAGAGTTTCTGGGTTTGGAGGCTGACCTATTAAAACCTTAAAGTTATCACCCTATTCTTCTAAAATCTAAACCTTATCCAAATGTTTTTTATTTTATTTTTGTTGTGTTTTTGAGTAAGTTATTCTAAAAAAAAAATGATTTTTTTATTCTTTTTAGAGTTGCCCCAAATGGGTGCTTACGTACCTACTATTCAGGATCAAACGGGCCGTAGTTCACTTTTCCTGAAAAACTTTAATGTGTTTGTGATTTTTAATTATGAAATTACTTTTGGTTTACATTTTTATCATTTTGGTATTTTTCTGAAAAAATCTAAGCTTAAGCTTGATCATTTGATTTTTCTTGAAATAATAATTTTTAGGAAACAACCAATTTTGGATTTATTTAAGAAAATGATTTTTCTAAGTGATAAAAAATTTATTTCCCTATTTTTCAACTCACCTCTATTATTATAAGTTTTTATTAATTTTTATTAACTTTTATTAATTTCTATTGAAAAAATTTCTCCTATATTATTTATTTACACTAAACTAAAAATCTAAATTTTATCATTTTTTTTTCTAATATATCTTTATCATTTTTTTATTATTTTAGACTTTTATAATTTATAATTATTATAATAATTATTATTATTTTATTATTTATTATTTTTATTATTATTTTCTATTACTCATCCTAAATTAAATCCTAAAAAAATAATAATCTAAATTCTAATATTTTTTTATTTTTGAATTATAAATAACAAAGAGATAAATAAATTCGAAAAAATAAATAAAATAACTAAAAATACAAAAAAATTGAAAAATCTGACTTACCTAGATCCGGGTTAGTGCTCAGGTCGGGTCGGTCGGGTCGAAGTGGGTCTAGTCGAGTCGGGTCGATCGATCACAGCGGTTGGGGGTGCTCATTGACAGCGTTCTGACAACCTTTCAAAGCGGTTAAGGTGTCGTTTCCTTGGTTTTCGGGGGTGGGGAACTTAACCATAGCGGTGGATTTCTCCAAAAACGCCTTCTGGTGGCAGTTCGGTGCTTAATCGACGGTCGCGGCTTGGGAACTCCGGCGAAGCTTCGATTTTCTCTATTTTTCTCACTTCTGATCCGTGATCCTGCTTCCTCCCCTCGATTCCTATTTATAAACGCAAGAAATCGAGCTAGATAAGCTCGGATTTCCCCTCGATTGAGGCAAATTGAATTTCGGTTGAAAAACCCATCTTCGATTTGTGTAAATCCTTCGATTTGTTGCGATTTAATTCCAATTTGATGATGTTTATCCTATTTCAGTTAAAGATTTGTTAGATTTGTGCAAAAAATCGAATCAAAACGGTCGAAATGCGATTTTTCCCCCGCCGGCGACGATCTCAGACGAAGGTTGAAAATGATCACGCGCCTAGCGCGTGCACCCGTTCCAGCCAATCAGCTGCTGACACATGTCCCAGGCGAGGAAAAAAAATTGCAAAACGCGTAATCTGCCTCTCCCACGTTTCAAACCCGTGACCTGACCCCCTCCCGCACGCACAAGACCGTGACTCGGACCAGCTGGGCTAGCCCACTTACTCGATTTTTTTATTTCTGCAATTTGCATATATGCGATGCGATTTTTTATTATTTTTGTATTTTTTGAAATTTAAAAAATTTGTAAAAATTATTTAATCCCTTTTATTACTATTTCTGCAATTATTTTCCAAAATTGATGTATTTTTCCTATTTGTTTTATTTTTTGAATGTTTTTCCTTTTTTTGCTAAATTAGAAAAATATGTAAAAAGAAAAAAGAAAAAATTGATAATTGATTATTAGGGCAAAAATGGGGTATTTACAACTATCATTACCCTTCCTGGTCTTAGGTAACCCAATCACAAAGTCCATAAACAAAACAGTCTAGGGTTCATCAGGAACAAGCAATGGTGTATATAATTCATGCGGCTTCAATCTAGACTTAGCCTGTCTACAGGTAATGCAATGTGCACACACTTTATGTACATCATGCCTCATCTTAAGCTAATCAAAATGATCACATTGCATAATAGGTCTTATTTACCCTAAAATGCCCCATTAATCCTCCTCCATATGCCTCCTTAACTAACAATTCCCTCATGGAATTTATTCCTTTTAAACAGAAATCCATCAGATACATAGAAATCATTTAATCCAGTCCCATTAGTATAAGCAGTATAAATTTCACAAAAATCAGCATCAGTTAGGTATTACTCTTTAATAAACTCAAAACCTAGTAATGAAGTACTAAGTGAGTTAAGTAAAGCATACCTTCTTGAAAACGCACTAGCTACTACATTTTCTTTACCTTGTTTATACTTGATGACATATGAGAACGTCTCAATGAATTCCACCCACTTCGCATGCCTTCTATTCAGCTTATCTTGACTCTTCAAATGTTTCAAGCTCTCATGATCAATGTACACCACAAATTCCTTAAGCTAAAGATAATGCTGCATAGTCTGCAAAGCTCATACTAAGGCATACAGTTCCTTATCATATGTTGGATACTTCAAAGCTGTGCCACTCAATTTCTCACTAAAATACATTAGTGGCCTTTGATCCTACATTAAAATAGCTCCAATTCCTATGCCACTAGCATCACATTTAATTTCAAATGTTTTAGCAAAGTCAAGCAAAGCAAGTAATGGTGCATTACACAATTTATCCTTAAGTTCATTGAAAGTATGTTCTTGTGCATCACCCCAAATAAATCCAACATTTTTTTAACTAATTCATTTAAAGGTACAGTGATGGTGCTAAAACCCCTTATGAATCTCCTATAGAATCCAGCAAGGCCAGGAAAACTCCTCACCTCACTTGCATTCTTAGGTTTAGGCCACTCCCTAATAGCTTTAACCTTCTCCTCATCAACCTCAACTCCTTGATTAGATACTACAAAACCAAGGAAATTAACCTTATTCATGCAAAAACTACACTTCTTAAGGTTAGCATATAAATTTTCCTCTTTAAGTTTTTCTAGTACCAGTCTCACATGCATAATATGATCTACCAAACATTTTGAGTAAATTAAAATATCATCAAAATATACCACAACAAATTTACCCAAATACACTCGTAGTACATGATTCATTAAACGCATAAAAGTGTTGGGTGCATTTTTAAGACCAAATGGCATGACAAGCCACTCATACAAGCCATATTTAGTTTTAAATGCAGTTTTCCATTCATCTCCAACTTTCATGCGAATTTGATAGTATCCAAATTTCAAATCAATTTTTGTAAACAAGTAAGAACCATATAATTCATCTAACATATCATCTAACCGAGGAGTAGGATGACGATACTTTACAGTGATTTTGTTAATGTCTCTCCAGTCTACACACATTCTATAAGTCTTATCCTTCTTTAGCATAAGTATCACAAGTACAAAGTAAGGACTGAGACTTTCCCTCACATACCCTTTAACTAGCAATCCATCTACCTGTTTCTGGATCTCCCTTGCCTTGCTTGAGTTTGTTTGGTATGCTGGTTTATTTGGTATAGTAGCTCCAGGAATGAAGTCTATTTGGTGCTCTATGCCTCTAAGGGGTGGTAATCCACTAGGCATCTCCTCTGGAAACAAGTCTTCAAATTCCTACAACAAATTAGATAAGACACTAGATACAATTGGGTTAAGATCATTAGTTGCCAAACAAGCCCCCTTGTATAAAAGTACAAATATAGGCCTATTGGAATTCAAAGCTTGCCTAACCTCACTTGACTTAGCCATTAAACTCTCATTTTTCTCACTCGTTTTCTCTTCACTCTTTTGAAGTCCAGTCTCTACAACACTCTTTTTACTCTCCTTTTCTTTTCTCTCGGCCCCAATTCTCAATCTTTCCATTCTACATTGCTCCTCATACACTTCCTTTAAGGAAAGTGGTGTCAAGTTTGTCTTTCGCCTATCTTTAGTAAATGAATACCTATTGAGGTACCCATCATGCTTTGTTTTTCTATCAAATTGTCATGGTTTGCCAAGTAATATGTCACTAGCATGTATGGGAATGACATCACAAAGCACTTCATCACTATACTTGCCAATGGTAAATGAAACAAGAACTTGTTTATTTACCTTAACCTCGACACAATCATAAAGCCACTGAAGTTTATATGGTCTAGAATGTGGTTTAGTAGACAAACCCAACCTATTGACCAAAAGTGTACTGACCACATTAGTACAGCTTCCACCATCAACTATCACACTACACATCTTGCTTTTAACATGACATCTAGTATGAAACAGGTTTTCATGTTGCTCCTTACAGCAATCTTCCTTCAACTGGGTATTAAGAGCACACCTAGTTATAGCACATCTCCTCTAATTGGTTCCTCTATGCTCCCTTCACTACAACTCTCCAATTTTAGCATGTCATCATCATCACTTCACCATTCCTCATCACCATAGTTCTTCTATCAGGACAATCCTTGCTAATATGTCCTACCCCCCAGCACTTCCAACATTTAATGTCTCTATTTCTCCCATTTTGTTCCTCAATTTTGGGTTTCTCACTTGATACTACTCCGGTCTTCCCCTTTGTAATATTAGATACAGGTTTACTTCCACTCCTAACACCACTCTTCCTATAACCCTTCCAAGCGGAATTATTATTATTGGAGTAAGATTTGGAAACATACCTAGTCGACCCTTTACCTTGAAGTTGTCTTTCTATTTTGATAGCAAGATGCACCAGGTCTTCTAACTCTATATATTGATATAGTTACACTTTATCAGCTATCTCCTTGTTCAATCCATCCAAAAACCATGCCATAGTGGCCTCTATATCTTCCTGCATATCAACCCTAGTTATAATCATCTCCATCTCCTTGTAGTAGTCTTCTACACTCCAACTACCCTACCTAAGAACTTGAAGACTCTACATTAATTCTCGATGATAATGTCTAGGAACAAATCACTTCCTTATGATAGACTTGAGATCACACCAGTTATCAATAAGATGCTCCAAATTCCTCCTCCTACTTGTCACCAATTGATCCCACCCGGCTATGGCATAATCCTAGAATTGTGTAACTACCAATTTCACTTTCTTCTCTTCACTGCATTGATGGTAGTCAAATATAAGCTTGACTCTCTTTTCCCATTGTAAGTAAGTTTCTAGATTAGATTTGCCCTAAAATTGAGGAATTTTTAGTTTAATACCACCCAAGCTCTTATCTACACAATCATCATTACTCCTGATCCTACCAATGTAAGGATTCTCCTAGGCCCTTTGTAAACACCCCATTTTTGCCCTAGGAATCAATAATTCTCATCAATAATCAATTTTCAATTTTTTCTAATTTTTCCCAATTTTTTTCCTAATTTAGCATAAATAATAAAAATGTTCAAAAAATAAAAATAAATAGGAAAACACCTCAATTTTGAAAAATGATTTTGGAAATAGCAATAATGGATGATAAACAATTTTTACAAATTTTTGAAATTTCAAAAAATACAAAAAAATAAAAAAAATTGCATCGCATATGTACAATTTGCGATGTAAATAAAATCGGGAAATTGGGCCAGCTCAGCTGGTTCGTGCGTGCGCTGGGAACGTGTGGGAGGCTTGGAGGTCGCGAGTTCGAATCTTCCCCGAGCGCTCGATGCAATTTTTTCTTTCTTTTCCCTGGAGCTGCCACGTGGCAGCATGTGATTGGCCGAGGGAAGTCACGCGCGTCGCGCGTGATCGTCTTCTTCGCGAGCCCAGCCGGAGGAAAAAATCCGACAGAAGTCCGACGAAGGCGAAATCGGCCGTTTTCTTTTTAATCTTCTAGATTAAAGTCGAGATAAGGCCAAATCCATCAGATAAACCAAAGGAACACAAGAGATTAACATCAAATCGCCGGGATAAAATCGAATCTAAGAAACGGAAAAATATGGGTTTATCTAAATCGGCCGATTCGAGCTTATCCAAGAGGAGTTCGAGGTGCCTATAAATAGAGGAGAACAGGAGGAAGCCAGAACACGAAGAAACACGAAGAAAAAGTGAGAGAAAGGAGTGAATCGGAGTACGCCGGAGGAACTTGAAGCCGAGACCATCGATCGGAGTTGGAGCAACCGCTAGGAGGCGATCTGGGAGTAAACCGCCACCACCATCGGATTCAGCACCCTCAAGAAGCTAGGATTCGACACTTCACCCGCCGCAAACGACCGCCGGAACGCCGTGAACAAGCCAACCCCGTCGCCGTCTCCGACATATCCGACCCGATCCGATCCGACCCGATTTGACCCGACCGACCCGACCCGCGTAGCGACCCGGATCCAGGTAAGTCGGATTTTCCAGATTTTTTATTATTATTTATTTTGTTTATTTGATTATTCTGAATTTATTTATTTATTATTATTATTTTGTTAGCCATTTATTTATTTGTTTTTACTTTCAATAAATAGGAAAAATGTAGAAATTAGATTTTTCTAGAATTAAGAAAAATGTAAAAAAAAAATAAAATAAAATAAATAAAATATATAAAAAAAAAAGAATAAAAAAATAAAAAAATAGAATAAAATAATAAAAAGATTAGGAAAAATAATAATAAAACTTTAGATTTCAAAATAGGATAGATAATAACTTAGGATAAAATGTTCTAGCATAAAAATTACAAAAATTTATAAAAATCACAAAAACTTATAAAAAATCATAAAAATCATGAAAATTAATAAAAATTCAAAAATTATGAAAATAGAAGAAAAATTAAGTTTTAGCACCTAGAAAAATCTTTTTCTTCAAATAAATCCAAAATTGATGTTTTCCCAAAAAAAAATCATTTTCAAAAATAAAATCAAAGCTTAGGCTTAGAAATTTTTAAAAATTCCAAAGACGTTAAGAACTTAAATCAAAAGAGTTTTCAAAATTAAAATTCACAAACAAATCTAAATTTTTCAGAAAAGCGAACTACGGCTTGTTTGATCCTGAATAGCAGGTACGTAGGCACCCATTCGGGTCAACCCATAAAATAAAGAAAAAATCATTTTCTCAAAATAATTCTCAAACATAATAAAAAGTAACAGAAACACAAATGAAACACATTTCTAAAGATAAACAATTTTGGGAGATTAGGTGGTAACCGTAAAGGTTTTAATAGGTTAGCCTCCGGACTTAGAAGCTCTGGTTTTCCCTTTTCCTCTTTTCACAAAAACGAGAAGAGGAAAGAACGACGACTAGTGGTCCAAATTAAGACTAATCCGCTCCTTTAGTCTTAATTCAATTTTCCCAACAAACAGTTGGGTGGCGACTCCAAAAATTAAACGAAATTCCTAACTCAAGTCGATGATCTAGATTAGATGAGCATAGGGTCTAGTTTAGATCGGATTAGGAATGGGAATTCAAAAATTAGACTCGACAGGATGGCGACTCCGCTGGGGACTCCATACCAGCAGGCTAGCCACCTGAATCTCTTCAAATCTTTATCTTAAAGAAATGTGTTTTTTAATTATTATTCTGTTGCTAACTTTTCAGGGTTTAGTTAGATTTTGTATTTTCTTGTGGGGGTTTCTTGCATACATACATATGCTTGTGTGAGTAGATGCGGTCGAACCCGGACCGTCCTAGCAACCTAAGTCGGGGAGCCATTGTGTAGGTTTCGGGCGAAGTGAGTTGATTCACCGTTCGGGACCGATTAGGCTACCCCACCCTATGCTTCGATATGGCCTGAGATCCATTTCTTCGAGAATGCGGGAGGCCATAGAGCTCGGGAACCAGTTAGAACCCACCTACTTGCATACATGACATCGTAAGAAGGGTCGACAATTGGATGACAATGTAATGGTTTGTTATTTTGTCCTTGGAGTTCAGGACTATTTCCCTGTAACGTTTTCATAGTTCTTGTTGTAACTAGGCTGTTTCCTATTGTAATAGATGGCTAGCAGTGCAGTCAACCGCCTCCTCCGCAAAGAAATTCGGGTGTACAAACCTTTGGACCCAAAATTGGTACTGGACCACTGGTTTACCTTGTATAACCCAGAGGAGCAAGCCTTTATCCAACAAAAGATCGGCCCCGTCCTCTCACTGACTAAGACAAAGGCGAATTTGCCTATGGTCCGGGCCATGCTCCAGTTATGGGAGATCGAGCCCGCAGCTTTCTTCATCGGACCGCATGAGATCACCCCTACCCTGGAGGAGTATACCCAGTTGCTACAGGCTCCAGCACTGACTGATCAGATTTACGCGCCAGACCTTGAGGCCGGGCCAGCTGGTACGTTCAGCAGACTACTGGGCATCCGCAAAACAGTAGTCAACAAAGCCTTGGCAGACTGTAACGGGTATTGCATACGCATGGATGATCTAGAAGCCTGGTTTATTGCCCGAGAAGACAATGGGGATAGAAAGGACATCCTGTGTGGGGACCCTCAGACTTACAGACAAAGTAGGGTGAAGGCTTTCATCTTGGCAGCCTTCGCCACCATACTGTTCCCCACCGGAACTTTCTATATTCACTACCGGGTTGCAGAGCTGGTAACCCAATTCCTGGAGGGAAAATCTTACATCCCGGCTCTACTCGCTGAACAGATCCGAAATCTGAATTTCCTCAAGAAGAAGGGGCATGGGATCCTCCGCTCCAGCATCAACCTTCTGCTGATATGGTTCGTAAGCCACCTCAAATGCTTCGGGCTGAACATGGTCAGGAAAACCCTGGCCCAACAGGTGGATCTGGTGGATTCCTGTATAGAAAAGGTGAAGCTACCCGACGACATTACCAGCTACAGTTGGGTGGATCTACTTAGAAGCCTTAGCGCTAAAGATATCCTATGGACAGCCAGGTGGAGTTGCTGCAATAAAATCATCTTGACTTGCAGTAATTTCCAAGCAGTGCCGTTAATCGGGATAAATGGATGCATCGGATATCACCCCAACTCCGTAGTCCGCCAATTCGGTATCGTCCAAGACATAGTTTATCGGCCCTCACTCGAAACAATCACCTTTGAGTATCAAGATCCGAACATGTTGGTAGCCGAGAAGTTTGCCAAGCTGACAGAGGTCAAAGCACTTTAGGAAGCCAGAATCGAAAGCCCAAACTTAGACCTTGGCGAGTTAGATGGCGAAGTGGGAAAACACCGAGCCACCAGAGAGTTTATAATCCACCAGCTCTACCAGACAGGGAAGAGAGCATATCGGGTTCCACACGTCACCCAACCAAGGCCAGACAAGATAAATCCAGAGACCGAAGTCTACCTGGAGCAGGTCAAGGCCCGAATGGAAGTATACTTTGAAGCTGCAGATTATAAGAAAGACATCTGGAAGGGACGCTTCAAGGAATCCGACCAAAGAAACAAAGCCTTAGAAGCACAATTGGAGAAATGCCAAGACAAGGTCAAGGAGCTAGAAGCTATCATCAATGGGAAATCTGAGCCTCCACAACAGGAAACTAAAAGAGCTAGGAAGTAGAGCGTTATTTGTAGTCTTTTATTTTGATTATTGAACTCTAGAATTGAAGTTTCAATATTACATTGTCAATCAGTTGTCAGCCCTTCTACTTTTAGCATCCGTGTGAGCATCTTGTGTGAGCATCTTGTTTACATATTTATATCCGTATGAGCATCTTGTTTACATATTTACTAAAAAATAAGAACAACCAATAAAAATAAAGAAAGAAAGAAAATTGAAGAGTTACTAACAATAAGAGATCTTTTCAAGATCCTAAAAGTTGCTTATAAATGGTCAGCTTAACCTAAAGCTCATAGTCACTTGCTCTAAATAACCAAAGACCTCTATAACCAACAAAAGACCCCATTAACTTCAAAAGGTCTCCTCGTATCTTGATTTAAGCCTCGAAACGTAAAACGTCCCAACACCCTCCAACCCTAAAAGCTGCACTTGAAGTTTCCTTTCCACCAAAAGTCATCTAAACCAGACACAGATTTTTTAGTACACTTTCAAAGTAGCTATGGTCAATTATCAACGAGGGTATAAAGAAGACTACTCCAAAGCCTTGAGTCTTAAGACCAAATCGCTTGGACACCATGAGAAGTGGAGAACATAGGCAAAGTTAATAAAATGGAAGGGTATCTTGGTTTAAAAGGTTTAAGATGACAAGAGGCAAACCATGTCCCAAACACTAACCTTTAAACACTTGAGAGTTGAGTGTTATTAATGTGAGGTTTTGGACTCATTCCTTAAAGAAGGTCTATCTTGAATTTGATACGTTAAATCAAGATAATGTTAGGCATTCATCTTTGCTACCCTAAACACAATCATCCTTTGATAAACAAGAGTTTCAAAATTGAACCTCACCATCAACCACCCCACGATGGAATACTTGGGAAGATAGAGACATCAATAGTGCTTGCCCTAGTTGCAACAATTCAAAATTTTAGCCATAGATAATTTATTTGAGATGAAGAGAAGTCCACATTCTGAAAAAAAATACACATAAACCATATGAAATGATCACCATTGGGCCCAAAAGAAGAGAAAGAAAAAGAAAAAAGATGGAAAAAGAGAATGAATGAAGAAAAAATGATGAATGAATGAATGAAAGAAAAATAAAGAAAAGAAGAGAAATGAGAAAAGCCTACGAATGTAACTAAACACTTGAAAATACCAGGGCCAAATACGAGAGCAGTTCAAAGATGTACTACCCTTTTTGAAGACTTCTCCAAATAATTGAAAATAACTTATCTTAAGCAAAAATTGCTAGGGCAAGTACTATTCCAGTTCTTTTTCTCAAGATTTCCTGACTTACAAACCCAAGTTGAAATGATGATTCTTTCAAAATAAACCTTAACATACTTTTTTGAAACCAATAACCAAAGAGCCTAAATTGCATTACAAGTATCAAGAAGGCCTAACGGATTGATTAGAGCGTATTACTTACAAGAAAGACCATAATTTTTGGAGTAGAAGTCAAGAGTGACATCTAAGCCGAGAGATTGTAAGGAAGTCCTCTTAGATTAAACCAATTAAAAACAAGATATCCAGTTATAAATGGAATGAGGGAATTTACTCATTGGCATTGTTTAACCTTAAGTACTGATGTTCCCCAAGAAGAAGATATGAGTCTTGATTACAAGAAACCCCTCAAGAGATGATTGATTAAGCTAAGACAACACTTTGTTTCTAGGATTAAACCAAACCCTCTGAGAAAAATGAGGCAAAGAGTAAGTGATTATTGAGCAGTAGGGAATGCTTACCCTTTATTTGTATTTTTAGGAGCTTTGTCAGATTCTTTACTTGTTAGAAATGCTCACTAAAAAAAAGAAACACTTTAATATTTTTCCACATTATCCTTAGGTTTCAAAAGACCATTTTTTTGAAAATTTGCAGAAAAATTTTAGTTATCACTTGTTCAGAAGTCTTAAGTCATCTTGCATTTGATTGTTATTGAAAAAAAATGAATAAGATTCTCACTTAGGATATTCTTCCTTTATTAGGGTAGTCAGCCCAAAAAAAAAGGGGCACTTCCCTAGGTCTCTCAAGGTTAGCCCACAGGGGGCACCTTTTGAGCCATCATTTCCTTTAATAGGGTAGTCAGCTCAAAAAGGGCCACTTCCCTAGGTCTCTCAAGGTTAGCCCACAGGGGGCACCTTTTGAGCCATCATTTCCTTTAATAGGGTAGTCAGCCCAAAAAAAAAAAGGGGCACTTCCCTAGATCTCTCAAGGTTAGCCTGCAAGGGGCACCTTTTGAGCCATCATTTTCATTTAGGTCAGTCAGCTCTTGGAGCACTTTCCTAAAAATTTCCATTCTAGGTTAGGCAGCCCATAGGGGGCCCTTTCCTAAAAAACCTTGTTCTCATGGTCAGCCCATAGGGGGCACCTTTTGAGACAAGTCTAATTCAAGGTTAGGCAGCCCATAGGGGGCCCTTTCCTAAAAAATTTCCATTCTAGGTTAGGCAGCCCATAGGGGGCCCTTTCCTAAAAAATTTCCATTCTAGGTTAGGCAGCCCATAGGGGGCCCTTTCCTAAAACTTTCCATTCTAGGTTAGGCAGCCCATAGGGGGCCCTTTCCTAAAACTTTCCATCCTAGGTTAAGCAGCCCATAGGGGGCCCTTTCCTAAAAATTTCCATCCTAGGTTAGGCAGCCCATAGGGGGCCCTTTCCTAAAACTTTCCATCCTAGGTTAGGCAGCCCATAGGGGGCCCTTTCCTAAAACTTTCCATCCTAGGTTAGGCAGCCCATAGGGGGCCCTTTCCTAAAACTTTCCATCCTAGGTTAGGCAGCCCATAGGGGGCCCTTTCCTAAAACTTTCCATCCTAGGTTAGGCAACCCATAGGGGGCCCTTTCCTAAAAATTTCCATTTTAGGTTAGGCAGCCCATAGGGGGCCCTTTCCTAAAACAATTTCAATTCTAGGTTAGGCAGCCCATAGGGGGCTCTTTCGTAAAAACTTTGTCCTCATGGTCAGCCCATAGGGGGCACCTTTTGAGGCAATTCTTCAATCCAGGTTAGGCAGCCCATAGGGGGCCCTTTCCTAAAACAATTTCAATTCTAGGTTAGGCAGCCCATAGGGGGCCCTTTCCTAAAAACTTTGTCCTCATGGTCAGCCCATAGGAGGCACCTTTTGAGGCAAATTCTCAATCCAGGTTAGGCAGCTCATAGGGGGGCCTTTCCTAAAAACCTTGTCCTCATGGTCAGCCCATAGGGGGCACTTTCTGAGGCAAATTCTTCAATTCAGGTTAGGCAGCCCATAGGGGGCCCTTTCCTAAAAACTTTGTCCTCATGGTCAGCCCATAGGGGGCACCTTTTGAGGCAATTCTTCAATCCAGGTTAGGCAACCCATAGGGGGCCCTTTCCTAAAACAATTTCAATTCTAGGTTAGGCAGCCCATAGGGGGCCCTTTCCTAAAAACTTTGTCCTCATGGTCAGCCCATAGGGGGCATCTTTTGAGGCAATTCTTCAATCCAGGTTAGGCAGCCCATAGGGGGCCCTTTCCTAAAACAATTTCAATTCTAGGTTAGGCAGCCCATAGGGGGCCCTTTCCTAAAAACTTTGTCCTCATGGTCAGCCCATAAGGGGCACTTTTTGAGGCAAATTTCAATTCTAGGTTAGGCAGCCCATAGGGGGCCCTTTCCTAAAAACCTTGTTCTCATGGTCAGCCCATAGGGGGCACTTTTTTAGACAAGTCTAATTCAAGGTTAGGCAGCCCATAGGGGGCCCTTTCCTAAAAAAAAACCTTGTCCTCATGGTCAGCCCATAGGGGGCACTTTCTGAGGCAAATTCTCAATCCTAGGTTAGGCAGCCCATAGGGGGCCCTTTCCTAAAAACCTTGTCCTCATGGTCAGCCCATAGGGGGCACTTTTTGAGGCAAATTTCAATTCTAGGTTAGGCAGCCCATAGGGGGCCCTTTCCTAAAACTTTCTACCTCAAGGTTAGCCCATAGGGGGCACTTTTCGAGGCATTTTATCAAAGGTTAGTCAGCCCATGAGGGGCACTTTCCTAAACCCTCCCGATTAGTCAGCTCTCGGGGCACTTTTCGGTCATATTTCTTTCCAAGGTTGCAAGTCTGATAAGACGCTTCCTATCATCATTTCTCATACATTTCTACTCAAAGCTTGAGATATGTCCTGTCGCCAATTAGTTAGCTCATAAAGCACTTTTTGGAGAAGGAACATTACTTTGAATCATTTGGAACATCTTCAAATTGTAGGATTATCAGCTCTTGGGGCATTTTCCTACCAAAACCTAATTTAGGAGGCCAAAAATGGCGTCTTTTGTTTGTCTTTGTAGTTAAGTTTTTCAAACTTTACTACAAAGAGGGGCAGCTGTAAACACCCCATTTTTGCCCTAGGAATCAATAATTCTCATCAATAATCAATTTTCAATTTTTTCTAATTTTTCCCAATTTTTTCCTAATTTAGCATAAATAATAAAAATGTTCAAAAAATAAAAATAAATAGGAAAACACCTCAATTTTGAAAAATGATTTTGGAAATAGCAATAATGGATGATAAACAATTTTTACAAATTTTTGAAATTTCAAAAAATACAAAAAAAATAAAAAAAATTGCATCGCATATGTACAATTTGCGATGTAAATAAAATCGGGAAATTGGGCCAGCTCAGCTGGTTCGTGCGTGCGCTGGGAACGTGTGGGAGGCTTGGAGGTCGCGAGTTCGAATCTTCCCCCGAGCGCTCGATGCAATTTTTTCTTTCTTTTCCCTGGAGCTGCCACGTGGCAGCATGTGATTGGCCGAGGGAAGTCACGCGCGTCGCGCGTGATCGTCTTCTTCGCGAGCCCAGCCGGAGGAAAAAATCCGACAGAAGTCCGACGAAGGCGAAATCGGCCGTTTTCTTTTTAATCTTCTAGATTAAAGTCGAGATAAGGCCAAATCCATCAGATAAACCAAAGGAACACAAGAGATTAACATCAAATCGCCGGGATAAAATCGAATCTAAGAAACGGAAAAATATGGGTTTATCTAAATCGGCCGATTCGAGCTTATCCAAGAGGAGTTCGAGGTGCCTATAAATAGAGGAGAACAGGAGGAAGCCAGAACACGAAGAAACACGAAGAAAAAGTGAGAGAAAGAGAGAGAAAGGAGTGAATCGGAGTACGCCGGAGGAACTTGAAGCCGAGACCATCGATCGGAGTTGGAGCAACCGCTAGGAGGCGATCTGGGAGTAAACCGCCACCACCATCGGATTCAGCACCCTCAAGAAGCTAGGATTCGACACTTCACCCGCCACAAACGACCGCCGGAACGCCGTGAACAAGCCAACCCCGTCGCCGTCTCCGACATATCCGACCCGATTTGACCCGACCGACCCGACCCGCGTAGCGACCCGGATCCAGGTAAGTCGGATTTTCCAGATTTTTTATTATTATTTATTTTGTTTATTTGATTATTCTGAATTTATTTATTTATTATTATTATTTTGTTAGCCATTTATTTATTTGTTTTTACTTTCAATAAATAGGAAAAATGTAGAAATTAGATTTTTCTAGAATTAAGAAAAATGTAAAAAATAATAATAAAATAAATAAAATATAAAAAAAAAGAATAAAAAAATAAAAAATAGAATAAAATAATAAAAAGATTAGGAAAAATAATAATAAAACTTTAGATTTCAAAATAGGATAGATAATAACTTAGGATAAAATGTTCTAGCATAAAAATTACAAAAATTTATAAAAATCACAAAAACTTATAAAAAATCATAAAAATCATGAAAATTAATAAAAATTCAAAAATTATGAAAATAGAAGAAAAATTAAGTTTTAGCACCTAGAAAAATCTTTTTCTTCAAATAAATCCAAAATTGATGTTTTCCCAAAAAAAATCATTTTCAAAAATAAAATCAAAGCTTAGGCTTAGAAATTTTTAAAAATTCCAAAGACGTTAAGAACTTAAATCAAAAGAGTTTTCAAAATTAAAATTCACAAACAAATCTAAATTTTTCAGAAAAGCGAACTACGGCTTGTTTGATCCTGAATAGCAGGTACGTAGGCACCCATTCGGGTCAACCCATAAAATAAAGAAAAAATCATTTTCTCAAAATAATTCTCAAACATAATAAAAAGTAACAGAAACACAAATGAAACACATTTCTAAAGATAAACAATTTTGGGAGATTAGGTGGTAACCGTAAAGGTTTTAATAGGTTAGCCTCCGGACTTAGAAGCTCTGGTTTTCCCTTTTCCTCTTTTCACAAAAACGAGAAGAGGAAAGAACGACGACTAGTGGTCCAAATTAAGACTAATCCGCTCCTTTAGTCTTAATTCAATTTTCCCAACAAACAGTTGGGTGGCGACTCCAAAAATTAAACGAAATTCCTAACTCAAGTCGAGGATCTAGATTAGATGAGCATAGGGTCTAGTTTAGATCGGATTAGGAATGGGAATTCAAAAATTAGACTCGACACCCTTCCTCTTCCTCTAACTATAACTCGACCTCCTCTTCCACCCCTCGTGATACCAAAAACATCACTAATCTCATCATCTTCCTGTACATCACCATCATCTAAATCCCCTGCATCAACAATTGGAATTGCACGGTTCATAGCCACTCTAATTTCTTCATTGTGATTCGGAGTTCCCCTCTCAACTTCCCTCAGTCTCAAATCCATACGCTCCAACTTTTCATTAATAGCCACTAAAGCATCACTCATTCATCTAAAATACGACTCCTGAACCTCACAATACCTCGCCTCATCAACATTGCTCACATTGTTACTTTCACTATTATTCAACAGTGCTGCAAATAAAAAAACATTAAGAATAAAATAATTTAATCAATCCTCCCAAAAACTCCCTTTCATGTTTGCACTCACAAAAATGGGGATGGTCACTCATGTATCACTCAAACAATTTCACTCACAGGTTCTGTCTTACACTACTAATTGATGAATTCTCTTTATATATATATATATCACAAATTCTTTTCTTCTTCTCTCTTCTTCTTCTTTTTTTAATTCTTTAAACACAAATTAGTAGTTCAGAATACGACTATGAATCGAATCAATGATATGACTTAAACAAAACTAATATTTTTTTTTATGAACACACAATATCAAATCAAACGCAAAAACTAAATCAAGGAAGATATAACCTAATCTAAAGCCAAGGCTCTGATACCAAATGATATGAGAACCCCTAAGAACACACCTGAGAACCCCTTTTGTGTATTACGTACCCTCACAATAGTGACGTAAAAACCCTCATATTCGATTGGATTCAATCCCTAAGATGGACTAGAAATAGGTTTCTTTTAGTTGTCAATCAAGAAATTAGGATAAAGGATTTGTCCTAATTCAGAACACTCCACAAGAAAGGCGATCAATTCTATCTTGAATGTTCTAAAACATGTATTCAAAGCAAGAACACAAAGAATACCAAAGTTGTCTTTTGGATTTCAAAATATTCTAAAAAAACTACCCTCAATTATGGCTAAGAAGGTATTTATATGTCCCTCCCAAAAACCTAATCAACAAAAAAAAAAAAATTACAAACATGTATTAAAAGAAAGTTAGCGGCATTTATTTTCTACACCAGTGGCCTAGGATCTTCAACACCAGCGGCCTTCATTTCTCCAACGCTAGCGGCTTATGGCTTCAACGCCGATGGCTTAGTCCGATGACCTTTAATCTCTAATCTCTAATTTTAATTTGTAACAAGTTGTATTGAACATGAGTTGTCAGGGTCCCCAAGCTTTGATATCCTTGAAGTTCTTCATTGATCATCTTCACCAAGCCTTATAGATAAATGCTCAAAGCTTGTTGTATCTTCTTAGCCCGTGATCCTGTGATTGGTCCTTGAGGCATGCTAATCAAACTCAAAATCTCTTAGCTTGCATCCTTGCCTCCTTGATCCTCCTGACTTGACATCCCTTGAGCTTGGTTCTCCATAACACTCATATAATGATCAGTCATAAGTTGTACAATGACCACCATAACTTGTATATAACTAGCCTACCCTATCCCACAATAGTAATAGGAGTAAGCAAAAAAATTGAATGAATATTGAAGTAATTGAAACAAAAATCCAATTTTTTTTTCATTTTTCAATTCAATTTGGTTCATAGTCTGGTTCAATCTTAGAATATCGGTTGTGATTCAATTTGACTAGATGCATAAAATCGAACTGATAATGTTATTAAAAAAAAAAAAACCTTGGCACATCTCTTTTGCTTAACTAGCCCTACCCACTTCTCTTAGCATCTTATTTCATAACAATCTATATGAACTTCATATAATTTAGCCTTTTTGAGAATTTCCTTAAGGTAGTTAGAGACATGAAGCTATTGACTTTTAAAGCATCCAAAGTAGAAAAGGTGAGAGATATCTTCCTCAAGATGATCTTTACGTTGTTTTTGTTTTCATTATCATGAAACTTCACAAAATATTTGACTAAATAGAGTAGCAATGTAAAACTATTGACTTGTTTATTTGCTTACCCATCCACAGTGTTTTTCACATATTTAAATACTGAGTAGTAAGCTGGTCACATTGGTTTGTATTGTGTAATAATTATGTTAATTGCTTAATCAAGAAAAAATTTGAGATATTTCAATGTATATGTAAAATGTAATACACCAAAGTAATTGTTAATTTATGATAACGATTCGAACCGTGGACCAAATTGAATCGAACCATCTTTTTCTATTTGAGAAAAGTTATGAACTAAACCGTGCGTGATTAGGTTAAACTTGTTACTTTGGTTTAGGGTGGCAAACCATACCAAACCGGATTATATCCACCCCCAATCGGCATATAGTAATAGGTAAGTATCCTATGACATGCATAACTAATATTAACTGGTATTTTGTAGTGTAATTTTGGCCAACTTATTTTAGTCACTATTTTTAATCAAATGACATATACTAACATGCATAAATACATTATAAGCACAAACTAAAAACAATCAAAGGATGCCAATTAGTCACCTAAGATGCATTAATCAAATCTTAAATTGATCCCTAAAGGCTTATGAAAAATATACTTATTAGAGTAAATTGCAAATATACCCCATTATGTGTGCTTCATCTGTATATAACCATTGTATATTTAAAATTATGTATTTAGACCCATAAATATTTTTTTAAAGGTACATTTAAACACTAAAACAAGAATATAGTAGTTAAAATTCACTATTTTTAAATATTTAGGAGTTTAAATTTATGATTTCTAAGGTAAAGAGGTTAATTGCATATGAATAGAGTTAAGAATGTAGGGTAGGTTAGTGGGCTAGCCTGTTTAACCCACTAAAAAATGCAGGTTAGGCTAGCAAATCTCAACCTGCTTGGATTGTAGGCATTTTGGCCTACCTTGCCCAACCTACAAGTTGATGCGAGTCAACCTGCTATAGGTGCGGGTTGGCACTAAAAAAAAGAAGAAGAAGAAGAAGTTGATAAAACCTAAAACTAAATGAAATGATGCCTCTAACAATAGGAAACACAAATGCAAAAAAAAAAAAAAAATCTCTTCATCTCTTCTCCCTCACATCTTGCCTCTTACTTTGAATCTAAACTCTTACTCTCACATCAACAACCAGTAGGTTGTCACCTCACTTCTCTCTCCTCTCAATTTGAACTCTTAGTCTCACGATCCCACAAAAGGTCGTCGTTAGTCTCTTGCACACCATCAATCGCCATCATTACTTCTGGATATCTACATCTCTCTCTTTCTCAACACTTACTTCCCTTTCTTTATTGTCCCCTTTTTTTTTAAATAATAATAATAATGATTGGCAACCTGCTTTGGCCTACTTAACCTATAACCCCACACGAGGTGAGTTGAGACACCATTTGTTACTCACTTTTGATTCAAGTCAATGCAAGTTAGCTCGCATTAACCTACAGGCCAACACAGGTTGAGTTGGGTCGAAGCCAGGCCAACTCATTAAAGCCACATTCTTAGCTTTACATATGAAATAAACATATAGGGATGTATTTGCAATTTACCTTTTTCTTCTTTCTTTTTTTTTTACTTTAAGAAGGAAAATTTACAACTAAAGTAAATATATATATATATAATTAAATAAATAAATGAAAGAAGTAGGATCCATAATTTATTGTGAGATAATTGAGGATTGAGAAATTAAAAGTTAGAACTTGGTATTACACAATTCACATCTTTCAAGAAAGTGGTAAGTTTTACAGGAAAAGGATTTAAATGAAATTGTCCAATAAAAAACTTAAAAGAATTTTCTTCCATTTGTACATAGCATAATTTATTGGAGTCGTTACCAATCTAAGTTAGAAAATAAAATGAGTTAATGTTAATTAAGTATATTAACCTTAACTAGTCATTAGTCTACAATTTTTTCTAAATATAAATATATATATATATATATATATATATATATTAGAAAATATTAACTAGAAAATCTAGACTTGGGAACTTAGCTATCCTATTAGAAGTTAAATGGTTACCATTATTATATTTAAAAAATATATAAATTAAAGGCTTCATATAAATTCCCTTCATTATTATATATGAAAAACTTAACATATTCATGCAGATGGAACACAAGGCAATCAATATAAAAAAAAAGTTATTATTTTTTATTATAATTTTTTTCTTTTTCATTTTTATTTGAAAATAGGATTTAGAAAAATAAAGTTTGTACATTTTTTTATGGTTATTCCATATATGCCTACATACCCGCTAATCGGGATCAAACGGGTATAGTTCTACTTTTTAAAAAACTTTAGTGTATTGGTTGATTTTAATTATGAAAATGAGTCAGGTTTATATTCAATACCATTTTAATTTATTTTTTTTAAATGAAAGACCTTAATTTTTATTTCCTAATTTTGAAAACCCTAATTGACCTACTTTTTGAAAACATCAACTAAGAAATTTTATTTTCTAAAAACCATTGGTTTTTTTTTTCAAGTGACAAAATACCTTTTCCATTTTTTTTTCCTTTTTGAAAACAATATTTTGAATGACAACGAATCATTTAGTATTTTTATTATTGTTTTATTTTAATTTTTATTATTTATTATTTCTTTTTTAAAAAATATTAATCATTAAACTATTTAAGAACCTAATCGATCACAAGCAATAGTTACACCTCAACACTTAGAATTTGTATGATGATTCCTTCCTAACAAAATATTTATCCTTATTATCTACCAAAATTATGAAAGTCCAATGATAATACATCAACCAAATATATCTGATGCAACATAAGTGTACCTATCAAAATTTTAATATAGTGAATTGAATATGGATCTCGTCTCACAAAAATTACGAGTACTAATACTAACCTACATCTTATTATTTAATCGATAAATTATAAAGATTAATTAATCTAAAAACTATAACTAATTATTGTCTACTAAACTAAATACTCAATTGAAAGAAAGAAGAATAAAACATATTGCAATTAACTTTAAGATGGCAAGACAAATATTTAGACTTTGCTTCCTTATGATTTATTATGTGATATCAATAAAAAATATTCAAATTCAACTTTAATTTTATTGATCAAGAAAATTCCTAAATTAGATAAATAATTTTCTCAAGTTTATCAACCCTAATATCAAAAATACCTATTCGAATATCTTCATAATAGCATATTTCCAATATTGCATTAAAAATAATGAATTCTTTAAAAAACAATTGAATAAATTTGAGAAGAATCATGTAACTTATCTCTAAAATTACATAAATTCCTTTTAATCATTTTAGATCTAATTACACATTAGATTTCTTAATCATAATGCATAATATCAAATAATTAAAATAATATTCTTAAAATATTAATCTAAAAAAATAAAAAACATATGATTGAATCAAGAAATTAAAAATATCATTGAAATAGTAATAAAACCAATCGCATAATAACCATAGGATCTACAAGTCTAAATACTAAAAAGTTAAGCTCTAATCATAATGAAATCCAAATACCTTAATGATGAGAAAAATATGCATCTTTAAAGAATTCCAAAGAAAAACTTTAATTTTTGAAGTAAAAGATGTTTTTTTATTCATCCAAAAAAACCTTAAAACCTATAGAAACATCTTCTAAAAGTTCTCAAGTCGGTTCCCTCATTTCCTTTATATAGCAGGCGTCCAAAACTCTATTTTCATGTCAACACACTATTCTACACAGTCGTACTTTAGATTGTATCAAAATTGTCAAATAAAAAATTCTAAAAACTAAAATCTATAGTTGACATGGTCTAAACACAATCGTGTCTATTTCATGTTTCAAAATAATTATTTCCTAGAGATACATGATCAATAAACATGGTCATGTCTTGCCTTCATGTAACTCTTGTAATTTATTTCTTCAAACTTCAATTTTAACATGATTTCGGCATGGTCATTCAACTACCTATGTCAATCTTAAAAATTTCATAACGTCTTTTATTTAACTCCAAATTGAATAAAATTTAATTTCTTTTATTCCTTTTTAATTTAATTATTTAGAAAAATCCTAAAATCAAAATATTACTCAAGTTAAAAATAAAATCCTTAAAAAAAACACACCAAAATTAGGGAAAAACACTTTAATTCTCACTTAATATACATATCTAATTATATATCTATCAAATTTTCCTACACTTAAGCATTTGCTTATCCTTAAAAAAATTAATCAAATCAAATAATAGGACACAAAATACTTAATCAAGCTTATTACTACTCAAGAAACCATTCAAAAAAGATCTTCTTTAATCTTGTAATAACTCAAGATACAAATTCGTAATTAACTTGCAGCTTCAAAAGAAAATAAATGACAACTCTTATACTTTTTACTTAACCAATTTTTCATTGTTCTAAAGATACCAAAGAACTCAAATTCAATAATTAATCAATTCAAATTAAAGTTTACTCATATCATTTAACAAAGGATTTCCAAGACTTGAAACTCGAATTATTATCTCATTAGTGAAGGAAAAGTTATAAAAACTTTACTGACTAAATTAAGATGTATACACCTTTCTTCAATTTTGCTAAGCACTATAATTCAAAATAAATAGATAGTACATCTACTTATCCCTTAATCATCGCTCTAGTATATTTCTTTGTTTGAAGGCTTTTTTTTTTTTTCAATTTAAAAGTCATTTCATCGGTTAGTAAGTTTTTGATTAAATGATCTTAGGTTACTAGATTTTAAGATACCCCTTCAAACCATTTATTACCTTTATTTAATAGAGCTTATTTACTTGAGTTCAGCCTTCACATGGACTTTTCTTTTGACCCTTTTAGCCAACAATCCCAAGCTTATCACTTAAGTTAACAAGTATTATTCTACACAAAGGAGGCACTATGCAAGCTTAATTACTCGAGTTGACAAAGCCCACAACTAAACTTTGATTCAATTAATTTATTCTCTTTATTTATTTCACTTCCAACTGCATTGATTTTTCAAGGAATTTTCAAAGGATAAGTATCAACTATTCACTTATTAAGGATTATAGAGTTCTAAAAACATTCAAGAAAGAAAGTATACATCAAAGTAAGTTTAAAAGAAATCTATAACTAATTCTTAACTAGTAATGTTATTCTAATTTTAAATCTTAAAATCCAAAACTACATAATACGTAATTCTACTCTACAAAGATTTTATCATTCAATTTAAGTAAGGTATCATTGAAACACTTATTGATCAAGTATTTAGTGCTATCCAAGGAGTTATCATATACCAAATTGCAAGTTAATTAAGAATTTCCAAGTTAAATAGACAAATTTGATTTCTTATATAATCACAAATTTGATAACTCCCTTCCCCACACTTAGAATTATACATTGTCCTCAATGTAGGAATGAAAAAGAAAAACTAGAGAAATAAATACGAATCAAACATAAATTGAGGAAGGTAGTAGAGAAAAGAACTAGTACTCTCCTGAGAATTTCAGCATGTTCATTCTAAAACAATTTCTATATGTTATGTTCTTGGTCTTGGATGCTCTAAGCTTGTGGAAAACTACAAAAATGTAAATAAATAAAAAAAAGAAAACCAAACAAAAAATCTAAAGCTACAATTAACAGAAAAGAGATAGAACAATTTAGTTTAGTAAGCCATATTAGTCTAGTTAGATACATAAAAGAAAATAAACATGAAAGAAATCTATAAAAGGAATCATGATTAGACTCATCCTCCTCTCTTTCTTCATCTCCATTCCCTACTTTGGCATCTACCATTTCTTCATCATCCTCATCATCTCCATCTCCCTCTTCCTCTTCTTCCTCTTCCTCCATCTCCTCACTTTTACCATCATATAGACCTGAAATTTGCTTACTTGTATCTATGTCAGTTCAAAATTCAGTATTGAATTACGTGGTGGCATTACAAGCAAATCTTTCCAGCCTATTTTGTCTTCTGATTGCTCTTATAAGATTCATGTGATAATGACATTACAGATCCAAAACTTTTTCGAACTTCTTGATCATTTTGTCTACTTTATGCTCAATCTTATCCAATTGAAACCTTGGGCCTCTACTAACACTAGCAAATTGGCTTAACCCTTCTCCTTGATGCTCCTCTCCTTTATGGAGTACATGCATCTGTCTAAAAGAAGCAATTTGATAGGAATTACTTCTTTTAGAGAGGTCATAGGAAGGGGGTTATTTAATACTCTCATTGCCCTTATCAAGATCGCAATATATAGTCCATAGCAGATATTTCCTACTTTAGAATCTATAGTCTATCGACGTATAAAAAATGTTAATAGAATGACCAAATTAACTGAGTACCTCTCAATCATTCTATAGAGATAAATAATGTCATGAGTAGATACCAAGCCTGTGCTCTTTCCCTTTCCACTGATAGTGTGAGACAATAACCGGTGAACTACTCTATGGCTAGGATTGTGTAAATGGGAAGCTTTTGAAGCCTTTGGATTATATATATCTTAGTCACTTATCCTTCCCTAATAAGACCAGCAGGCAACCCCTCTTAGCAATTGGGAAGGTAAAGTTGCAAACTCCTTAGTGTTCACATAGTTAGTATCATATAATCCTAAATACGTACCAAACTTGATCATAGAAATCCGATAAGGCTGGCCTTTGATCCTGAATTTCAAGTAATTTTATATCCCCCAAGACATTTCTTCATGATCTAATTTGTATTTGGTTAAGAACTCTAGGGTTAAGTCTTTGAAAACTAGGGCCCTCAAGGAATATAGCCTCCCCTATGCTCCCACTCCTACAAGCCATCTAATCTCTTCTTCCATTTGAAGCCTTTGGATAACATCCCAATTGATGCAAAGTGTTTGGCTAAATATCTTCTTCTTTAGCATTTTATATCTATCCAAATGGACCATCTTAGTAACCTCTAGCATGAGATGATTTAGGGGTGGTGCTAAGGCTATTGGAGTAGTAGAAATTAAAGTCCTTGTGAGGAGGTAGATGCTTTTGGCTAATTTTTACACTAAACTGGTGCTTAGCTTGACTTTGTTTAGGAGCCATTTTTCTTATAAATAAGAGAGATCCTTTAGCATAGGTAAATACACTTACTATTTAGAATATATCATCCATGATAAATACATAGTACTAGATAAATAAGGAACTAGACTTATAAATGTAATTCAATTATTTAGTGTTTAACAACACCAAATGATTCAATCTAGGTTGATTTTAAATACAAGAAGATCAACTATCCTAATTATACTAATCGAAGTACTAGATCATCTTAAATATAAATCATATATTGTTCATTAAACTTTCATGAAGTGAATTTACACAACAGTAATGGATTTATTGAGTAATTGTAAACATAGAGAAGAACATGACTTATCTTGGAATAAACACGGTCGTTTCTACCTCATGTCTAATCTTGAAACTCAAACAAAGGGATTTCGAGATTCGAACCTTTCTATACATGCTAACAAGGATTTCTACTTGATTTTTATAGAGAAAAGATACCTAAACTAGCAAATATCTCTAGAAATAATAAAGAGCAACCAAACCCTAAAACCTAATTTAATGCCAGCTCAAAACAACCAAAAAGAGGGAAAACGAAAGCATTTGAGTATCAAGATTAGGAGACGTACCTCGTGCTAGCAAGAAATTGATGAAAAATCTAAAGAAAGATGTGTGCAGTGCAAACTGTAGTGTGTGTGTTGATGTTCGTTGCATTCATATTTAAGGAAAAGGAGTATATGAATGTGTAGGGTGGTGCCACTGTACGTGTCTAACCTTATCATATAAAGGGTGACATGCTGGGTTGATATGAGCATATCTAGCTCGTGTCCATACCTAAAAAAATAAAACAAAGTTTTAAGGTTAATACAGCCTAGACATGACCATATAACTCTTGTAAATAATTAAGAATATAGCATACTTGGCACAACGTTAGACACGACCATATCTAAAGGTCGTGTAACTCTGGTAAATAGTTAACATTCTCCGGATGCTTTGAATAAGACCTTGACATGATCATGTCAATAGGTCATGTATCTCTTTGTAAATAATTAAAATTCAAAATTCCATTAGACATGACCTGAACATAACCATGCCAAGAAGTTGTGTAAGTCTTATAAAAATTTAATTTTGAAAAACAATCTTGACACGAATTTGAGATGCCCATGTTTAATGGTTGTGCTACATCCAGAGAACATTATTACACTCAACATAGTCTTGACACAATTATGTCTGGTGGTTATGTCAAGCTTGCAAAAATTTGGCTTGCTTTTTTTTTTTTAATTGATTAGAGCTACACTAAGCTACTTAATACTTAGGTTGCCTCCTAAGAAGCGCTTTTGTTTTACATCATTAGCCTAACGAAATTCCATTCAAATTCACAAACCTAGCGTAGGGTGAAGAAGAAATTCCTCTCTTTCAGTTGATGCAAATTCTCCTCCTAAGTAGAACTTTAACCTCTAACCATTTACCTTAAAAGTTCCTTTCTCAAAGTGTGTGAATTCTACTACTCTATAAGAAAAGATGTAGGTCACTATAAAAGGACCGAGCCATCAAGACTTTAATTTTCCTAAGAATAAATGCAAGCAAGAGCTGTACAATATGACATGATTGCATTCTTTGAATTGCTTCCCTTGCTTTATTCTCTGGTCATGGTATTTCTTAGTTCTCTCCCTATAGAGCTTAAAATTCTCATATGCTATCGCATGCCAATCATTAAGCTCATTTAATTAGAGTTTTCTATTAGTACCTATACACTCAAGATCCTAGTTAGCTAATTTAATGGCCCGAAAGGCTTTGTGTTCAATTTCTAATGGTAAATGACAAGCTTTCCTATAAACAAGTCTGTAAGGAGTAGGTCCTATAGGTGTCTTGTCAGTTGTCCTATATGCTATAGAGTATCATCCAACTTATCGGACTAATCCCTCCTATGATGCTCTACAGTCTTTTCTAAAATTCACTCAAGGTCCTTATTAGCTACTTTTATCTAACTGCTTGTTTGTGGATGATAGGAGGTAACTAGTCTATGAGTAATGTCATAGCGTTTAAAAACTTTTTTAAGTTAAACATTACAAAAATGTGTTCCTCTATCACTAATAATTGCTTTAGGAGTACTAAATCACAAAAATAAAGTCTTAATGAACCTTTTTACTACCTTAGCATCGTTGGTAGGTAAAGTTTGAGCCTCAACCCATTTAGATACATAATCAATGGCTACTAAAATGTACTTATTCCTAGTAGAATTGGAAAATGGCCCCATGAAATCTATACCCTAGATATCAAATACTTCACATACCAAGATAGGTTTTTGTGACATCTATCTCTACAGGATATATTTCCTACTCATTGACAACTATCACGAAGATCCACATACCTTTAGGCATCTCTGAAAAGTGTAGGCCAATAAAATCCCGACTCTAGGACCTTATGAGTGGTCTTATTGGCATTATGATGTCCTCTAGTTGGTTCAAAGTGACAATGGTTTACAATTTGCCATCCTTCTTTGTAGGAAATAAATCTTCTAATAACCCGATCAACACAAACCTTCAATAGAAATGGATCCTCCCAAAAGCAGTACTTTGCATCAAAAAAGAATTTCTTCTTTTATTGATGTGATAGTCCTTGTGAAAGGATGCTAGCCACAAGATAATTAGCAATATCCGCAAACCATGAGGTTTTTTGTTCCCTTACTTGGGCTACTGTGTATAATCGTTTCTCTAGGAACTCATCATTAATGTCTTGTTCCTCTAACTTCTTCAGGTTAAGATTTTCCAATCTGGATAAATGGTTTGCTACTAATTTTTCGATACCCAATTTATCCTTGATTTTCAAGTCAAATCCTTGCAAGAAAAGGATCTATCTAATTAGTCATGGCTTTGCTTCTATTTTAGTTAGCAAATACCTCAAAGTAGAATGGTTAGTATACACGATAACTTTTGAAAAAATTAAATAAGAACAGAATTTATCATATGCAAGAACTACAGCTAATAGCTTTTTTGCCATAGTTATGTAATTCTCTTGTGTATCGGTAAGAGTCTTGCTAGCGTAGTAAAAATGCTTCATAAGCGATGAATTTGCTTAGTGTGTTCATCATGGGCACATATCTTCTAACATAGAGTTGGCAATTCTTACATAAGGTTGAAAGCAGGCCATTCACATGTCAATTGCGCGTTTCTATCATTGAGTTTTTGAGATCTCTTTACTAGCCCTTCACCAAAGAAACCTTGACCGGCTAGAGGAGCGGTTTGGGCAAGAATGTGAAAAGATGATTGCCCAATGTTTCATCAAATTTGTAGACCCTTTAAAAGTTGTTTATGGACAAAATTAACATAGATGTATTCAAATATCCAAACTGCGTAGCGTGTCTACAAAGTTAAGCCCTCGAAGTTTCTTGGCCAACTCTGGTTTTTTATTTATTTATTTATCTGAAGGAGTTCAAGTGGTATTGCTTCCACATTTCATGATCCCTTTGCAGCGTTTGCCAAGAAATATCAAATTTCTATGTAGAGAAAGCATCTATCATCTTCTGGCTGCAGTCATTAGAACTTTAAGGTTTTCCAATTTCCACTAATTTAACTATTTCCAGAACATCCTAGATTGTTTCCCATAACTATAATTATATAACTAATCTACGAGGCGACTGTGTTGAGGACACCAAGCCATACGAAGTGTACTCAGAAACAGAACCATTTTACAATGTCCACATGCCTATCTCTCATTCATATAGAAGAAAAGCTACCAAGCTAAGCTAGTGCAAGTTGCTTCATCAATTTATCAAGAAATTAACTAAAGTCCGATCCAATGGCCTGATATGGTTGGCCTGCAAATCAAAAGTAAATTATTACTGTCAAACTCCCGAAGACAGGACATTAAGCAATCTGATTTATGCTTGAAAACAACAAAGACAGTTTTCTTTTTGTCTGGCAACTATAGGCAAACATGTTACCTATGCTCTCTCTCTCTCGTGTTGAAGAATCGAGATGAAATTACATCATACAATAACAAACAATGTATGCATCATCCTAAAATGAGGTAAGACCCCACAATATAAGAATGTTAATGAACGACAATCCTTATCGCAAATGGATGTATGAGGTTTTTTAATGAGCACCTGCCAATCTACATTGCTAACCCATGTAGACAAATGCAGAAAGAAACTAAGTAAACCATTGACTTGAATGTCCTAGAGAAACATGTATATACCAACAAATGCAAAACTCAAATAAAATTATGAATCAACCCTGAAGGAGGAAAAAAAAAAAAAAAACCAAAAATTTCCAGTTTGGCACAAGGGGCAAGAATCACATCTTGAGATATACTGACTTGTTCTGCAGAAGCTGTGTGTCAAAAAAGAAAAAAAATGCATTCAAGTTCGGAGAACCTTAACATAACAAGTAGATAAACATGTCCCTTCATCGTTTACCGATTGATTTAACCAAGTCAAAATGCCAATTTGGGAATTCAGTGGAGACACAGGCAGACACGTACTCACATTCCAGAACACGGGGAAGAGGTTTTGGATCAGCAACAACGAGGATCTAGTCAGCATGGCATATGTAATTAAAATGTAGGCTGACTATTAAATGGGTCGCCACGGATTTTAATCCCAAGCTGAATGTGATCCATTCTTTTCTCACATTTTCTTCCACAAACCAAATTAGTTCGAAAAATGAAACCTAGACAGTTTTCAACATCCTGTTGTGACTAGAATGTTGAAGTATGTATCATCCTCATCCACATGATCATATATATATATATATATATATCTTGGAACGTCATTTCATATGGTCCCATATGATGCCCATATGCTATGATCACTGCTACTGCTATGATCGATCTCCCTTTCGGTGTAAACCAGTATGTACTTCTGGCCATTGGAAGGAATAGCTACGTACAAACTAGATAAAAATAATTCAATAATATTACTCTATCTTATCCATCAACTAGAATAGTTTAAATTACATAAAGATAAAAAATGTAATACAAATAATAAGCAAATTTTCTTACTCGAACCCCAATTAGTAGTAATAGTACATAACATATATATGACATCAAAGTTTTACATGTGAAGAGTAGGTAGGAAGTGTTCCTGTTAAAACTTCTGAAAATATTAGATAAGCAGCAACATTTATTTTTTAATGCATAGGTTATCTATAACAATACACTATAAGGCATATTAGTCCATTTTTTCATATGTGAAAAAATAAATTAAAAAATACACTTTGTAAAGGGTAGGAATTTGCTATATTAATTATTAAATTAAATATTATTTATTTAAGCTTGACTCTTTGGAATAGAAAACATGATTTAAAGTGTTCGGTGAATATTTGAGATGACTTAGAAAGAATTGATTTAGTAAACTTAAAACAAAGATCGTTGGATTGGTCTATTTATATTCAATTTTTTTAGGCAAAGTTATATACTTATGAGGATGACAGACCTTGATCTTGACCCATTAGCAAGCTTATTCAAGATATCCATAAATTAAGCAAGCTCCATCTCATCCATTAATCACCAAGATGGTTAGACGGATCTCATAAATACTCAACCGCTCCTCCTCATTTGATGCTTTTGGAAGAGATAAGATAAATGACATTTTATTATATTGTCTCTACTATCTAAGATTAAAGAAGTAACTCAAGTAATTACACATTTCAATCGCATAACCTATAAGATTGATGCCCAAAGTTTCCTTATATCCTATTATTTATTACTTATACATTTGAAACACCGGGATTACATGTTTCTCCTTCATGTCACTCTTTCCATGTCATTTCATTGTATGCCATCTCCAAATTACTATCTTGAAATCACATATAATGCAAGACTTATCTATAATACGCATAGGATCACTTTAAACAAAATTCCCATATCTACACACTTATTAAGACCTACCTATCTTTTTAGGATTTCCTAAAAGGATTAAAAGTAAAGATCTTTTCATTTTTAAAACGGGTGCTATAAGAAGTTAAATATATATATATATATTCTGATTTTTTTAATATTCACTACATGCTGTTCCACACAATAAATGGTGGAAAGTCAAAAGTTTTCCAAATAAGAGTGGACCTAACCAAGTAATTCGACGCAAACACTACCCTGGAGCTTATATTGATATTCAATACTAAAAAATTTTGCTGGAACTCCAAATTAGAATATTTCTTTATAAATATATATATTTATAGTATTTAATTATGTACCTATTATAATTATGGGTTAGATATTTATATACATCATATATATATAACCGATAAAGTGTGGATACAAGAATAATAATTATTAAAGAACAATACAAAAAAGTGCATAAAACTCAACTCAACCACACATGTATACGTATACATATAATTAAATAGTAAACTATACTTAGTACAGGATCATGTCATAACTATACATAATATTTTTCTTACATTCGGTACCTTCATCATGATTACTTTTATTTGGTAAGTAATATGCATATCCTTGACGCTTAGGCACACGTGCACATTATATATATAATATTAATAAGTTCATAATATTATAAATAGGAGTGTGTATAAAAACCGGACCAAACTATAATATTATGTTTAACTCATTGGAATGAAATTAATATTTTATTTTTATTACCGTAAAATGACTATTTTTTTATTTGATTTGCAAATAGTCAGACTATAAAAAATATCTATTTCATGTAATGTTGAATATATAAAGAATTTTAAATCCTTTTCTTTATAAGAAGAATAGTTATTTTTTATAAAATATAATTTTTTTAATCCATGAATATTTATATAATTATACAACAGTAGTCATCAATACAATTATTAATTAATAAGGATAAAATGTAATATGTGTTTATGTAGCTATTGTTCAAAAAGCTCATATAGTAAATACTCTATAGAAAAGGGGAGCTAACTTCCTCAATCTCGAAGGTATTTGTCAACCTTCTTCTAAAATTGAATGTGCATGCTCCATTTAGCCTCGTATGCATATCCAAGACAAAGTAAACCATAAAGTGCGGATCCATTTCGTTTGAATTACGTGTGAAAGCTAATAATATTTTTTGGAAGAAAAAAATGATAAGAAAAGTAGCTCACTAAATTTCCGGGTTTGTATTGGTAATTTCATTGTGGCAAAAAAACAATTAGTGTTAGCAATTTCATAATGACTATAGAATCATAACCGGTAAGCAATCTTATCCCTTTGCTTGAATAGGGATTGGACTCCAGTTATCCTTAAAACCACATCAAAATCGTGTACTGACTACTGAGCTTGGAAGCTCCTTGTGATGGTCAAGGGAATATGTTCAAGTTCAACACATGACCTCCTAGAGAATAGAGTAATTTGTGAAACATTAGGCCTGAGAAAAACATGATTATACAAAAACCCTACCCCATAGCATATGGATTGTTGGTGTGCCTTTTTAAGGCCCTCTTGGGCAAATTCTAATGTGGCTCACAACCCAACTATATAGCCTGTACATGAGGTTTTTCTTTTCTTTTCTTTTTTCTTAAAATATACCTTGTCTCTTCTAAATTATTTCAATTTTAAATTAGTATTGCTTGCCAGTTTCACTTGAAGTAATTTCTTACCCGTTTGACTAATCCCAATTGAGTGCTATTTTTGGGTGATCCTCCAGGTTCTCTAAACAAGACAATATTCTAAACATGGATGCAAACCAATGAAATTGTTTAACTAGGGCTGGAAAAAAAAAAAAAAAGAAGAGAAAATTGTAGACTAGATCGAATCGAACTGAAAATTAGATTCAAATCATTTTTTTTAAGTTTAAAAAAATTATAAACTAAATTGAACCATTTTTTTTTAGGTTTAAAAAAATTATGAATCGAGTCAAATTATAAGAAGTAAAGAAAAAGAAAATAGTGGTGAAAGTTTAGAAATGTATGACTAAAAAAATGATTTTGTATTATTTATTCAATTTATTCTATTATTTGGTTTTTATCAAGTAATTTACTATTTTTTTATTTTGTATTTCTACTTATTAACTAGTGTAGAAATCATAATTACCTTAATAGAAATAATAAAATCTCCATAAATATATCAAATAGGCATTGAAGATTGTGAATTATATTAAAAAAATGATAATAAATTAAATCTTTTTTTATGTTAAGTATAATTTTTCTTAACTTATTGATTTGCATATAGAAAAAAATTGATAATATATGTAAAAATGATTCAAATCGTGAATTGAACTAAACCAAACTATTAATTCATATCTAGTGCATCGCAACTCACCATAGTAATTGATGTATTAGCTATTATAATTCTAACTAGGTAATTATAAGACAATAGGTTACATTTAGTATATAGAAATAATCTAAAATAGAATGGATTGGAACGAAATTAACAATAGAGTGCTAAATCCATTCTTATATTTAAAAACATTCACGGAATTGTTGATTTCATTCCTATATAATGTTAGGTTGTAGTATACTTAGAATGGAGAGGAATGTGTTTGGTGTGTTTGTCAAAAATAGCTTAATTTGTGGATGTAATAAAAATATATTAACAAGGTTAAAAAAGGTTATTTGAGTAAATATCATTGATGAAGTTGAATGGAAATACAATTCCATTTCGTTAAAGGTAAAATGGAATTCCCCTTTAAAGTTGGAATTGTCGATTCCGAGAAATTGCAACTCTAACTTTGAAAAAGGCTTCCAAACATGAAAAGGAATTAAAACTTGGAATTGTGATTCCATTTCAAATTAATTTCAGTGTATTAAATGTGCGATAACTATCCTAACTCAAAAAAGTGATGAACTCCTTCTTGCCTCATTACTACCCATTCACACTTTGCACTATACTCAATAACCACACTATTGATGACCGATATATTAGGATCACTTTTCAGCAATTGTTAATGTATGATTATAATTGCATAGGATAAATAAAGGTCTCTCAAGTTTAGAATTTATTTACACTCATTCCTTAGCGGGAAATGACTAATAATGTCATTAATATTGTGGTATCCTCTTTTAATTGATCAAATATGATTATCTTAACTTGGTTGAGTACCTATGAGATATCAATATATGCTCCTTAGTTTAATGAGAATAACCTAATGAATGCAAATATTTATCACGTGTCTATGTTCCTTTCAAGCATTTAATTGACTAATGACATAATTTAAATACTTTGATGTTTAAAATTCTCACCTTTACATTTTCATCATTATTCCTCATATATTTTAATCATTGAAAGGAACATATTATAAACTAAACTCTAGAAGAAAAAAAAAGTATGAATAAGCAGCATATAATGTCTTTTATTAATTAGAAAAATGTATACAAGTTGTCCAAACTAAACTTTACGTTTTAGAGTAATAATTTTCACAGCTATACACTTTAGAGTAATAAGTGGTTTAAAGTATTATTTATTATATGAAAAGCTAATAGACATGGCATAAATTCCCATATTGCAATTACTAAATCCATTTGCTAGTCACTAAAAATAATATACACTGACACCATAATATAATGTATCCAAATTTCTGTTTATTTCAGGATATTCTCACAAAGGAGATTATTGGTTGTAGTACTAAAAGAGAGGGGTTGTAGTTTATGGATGACTTCAATCATAACATGGCAAATAATATGCATCATGGAGGAACTAAAGAAGGACATATTTTGTAATGGCATTATCAGTTTAGGCATCCATCATTTCATTATTTGAGACATTTATTTCCAAAATTATTTGCAAACTTGAATGAGTCAAACTTAAAGTGTGAAGTTTGTATACAAGCTAAAATTCATTATGTGCCTTACCTAATAAGTTTGAATAAATGTGAAACTCCTTTCTCAATTGTGTGCTTTAATGTTTGGGGCCCTACCCCTATTTGTGTTTCCTCTGGCATTAAATAGTTTGTGAAATTTGAAGATGTTTGTACATGAATGACTTAGCTTTATCTAATGAAGCATAAACATGAGGCGTTTGAGATTTTCAAATCATTTCATAACATGATTAAAACACAATTCTTGGCTAAACTTAAGATTCTCCGATCTAATAATGGTGGGGAATATGACAACATACAAATGCAAGATTACTTTCGCACACACAGTTTATATCATGAAACTACTTGTTCTCAGACACAATAGCAGAATGGTATTATGAGCAAAAGAATAGACATATACTTGAAACAACTCAAGCACTCTTAATTGCCACTCATGTTCCTAAACAGTATTGGATAGAAGTTATAGTCACCACTGTTTACTTGCTAAATAGAATGCCATCATGAGTTCTAAACTTCAAAACTCCTCTTCAAGTTCTTGCTCATCATGTGACATTACCATCGATATTAATGCTTCTGCCAAGAAAATTTGGTCGTGTTGCCTATGTTCACCTACATAAAAACCAATGAATAAAACTTGATCTATGTGATATTCGTTGTGTTTTTTTAGGCTATGCATCACACAAGAAAGGCTACTGATGTTATGATCTGAACATTAGATGGCTTTATTCAACCATGGATGTTACTTTGTTAGAATCTAAAACTTTTTTCTTAATGTAATCTTCCCAATCCTCTCTTTAGGGGGAGATGATCAATGAAAAGCGGAATTGAGAAAATTGGTTATTTACTTCAGATATTGCTAATAGCTCACAAGTGGAGGTTGAACCAATGATGAGGATTGTTGACCAACAAAAGGAAATTGATGGCGTTGAACAACCAATAATGGAAGCTCACACTGAACAGATCACCAAGGTAGGAAGTGAAGCTCATAGGGAATAGCCCCATACCAAGACAAAAAAGCAAACAACCTCCTCATTTTTTAGAACCACAAAATGAAAAATCTCCTCTTCTTTAGATTATTATGCAGATGATTCTTTTAGCCATAAATTGCTATTTAGATACAATCAAAGGAAACCTCCAAATTGTTACTCACTTGATCATGGAGGAAAGAAATCAAAGTACCCAATTGTTAACCATGTCTCAACTCAGAAGTTATGTAAACCCCTCAAAGAGTTTGTACACAAGTTATCTGCAGATAATGTTCCTAATATGGTGAATGAAGAAATGAATGACCTTAAATAAACATGAGCAATAAATTAAGAAATGAAGGCATTAGAGAAGAATGTTACTTAGAGACCAGTACCATTACGTAGAGGAAAAAAGACTATTAGATGTAAATGGGTATTTTCTATCAAGCACAAAGTAGATGGAATTGCAAGACTAGTTATGAAAGGATATATATAGATGCTTGGAGTAGATTATCAAGAAACGTTTTTACCCTATAGTAAAATTGAATACCATGAGAGTATTGCTTTCTCTAGTTGCAAACCTTAGTTGGCCATTGCATCAATTAGATGTCAAAAATGCTTTTCTTCATGAGGAACTTAAATAAGAAGTATACATGGACATTCCACTAGGTTTTGCTACTTCGTCACAGGGAAAGGTAGTTTGTAAATTTTAGAAGGCATTATACGGGCTAAAATAGTCATCTAAAGCATGTTTTGGTCGATTTAGTCTTGTAATGTGGAAACATTGCTTCAAACAAAGCAATTTGGATAAACACCAACAAGGGAAAGTAATAGCTTTAATAATCTATGTTGATGATATGATAATCATAGGAGATGATAAGGAGGAAATCTCTAATTTGTAAAAGTATTTGGCAACTAAATTCGAGATGAAAAATCTTGTAAGATTGAAGTATTGTTTGGGAATTGAAGTTGTTGGGTCAAAAAGTGGCATTTTTTGTCACAAAGAAAATATGTACTTGATTTTCTAGCTGAAATAGGAATGCTTGATTGTAAACCTATTGATACCCCTATAATCCAAAATCATGGTTTGGGAGAATTCCTAATTCAAACTCTTACAAACAAAGAAAGATATCAACGTCTTGTTGGAAAGTTGATTGACTTGTCTCATACATGACTAGATATTGCATATGCAGTAAGTTTGGTAAGTTAGTTCATGCATTGCCCTAGTGAAGATCATATGAGTCTTGTGACTCAAATTCTAAGTTACCTAAAGTCTTCTCTAGTTAGAGGACTTTTATTAAAAAAGAACCATCATTTGCGCATTAATGGTTATACAGACGTAGATTAGGCAAGTAACATCATTGACGAAAAATCCATGTCAGGATATTTCACTTTTTTTTGAGGAAATTTGGTCACTTGGAGAAGTAAAAAGTAGAAAGTAGTTGCATTATTTAGTGCAAAGGCAGAGTTTAGAGGCATGACTAAGGAACTTTGTGAATTTCTTCGGTTAAAGAGGTTGTTAGAAGAAGTTGGTTTCTCTTCTAAATTAACAATGAATTTGTTATGTCATAATAAAGTAGTAATGGCAATTGCACACAATCTAATTTAACATGATCGAACTAAACATGTTGAAGTGGATCGACACTTCATCAAGCAGAAACTTGAGGATAATGTAGTTCAATTTCCATTTGTCAAGTTAGAAGACCAAGTAATAGATATATTTACAGAAGCTATTTCTAACAAAGTATTTTATAGCTTACTAGACAAGTTGGGCATTGAAGACATCTACGCACCAACTGGAGGAGTGTTGACATGATTGTAGGAGCTATTCAAACTTCCTTAATTATACAAATTCAATAATTTTAGCCTAGATTATTGTAAAGCTAGCCAGCAGTTTTTCCTACTAAAAATATCTTCTTATAAATGTTACATAACTGTACATTATTATATTTTAAATGTGTATCGAGAACCATTCTCTTCAAGAGTTTTAAGTTAATAAATACATAATCCATCTTGCATTTCAACAAATGTGAACCAATTTTATTTTTTCAATCATCGGCTACACTACAACAAAGGGTTTTCTTAGTTATAAGTAAAAAGTTACTTCGTTTTATAAACCACAAATTTATTCGAATTACTCTTGGAGATAGACCACAAATATTCAATTTGAAGAGATTTTTCAAGAAGAGTCGAAAAAAAATTATTTATAATTTGGGTGATCATGTTGGATTGGTTTGGTTGATTCAAATTTATGCTCCCCACAATAGATGCTATAATGTTCCTTTAAAGGAAATTATTAATGTGTTGACTAGGTGACTATATTCTTGATAAGAGGGTTTGGAGAAGTTGCACCATTCTATGTAGCTATTATTATTATTATCCATGTTATTTGTTAAAATGCACATCAATCATATGTTTTTACTTTTTTGAACATTTTAGATTAAGATAAAGGCACACAAAGTATCTCTATTTTTGGATTTAGGTAATTTAATACCCGAAATTTTATTCTTTAAAAATTTAGTACTTATTTACTAACAGGATTTGTCACCACTTTAGCTGTTTTGGCGACTTGGCTAGTTACTTAGGATTCCCGATTATTCCATTTCCTGATGTTAGTAATGTACAGCAATCAAATAGGATCATTCTCTTCTCGAGACCTTTTACATTTTTTCATCATGTGGGAATTAGAATTAATTCCCGTTTATCTACTTCTATCTATTGGGGGGAGGAGGAAATGTCTGTATTGAGCTAAAAAATTTATTTTGTACACTACGGTAAGTTCCATTTTTTCTATTAATAGGAGTTCTAGGTATCGGTTTATATGGCTCCAATGAACCAACATTAAATTTTGAAACATTATCTGATCAATTGTATCTTGTGGCACTAGAAATAATAGTCTATATTGGATTTCTTATTGCTTTTGCTGTCAAATTACCGATTATACCCTTACATACATGGTTACCAGATACCCATGGGGAGGCACATTATAGTACTTATATGCTTCTAGCCGGAATCTTATTAAAAATGGGAGCGTATGGGTTGGTTTGGATCAATATGGAATTATTACCCCACTCTCATTCTATATTTTATCCCTGGTTGATTATAATAGGCGCAATACAAATAATCTATGTAGCTTCAACATCTCCTAGTCTACGTAATTTTTTTTTAAAAAAAAAAAAGAATAGCTTATTCGTCTATATCTCATATGGGTTTCATAATTATCAGAATTGGCTCTATAAGCGATATAAGACTCAATGGAGCCATTTTACAAATAATCTCTCATGGATTTATTGGTGCTGCTCTTTTTTTCTTAGCAGGAACGAGTTATGATAAAATACGTCTTGTTTATTTCAACGAAATGGGTGGAATGGCTATTCCCCTCCCAAAAATATTCACGATGTTCGGTATCCTATTGATGGCTTCCCTTACATTATCGGGCATGAGTGGCTTTGTTGCGGAATTGATAGTATTTTTGGGAATAATCAACGGTCAAATTTTTTTTTTGATAACAAAAATACTAATTACTTTTGTAATGGCAATTGGAATGGTATTAACTCCTATTTATTCATTATCTATGTTACGCTAAATGTTCTATGGATATAAGCTATTTAATGTTCCAAACTCTTTTTTTTTTTTTATTTTGGTTAGAGAGAGTTATTTGTTTCAATCTCTCTCCTTTTACCAATAATAGGTATTGGTCTGTCTCCACTTGACACCTATCGTAATGATAAATGGCTCGTCTTTCCATGACCTTTTCTTGAATTCTCAAAACTTCTATTGCTCCATCCCCGTAGGGGTAGAGAACCCGTCGCTGTCTCGGCTATGCTATTGGAGGCTCCGGGGAAGTCGGAATAGGAGAGCACTCATCTTAGGGTGGGCTTACTACTTAGATGCTTTCAACAGTTTTCCACTCTGCACTTGGCTACCCAACGTTTATCGTGGGCACGATAATTGGTACACTAGAGGTGCGTCCTTCTCGGTCCTCTCGTACTAGGGAAAGGTCCTCTCAATGCTCTAACGCCTACACTAGATATGGATCGAACTGTCTCATGACGTTTTGAACCCAGCTCACGTACCGCTTTAATGGGCGAACAACCCAACCCTTAGAACATACTACAGCCCCAGGTGGCAAAGAGCCGACATCGAGGTGCCAAACCTTCCCACCGATGTGAGCTCTTGGGGAAGATCAGCCTGTTATCCCTAGAGTAACTTTTATTTGTTAAGCGATGGCTCTTCCACTTGGCACCGTTGGATCACTAAAGCCGACTTTCATCCCTGCTCAACGAGTGGGTCCTGCAGTCAAGCTCCCTTCTGCCTTTGCACTGGAGGGCCAATCTCTGTCCAGCCCGAGGAAACCTTTGTATGCCTCCGTTACCTTTTGGGAGGCTTATGCTCCATAGAAACTATCTACCTAAGACTATCCGTTAGCCTGTAGGTCCTGACACAAGGTTAGAATTCTAGCACTTCTAAAGTGGTATCTCACTGATGGCTCGGGCCCCCCTAGAAGGAAGCCTTCTTCGCCTTCCACCTAAGCTGCGTAAGAAAGGCCCAAAGCTAATCATAGGGAATAGTAAAGCTTCATATGGTCTTTCTGTCCAGATGCAAGTAGTCCGCATCTTCACAGACATGTCTATTTCACCGAGTCTCTCTCCGAGATAGTGCCCAGATCGTTACGCGTTTCGTACAGGTTGGAACTTACCCAACAAAGAATTTTGCTACCTTAGGACCGTTATAGTTATGGCCGCCGTTCACTGGGGCTTCGGTCACCAGCTCCCCTATCATCAGGTCACCAACTTCTTTGACCTTCCAACACTGGGCAGGCATCAGCCCCCATACATGGTCTTACGACTTTGCGGAGACCTGTGTTTTTGGTAAATAGTCGCTTAGTCTTGGTCACTACGACCCCCTTTGTGAGGAGGCACCCCTTCTCCCGAAGTTATGGGGCTATTTTGCCGAGTTCCTTAGAGAGAGTTGTCTTATGTCCCTAGGTATTCTCTACCTACCCACTTGTGTCGGTTTCGGGTAGAGGTACCCTTTTGTTAAAGGTCGTTCGAGCTTTTCCTAGGAGAATGGCATGGGTTACTTCAATGCCATAGCGCTTGGTACTCGAACATTGGCTCGAGGTACTAAATTTCTACAAAAAAAAAAATGAAACTTTAGATACTAAATTACTCAAATATAAAAACAAAGGTATTTTGTGTGCCCTTTTCCCTCTAAGATCAATTATCATTTTTGTTTTCATGTCTTAACAATTGACATTACCTTTGAGGCTCTTGTTGTCATTTTATTCTCATAACATATCTGATTGATTTTGTTGGATAAGATGGACTAATTATTTTCTTATAAGGTTATTATTTTGTTTGGTTTATACATTAGCTATTCTATATTCTACCTCTAGGGTCTTACCCACCAGTTAAACAATGGAAACCACCTAACCATGGTTTTCAAACCCACTTAACCCTAACCACCTAACCACATTGATCCTCTATTAAACCATGTGAACCAAACCCCTTAACCATGCTAAATCCCACTAAAACACATGGCCACAACTAGAGGTCCCATGTGACTTGAACCATCGAACCATGTCAAATCCCAACTAAATCACCTAACAAAGAGAATGTGGTTGTGACTAAGGTTTAGCTTTTTATTATTATTATTAATAAGCAAGGGTATTTTAGAATTTTAACTATTTTTTTAATATATTATTTTTGTCGTTTTAAGAATAGCAACACAAAGTAGCAGCTAGTACTTTTATATTCAAGCAATTCCATCTCCACCTTATTCTATTCCATTAACCCATGTGCCATTAACATTATGTATGGGAATAGGGAAAGAATTAAGGAGGAATGAAAGTGTAAGAAAAGAATTAGGAAGGCAAGAAAGTGAGGGAAAAAAATATAAGTTTCATTCATTGAAGGAATGAATAAAAGTGAAAGGGAAAGTTAGTAATAAATTATTTATTATATCAAAATATTAAAAAAAGTCTCCATAGCTTTAAAGTGTGCTTTTTTATTATAGGAACAAGAAAGTAATTTCAAATCAATTCCCTCTCATTCTCTATCAAAATGTCAAAAAAGTCTCCATAGCTTTAAAGTGTGCTTTTTATTATAAGAACAAGAAAGTAATTTCAAATCAATTCCCTCTCATTCTCAGCAAATTGGAAGGGCATGAATTTTGTGAGCTTAGGGAAAACATTCCCTTACAAATTCAATCCTTCCTCCTTTCATTTCTTTACCAAACATTAGAAATTGCCTTGAAAACTTAACTTAACTTTCCATTCCCTCTTCATTCCTTCCCTCAATCCAAACTTAGTGTAAAGAAAAAATAACCTAGTACTTTTATCCTTATTGATTATTAATATGTCTGAAGCAATCACATAATTTTATGTGGAGTTTATAGCATGTTTGATTGATTTTATAAGTATAAAATATAATATATATTCATTCCTTTTAGATTTATTCTTACATTTGACCGGCACCAAAATTATTTTATGGAACTGCTAGTGTTACCAAATGAGAAATTGTGATTTGTTTCTATACAATAAGAATAACTATTATTTGTTCTTTTTTGATATATTTCCATATTTATCAATTAGCTCTTAAAGTAATTATAAGTAATAGTTAGCCCTATTTTAAGCCTTTTCTTAATCGGTATCCGATCTATTATTACCAAGATCCAACGTATAATATATAGATAAGTAAATGTATAACAATATATGCTACAACACCGAACTGTTATGTTGGATCCAAGAATCAAACTTGAATTGATTGGTGGTTTATGACCCAATCATGGACCTAGTAAGTCCATTGGTATTAGAGGTAGGTTGATGCCTAACATCGTTGATCTATCGAGCTCATGTTAGATCACCGACCCCAAAATTTAAAAAGAAAAAACAAAAAATATATATAAATACATAAAAGAATTAAGTTATAGTGAAAATTTAAACTATTTTCATATGAATTAAAAATGACTCTTTTCAGGTTAAACATTTAATATTGCTATTAACAACATAAAAATTTAATATGTTGCAATTAATAACACATGAATTAAACATGCCTTTAGTTTAGGTGTGCTTTAGTTTACATAAACTTTTATCTAAAAGGGAGTTTTTCCTCCACTGCAACAAATTTAATGTTTGGTAACTTTAAATAAACGTCATTGAAACAAAAATAAGCGTCACGGGTCCAAGTTTTTAAGTTTGAAACATAAGAAATAAAGGGGAAAAAAAAAAGTTTAGACCGACTCACAAGTCCAAAGCCTATATAAATCAACACAGGGCAAATTGTCGGAATCAAGGACCTTAGACCAAAATGGCATTGGACAGGCTGATTGTACTTCATCCTTTAGGGGTCCATGACCATGTGATTTCGGCTGGATTGGGTTAGGACGAGGCCTCATGCCGTATATGCAGTATCATAGCGCAGAAGTTGACTTATCCCAATTTCATGACCCAACAAATGAACTCAATAATTAATCATTAACTCAACTATTCTTAGTTGTTGTAGATCTCAATGCAAGAATAATAAGTAGTCATCAATCCGATTCTCTTACCATATTCGGCCATCGATAGTTCAATCTATTATCTGCATACCTAGTCGCTTCCGATACAATGTGTGAATTGCATGTACATTATTTCTCTAAATAAAGGTCAATTCATAAGAATCTATCTACAGCAAGGGATTATCTTAAATCCCACATTGTTGTACAATCACAAGCTATGATCCAATGACCTAATTCCTTAATTCTAACTTTGTTAA
Source organism: Laguncularia racemosa (assembly GCA_037954665.1). NCBI lineage: Eukaryota > Viridiplantae > Streptophyta > Magnoliopsida > Myrtales > Combretaceae > Laguncularia > Laguncularia racemosa. Next base: position 2,589,767 of record JBBMOL010000063.1, on the reverse strand, counting down.
TTTATGTGGTTTCCTAGTTGCAACTTTTGTTTTATAATTTAAAATTTTGGATTCCATTAGTAAGTTATGATTTGTGCTTCTATTATAAATGCTTCTTGTGTTTAATCCTTAATTGAAAATCCTCAATTTCACGGTCTTTAGTTCTCAATTTATTAGAAAATCGAAATATCACAAATGCTACCTAAGTGTTTGGTTTTTGACATAGTACGGGATAAGAAAACAAATACAACACAATACAAGTAAGGAGAACTATACGACTCAAATTTCTTATACCATGCTTGCTACACTAAGTATAGCATAAGATTTTATTTTTTTTTCAATGTTGTATGTTGTTTATTATGCATGAGTTTTGATAGTTTTTCTTTAGGATAAGAATTTTCTTTTTGGTAAGATGATTTTAATAATTATAATATTTATGCTATCGTGTATTTGTTATAACTAGATTTTTCCATTCCATCCCCATATTTTTACCATCACCTCTACCAACATAGCTATTGTACCATCACAATCACTATAATGCCACAAACATTGCTATTCTCTCACCACCTATATAGTGTTAGATCACATTCTTTGTAACACTATATACATACTATATGGTAGGGTTTGAGTTCTCTTATAACTTTTCTCGAATAGTAGTATTCATTTTTTGGCGTATTGCTATTTAAAAAATTTTAATGTCTTTTCTTGTAAGAGCAAAAAACGCTCGTAAAGCACTTTACGGGAGTGTAAGTACTTTCACAAATATAAACTCTTACTCATGACTTAGCTGCTTATGGCTAAGGAACCTACTTACACGCTATTTTCTCGTGCACACATTATAGTCCCTTATAATCTTGAGATATTAATAAAAGTGTAAGGTTATTTAATTACGATTTTTACCGTGTCCCTTGTCTTATTGTTGTCTTGTTGTTCTTGCATATTGTTTACAAATATCTAGGCCATTCTAGGCTAAACCGAGTAGCAAATATAATTACTTACTATTGCAGAGGTGAGATAGTAAGCATCACATAATTTTGCTATACTAGCGAGTGCTTAGAATCGTGACACATAGCAACATTATAATGAAAGTAGCATGCATTGGTCCATTGGTGATTATAGTGGTGAAGGTGGGATGTTATAGTGCATTGAAGGTGATAATAATGCAATTGATGACTATAGTATATGTAGCAATGGTGGAGATGATAAAATTTGTGTCATAGTGGTGATTATATAGTGTAATGAGGGAGATAGTGGTGGTATATTAAATTTTGAGGTGGTAATAATAGTAGCAATAGTAGGACAATGGTGGTAATAATGTGGTAATGATGAGGGTAACTTAGTGCTAGTGTTGCATTGATTTTTGGAGAACTAAGATAAAAACTAAACTAAGTATATTGTAGGAAGATGAGTTATATTTATAGAGGGAGAAAGAATATTAGGGTTTATTTTTGAGTTTATTTGGTCAATGACAATTAGTTCCATATTATTTTAACTCATTATGGGCCAAAAAATAAAAAAGAATAATTTATTAATTTTATACTTATTTATTTTGATTTTTATCTTTTAACAATGGACATATCTAGTTGGCACAAAAAGTTTATTTTAGAATATCCATCATCACTCATAGATTAGGGAAAAGAAAAAAAAAACACATTAACTAGAGTCATTACAAGGTGAAAGCAAGATGTGAACACATCAAACTTCTAAATTAGCTAAATAGTCCCTTTTAAGTGGTCCTATTTGGCTAAGGTAGTAGGACTATCCATTCCTTGGGTATCACTTTTAGAAAAGGATTTGAAGAGATCATGAAATTCCTTAAATACATTAGCATTATCAAATAAAGTTAGGCACTCATTATATGCACTAAAAATAACATTAATTAAAGGGACACCAGAATTAAAGGAAATTTCCAATAGCCCAAAAGTGAACCAAATAGCTCCCAATGGCTAGCCAAAAGGAATAAAGATTGAACAAAAGTGAAGTATAATGTAAAATGTTCAATGGTAATTAATATTAAATGAAAGATTGGCATTCGATCCACCATAATATATGATTATAGGTAATTCTATATATATTAAATTTTTATTTCATATTATCTACTTCTAATAAAATCTTTTGCTAGCGAAAAGTTTAGTACCTCTCCCTGAGATTTAGGCTTGAAAAGGCCCTACCAACTTTTGTGACCTTATATTATCGGAAAAAGAATTTTTTTTTTAAAAAAAAAAGGGAAAGGTTCAATTACTGCTCTAATGTAATGTTTGTACGTTCGAAGCAAACAATGATCCATCAATTGGGGAAAATGGAAAAGCCAAGCTTCTAATCATGATTACATGGTCCCCAAACTCTTATAATGTGTTTAGAGGTGCTGAGATTTTGGCAACGGACCATCATAGCCACCATGTGATTAGCCTTATGTAGGGCAGCTCATCTTCATGATTTATTTTGTTGTCCTCGATGAAAAATAATTGATGCTTCTCCTTTTTCTTTTCTTTTTTTCCATTAAAATAAAGATCTAGAATAAATAAGCACCCAACCCAAGTAGGTTTGAAAATAATGCAACAAACTAACCTCTTTTTTTGTTCTTATTTAGGTGTGTTTAGGTGAAACATATGTGGCTCATTTATTAGGTAGAGAAATACATGAATAAATAGAGATAATGTTAAAAATTACCATTTAAAAAATTAAACTTTAGATGGTAAATTATTTGAATTCAAAATTAAAAAAACACTCTCTATATCATAATCCTTAAAATATCACGAAAAGTAGTTTAATGTAATAGGGAGTAGAAAAAATCTGGAGATTTGAAGTGTGGTGATACATGGGGAGGAGTTTGAAGCCCCATTCAAGGGTCTTCAAATTCTATACGACAGGTTGGCGGATGGCAACATATCAACATCTGCATATGCTTTCTCTTTCACTGATACACATAGGTTTGGTTTCGGAATTAAAAGTCTGCAAAAGAACAAGAATAGCATTGCAACGATATTAAATGCCTATCCAATGACAATCGTATAAAATTTCCAAGTCACACATTGAGTAGTCATCTATCAGCACCGCCATCCCAACACATGCGTCTCTTCCTCTCTTGCACTCTAGATGGATGCAGCCGGAAGATGCGATAAGTGATGATGAAGGACCCCATCTCTCTTATCCCACGCGTTCAAATTGCAGCATAATATTCCCTTGGTACCCGATGGTTCATATCCCCAATTTGTTTGCAACATTGGCATTCACTAGACTAGATAGTGCACTACACGATGATAAGAAGAAGGGATTCGATGAATCAAGCGATGGATACATTGAACAATCCACGAATGAAGAACAAAAGCAAAAAGCTATGTCTTTTGACCTATAACATTAACAAATGCATTTTGGTTGTGACTTATGATCAAAATAATAAATCCCAACAAAAACAAACACTTCTTTTTTCTTTTTTCTTTTTTTTTATCTCCATTCAATTCAAACATCCCATGATTATCACCAATAAAAAAATCGCCCTCTTCATTGACACGTCGCCGTTGTTTCTGAATTAGGGTCTGAAATCTAATAATACAAATGACAAATGACGTTCATTTTTTTCCCTATTTTATTTCATCACTTTTTTGGCTTGTAATTATGCACACAAACCTAACCCACTAAAGTTTCGAATTCGATTAGACCCAATACCTAATAATTAAAAATATTAGGCATTGAAATTTCAATTCTGAACAGAAACAGACAAATACATCCATCTCTTATTTTGTACGTATCTATAAATTTATACAAATTTAGAACCGGAGTTTGAAGCATTATTTAATAGGTTAAAAAAAACACTTTTTATTATACTTTGTAGAAAAATATACACATAGAATTATAAAAAAAAAAAAAAAGAGTATAAAGGCCTGTTATCTAAATCCATAACAAGTGTTTTTAAATATCCGGTACTAATTTTGGATCTAAATAAAGAAATAAGGATATAATGAGAAGGGTATAAAGAAAAGACAAAAGAAGAGAGCCCCGACTGAGCAATCCATTTCAATTTCATTGTGGGGTTGGTTTTCCTCTGCAGAAAGGGCCTAAACGTCGGGTACTGATTGTCGTTTTTAAAATCTCTAAGGCCCATCTTCTCAATCATTTCAATCATTCTCTCCAAATATATATATATATATATATATATATATATATATATATTTGCTTCCCAATAATTTATACACCGACTGTCCTTTTTTCTGTTTCTATTTCTACGACATTACAATTTTTATTCTTTTGGAAACAGAAAATATATAAAAATAAATAAATAAAAGAAAAATAATTATATATTTAAAAAAAACCTAAAATCTGGCGTTTTCGAAGCCGTGCAAATCGCTAACTCTATTCATCGACTTCCTCATTATGGCTACTTTAGCTAGCCTCTCGGCGGCTCGCCAAGCCGAGGTTGGCGTCAATGGTTCCGGCTTCTCCTCCACTCGGGTTCTCTCTCTTCTCTCTCTTTCCCCCGTGGGTCTTTGCTGGCTCCCCAGCCGAGCCTGTCTGAGTCTCTGGAGCTCTGCTATCTCAGCTTCTAAGCAGCGTAAGAACTCATCAGCCGATGTCAAGCCGGATTGCACCAACAGGGCTCGAGCTGAGGAGAGCAAGCGGTAAGCTCCGGAGACATCGTGGTGCTCGACTAATCTGCGAGACTCCGCAATAGCGCGTGCAGTCACGTGGAGATTTCTCAACCGTTGGATGCCTGGCGTTTGTGATCTAACGGCCCGGGGATGGGGAACGGGAAGCGGTTGCTCCTTCGAGTACACGAGCTCACGTGAGGTAGGGTCTCTGTACGACGACCCCACGGACATCACGTGGCAGGACCCACCGCAAGAACCCGGCACTTTTATCTCTACGAGCAACTCTCTCTCCTCCTCGGCGTATAAATCGCCGACACGAATCAAGCCGGATCCTAGAGCAGTGGGCCGACCCACTAGTGAGTATACAGCCGTTATTTCAGCTGGATCCGACCCGGAAACAAACCCGAGTTGGAGCTTCAAGTCCTGCACCACCACATTCAATAGGCCGTTAATACACTTGGCAAAGGCATCTTCCTCGAGCGCGTGCCTCCACCCGCCTCTATTGCAAAACCCAATCGCGTGAAGCGGGATGTCCCCGAGCCGCGTGGATGACACCAACGGAGAAGACCGCTTGTGGTTTGCAGAATTGGAATGCACGCGCTGGTCATGGCCATCAGACAGTAGCATCATAGCAGCTACGGGGTTTCTCTCGCGGCGGTCATGAAGAACCTTAGCAGCCTTCCTGAGCGCTTCGTTGACACACGCGCTCTGTTCGGTACACCCAATTGCGTCAAGAATCCTACGTGCAGATCTCCGCCCGGTGGGAGTCATCCGGCGGAGGGGCAGGAGCCGCTTGGAGGTGGTGGAGAATGCGACGATCGAAAGCCGGTCAGAATCGCGGAGCGTGGATAGCACGCACCGTATGGTGCGTTTCATCATGCGAAGCTTATCCCCGTTCATGCAAGCACTGACATCCAAAACAGTAACCAAATCGATGGGCGCTCTGAGCGCGTGAAAGGGTGGGGCTTTGACCTTGAGAACCACGGCGCACGTGGATCCATAGCTCTTGTTAGCCGAAACAACTGCAGCTTCATTCAACAAGCTCAACTCAACATTCCGAAAATGCCCTTGGGGAACAGCAGAATTACAACTAACTCCCTTAACAACGTTGAATCCTTGGAACTCTTCCTCCTCGTATGTTAGGTCTTCATTGCTTTCATCTGACTCCGGAATCGCACTGAACCTTGAAATTGAGGTAGGAGACAATAAAGATTCGTCGTCGTTGTACACCCTTAAGGCTTTGCTGCTGTTACTGCCAGTAGTGATGGTAATATTGGGAGGCTTGTTGGGGTGTGTTTGGCTGGGGTCTTGATGAGGAGTGTCGTTGAGAAGTAAAGGAAGCTCTTTCCATGTCGAGTTGCAGACAGGGCATATAAGGATGTGGTGATTTTTGACGTGAGACGCAATGCATGGGAAGTGAAACGTGTGTGAACATTCTGCAGTGAAGATTGCTGTTCCTTGTCCTGTCTTCACGTTCTGAATGCATATTCCACACCTATTTGTCTGCAAGATTTATATTAAAAAAAGAAAAAGAAAGGATTTAAAATCTATTACTATTAATATAAGAAAATTGCGACTTTATGGTAATGAATCGTAAATTTAGTTGAGCAACTTACTTTGGAGAGACGGAGAGTGGCCTTGAGGAGAGAGAAGCTGGAGGGTGATTTAGGGGAGGAAGGATTAGAGGAGAGTTGGAGCAACCTTGGACTAGGACTAGGACTAGGATTAGGGCTTGTATTGGTGGTGGGGTTCTTATAATTTGATGCTGTCTTTTTGGTTTTGCAATGGAGTTTTGGAGTGGTGGGCAAGGAGGAAGAGGTGGTGGTTGTGGTGGAGGTGGTGCGGCACCGGAGGCTGGGACTTGACACCGGTTTCGATTGTAATCGGGGGGTCGATGGATTGGAAAAGAACCCAAATCTTGATGAAATTCTAGGACTATTGTTGGCACTACTGCTATTATTACGGCTAGAAGTATTATTGTTATTATCAGTAGCAGCAGCAGCGGTACGAGTAGTAGTATTTGATCCCGAGAAGACTTTTGTGTCTTTTTCTTTAGGGATTGATGTGCAAAATGCTCTTCTCCAACCAAGAACCATTTTCTCTATGAAGAATATACCCCTTTCTCTTCTTTTGAGTATACTCTCCTTTTCCTCCTTAAAAGAAGGGTCCTTGTGACTTAATTGCTGGTGGCGTTGGTATTCTTCTTCTTTTTTGTTCTATGGAATTTGGTTTTGGTGTAAAGGGAATGGATACGGATGATTCATGGGACAAAGGAAATAGATTGGATGGAGATGGAGATGGAGAAGGTGAAGAAGAGGATGTTTTGGTTTCTCTCTCACTTTGCTAATAACATTTGGAACTTCCACTTGCTTTCTCTTTCCTCATGTATCTATTTATTATCTTTCTATTGCTGGATGGCTCAGGGCAGATGGTTGGAGAATAATGAATACTACTAATTAGTAGGATTTGGATGATATAATGCAAATACAACATTGAAAGAGAAAGGGTGCAATAAATAATTGCAATACTTCTTCCTATCTTATTTTATTTCACTAATCATTAAAATGTCAAATAAAAAAAAAAAGAAAACCCATTTAATTATATATATATAGCTTTTTAAAGTATGTAATTGATGTTAGTGAATAGTGGGCGTGATTTTTTTTTTTTAATACACTGTTAATAAGTGTTTCAAAACTTGATTAAAACGAGATCATTTTGTATATTGGGATTGGGACTTGGGATTTGGCAATAAGTTGGTGACCGCCTGACCGACAAGTGGAGGTAGCGATGTTACAGTAACAAGTCAACGGGTAGACAGCTTTTGTTTAGATTAATTGAACAAACATTTTTAATTTATAGGAATTATAATACAATATCTTATATGGCATAAATACTAATATTAGTTATGACTTATGGGAGAGTCCCATTCCCACGTTATGTTGCTTGAGCTTGAGGGACGACCGACCTTTTCTGCAGGATGGATCTGGTCTTGTTTTCCCAATATTCATATTAGGTCATGGGCGCCCTTACCGAGGGCACTTTGATTCTTCTTTCGCCTTAAGTTTTGCCCATTTGCACTTTTCTTACTAGGGAAAAAGTAAAGGCCTTCCCTTTTCTTACTCGTATTTAACTTTACCAATTTTAATACTTTGGGATGTTATCTTATTCAAGCATTAGCGGACCAAAAATAATTTACCGCCTCCCCCCACAATTTTTTTTTTCAATGAGTGGATTAATTTCACAAGAAGTTTGAAGAAATATTTAATTTAACATTTCCAATAATTAAGTAATTGAAAATAGATTTTAAATGAGAAAAATCTATAATAATATAAAAGATAAGAGAGAACCACATTATATAAAATTAATTATTTTCTATAATGTACTTGGACGAATATTTCTTTCCAAGGAAACTTTTACAATCTCTAGCATTTGTCACTTGAAAGAATATTATTAGTACTTGAAAACTTTTAACTTAAGTAATCTTTATTCTTAATGCCCTTAATTAATTGAAAAAATCCTTACAAAGTTAAAGCATTGATTATTACATCAACTGCATTTGGTTGGGAAATTTTCTTTTTCTTTTTCTTTTTTTTTGAAAAAATCCATTTATGTAAATTAATTTCTTTAGTGAGGGTTTCAAGTACATTTAGTGATTGAAAAAATATTATACATGTAATTTATTTTACTAAAAAATATCAAACATTATATTGCATCCACAACATTTTTCCTTGGAAATAATAGGAAGAACTCATAATTGGCATGTCAATTTTGTCAACGAATATGCTGTCCGACTCATTAAGTTGAAAGGCTGTAATCGTATCAAGATATCATAGCTGCTTGTGCTTCCATTATTATTTTTTTTAGCAACTTAGTGTCTTAATTTTAATTTTAGACAATTCAGTATCCTTACTTTCACAATGGCTACAATTCAGTGTTTGTGTTTTCAAATTTGATTGGAAATCTATTGTCTCAATTTTTACAAAATTATAATTAAATTGAAAGTGTTGACATTAAATAAAAGAATGAACAATTAAGTTGTAAAAAATTGAAAATACGGTATCTTTAGTCCATTTATCCTGATTTTGATCTTTTTTGATACATTTTATTAGTTATAAGACCCTTTACATGGTGAGAAATGGATTCATAATACAAAATACATCATATTGAAAGAAAGCAATAGTAAATCTATATATATAGATATAAATATAGAAAAAAGAGAAAAATAAATGAATAAAAAATATGAAATTTATTTGAGGGGGGAAAGAAACAAAAATCATACAACATCTAATCCAATGATGAGTGTGAATGTTCCTATCATTATATCCAATAATTTATACAGTACCATATTACACAAGACATTGGGGAACCCGTGTTTATTTACTAATGAGAGAATCTGACAGTGGAATGGCAATGGCTTCACAGTGGTATGAATGGGAGCCCTCCTGCCATTTGTGATCCCCTGTGATAATGTCCATTCATAGAGGTGGGTCCATTCCGCTGGCTGGCTGTGAAATAATAGGAGTGGGAGGGACCTTCAAGAAAGGGTCTGCGTCTGCCCCCAAATTGGTCTTTTTCTCCTTTTTTTAAAAAAAAATTGAGACGTCGATTGATTATTTAATACGTCTAATTAACATTTGAATAACGGCCATTATCTTTCCCAGCATCAGTCCCTAGGGTGGGGAGGGGAAGGGACACAATGTATTATCGAGGGGTGTTCTTCAATGGGAATTTATGGTTGCATAGCGGAGTGCCGGCGATACGATACACTTTCTACTTCCGCCGCACTTGTCGTGGATTAGATGATCGGTTATTAAGACATATCGTCGATATGGAAGACACTAGCCTTATAATTGAGTTGTTATGTCACCAATTGGCATGAAGAAGAACATTTGTCAGAAACACGTACGAGCTATTTATATCGCTTTGTTATGTTGAGGAATCAAGTAATTAAGATTGGCTATTGGTGGGTATGTGGATGAAACCCAGCTAATTCGGATTCTATTCAATTTTTTTTTTGTAAAAAAGGATACTTACTATACTATATTACATACTGTAGTTTACGTTACAGGATTCAAACTGTAACACTTGGGAAGAGAAGTCCTTTCTAGTGATTTTTTAAAAATCTCATTTATATTAAGTTTCCTTAACATAAGTTACTTGATAATAGAAATTAAAAAAAATAATTTTTTTAAAAAAATATTTAAAAATTTGGAATTGCTACCAGCTGAAGTTGAAAAAAAAAACAATTAAATTTAATTAGGTAGATTAAATCTAATTTCTAGCTCCTAATCCATGAGTTTTCTAAAAATAATTTTTAGAAAAACCTTAACAAAAAAAAACTCTAAATTTGGGAGGTTTATCTATTAAAATCTAAATAATTACTAAGCATTATTTTTCAAGAGTATGAATCAACGATTTTATTAAATTTCCTTTCCTTTTTGTTTTGATATAAACATTCACAAGCAAAAAGCAAAATAAGGTAACTAAAAACATTCTTTATTATTTTTCATTTTTCTAATTTTTATTTTTTAGGATTTTTGAAAAAATAAATTTATTTTTTTATTGGTTGCTCTATAGATGCTTACACATCCACTATTCAAAATTAGATCACCATAGTTCCTGTTACATTGCATTCACTTTATGCTCCATGATCGCACTATAGTTATCTCGTTACTTTGACTCTTAGGGTCAACCTAATTTCTTCATATTAATTATTTATTTCGTTTTTATTTAATTGTATCCTAAATTCGTGCTTTTTCAAGGATGGAAAATTTTTAAATAGGGAAGATTGAAATATCCCTAAATTTTGCATCAAATAAAAATGTAAGAAAAAGTAAAGGTAATGATATTAAAACAAAATAATAATATGTTACATATGAAAGCTAATGAAAGAGTAAGGGTAAAGTAGATAGAATGAAGAGTAATGAATATCAACAAATAAGTCACTTTCCAATAAAAATGGTGGATAAGCATGGAAAGGGGTATCTTTTATCCCTTTTAATAAATAGGTCTCTACTCACTTCTCCAAGATTATTTTAGTAGGCTTTCTCTTGCTACAATAAGGATAAAGAGAGGATAGAAGCAATCATAATCAAGTAAGTATTCCCTCTTTGATTTTTTTTCTTAATTAACAAGAAGCACGATGTCAATCCATAATAATAAGGGTTTATTGTATATATAAAGATTTGAAATTGATTTAGAAATTAGATAAGAAACAAAGTGTTTAGATTTTAATCTTTGAAATTAAGATTTTGTTAAATAATCTAAAACTAATAGAATTAGAGTTATGAATGCTTGATAGTACGAAATTTAATTGTAAGATAGAGTTATGAATTCTTATTCTAAAACAACTGACAATAACAAATTAAAAAAAAATCAAGTTTTAAAATCTTTAGAAAGGTCTTCTTGAAAATTAAAAATTAGAGTTTATATCAACAAGAAACAAGAACTATAAATAGATATAAATTGAAATCTAAGAATCATCATTAGATGATTAATAAGCAGAAAACTTAATGAGCTAACTTATAATTGAAATTTAAAAAACCCTAATCAGACAATTGATAAGTCAAAATCCTAATTAGATATCTAAGAATTGTAATTTAAAGTGATTGTGTAAAATTGATAAATGAAACAAAAAAGAGCTCTATATAAAGAAAGCAAGGTCTATCGCCCCTACCATCATTTCGGCCATGGCCATTAATCCCATCCCTTCTATCTAGACCTCTTTCCTAAGACTAATTACATTAATAAACAAAGTATAATAAGTTAATCGGTTAACATGATATCCTCAAGGATTGATAGAAAGATAGGAAATAAATATAAAAGTAAAGCCTTGAGCAAATAGATTAGATAATAGCAAGGAAATTAATTACCTAATTTATTATTTTAGGATGATCATAGAGGAATGGGTTGTAGGAAGGTTTTTGTAGGTGAAAAGAGATGAATGGCTATATTTTTGCTTGTTGTTTGTGTTTGTAGAATTAGAAACAGATATTTGACTAATGACTTTTCAATTACTGATTCTTGTGTTGCTTGTACTTGACCATGTTGAAATATGTGAATGACACACTTGAATTGAGTTTTCGTGATCTTAAAAGGGATGATTTCCTAGGATGATACAATACTGATGTGCTTAAGCCATGATTGTGGCTTAGGGAGAAGTCAAAACGAGGGAATTATGGCTAGTCTAAGTTGGTGAGTAGGGAATAAGTTGTAACAGGGCAAACCAGTGATTGTGGGATGATGGTTCCTACATTGTATATGGACCACACTCCTAATGGCATGATACTTGGTTTTAAACTTAGGATGAGACTATTTTTTGTTATTGTTGTCAATGGTGTGGACTCCAATTGTTCCTCACATTTATTATTGTTGTAGTTTAGGTTTAACCAATGTGCTGTAAGTCACAAGTTACTCTAAATCTTGAGGCACCAAAACTATGCAACATGTTTTACATTTGTTATTGCGTTAGATGTGGGTGTATGTGTGCAATCCATGATGTTTGGGTTCATGTGTGTTTGATGTAGTATAATTGTTTGTTAGACATTTGCTCACCTTGTTTGAAGAAATAAACTTTCAATTTTTTATATTTGGACTTGAAGATTTGGAGAGCATAGGAGATGAACCCTATATATTCCTATCTAGATAAGAACATGTGATGAATTGGTTATATCCTTCAAGTTGGGCTATAACAATAAAATAATATAGAAATGAGTCATGAATCATGATTCCATCAATTAATTGACCATCACATTATGGGTGCTAATAAAAATTTTAAAACTCATAGTTGATAGGTATTATTTCCAAATATTTAGGTCCAACTACTAGAAACACTTATTTATTTATTTATTTATTTTTTCTGGAAGTATGTAATCATCTTTAAAAGATGATAATTTTCTTTTTGGACCTACTAATTAGTGCTTTTGTCACACTTATTGACAAGACTTAATATAAAAACATAATTTTGTACACTTATAATTTGGTTTCTCGGCCAAGGATTTTCCCTGATTTTTTTCTTTCAAACTTAAAGCAATTTAAGGGTAAAATGATAGCAAGTGTCACCAAGTCACTTGTTTAGAAGAATAGATAAAAGGAATTTTGATCTTTATATGAATTCTCTGTATAGTATATAATTAATCTTTAAAAAATAAGAATTTCTTTAATTTTTTTCCCTTTTTCACCTTTCACAAATATTAAAAGGCGTCGTCCATATAAATCAGCCTTCTTTATATATTATATTCTAGGAAGGAAAATGGAATCTGTTACACCAATTATATGGGTCTTAGCAATGGTCAATCTAAAACAAGCAAAAATGGTCCTACTCCTACCTCGAGCCAGAAATAGTTGAAAAGTGTACCCACTTTTTCCCTGTACAGCAGGCTACCTTAGTAACCTCAATAAAAGTAAGATCTTCTCTGGTGCATTTATACCGCCTCACAATGAAGTTGAGAAATAAAGCCAGTGTGCTGAGACACTACGAATGATTTTTTTTTTTTTTAAAAAGAAAATGTATACTTTTAATTTTTAATATTTATTTATTTATTTTAATTTTAATTTTTTTAAGTTTTTAATATTTTTAAAGTTTTAAAAAATAATATTTCAATTAAATTTGTTAAATTTTACATCTATCCAAATATTAAATATATTTAATCTAAAATGATGAAAATATTAAATATATTTAATTGAATAATATAATAAAAATAATATTAAATATATTTAATTATATAATATAATAAAATTAATAAAAATTAAAAAATTTAAAAGTAAAAAAAAAAAGCATTAAAAAATTTATGAAAACCCCAACCACCTAGATCAACTATCCTAAGGTGAATAAGAAGTTACACATGCCCAATATGGATAAAAATATAATGGATTCAATGAAAGTCCTATTTTTATAAATTTTTAAAAATGTTTGGAATTTAAATAAAAGAAAAAAAAGATTGATAACTCAAATACAAAAGCGAGTAAATGTTAAGGACTAAATATATATATATATATATTATTTTTTATTATATTATTTCATTAAACATAATTAATAATATTTTTTTTATAAAATCAAGTATTATAAAACTAACTAGAAGTTTACACATATCCTTTGCCTAGCAGTGACAAGCACCAATAAGTGCTAGGAATTCAAAGGACGAAGAGTCAAAATACATACATACGTACATATATATTAAATGATAAAAAAATCATAAAAGAACCCCAAAAAAAAAAAAAAAAAGAACAAATCTCATAAGTATTGGCTAGCTACCCTTAGGCTATTGTCTTTTTAATTAGATTGTAGTCACCGCTATAAAAAAGTTATGAGCTAATTATGGTGATTGTGACTAGTTACCTTAGTGAGCAGCAAGATTTATTTATTTATCCATAAGTTATAAGAAGTTGATATGTATTAATAATTGGATGAAAAATTTAATACGTTAGAAATATATTTTTTGTAAAAGTTTGATGTCTTGGAACTTAAATTGGAAAAAAAGAAAAATGTAAATATAGAAATAAAAAAAAGTAACATGACAATTTTAGCTAGAATTCCATCGATTCAAAGTAAAAGAAAACACATTGAGGTAATGGTAGTGTCAACTGGAAGAGCTGAACGCATAAAGCGATTTCACTCTTATAATTATATCTTGAGTTTGCTTTTGCTGTGACGGTTATCGTCTTTGAGTTGACGCCTCTAGTAACGTTGCTAAAGTCGACGTAAATAATAATAATAAGATTAGAAAAGAAAAGTGTATTATTAATACCAGCTTTCACTGGCTTCTTCACACACTTTTGGAGTCCTCACCAGTAAAGCGGGTCCTTCAATTTTTGTGAACCTCTAATGACGTATTTACAAAATTACTCTTTTTTCTTTTTCCTTTTAATTGTTGTGTTACCTGAATATAATTTTTGTATTATATAATGTAAGTAAATATCATATAGCCCCTTTTAAAGGTTTTAGAATAAAGTATACATATCTTTAAAGAAAACAGTTATTTACTACATTAATTAAAGATGGCTTAAAAGATTTCTCTATATTTATTAAAGGTATTAAAAGCATTTTTAATATTTTCAAATATTGATAGCAAAATTAAAAAAGGTAAATATCTAAAAATGTGAAGATTTTTTTATTGGATTTTTAATAACTATTGAAATTAGCTTTTAACATTTTCTAAATAAAAAATGATGTTTTTCCTGAAATTTGCCTTAACGCGGTCAACGCTTTTGTGCAAATTTGGCTACAATTATCGGGCGGCCGCTAACGGCGTTACTTGTGACAGGGGGAGGAGAGAATCGACAGCATGTGAGTGAGTAATTACTGACAGTAAAATTCATTACCGTCAATGGTCAAATCTGTTGGATGCCCATAAAATTTTTGGGAATGATGCCCTCTCCACGGTACAGACCAAAGCCTGACAGGTAAATTTACACCATTAATGGTTAATTAATTAATTTATTTTTAAATTTTTTTCCCGTACTATTAATTTTTGTACTTAAGCCCTTTACTTTTACGATATTTCTAATTAATTATTAACATTTTACCTGCCTTTTTATCTCTTAATTTCAATCCTCCATCTTTTTTCGAAACGACTGTAATAATTCTACTAAAGTTTTCCAACGTGGATTTATTTACTATTTCGAACAACACTTACGATATTACAGTGATTTGCATTTTTCTTAGAAGAAAAATTACTAGAATAAAGCAAACTTAAAAATAGAAGCTAAAAGATGAATAATTTAAATAAATAAAAATATATATATATATATAAAAGATGAATGTTCATTTTTTTGTAATTTTCCCTTTTTGGGTGTATATTAATAATGCAAATCTAGGTTAAAATACAAGAATGTGATATTAATTTTTGAAAAAAATTGCAAGGAAAGAACTTATATAATGATCTATACTTATTGAGCATGTATTTAAGTGTAGAAGTTTTCAAATCACTCTCATTTTGGAGCTTTTGTCTATCTAGGTTTATTACTTATCGACATAGCACATATTGTCATTAAATTTGAAAATATGGACATGATAGCATGACTAACTCAATTTACACATTAGATTTTCTCTCCCTCGTTATTATTATTTTTTTCTTTCGCTCCTTTTCTTTTCTAGACTTTCTTCATCTTCTCAAGTTAGCAAACCCTAGGCACTCTTTCCCTAAATCAATTATAATTCATTGTTCAAATACTAACCATTTGCAAGTCGGTGATTTGAGAAGATGAGTACCCTTCAAATACTTACCGCTTGTAAGAGCAAGTTGCATTGCTTGATCTTCTACACTTCATTGAATATGCTGTCCTAGTATGTTGATGCAAATCAGGTAGGCTGTCTTGCTACTTAGATCTATATAATTAAGCGTGCTATCTTTCTCAATACAATATTATTTCTTGGTGCACCAAGAATTAGCCAATAGTCTCCTATAGCTCGTTTGAAGCAGATTATGCGGTGCCCTTATACATGTAGTTGCTTATTCCATATGTTGCCTCCATCATCCTATGTTGTAACTTTTTTTTGTGTAGTTTATCTTTGTTTAAATCTAGTGTAACATGATTGTATTAAATATATTGATATAGATTACAATTGATGTAGAAAGTTAAAATTAGTGAATATTTTTATTAAATATGTTCCCTCTAGATAATAATATGCTAATATTCTCACCAAAACCCTATCCATATTATACTAATTTATAGATCACTACTCCATTCTTCTATTGATTCTAGCACAATGAGATTGAGGGGCATGTAAATATATCCATCAAAGCATAGATATGGCCATGTGCTAATGGCCGGTAGGTTTAGCATTACCTTGAACAGTTCTAAGGAAGAATTTTGACTATTTTCATTAAGGAAAATTTTCACTGAAGGAACTTTCTTAGCTCAAAAGGAAAGATTACGAGTAGAAGAGGATTTATGTTCCTCCAAACGGCTATTTTCTATTATTGAATAATGATAGATGAATAATATAGAAACTATCCTACTGACTAAGGTTGCCTATATTTTAAGCATCAAGGACAGCCATATTTAAGACAACATAGACCATCACTAAGTCAAACCAGAGTACACGGTAACTTTCGGAATTTTCATCATTTTCCCTTATTATTTGTCCTACTTACTCTTGTAATTGTAATCTGTAATGCTTGTCATAGGGTTAAAAAAAAGAAAAAAGGAAGGTGAGTTGTTTAGCATTACTCTATGGCTTGGTGCACTGAATGAACTTGCCTATGAACCAAAAATATATGTTTGGTATTTAATCATTGTACACGCTCTTTTTCTCTCTCCTTGGTTTAACCATCATTATGTCTACCATTTGGGTAACCTACTTATCATATTAGATTACACACTAAATTTTTATCATCACCAATTAACACTAGAAGTGAACAAACCATAATAATAATAATGCGTGAGAATCCTAAATATATAGAAGCACTATCCTATGCCTTTAAATTTTTCCGTCCCTTTGATGATTACTTTTTCTAAGTTATACAATAAAATATCGTTCCATATTTATTACATCGCTTGGCCCACCCCTAAAATAAATAAATAAACATGAGCTAGTAAAGAGAATTGGTATTTAAAGGGAGTACTGCCATTATGAGATCCTTTTAATTGGCCCACTCGGTGTGCAATAACTGCGCAACCCATTAAATTTGAGCATGAGCACTAAGAACCCTTTTATTGGTGGTCATTAATTCGTTTTGAAATCTAAATTCAAGAAGAAGCACCATGGGATCTTGTGACATGTTTGCTTTCTTAATGGATAACCACCTTCTTCTTCTCATGAAAAAAGTTATTGTTTGAGACTTAGTCCGATTAACAACATCCTTTTCCCCTAATAAACCAATCGCATTTCACCACATATTCTTACGTGGCGTGGAAACATATATAACTCTGAAACCTATTACTACAATATCTACAAGAGATATACATGAAGCATAGATATTTTTCTTCTAAATTATCAAAATATTAAGTTATCTTATAATCTAAAAAATATCTCAAATTATAAATTTTAAAGAGAAACCTAAAATTCATAACCATCACAGCAATCTCCAATATATATAATTACTAAAAAACTTATAATTCACGTATACGATCTAAAGTCACTTGGTGCACTAGCATCTTCCTTATTTCCATACTAGAGATCATATTTAGGATAATCACCGTAAGTGCTAGTCTCTTGTAAATCATTTACTTTGAAATTAAATATCAAATATGCATAGTCATAAAGCCAAGCAGTGAAAAATTGCATAAACTATATACACATGTCACATTCCATGCACATCTAAAAAGCATACAGTAATGTGGAAGCAAATAGGAAGTATGATCATAAACGCAATTAATCATCTTGATTTAGGTGGGGAGCAATAAATGCACACAAACCCCAACGTCTTAGGCAAAAACAAGAGTTCATGAATTGGCAGATCGATGTCAAGAATTTAAGAGTCAAATCGTTTTATATTGAATTTACTGTCGGTATCCGCTACTATTAGTTTAATCCATTATTAAAAGTTGACCACAGCATCTGATGGGACTATGCAAAACTGCCGCACAGGTACATCCTCAATTCTCTACCTGCAATTCTGCCATATTGATGATCTTTTATCCACACATAACTAATGTATCCTTTAAATGGATCGACAATATGATAAATGAAGACAGTGGATAAAAAGGTCTAAGTTGGTGTAGTAAAAGGAAGTGAGGATTTGATACAAGTGACGAGGCTTTGTCTGTCCCGCATTTACCGGAGCTCGTTGCATCAGCTTGAGCCTCATTTATGCGAATGCTACTTACTCAGTAACGTATTTGCACGTTTCAATAAGCTGCGTCAAGTTGTGGCCCTGTCCTTCATTTGTCGAATGCCTGAGTACGGGCATATAGATTAAGAAATAATGTTGACTGAAATTCAATTTACAGGCTCAATTAACTCGCGAAGATTACTTAACAGCATTGCAACCTTTTTTTTTTTTTTTTTTAAATTATATATAGCTAAGAGCCTGCGTAATGTACAAATAACAAAAAAAAAAATATTTATAATAAAATATAATTTACTATAAAAAGATCTAAATTACAAAATATATATTTGCATTTGTACTGTAAAAAAAAAAAAAAACACTAAAATCAATCCTTGTTCCGCTTGTGCAAACCATCGACGTTTCGCAAAATAAAATATCTATTGTCAACCGTTCAAAATTGATTTTTTCTCCATCTTATTACAATTGGTCAAGCACGTATTGAATTTCTCTTTTGCAATCAAAGAATAGGATCTTTTATAAGTAATTTTAATGCGTTATTTTGACTAATTAATTTATTTACCCCTCTTGATAGATAGGTAAACTAGGTTTGCGTCAAATTAACCAGACATAGAAAAATACTCATAGAATTTGATTTAAATCAAAATGGTTTCTTAATTTTTTTTTTTTTTGCATGGAAAATTTATTCACATTATTTTTATTTTCCCTCTCTCTTTTTTTTTTTCTTAAATTTTCTTTTCTTCATCATTTCTCTTTTCTTCCCACCTTTCTCTATCTTTCTAACTTTTTGTGCTTTCCTCTTCTTCTTTTTGTTTCTTTTTTTTTTCCTTTTCCAAACCACAACAAAAAAAAATTAAGAAAAGGCAAAAATGGATACCTAATAACATGTAGAAAAAAAATTATTAGTTAATATACGTCATATATTATATATAAATGATATATAAATATCTATAAAATTTTGATATGTATCACAGTTAAATGATAGTTTTCAAAATAATTATTATCTTTGTTTTGAACAATATATATATATATATATCAAAATCTTATTGGTATTTATACATTAGATATATATATATAACACGTAACATGGGAAAATAATGAAAATTGATATGAGAAGCCGAAACAAAATGCCCAAACACTTGTACCCGATTAAAAAAAAAATCTCGTACCTTCAATCTTTTCTGAGAATTATCCACTTGTTAGTATTGATAGGCGAATCCCTATGTTAGTGTAGCTAATAATTTCTTTCGCTGGCTGATCCTCAACATACGCAAGACCTCCTAGATCTAAACAATGGTAACTTCGACAATATTTATACCCGCATTGCATTACGTGGCAACGATAAGAGTAAATTGTGTTACTACTCTTAAATACTTTCTTATCTACTTTTAGAGCTCGAAATGTATATATTCAAGAAATTCACCATCTTTAAACCGTTTCAAAATATCCCTTGATGATCGCCAATCTTAAACCACTTTTGATCAAAGATGCAATCACTATATCTAGACCCACCATGATATCTTTGACCATCTCGATATTATAACAAAGAATTTAATAGAGATGATATCTTGCCAAATTTGAGTCACAAAGGGAGCAAGGTTTTGAATCGTTCTCACTTTTCTTCTTTTGAGACGAGATACCAACCATCAAACAAAGAGATAGCTTTAAGAACCCGATCCACGATGGATACATCTCTTTTACAAATAAAGATTGTCACATTCCTTTTAAAATAAATTCTCTAATGAGAGTAAAAATTGGCACCTAGCTGAAAGAAAATCTCCCAAGGACATAAAATACAAATAAACAAAATGAAGAAAAAAACTAGAAACGAAACCTTGAATTTTGGATACTGTTATTTCAACTTCCTCCGTTTCCTTTGGACACTGCACTCCATATTCAACTCCTCACTCAAAATAGTAAGTAGGTCATAGAGAGAGACAATAGTTAACTATATAGTAAGAAGAAAAGAACTAGAAAGTTTTCAAGGTGATTTTGAGAATGGAAAAAGAAAAGAGGAGTTAATAATATGGAGATGAGAAATGGAAGAAGACAAGGTAGGGCAGATCTAGCAACTAAGGAAGGGCTGCTAGCGGCTGGGGTCTTATCTCTTATTTTGCTAGCTGATTTTTAATAAGTTTTGATCTTCGATTCTCGAGGATTATCATCTTTATATATTTCTTGAAAGGGTTTAATCATTATTTTCAAGATTTACTCTGAATTTTACTTGGTATAATCACTTTATAATAGATCTTATCCTTGATTTTGATAATGACAAAATCTTCTCTTATTACTAATGAAGTTCTACGTGTTTGACAATGATTTTCACAAGCAAAATTATTGATAAAATGCGAACATATCCTAAACCCATTTCAAACTCAACAATTAGAACATTAGACCCTCTCTCATAAGTCGCTCAATCAAGAGACCATGGACCACAGATGGAGAGGAGCATCATCTTAAGGTGACGAGAAATTCCTAGACAGAAAACTAAATCTCCAATCTCTTAATGTAATTTTCAATTATCTAGATTGAAGAATAGTATAATCGAAAACTTAGTGAAACATTATTTAGGACTTCTCATAAAACCAAACCTGAAAGTCTGAGCTTAACTTGTGCCTCGAACAAAATGCCGATTTCATCAACTTGAAGGATAGAATGATTCAAATATAGGTCAAACACAATTTATGAACTCTCATAAAATAAAACCCTAAGAATCTGTCCTTAATCAATGCCCTAAACTAAACAAAATGCTAATATCATCAATTTCTAGAATGAGTTTCATGATCAACAACTCCTTTTTTGAGAAAAACCATAATTTAGATGCAAATTGTATAATTTAAAAAAAAAAGAAAAAGAGAAAATTAATTTAAACCTTGGGATTTGCGAAATTTAATGTAATTGAGCATTTAGAATTTTTAATTTAGAATCATAAACACCATAAATAAGCCTTAGAAACTTAGTTTTAGTAAGATACATAAAATATGAAATTTCAATTAGCTATTGCTTTAAAATTTATAGAAATGGACCTTTAAAGACCCTAAATGAGTATGTGTGTGCAGTGCAAGTAGTGCTATTACTTGCTGGACTTCATAGCTCACCCCATATGGATCTCCTTTTAAAAGTTTCAAGTGTAGACTCGAAATAAAGAAGATAAAGAGTGCATAATTTTCAAAATTCTGGCAATCAAGGTGTGTAACAAACACATGATCCTAATGAAGAACTAGAGCCTTCCTTTGCAAGGGAAATGTATATCATTTGGCAAAAACTTGTGTCGCATTGCACAGGGTCCAGGTAACATGCTACTGCTATTGTGCTTGAAAAACCAAGAACATGGTCGACATGGCGCTTAAAAATATGAAGCTTATTTGTGTAAGATACCATGCTTCAACAATAAGGTTAATGCAAAGTCCTTTTACATGGTAACAGGCCAACCTAGCTATGAAGTTTTTCAATTAAAGTACAAAAGTTTTGGTTAACAAATTTTTCTCTTTGTAAATAGAGACACATGTACCTACCTTTGACCACACTCCATTGTTGAACTTTATATAAGATTTTGCATAGAAAAGGAATCAGGGTTTAGGTGTTTAAATATTTTATTGGGGTCTTGTAAGGTTCCTGTGGGACTGTGAAGACCAATCCCACCACCTTCCTTTTGACTTGAAAATGCAATTAGTTTTTAAATAGCCATGCTTGTGAAGGGATATGTCCTTTGCAATATCTTATATAAGCTTGGGGTAGACATGATTTATGGCCATGGAATTTAATATTCTTATTGCTAATATATGCGTATTGAAGGTAAAATCATCAACCCAAAGGTTCATTGTCAATCGACAGATTATCGCCTACATTACCCATGATTCTTGGTAACGTGTCGTTTGTCATTTGCTATGTAGATGATGAAATTTCTAAGCTATAATTTATCCTAAGGGCAAATAAAGTACTTTATTTTTTCTATTTTAATATTTTAGCTTTGGGTTCTTATACTCCAATCCTCAAACCATTCAAAAAACACCGTTTTGGTGCTTCTGTTTTGTGTAAAAATTATGTCCAAGTTGCTTATATTTCAGGGGTCTCTATATATTATTCTGTCCTTGCCCTCCACGATAAAGAGGGTAGCCGTATCTGGTTTATAGCGAATTCAACGACGGAAACATACAAAAACCCTAGCTCTTTAATAGTCTAGAGAATTCAATAAGCCAACTTTGCCACATATCCTCATCAACTGATAAGTACATGCAAGTCTCTAGAGTCTTGTGCTCCCCTTATTTTTTCTAATCCAAATATTGTGGTTGAAATGATTCAAAATAAATCGTAAATATGGGTGGGCTACGAAATACAAGAAGTAAAGCGCTAGCATCAACACATAAAAATGCGCAAACTACAGCTTATATTTACAACAATCGTAGCTCCCAATTGATTTATCTTAAATTAAAGTCGGCAACAAAAATAATCAAAATGAGAGTTCAATAATCAATTAATATCGCGAGTCAGTATCTGAGAATCAAATCATCTTGTAATACGTACTTGTCTGTCCATACCAACTGTCAGTAATCTAGTCAACTATCCTTGTATATAGTCATATCGATACTATGATGAAATCCAGCCGACAGCCTCCTTTAGATGTCTCGGTCTATAAATTGCAATTTTGTCGGTTGATCTAAAATTGGCCTGAAATAATTATTAGGTGATGGAGACACGGGTTGATATACGATTGGATACACGATCGTGTAACATGTCAGGGGCATTCCCAGAAGCATACACGGCCTATATACACGGGTGGATACACGGCCGTGTAACATGTCAGGGGCATTCGCAGAAGCATACATGGCTTATATACACGGGTGGATACACGGTCGTGTAACATGTTAGGAGCATTCCCAGAAGCATACACGGCCAGAGTCACGACCGTGTACTTGGTCAGGATTCCTCCTAGAAGCATACACGACCTGTATGTACGGCTGTGTACTTTCCAGACGACAGACGTGTATACTTATAATTACTTCCACGTGTACATATTTATTTCCTTTTTCACATGTTTTACTGAGATGTATAAATAGTCATTAGGTTATTTTTAAGGTTACGTTTTATGAACTATTTTGAAATACACTTTTGAGAGAGGATTTTCTCCGTTTATCGGTTGTGCGCAACTAGATTTCGTCAAAGAGTAATTCTTCGTTATTCTTTGTTGTTTGAGAAATCAATCCATAATCGGATTTGTTTTGTTATACTATCCGCGCTGTGTCAGTTGGTATCAAAACAAGGCTATTTCCTGTGGAGATGTCAACTCATCAAGGCGATGACAGCGGTCGTGTTCTTGGCGGTGTTCAAGATGCGAGGTCATAAGAAAACCATCAGTGGGTTCCAAGGGCAAAGTTCGACGTGATGCATCAGAAGGTTGGGCGTATGGAACGGCGCCTTGATGAACTGATCGAGCGTTTCGACGCCTTGGCAATAGACCCCAATAGGGTTGGGGGTGTTGTTAGGAATCCGCCATGTGCAGCGGAGGAATTCGGTGGATGTATAATTCGACCTGTCGTTGAGAACAGGTGGGAACGTGTAGGGGATGAGGATTCCAGCGAGGAGAGTGATGATACGTATGGGAGTAGGCCATAGCGAGGGCGCGGTGGTAGAGGTGGTGGTTATCGGACGGCTCATTATGGGAACCATCATAGAGATTGCGACTATCGGAGGAATTGTGGAGGACATGATCAGGGGGACGGAGGAGACTACCGCTTGAAGGTCGACATTCCATGGTTTGATGGTAGCCTTAATATCGAAGGCTTCCTCGATTGGGTTGCGGAAGTGGATCGATTCTTTGACTATATGGAAATTCCCGAAGACCGCTGAGTGAGGTTGGTGGCGTGCAGGTTGAAGAGTGGCGCCTCGGCATGATGGGAGAGGCTGCAGAGCAGGAGGCAACGGGAGGGAAAACACCCGGTGAGAACATGGTATCGCATGAAGCAGTTGTTGCAACATGATTTCCTCCCGCCGGACTATGAGCAGATATTGTTCCAACAATATCAGTGGTGCTGCTAGGGGCAATGTTCAGTGCATGAGTATACGGCGGAGTTCATGAGGTTGGCCGAACGGAATGACTTGAGGGAGAGCGAAGGCCAGCAAGTAGCACGATATGTGGAAGGGCTGAAGCTTCAAATTAAAGATAAAATTGGAGTTACAATGGTGAGGACCCTAGTAGAAGCAAAGAATTTGGCTCTCCGGGCGGAGCTAATGTTGTAGGAGCAGGGTAGTAGATATGGAGGAGGAAGGAAGGGATATGTCGATGAAGTTGTGGGTAGTGGTAGTAAGTCGGGACTTGAGAAAGGTAAAACTACTGCATACAAGCCTACTGATGACAATGCCAAGAGAGAAGAGAAAAGTGAGGGAAAGAAGTCGATGGAACATAAGGGAACCCAGAGACAGAGTAATCCCTATGCCAAACCTATCTTGGGTAAATGTTTCCGATGCAATCAACCAGGTCATTGGTCAAATGAATGTCCTGCTAGGAGAAGCGTAAACATTCTTGATAGGGAGGATGATGAGGAGGTTTGCTGTGAACCTGATGGAGAGGGAGAGTATTATGAAGAAGAGGAAGGAGCAGCAGAACCGACTTATGTGATTCGGCGAATGATGCTTACCCTGAAACAAGAAGAGATCACACAGCGACACCAGCTATTTCGCACAAGGTGTACTATTAAAGGGAAGTTGTTTGAACTAATAGTAGATAGCGGGAGTTGCGAAAACATCATAGGGCGGGAAGTTGTGAAGCAGCTGTAGTTGCTTATCGAGAAGCACCCGAACCCGTATACCATTGGTTGGATTAAAGCGGCTGAGAGAATTGAAGTCAAGGAGAGATGCATGGTACCTTTCTCAACAGGGAAGTACCGCGATGAAGTATTCTGTGATATTGTAGACATGGATGCTTGTCACCTTTTGTTAGGGAGACCATGGCAATTTGATGTGAAAGCGCAACATGCGGGTAAAGAGAATGTATACAGATTGGAGAAGGAGGGTGTGAGGTACACCTTGTTGCATTTGAAAAGGGAAGGACGCGCAAAGGAGAAGAGAGTGGGAAGTCATTCATTCCTAACCGTCACTCAATCAGAGAAGGAAGTGATGGAAGACTTGAGGGAGTCGCGAGTGGTACATGCCCTCATAGTAAAAGATGTGGCAGTTGAAGAGAAGGAGGTTGACGGGGAAGTATCGGAGGCAGTAAAGAGTCTACTGGAGGAGTTTAAGGAGGTGGTTCCGGACGATCTACCCGAGGGTCTACCACCTCCGAGAGACATTCAACACCAGATAGACCTGGTTCCCAGAGCAAGTCTCCTAAATCTCCCACATTATAGGATGAGTCCCAAGGAGACCGAAGTTCTACAGGAGAAGGTCCAAGAGCTTTTGGATAAAGGGTTTATCCGGGACAGTTTGAGTCCATGTGCGGTTCCAGCCTTGTTAACTCCTAAGAAAGATGGGAGCTGGAGGATATGTGTTGATAGCAGGGCTATCAATAAGATTACCATAAGGTACAAATTCCTCATCCCACGCATCAAGGATATGTTGGATTGGTTGAGTGGAGCCACCATCTTCTCCAAGATAGATCTGCGGAGTGGGTACCACCAGATTCGGATCCATCCCGGAGACGAATGCAAAACGACATTCAAAACAAAGGAGGGGCTGTATGAGTGGTTGGTGATGCCGTTCGGTCTTAGTAACGCACCAAGCACTTTCATGAGAGTGATGAACCAGGTATTAAAACCCTTTAATGGTCGTTTTATAGTTGTGTATTTCGATGATATTTTGGTATTCAGTAAATCTGAAGAGGAGCATCTTGAGCATTTGAAGTGTATTCTGTCGGTACTGAAAGAAAATAAGTTGTTTGCCAATCTTAAGAAGTGTACATTTATGTCAAAAGCGACTATTGTTCCTTGGGTTCATAGTTAGCAGTGAAGGGGTGATGGTAGATGACGAAAAGGTGAAAGTGATTAGAGAATGGCCTGTTCCGAGAACCGTTACTGAGTTGAGAAGTTTTCTCGGCTTAGCTAGTTTCTATAGGAAATTCATTAAGCACTTTAGTGCAGTCGCTGCCCCCTTGACTGAGTGTTTGAAGAAGGGTAAGTTCCAATGGGGCGAAGAAGCGGAAGCAAGTTTCATGAACTTGAAGCAACGATTGTGTGGCGCTCCTATATTGGCGCTACCAGATTTTGAGAAGTTATTTGAGGTGGACTGTGACGCCAGTGGAGTTGGAGTTGGAGCAGTACTGTCACAGGAAAAAAGACCAATTGCCTTTTATAGTGAAAAATTGTGTGAAGCTAGGAGGACTTGGTCTATATATGACAAGGAGTTCTACGCCGTGGTGAGAGCCCTTAAAGTATGGGAGCACTACTTGATTGGAAAGGAGTTCATTTTGTACTCTGACTGTGGGGCTCTTAAACACTTAAGTGGCCAAACCCGGATAAGTAAGGACATGCACGCAAGGTGAATTGAGTTCTTACAAAGGTTTCCTTTCAGACTAATGCACAAGTCGGGTGTGCAAAACAAGGTCGCGGACACCTTAAGTAGAAGAGCAGATGTCTTACTTACTTTAAGTGCATACATTGTTGGTTTTGCGAAACTAAAAGAGTTATACGAAGGGGATAGCGACTTCAAGGAAACTTGGACTAAGTGTGCCAACAGAGAACCTTGTGATGACTACCATATCCATGAGGGATACTTAATGAAAGGGAATCAGCTGTGTATCCCTGAAACTTCCTTACGGGAAAAGCTTATCCGAGACCTACACGGTGGTGGATTGGCGGGGCATATGAGCAGAGATAAGATCCTAGCTGCAGTTACCAAAAGGTATTTTTGGCCTCGGTTAAGGAGGGATGTGTATAGAATCGTGGAAAGGTGTTATATTTGCCAAGTGTCGAAAGGACAATCCCAAAACACTGGCCTATATACCCCTCTTCTCGTGCCGGCGAACATTTGGGAGGATTTGTCGATGGACTTTATACTTGGTTTGCCTTGTACCCAACGAGGTGCTGACTTTGTGTTTGTTGTAGTTGACAGGTTTTCCAAGATGGCCTACTTTATCCCCTGCAGAAAGACCGCTGATGCACGGGCAATCGCACGGTTATTCTTCAAGGAAGTGGTGCGTCTACATGGGGTCCCAAAATCCATTACTTTCGATAGAGATAGCAAATTCCTTAGTCACTTTTGGAGGACTCTCTGGTATATGCTTGACTCATCTCTGAATTACAGTAGCACCGCTTATCCTCAAACCAATGGTCAAACAGAGGTAACTAACAGGACCCTCGGGAACCTCATTAGAAGTATTTGTCGTGAGAAGCCAGGGAAGTGGGATCAAGCATTGGCTCAAGCTGAATTCGCTTACAATAGTTCCATCCACCGAACTATTGGGAGGTCACCGTTCTCAGTGGTATATACCAAAACACCACAACATGCGCTGGACTTGATCAAATTACCTAAGGACATGGTGGGTGATGTTGCTACTAAACATATGGCGGGACAACACCAAACCACCGTAGTGGAAGTTAGACGAAAGATAGAGGAAGCCAATACCCGATATAAAGGGGCTGCGGATAAGCATAGACGGAAGAAACTCTTTGCCGTGGGCGATCAGGTAATGGTTTACCTTCGGAAAGAGCGTTTCCTTGCGGGTAGATATGGGAAGCTCCAACAAAAAAAGTATGGGCTTTATGAAGTTGTGCACAAGATAAACGACAATGCATACGTTGTACAACTTCTTGAAGACATGAACATCTCTTGTAATTTTAATGTCGCGGATTTATCTCTTTTCCACCCCGATGACACGTCGTTATATCCTGACGAGAACTCGAGGTCGAGTTCTCCATTGGTGGGAGAGAATGATGGAGACATGGGTTGATACACGGTTGGATACACGGCCGTGTAACATCTCAGGGGCATTCCCAGAAGCATACACGACCTATATACACGAGTGGATACACGGCCGTGTAACATGTCAGGGGCATTCCTAGAAGCATACACGACCTATATACACGGGTGGATACACGACCGTGTAACATGTCAAGGGCATTCCCAAAAGCATACACGGCCAGAGTCACGACGTGTACTCGGTCAGGATTCCTCCCAGAAGCATACACGGCCTGTATGCACGGCCGTGTACTTTCCAGACGACAGACGTGTATATTTATAATTACTTCCACATGTACATATTTATTTCCTTTTTCACATATTTTACTGAGATGTATAAATAGTCATTAGGTTATTTTTAGGGTTATGTTTTATGAACTATTTTGAAATACACTTTTGAGAGAGGATTTTTCCGTTTATCGGTTGTGCGCAACCAGATTTCGTCAAAGAGTAATTCTTTCGTTATTCTTTGTTGTTTGAGAAACCAATCTATAATCGGATTTGTTTCGTTACGTTATCCGCGCTGCGTCATTGGGTGACCCTCATATCCCAAATGTAAGAAAATAATTAGCATCATGAAAAACTTTTTAAAATTGATTATGAAGTTAATTTAGGATGTTTAATATGGTATTAGGTTAGTCATCTCAGGTTTTGGGTCAAAAGAATGCATTAGAGAACGAAACAAGAGGATCGCGGTTGTATTGGGGAATTACCATCAAATGTGAGGATAGCTGCCTGAATGTAGGATTGGCTAATACATTGGGTCTTGGTCGAATGGGTGGCTGGGCCGGTTAAAATCTACCCTTGGGGGTTTTAATGGGTGGTTTGTTTTTTGTTTTTAATTTTTTTTTGTCCTTTTCTCCATTTTATTTATTTATTTTTTTTATGTCAAAATTTCCAAAGGACACTAGCTTGTATTGAATATTATTAATACCATTTTTTTTTAAGAAAACATGTTCTGGGTTTGCTTCTCAAATTTTCTACTGGTGCTGATCATAGTTTAAGCTTGAGATTTTGGTCAAATATTCCTAACGAAAATTGTTTTGCTTAGAAAAACGTGTAATTCTCTATATAATTGGATTCAATACAAAAAATCTAGACTTTTCTTGGTTTTGTACGCGCACAGGGGTAGGATTTATCTCGAAATTGGAGTTTGAGTGGATTGTGTGAGATTTCTCATTTTAGTTTTGATTTGTGTTATGGTCGCTTTATGTTTTGATTTAGGCAATCGAGATTGTTAAAAAAAATCGTGAGTTGAGTTTAGGCGTAATAACCTGAAATTGGTGTGCTCCAAATCCAATGGTGGTCCTCTTTCCATTTATCCTTCACCAAGTGAGTTTTGAGAAATGGTTTAAGGTCCCACTTATAGAATTTTAGATGCTATCAAAACTTTCCCATCTTATAGATCGTATTTACTATCATTAAATCAAATGAATTGTACTTCTTAGTGAAATGTCCCGTTAATTTGATTTCTATTTGTGATATACATTGAATTTTCGTATTAACATTTATATTTTAACCATAAAATCTAGTGTATTTCAATTATGTGTCCATTTAGATATGATATATTGTATTTGATAATGGAGAAATGCGTTTGTGGATGTGCTATCAATCACCTATAGATGCGTAAGTACGGTATTTCAGTAAATATTAACTTGAGTGCTTCCACAACAATTATCTTCAACATTGCAATCACGATCAATTCATAAATGAAATTTGCGTAGATGTCCAGGGCTATCTTGTAATTCACAAAGATCATCTTGTGTATCTGTCTGAATCCATCCCATCGTTTAGAAAGCATGGATTGTCTTGTTAAAGCTCGGCATATCCGTGGTGAAACGTTGCATGGAAATTCTATTCACATGATTGCCCTTCAGCATCTAGCTCAACTAAGCCCCAAGTAGAAGGAACTTTGCACATGTTGTTGAGACATGTGCACATGATACATAGATCCATGAGACGACTGGTCATATTTTATTACATCGAAAGCAAAACTTCTGGTTTCCTCCAAAGAGCCATCTACTTTGAGCTGCTTTTATAGATAATTTCATGGGATTGGTTCAAAATACATCAAACTCAAGAAAAAGCTACATTTCCACTAATTATAATTATGCCTCTTGGCTTCACCAATAGAATATGCTCGTATGAGAGCCTAAAGTTTTAGCACATCGCTTATCTTGACCTGACTTAAATAATATCTTTCTTTGTCTCGTATCGTCTTACATTAAATTCAAGATACAAAATTTATCATTAATGAATGATTGTGCTATATAGCTTCGCTTACTAATATTATGAAGTATTACTTTGTTGATGGCGCAAATTTGATAATGTGTTCTATGAAATATTACTAATACTCTGGACAACTGAATTATGATCTCGAAGAATTGTTTTATGAGTTGTCCTTTTACATTCCTTCTTAGTGAAAATAAAAATTTTGGCAATTGCAATCGCAATAATTTAGCTCAGGATAATATATATTCCATTCCATTTACTCTATACATAAGCTAGCTAGGTCCTAGAGCGCTAGGGTATGGGAATCTTCCCATAAAGACGAAAACCAATGATGGGGAACCTAAATTTATCCGCCTCACATGTCACCAGAAGCAAGTATCATAATCAATTGAGATTGTTATCTTTGTTTTATTAAATCTAAAAAATATGTGTTTTCTATTCCTTTTACTGAGATTTCGGTGTTGTGAACTTTAGTTTAGGTAGCATGGATCAGCACGGTGGCACCACGGAAAGGGAACACAATAGTTATCCAATAGAAAAATTATGATAGTGAATAGACGAAGATGATAATGTAATGTGATTTTGCTCTGGTTGGTGGTTAAGTTTTTATTTATTTATTTATTAATAATTGTAGCATGCACTTGCACATGCCAAGAACTCTTTTTAAGTCCTAGAAATTTCCACCAATCATCTTCCAGATTATTAATGATATACGTAAATGTTCAGACTAGGACAGAGAAGCATTCAGCGTCATGGCCACTTGCCATGTTACAAGTCAACACTGGAAGTATAGAATTGAGGTTCGTTACGAGGTGTAGCGTATCTCATTATTGTTACGAATAGAGACATTGATATTTAAAGAATTAAGGGTATTTTATTGACAAAAATAGTAAGTCTGACATCATGGGTACTTGCAGCATCCAATTGTTGTTAAATACGGGATAAATACTCAGCACAAAATCTATTTGAATACGGGAGCACATGATAGAATCGGGCATAGGGGCTGGATCTTCGGTCTTTCATTGTTGGAAATAATTTGATACATGAAGTAGGATAATGTCATCAATTCAACAATGAATTATAATGAGATATGAGAGAAAAAGATATATATATATATATATATATATATTGTTTTTTAATTGTTAAGAAAATAATAATAATAAATCAAAAATAACAAAATAAAATAAATACTAGGATTTAACGTGGAAAATCCAAATAGGGCAAAAAAACCATGAGTCCATATTATAAAATCTTCAACTATCAATAAATAATGGATTTATAATATTTTTTGTTACTAGTTAAATTAGTAGATATCAAAATTTTTACTAAAATGGTGGATATCAACTAAATTACAATATAAACAAATCTGTAAAATTATAAAAATACAAATTCATCATAAACAACTAGGAAGGATGAACAAAGAATGGAAGTAATAACTATATAGTACTCCACACCATGAATCTAATTGTCAAATTTTTATCACAATCGAGATTCAATAGGTTATCCAATCGTGGATCCAAAGTTGCTTTGGATCAAATGAAGTAGGGAAATTCCAAAATTTGTTGGTTTTACAATGATCAAATGAGTCTTGTATTAAGAATAAAAAGAAATAAAGACACTAAATAAAATTTTATTTCAACTTAAATTCAAGAGTAAATCCAACATTGCCTTAAAACATCCTCATTCTTTATAATGGTCCCTCCGCAGGCTTACCTTAGTCTTTTCAATGAATCAAGGTACTCCAAATCTTCCCTCTCACCATCAATCCATTGCTTTGCATCATGACTCAAAAGTACCTTTGAACCTAAAGTTAGATGAATTAATCTTATTAACAACACTAATGTTATGTTTAGTACACTAGAATAGATTTGAAATGGAATTGTTATTCTGGGTTTTATTCCTTTTTTTTCCATGTTTGGAAGCATTTTTAGAAGTAGGAATTACAATTCCTTGGAATCAAAGATTTTAACCTTAAGGGGGAATTTGAATCCACCTTTGAGGGGTAGAATTGCAATCCTTC
Source organism: Laguncularia racemosa (assembly GCA_037954665.1). Classification (NCBI taxonomy): domain Eukaryota; kingdom Viridiplantae; phylum Streptophyta; class Magnoliopsida; order Myrtales; family Combretaceae; genus Laguncularia; species Laguncularia racemosa. Next base: position 2,557,332 of record JBBMOL010000063.1, on the reverse strand, counting down.
TACCCCATTAATGATAATTACTTAGATAACCATTTTAATCTCATTAATGTATATTTATTGCATCATGAATTAAAAGCATTTTTTTATAAATACTACTGTATATCACTTATATTCCAGTACACTCCTTAGACATATTTAAACAAAAAAATGGACTTAGCATTCCATTGTTGATTTCATTTCATTTAATTTCATTCCATTATAATGCATTCCATTCTAGATTATTTTTACATATCAAACGTGCATAAGTGCATATAGTAGTGTATTGTAGAAACAATTTGCTAAGGTGGTTCAACATCTCTCTCTATTCTATCTCTTGGAACAATGATTCTAAATCCTCCATATTATATCCACCAAAATTCATCTTGCTAAAAGTGTTACCCACTTAAACTCCACCATCTTGTAGACATTCTTGTACCTACATAAGAAGGCAATTCTAGTTTCTTCATTAGATGTATTATCATAAACTCATATATCAAAATTTTCTTACTAATCATATGTTTCTTACATTAGGAATAGCATAACCTATAGCCATTTCCACAATTTAGTTAACATAAACAAACATTCAACATTCACTATTAATGTACACAGTAGAAACAAGCAAACACTCCTTAGTGTGAATAATCAAAAGGTCTACCTAATAGTAATTCTTCAAGAGTGTAATAACAAATTGAATGATGCATAAGCTAACCTAAAAAATGAATTTCCAAATAACTACTTTTGCCCAATAATCCTAACAATCTTGTAATGAAAAAGGTCTTCGTATAGTATCTTAGAATATAATTTTTTCGACAAAACTCATTAAAATATGATCTATAATGCCCTAACATATTTTCAATGCATACCTTCTTGAATGTTCATTCAATCTTCTCATTCACAATGGTTAAGCATCTTAAACACTTTGTCGAGTCTAATTTTTGATTTCCCATTCCTAATCCGATCTATACTAGACCTTATGCTTATCTAATGTAGACCCTCGACTTGAGTTAGGAATTTCGTTTTATTTTGGAGTCGCTACCCAACTGTTGTTGGGAAAAATTGAATTAAGACTAATGGAGCGGATTAGTCCTAATTTGTACCATTAGTCGTCGTGATTTCCTCTTCTCGTTTTTGTGAAGAGAGGAAAAGAGAAAACCAGAGTTTCTAAGTTCGGAGGCTAACCTATTAAAACCCTAAGGTTACCACCTAATCTCCTAAAATTTACTCTATCTCGAAATGTCTTTTATTTTATTTTTGTTGTCTTTTATTGTGTTTTTGAGTAAATTATGTTAGGAAAATGATTTTTATTCCTTTTTTTAGGGTTGCCCCAAATGGGTGCCTACGTACCTGCTATTCAGGATCAAACATGCCGTAGTTCGCTTTTCCTGAAAAATTTTAATGTGTTTGTGAATTTTAATTATGAAATTTCTTTTGATTTATGTTTTTTACCATTTTAGGATTTTTCTAAAAAATCTAAGCCTAAGCTTAATCATTTGATTTTTGAAAATAATAATTTTAAGGAAAAACACCAATTTTAGATTTATTTAAGAAAATGATTTTTCTAAGTTATAAAATTTCATTTTTTCTATTTTTCAACTCATTTCTACTATTATAAATTTTTATTGATTTTTTATTACTTTTTTATAATTTTTATATTTTTTATTAATTATTAATTTTTTCATAATTTTTATTTTTATTGAAAAATTTTCTCCTAGATTTTTATCTATCCTATTTTTAAAATCTAAATTATTATTATTATTTTTCTAATATTTTTATTATTTTCTTTATAAATTTTGTACATTTTTATTATTTATTATTATAATTATTATTTTTATTAAATCCTAAAAAATCTAACTTCTAACATTTTTCTATTTATTGAATTATAAATAACAAATAAGTAAATAAATAACACTTAAGTAAATAAATTAATTCGAAATAAATAAAATAAATAAATATAAAAAAAATCGAAAAATCTGACTTACCTGAATCCGGGTCGGTGCGCGGGTCGGGTCTGGTCGATCGGATGTGGTGGTTGAGAGTGCTCGCTTACGGAGTTCCGGCAGCCTTTCGAAGCGGTTGAGGTATCGATTCCTAGGTTTTCGGGGGTGAGGAACTCAACTGTGGCGGTGGTTTGCTTCAGAAACGCCTCCTGGTGGCTGCCCAACACTTGATTGGTGGTCACGGTTTTGAACAACTCTAGTGAGGCTTCGATTCTCTCATTTTTCTCTCTTTTTCTCACTTTTGATCCGTGATTCTGCCTCTCCACTTCATCCTCTATTTATAGCGTTCAAAATCGAGCTAGATAAGCTCAGATTTCCACCGATCGAAGAAAATCGGATTTGCGGTTAAAAAAACTAACTCCGATTTGTGTAAATTCATCGATTTGTTACGATTTGATTTCAATTGGATGATGTTTATCTTATTTCTATTGAAAATCCGTTGGATTTGTGCAAAAAATCGAATCAAAACGGCCAAAATTAGAATTTTTCTCCTCGCCGGCAATCTCGAGCAGAGGTTGAAGATGATCACGTGCCCAACGCGTATGTTCGCTCCAATCAATTGGATGCTGACACGTGTCTCAAGCAAAGTAAAATTTCACAAAATGTGGATTCTGCTTCCCCCGCGTTTCGAACCCTTGACCTCGCACCCCCCCGCGCGCGCTTGACCTTGGTCCGGACCAGCTGAGCTAGCCCACTTTCGCGATTTTATTTATTTCGCAAATTGCATATATGTAATGCGATTTTTTTTTATTTTTTTTTATTTTTTGAAATTTAAAAAATTTGTAAAAATTATTTAATCCTTATTATTGTTGTTTCTGAAATTATTTTCCAAAATTGATGTATTTTCCTATTTATTTTTATTTTTTGAATATTTTTCCTATTTTTGCCAAATTAGAGAAAAAAAATGGAAAAAAATTGGAAAAAATTGAAAATTAACTATTGTTGATTATTATTGATCCATAGGGCAAAAATGTGGTGTTTACAGCTGCCCCTCTTTGTAGTAAAGTTTGAAAAACTTAACTACAAAGACAAGAAAGACGCCATTTTTGGCCTCTTGATTGAATGGATAACGTCTTGGTTTGGCTGGTTATCTGGAATTTGGTTTCTAGTAGGAAAATGCTCCATGAGCTAATAATCCCATGAGTCTTTTGTGATGGTTGGTATTGCTTAGGGATTAGTCCTAACAATCTAGAGTAATGTATCCTCCCAAAAAGTGCTATATGGGCTGACTACTTGGCGATAGGCAATATCTCAAACATTGTTTAGGAGTGTAGAATAGCTGATGATAGGAAGCGTCTTATCGGACTGGCAACCTTGAAGAGAAGATTATCTTAGGAAGCGTTCTTATGAGCTGGCCACCCGTCAACAGAAGCGTTTGACTAGACTAGCGACCGTTTGGAAAAATACCTTCGAAGAGTGCTCCTATGAGCTGACTGATCGGTCATCAAAAGTGCTCCTACGAGCTGACTAATTGATGGATTCGAAGAGTGCTCATCTAAGCTAACTGATCGATAAATTCGAAAAGTGCTCCTCTGAGCTAACTGATTGGTTCGAGAAGTGCTCCCCTGAGCTAACTAATTGTTGGATTCGAAAAGTACTCCTATGATCTAACTTTAGGAAAAGGTGTCTAGGAAAGTACCCCTTCGCGGGCTAACTGACCTATAGCGAGAGGACATGCCTCAAAAGGTGCCCTTGTGGGCTGACATTTAGAAGGTGTGTTTGGGAAAGTCCCCCATTATGGGCTGACTAACCCTAGCGAGAAGTATCTTCTTAGACTCACGACCCTAGGGGGAAATGTCTCGAAAGGTGCCCCTACAGGCTGACCTTGAGACAAGATATTTAGGAGAGTGCCCTATTGTGGGCTGACTAACCTATAGCATAGAAAAATGTCTCAAAAAGGTGCCCTTGTGGGCTGACCCTATGAGAGGATATCTAGGAATGTGCCCCTCTATGGGCTGACTAATCCATGATAGGAATACATGTTTTAGAAGGTGCCCCAATGTGCTGACCCCACGAGATATTTAGGAAAGTGCCCCATTGTGGGCTGACTAACTTATGGCATAGAGAAACGTCTCAAAAAGGTGCCCTTGTGGGCTGACCCTAAGAGAGAATGTGCAGGGAAGTGCCCCAATGTGGGCTAACTAACCTATGACAAAATGTCTCGAAAGGGTACCCCTATGGGCTAACCCTAAGAGATGAAGTTTAGGAAAGTGCCCCTCTGTGGGCTGACTAACCTATGATAGGAAAAAATGTCTTGAAAGGTGCCCTTATAGGCTGACCTTAGGAAGGGATATCCAGGAAAGTGCCCCATTACGAGCTGACTAACCTTTTCAAGGGGATGTTTAGACAAGTGCCCTATTGTGGGCTGACTAATCTTATGCTTTTGAAAATGCTTCTACTGACTGGGTTAAATGATTTGATGTTTTCATGATATGTGGATGATAGTTATTTATTTTAATATGCTTGCCAATTTATCGTGAATAGCAACCAAACAACCGAACCTTTGTGTTGGTTTGTTCCTGCTTCGCTTCTTCTTATCTTGACACGGGGTTGAAAATCTTGATGTGCTTCCTTTCTTGTGCGCATGGCTCTTTTGACGGTAGTGTTATCCTACTAATGCACTAGTTTTAATGCTCAAGAGTAGATAGAATTATATTATAAAATTTATTGAGATTCAGTATCATTTTAGTGTTTATCCTTCATTGGTGAAGTGATGGGTAATGTGTTTAGGAATGTTTGTTGTAATTGGTAATTGGTTGGAATTATAGACTATTCAGATACATTAACTTTGCTTGTAAAAAATGAAAACTAGACTCAACAAAACTTGTATTAAATATTGGCTTTCATAAACACTGGAAAATTTCAATTCCCTTGCTTAAGGATAGTACATCTTTATAGCATCTGCATTAATGGGGTCTCTCAATTCTGGACCATCCATTTGATTCAATATCAAAGCACCTCATAACAATACCTTTTTTACCACATACGGATCCTCATAATTCGGGGCAAATTTTCCTCTGGAGTCTTGGGCATTCGGGAGAGCATTCCTTAGCACCAGATCCCCTTCTTTGAAGTATCGAGGCCTCATCTTCTTGTTAAATGCTCGGGCCATCCTTTGTTGGTAACATTGGCTGTGACATAGTGTAGTGAGTCTTTTTTCATCAATCAGATTCAGCTGATCAAGCCTCTTCTTTACCCAGTCTGATTCAGTTAACTGAGTTTCTGACAGAATTCTGAATGATGGTATTTCGACCTCGACTGGTAGCACTGCCTCAGTACCATATACTAATGAATATGGGGTAGCTCCAGTAGATGTTCTTATTGAAGTCCTATAAGCCATGAGAGCAAACGGTAACATTTCGTGCCAATCTTTGTAAGTAGTTGTCATTTTTTCGATGATCTTTTTGATATTCTTGTTGGTTGCTTCTACTGCCCCGTTCATTTGAGGTCGGTAGGGAGTTGAATTTCTACGGTTTATGTGGAATTGTTGACATAAAGCTGTCATCGACTTGTTATTAAGATTGGTACCATTGTCGGTGATGATGGACTCAGGAACTCCATATCGAGCTATCATGTTCCTTTTTAAGAAACGGACTATCACCCCTTTAGTGACATTGGTATATGACGAAGCTTCTACCCATTTGGTGAAGTAATCAATTGCCACCAATATAAACCTGTGGCCATTGGATTCTGTCGGAGTGATTGGGCCAATTGTGTCGATTCCCCACTTGGAGAAAGGCTATGGTGCTGATAACAAGTGTAGCTCGTTAGGCAGAGCGTTTATCCGGTTTGCATATACTTGACACAATTGAAGTGCTTGACATATTTGATGCAATTCGATTCCAAGGTTAGCCAATAGTATCCTAATCTCATGATTTTTCGGGCCAACATGTAGCCGTTTATATCAGGTCCACATACTCCTTCATGTACCTTTTTCATCAGTTCACAGGCTTCATTTTTATCCACACATCTTAACAAGGTGGTATCAAACGATCTTTTGTAAAGTATAGACCTACTTAATAAGAAATGGCTTGCTAACCTTCTGAGTGTTATTTGGTCATTCTTGCTAGCTATTTCAAGGTATTTTCTTTCTTGGAGAAAGGTTTTGATGTCGTGATACCAGGCTTGTCATCTTGTGCTTTTTCAATTGTTAAATAGTAGGCGGGCTGATTTTCGATGTCTATTTTCATCGGTTGGACTTTGGCTCCCCCTGTTATCTGGATCATAGATGCTAGTGTGGCGAGTGCATCTGCAAACTGATTCTGAGTTCTTGGGATATATGTGAAAGTGATTGCCTTGAATTCTTTGATTAGCTCTGTCAAATGTTGATGGTATAGTACCAGTTTGGGGTCTTTAGTCTTGTATTCCCCTCTTGTCTGTAGTATGATGAGCAATGAATCCCCGTATACTTCTAATTCGCAGATTTCCATTTGGCAAGCCATTTTGAGGGCAAGAATGTGCCCCTCATATTCCGCGATATTATTGGTATATGGAAATGTGAGTTTTGTCACTGCAGGGAATTGTGTGCCGTCTGGGGATATCAACACTGCCCCGATCCCGCAACTGAATACGTTTGAAGCTCCGTCGAAGAACATTTTCCACTTAGGGTTCTGCTCTATCCCACAGTCTTCTATCGGTATACCTTCCACTGTTAATATATTTTCGTCCGGGAATTGGGCTTGTAGCTCTTGGGAATCAGCCTCGACAGGGTGTTCTACTAATTGGTCGGCTAAGGCTTGCCCTTTCATCGAGTTTTGATTTATGTATGTGATGTCAAACTCTGATAAGAGCATTTGCCATTTAGAGATTCTCCCTATCAAAACAGATTTCTCTGCCAAGTATTTCAAGGGATCATGTCTTGTCAGCAGCTCAATATGATAGTAAAGGGTGTATTGCTTTAACCGGTCATGTGCATGACCCAAATCAGAGCACATAAACTCCTCTCTACCTCTGCATACCTCTGTTCCCCGTCTGTGAATTTCCTGCTCAAATAATATATGGAACGCTCTCTTCCCTCTTCATCTTTTTGCCTTAACATGCATCCCATAGATTTAGGGAGTATCGTGAGGTATAAGAATAAGGGCTTTCCTTGCTTTGGGACTATCAAGACTGGAGGTTTTATGAGATAGTCTTTGATCGTCCTGAATGCTTCTTCGCATTCGTCGTCCCATTTTATTGCGGCATTCTTTTTCAACAGACGGAATAGCGGCCGGCACTTATCTGTGAGCTGTGAGATGAAACGAGCTATGTAATTTAATCTTCCCAACAAGCTTCTTACTTCTTTGACAGTGCGTGGGGAAGGTAGCTCTAATATAGGCTTTACTTTGTCAGGGTCGATTTTAATGCCTTCCCGGCTTATGACAAACCTTAATAATTTGCCCGTTGTGACCCCGAAAGTGCATTTCTCTAGGTTTAACTTGAGCTGGAATTTTCTCAGTTGTTTAAATAATTTCCTCAGGATATCTATATGGCTTTCTTCTACTTTAGATTTGGCTATCATGTCATCGATGTATACTTCGACTTCTCGATGCATCATGTCGTGAAGTATCGCGACCATGGCTCTCTGATACGTTGCCCGGCGTTTTTCAAACCGAAGGGCATGACTTTGTAACAGAAAGTTCCCCATGTTGTGATGAAAGTCGTTTTGGTTTTATCTTCTTCAACCATTTTTATTTGATTATATCCTGAGAAACCGTCCATAAATGAGAAAAGATGGTTTCCTGCAGTGTTGTCCACTAGAACATCAATGTGAAGTAGGGGGAAGTTATCCTTTGGCGTAGCTTGGTTTAAGTCCCGAAAGTCTATGCATACGCGTACTTTTTCATTCTTTTTCATAATAGGGACTATATTTGCTACCCATTCTGGGTAATCGGACACTTCGATGAACCCTACTTCTAGCAGTTTCTTGACTTCTTCCTTAATCTTTAGTAAGATGTCAAGCCTAAATCTTCTCAATTTCTGTTTTTTAGGTTTGACATCTTTCCTTGTGGGAAGCCTATGAACCATTATTGATTGGTCTAGTCCTAGCATGTCATCATATGACCAGGCAAACACATCTGTATATTCAGTTAACAGCTCGGTCATTTCACACTTTTGCTCGGCACTTAAACTGGTCCCAATTTTGAGGTTTTTAGGTTTTTCCATGCTTCCTAGATTTACTGTCTCCATCGGCTCGTCAATTGAAATTCCACTTTGTTCATGTTTTTGCCAATTTTCTTGTATTATTTTGTGATCAAGGATATCGCCTTCAACAACTGACCCAGCAGCGTTGGAAACGATATCAGCGTTTTTATTTTCTACCTGCGTGAAATATCCCTAATGTTCAATGGTAGGAGATCTGGGTGAAGTAAAATGAAAGCATATATATAAGTAAGACAAACTGTAATTGAATTATAAAGAAGTCTCAATAAAAATTTGTTTAACAATTGTTCTCTATCCTTGAGTTGACCTAGAGCTATCAATAGGATAACAAAACCAATTATTTAGAGCTAGATGCTGATTGGATGTGCGAGGGGTTGGGCTCCCATTGCTGACGTCATCTTCACTTATCCGTGGCTCTTGAATGATAGTTGCTTTTCTGAAAGATTGCTGGAGGGGTGGAATACGCATCGGGGTGTTGCTTGGCTTCTCTTTCATCCTGCCTTTGACACCTCTGGCTTGTGCTTCTTCCTAAGCTGTAGGAACGTACCCTAATCCAAACGTCCCTTGTTGCCCCTCCTTAAACTGATGGCCCTCCTTGCTGGTCACCACGTTCACCTCATTAAATATTTGGAGACCAAGGTCTTCTGAACCCTCCTCCCCAATGTATGGTATGGCAGTTTCTTTGTATATGGCATAATTCTGCTCGCCCAACACGGTGACTATCTGCCCATTCGCAATAAATTTGACCCTTTGATGGAGACTGGAGGGTATGGCTCCAGCAGCATGTATCCAAGGCCTTCCTAGGAGTAGGTTGAAAGATCTTAGGATGTCAAGGACTTGGAAAGATGTGTGGAACATTTGTGGGCCAATCTCCACCGGTAGGTTTATTTCCCCTACTATGTCTCTTGCTGACCCGTCAAAAGCCCTGACCACCGTTGAGCTAGGTTTTATATTGCTTGGATCGATCCCCAATAAGTCGAGGGTAGCCAATGGGCAAACGTTGAGGGACGACCCGTTGTCGATTAGTACTTGGGAGACAATCGTGTCGTTACACCTTACCACTATGAATAGTGGTTTTGTATGTTGGTCTCCATCCTCTCCTAGCTCTTCCGGGGAGAAAGATATTTGGTCCATGGTGAAAATAGAATCCGCTACATGGCTTATTTTGTCTGTAGCGATGCCTTCTGGGACTTGAATCTGTTTGAGCACTTTGAAAAGTGCTTCCATGTGGGGCTCAGAGGCTGTAAGAAGGCCCATGAGTGATATTTGAGTTGGAACTTTCTTTAGTTGTTCCATGATCTTGTATTCACTCGCTTTGACCATTTTTGTAAATGCGGCGAGCCCCTCTTCCTCTTCCTCTCCTTTCTCCATGTTGGGCTCTTCGGTCGGGACTTTATATTTCGGGTCATATACTCTCCTAGAGCGGGTGATTCCTCCCACCATAGGAGGTCGCTCTTGCTCGAGGGTCTGATAGTCAAAAGGCGCGGCCTTATACCTCTCTGCCGGTATTGGGACATTGAATACATATCTTTTCTTCGGGATCTGTATCTCAGTTGATTGTCCCTCATAGCATTTTATGACCCTTGGCTTTTGATGCGAATTGATCATGTTTACAGATTTCTCCTCTTCCTTTGGCGGGTTGTCCTCTTTCTCAAACTCGGGCCCCCATCCGCTAGGCGACCCATATATAGTCGGGGTATAAGAGTAATTCACCAGGTACTCAAATCTCCCATGTGATTCTCCCAAAGTGCCGACTGTTGGGTCTCCAGCTAACCATCTTCTTTTGATATGTGATTTAGGCATTTTCTCTGGAGCTTGACGGGACTGCCTTTTCTGTTGGTTCGTCGCCTTTTGCTTAGGGGCTCCTTTGGGAGCTGACTCCTCGGATGTGATCATGTTGGTGATGGGTTTATGATTGGGTAGCGGGTTGGTGTTGACATTGGGTTCTGGGGTGTTAACAAAATCCAGCTGTACAATTCCTACATCGATTAAATCCTGGATTTTGTGTCGGAGCCTCCATCATTTGTCTGTAGAATGCCCCTCTTGACCTATATGATAGTCACATTTGAGGTTTGAGTCGAAGTTTCTGGGCTTGTACTGGTCGTTGGGGATTTCGAAGCTGATCAAGTTGTCTGCCCGCAGCCGAGCAAAGACCTGGTTGAGCGGGATCGGAATTGGAGTGAATTTTCTTGGGACCTGGTAGTCTAGGTATGACTTGTTGTGGAGTGCTGGGCTGGGGTACTCGTGGTCTGAAATGTCACATGAGTTCCAGCCTTGTCTGCCTTATCGGAGTGGACCGTATTGACGGTAGACTCTTTGGCTCTATTACCTCATAAGGGCCTTTGTGTTGGTGTGACCCTGGGAGGATCCATTGCTTGGAGTATGCCTGTGGTGATGGCGCTTTCAATCCGGCACCCTGCAGCTACCACTTCTGTAAAGCTGGATGATTTCTGTCCCACCAGATGTGAGAAGTGGGTCTTGTCTAGAGTGTTGACAAATATGGATGTCAACTCTTTCTCAGAAATTGGGGTTGCTACCCTGGCGACTTGAGCTCTCCAGCGCTGAGCATACTCCTTAAAAGGCTCAGTGTGTCTTTTTCGGAGACTCCCTAGATCAATCACGGAGGGGGCGACTTCAATATTAAACTTGTACTGGTCATAAAACGCCTGGGCTAGCCTTTCCCAGGTGTTGACATGATTGAAATCCAGGTGGGCGTACCAGACCAATGCAGGGCCCGTGAGGTTGTCTTGGAAAGTCTGGATCATCAGTTGGTCATATTGAGCATACTTGCTCATCTTTTGGGCGTATAGCCTTGTATGCATTTTGGGGCAACTAGTCCCGTCATACTTCTCAAATTCCGGGGTCTTGAACTTGTCAGGGTACACCTCTTCCCCGTATGCTAGCAGACTGGTGATTCCGGCTTGCTTGAAACCATCAGGCCCCTCAATTGTCTTCATCTTGTCGTGGAGCTGTTGGAAGAGTCTTTTCTCCATCTCTTTCTGTCTCTCCTCCATCTCTTTCTTCAGGTCATCAGAGGTTGGACCCTGGTTGATCCTTGGCTCATACTCAAAGGCTAGGTTGAGGTGGGAATTGATTTCTTCATATTCTAGAGGCTGCCCCTCCACTGCCTTCCCTTTTTCTGGCCCTTGAATGCTCTTCTTGGGTCGGCTGGGTGGTGCGAAGGAGGCCGATGCTTTTAGTCAAGAGGTGGACCTATGCAGCTAACTGTTGGACTGTTTGTTCCAGGGATACGATCTTAGAGTCTGAAGCAGCATCAGCACTTGTGTTGTTGCAGTTGTCGCCACTGTTTGCCATCTTTGTTTTTGAACTTGTGCAAATTGTGCTTCTGGAGGGTTCGGTTGTTTATGAGCTATCTTGATACCTGGCGCACATTTTTTCCTTTTTTAGTATAATGTATGAAAATGTGATGCATGTGTCACACAGATGCTAAAAAATAAAAAGGGGTCAACAATTGATTGATGACGTAATATTGAAACCTTATTTTTATTAATGTTGGAAACTTTGGAGTTCGATACTTAAAAAAAAATGAAAGAGTACAATGATAATCTATTTCCTCGCTCTCTTGGCCTTCTATTGTGGAGACTCAGGCTTCCCGTTGATGACGGCTTCTAATTCTTCGACTCTGGCTTTGGTCTTCTCCAGCTGTGCTTCCAAGGCTTTGTTCCTTTGGTCGGATTCCTTGAATCGTCCTTTCTAGATGTCTTTCTTATAATTTGCAGCTTCAAAATATACCTCCATCCGGGCCTTGACCTGCTCTAGGTAGATTTCCAGCTTCGGATTTACCTTGTCCGGCCTTGGTTGGGTGACATACGGGACCCGGTATGCTCTTTCCCCTGTTTGATACAGCTGGTGGATTACGAACTCCTTGGTGGCTCGATGCTTTCCCACTTCGCCATCTAGCTCTCCGAGGTCTACATTCGGGCTTTCGATTCTAGCTTCCCAAAGTTCTTTGACCTCTGCCAGCTTAGCAAACTTTTTAGTCACTAGTAAGTTCGGATCTTGGTACTCGAATGTGACTGCTTCCAGCGAGGGCCGATAAACTATGTCTTGAATAGTACCGAACCGGGGGACCACTGAGTTGGGGTGATAACCAATACATCCATTGATTTCAATTAGAGGCATGACTTGAAAGTTACTACAGGTTAAAATAATTTTGTCGCAGCAACTCCATCTGGCTGTCCACAGAATGTCATATGCACTGAAACTTCTAAGCACTTCTACCCAACTGTGGCTGGTAAGGTCGTCGGGTAGCTTTATCTTCTCTATGCATGAGTCCACGAGATCCACTTGCTGAGCCAATGTTTTCCAGACCATGTTCAGCCCAAAACACTTAAGGTGGCTTACGAACCATATTAGTATAAGGTTGACATTTGAGCAGAGGATCCCATGGCCTTTCTTCTTGACAAAGTTTAAGTTTCGGATTTGTTCAGCCAATAGAGTCGAGATGTAAGATCTTCCTTCAAGGAATTGGGTCACCAGTTCTGCAACCCGGTAGTGGACATAGAAAGTTCCAATAGGGAATAGTATGGTGGCGAAAGTTGTAAAGATGAAAGCATTTACCCTTCTCTGTCTATAAGTTTTGGGGTCCCCACACAATATGTCTTTCCTGTCCCCATTATCTTCTCGGGCGATGAACTAGGCTTCCAACTCGTCCATTCGTATGCAGTATCCGTTACAATCTACTAAGGCCTTGTTGACTACTGTTTTGCGAATACCTAGTAGTCTGCTGAAAATACCGGCTGGCCCGGCCTCAAGATCTGGTACATAGACTTGGTCGGTTAGTGCTGGAGCTTGTAGCAGCTGGGTGTACTCTTCCAAGGTAGGGGTGATCTTATGTGGACCGATGAAGAAAGCTGCGGGCTCTATTTCCCATAAGTGGAGCATGGCCCGTACCAAGGGCAAATTCATTTCCATCTTCATTAGTGAGAGAATGGGCCCTATTTTCTGCTGGATGAAGGCCTGTTCCTCTGGGTTGTATAGGGTGAACCAGTGGTCCAGCACCAATTTTGGATCCAAAGGTTTGTACACTCGGGTCTCTTTGCGGAGGAGGCGGTCAACTGTAGTACTAGCCATCTATTACAACAGAAATTCCCTAATTACAACCAGAACTATGATAACATTACAGGGAAATAGATCTGAACTCCATGAACAAAACAAAAAATATTACATCATCATCAATTGCCAACCCATGACGTTACGTATGCAAATAGCTAGGTTCTAACTAGTCCCCAAGCTCTATGACCTCCCGCATTCTCGGAGAAATGGATCTCAGGCCATATCGAAGCATTGGGTGGGGTAGCCTAATCGGTCCCGAACGGTGATCACATCACTTTGCCCGAAACCTACACAATGGCTCCCCGTCTTAGGGTCTTAAGACAGTCCGGGTTCGACCGTATCTATTCACACAAATGTATGCATGCAGACCCAAAAGTAAAAACTGAATCATAAATTTAGCTAATTCTTGAAAGGTTAGCAACAGAACAATAATCAAAAGACATTTCTTAAAAAGGAGCAATTTGAGGAGATTCAGGTGGCTAGCCTACTGGAATTTCGTCCCCAGCGGAGTCGCCATCCTGTCGAGTCTAATTTTTGATTTCCCATTCCTAATCCAATCTATACTAGACCCTATGCTCATCTAATGTAGACCTTCGACTTGAGTTAGGAATTTCGTTTTATTTTAGAGTCGCCACCCAACTGTTGTTGGGAAAAATTGAATTAAGACTAATGGAGCGGGTTAGTCCTAATTTGGACCACTAGTCGTCGTGATTTCCTCTTCTCGTTTTTGTGAAAAGAGGAAAAGGGAAAACCAGAGTTTCTAAGTTCGGAGGCTAACCTATTAAAACCCTAAGGTTACCATCTAATCTCCTAAAATTTACTCTATCTCGAAATGTCTTTTATTTTATTTTTGTTGTCTTTTATTGTGTTTTTGAGTGAATTATGCTAGGAAAATGATTTTTATTCCTCTTTTTAGGGTTGCCCCAAATGGTTACCTACGTACCTGCTATTCAGGATCAAACATGCCGTAGTTTGCTTTTCCTGAAAAATTTTAATGTGTTTGTGAATTTTAATTATGAAATTTCTTTTGATTTATGTTTTTTTTTTACCATTTTAGGATTTTTCTAAAAAATCTAAGCCTAAGCTTAATCATTCAATTTTTGAAAATGATAATTTTAAGGAAAAACACCAATTTTAGATTTATTTAAGAAAATGATTTTTCTAAGTGATAAAATTTCATTTTTTCTATTTTTCAACTCATTTATACTATTATAAAATTTTATTAATTTTTTATTACTTTTTTATAATTTTTATAAATTTTTATAATTTTTTTATTAATTTTTAATTATTTATTAGTTTTTATTAATTTTTTCATAATTTTTATAGTTTTTATTTTTATTGAAAAATTTTCTCCTAGATTTTTATCTATCCTATTTTTAAAATCTAAATTATTATTATTATTTTTCTAATATTATTATTATTTTCTTTATAAATTTTCTACATTTTTATTATTTATTATTATAATTATTATTTTTATTAAATCCTAAAAAATCTAACTTCTAACATTTTTCTATTTATTGAATTATAAATAAAAAATAAGTAAATAAATAACACATAAGTAAATAAATTAATTCAAAATAAATAAAATAAATAAATATAAAAAAAAATCAAAAAATCCGACTTACCTGGATCCGGGTCGGTGCGCGGGTCGGGTCGATCGGATGCGGCGGTTGAGAGTGCTCGTTTACGGCGTTTCGGCGGCCTTTTGAAGAGGTTGAGGTGTCGATTCCTAGGTTTTCGGGGGTGAGGAACTCAATTGTGGTGGTGGTTTGCTTCAGAAACGCCTCCTGGTGGCTGCCCAACACTTGATTGGTGGTCGCGGTTTTGAAAAACTCCGAAGAGGCTTCAATTCTCTCCTTTTTCTCACTTTTGATCCGTGATTCTACCTCTCCACTTCATCCTCTATTTATAGGTGTTCAAAATCGAGCTGGATAAGCTCGGATTTCCACCGATCAAAGCAAATCGGATTTGCGGTAAAAAAAAACAACTCCGATTTGTGTAAATCCATCGATTTGTTGCGATTTGATTCCAATTGGATGATGTTTATCTTATTTTTGTTGAAAATCCGTTGGATTTGTGCAAAAAATCGAATCAAAACGGCTGAAATTCGGATTTTTCTCCTCGTCGGCGATCTCGGACAGAGGTTGAAGACGATCACGTGCCCGATGCGTGCGTTCGCTCCAACCAATCGGATGCTGACACGTGTCCCAAGCAGAGTAAAATTTCTCAAAACGCGGATTTTGCTTCCCCCTCGTTTTGAACCCCTGACCTCGCACCCCCCGCGCGCGCCTGACCCTGGTCCGGACCAGCTGATCTAGCCCACTTTCGCGATTTTATTTATTTCGCAAATTGCATATATGCAATGCGATTTTTTTTTATTTTTTTTTGTATTTTTTGAAATTTCAAAAATTTGTAAAAATTATTTAATCCTTATTATTGTCATTTCTGAAATTATTTTCCAAAATTGATGTATTTTCCTATTTATTTTTATTTTTTGAATATTTTTT
The DNA here is from genome assembly GCA_037954665.1 of Laguncularia racemosa. NCBI lineage: Eukaryota > Viridiplantae > Streptophyta > Magnoliopsida > Myrtales > Combretaceae > Laguncularia > Laguncularia racemosa. Next base: position 2,541,632 of record JBBMOL010000063.1, on the reverse strand, counting down.
CTATTTTTGCCAAATTAGAGAAAAAAATGGAAAAAAATTGAAAATTAACTATTGTTGATTATTATTGATCCTTAGGGCAAAAATGGGTGTTTACACACTTCATTCTTACTTTTTTAGAAAAGGAGAAAAAAAAAAAAACCCTATAGATTCCCATAGAAACCATTAACAACTACTAAAAGATACCCACAACCACCTATAGATGTAACAAGGGTAAGACCTCATAAATATGCACAAATTTTAAATTAAATAAAGCTTGGTAAAGGTTTATTGTCATGGTATTGACACTTAATTTTAAAGAAGACCACCATGCTTGCATGAAATAGACCCTTGATAAGTTTTTGAAGTCATTACTAGTAATAGGTGCATTAGTGATGTCAGGTTTGTTAGCTTAGATTCTAATTAATTTTTTTTCCTTTCATCAAGTACATATTATGGCGTGTTATTGAGTTATTGGATAGGTTCTGACTTTCTAATTTTTTTATATTTGTTAGTTTGGCTTTATGCTTCTTGTCTTTTTGTTGTGTAGGTTATTATGTTGTTGTGTTTTATGTTTATGCTTAGTAAGTGTCTTATTTGTGCTTTTGTTACTTGTTAATTTCTTTGTTTTTATCATGGATCTAGGGTTTTTTAGTTTGGTATCTTTTGTTGGTGCATGGACCATTATAATGATGTGCAACATATGCCTTTCTTCTCAAATTTTATAATGAGCAATATGAAACCTTCTAAAGAAGTAAATAAAAAATTGAATTGGTTCATTGAAACAGTAGTTAGAAGGAGTTGCAACGCTATAGGTGGTAATTCCCTTAGACATTAGCAGCAAAGATTAGGATACTTTGGTTAAAAATATCAAGGGATCAAGCCATATCAAGTTGAGTCAAATCCTTATAGCAAATGTCATTGTCCTTAACTAAGTGTCATTTACCTATATGTTTACCTTTATAACCTCGAATGGAGAAAAGCAACCATGAATGGAGACTATTGTTTTCTTATTAATAACCACCTAAGTTTCCAATAAATTTCCTTAAACTACCTCAATAATTATAGTTGTCTTAGATAGTTACCTAGAGGAATCTACTCAAGAACTTCATTCATGACCAATTCTTATTGAATCTTATGCTCTAGTCTCCATTATGGAAAATTACCTACTTCCTAGCTTAGGTTAGAAGAACCATAGAGGAGAGGCTAATGGGCTTAGTCTAGAAATTTAACATGGATCATGTGCTTCAAATCTCTAATGTATCTAAGTTTTGCTTAATCTCTCTCTAAAATTTCCTTATTGATTTGGATATATATGAGTCTTTTCTTTTCTTTTACTATTTTTTATATTTTAATGATGGACTAACTAATGTTTTGGTACACAATGTAGCCATAGTCTTTAGACAAATGAAATTACGTGTTATAGACATTGAAATACCTAAGAAAAATACATTAGATGAAGACATAAAATAAAATAAAAGTTATCATATCAATATAAATTATTAAGTCAGTAACATATCATATATAAAATATAAAAAAAGAAAGTAATAACAAAGTAAAAAAAATAAAATTCTCAAAAGTAAAAGATATTAAGAAATAGTGACCTTCTATAAAAATAATAGATAAGCATGGGAAGACATTTATTATCCTTTTATATAAATGAAACTTCATCTTCACCTCATAAATCACCTTAGCAAGTTTTCTCTTACTGTGCTATGGAGAAGGAGATGATGAACATACCCTTAACCAAGTAAGTGCTTGAACTTTAATACCTTTTTCATAAATAATTGAAAATAAGAATTTAATTTGTAATAAGATTTAGAAACAGAAGAAGTTATAATCATTTATGAATGAGAATTTTGTAAAAGGTAATAAAATTGATAAATTAGAGTTACAATGAGTACAATACCATACAATAGATGGATAATAAAACCTACAGAAAGAATTTATGATTCGTGAACAAAATCATAAATCCTAAAATGATTTAGCAACCACAAGTTATAAGCATCAAACTTAAAGAATTAGTTATCAAAAAATAATTTTTTATATTTCATAGATTAGGGCTTTATAACACAATTAGACAAAACCTTAAAAACTGCAAAAAAAAAAAAAAGAACAATCAATTATAGAAATTAATCTAGGTTTCAATTTTAAAAGGAATCCCTCTTAGATTTAAAGATTAGGATTCCATGAAGAGAATATAAACAATAATCTTAACTAGATAGTTAAAAGATAGTGAATGCTAAAAGGGATAAAGAAAAAAATGAACTAGGCCTTAGGAGATGCAGGCTGGTCGACCTCATTTGCCATCGGTCAATTGCTCCCTTAGGTTGACACCCTTTCTCATTAAGTTGATCGCCTTAGCCTTGAATATGATCATTCACTCAATTAATTGTATTATAATATGTAAGTTAGGTAAGTTATTATTAATGAGTTAAAGATTAGGAGAAATTTATAAGCAACAAAAAATAAAATAAAAATGAATTTAGGATTAATTATTTAATTTATTGTTAATAGAATATTTTGGACACAAGGGATCAAGGATTGTTTATTAAGAAAACAAAGGTGTGTGTTATATTGCTCATTTGTTGTTTGTTCTTGTGTAGGTTAGTTGAAAATGGACTTATGAATATTAAACTATTAAAATTATATGTATTGCTTATGTATGACTATTGGGAGTTGTGAGTAGTAGTCATTACCAAGGGGTGGTGGTCCAAACCCCTTATATAATATGGTTAAATTTGGTGTGGATGTCACTATGCCTAACCGGGTGGGTATTTGATATTATGAGCATGAATTAGGATACGGCGGGGCTAATTGGAGTGGGACACATCTTAGAAAGTTATAGATGTACCATACTCCTAGTGCCTTGATATGGGTAGCGAATTTGGGATGAGATTATTAAAGATTTATGGTAAGGGGAATAAAGTCACTTCTTGCAAATTATTTGTCATATACGATGGTATAGGTCTACAAGCCTTACTTGATCATCTGTTATAGGTGGTAAGTTGTGGTTCTATCATGTTTAAAAAATGGAACGTGAATCATGCCGAACCTTGGTTGTAGGGTTATGCTGTGTGGCTTACCTAGATATATATATCCTAATAAATTTATTTGTTTGTTGCTATTAGTATTTGATTGGTTTAACATCTGATCGTGCATTTGCAATAATTTATTTGCCATTTTTTTTACTTACCTAATTTGGGGAAATTGTTTTTCAAGTAATTGTGATTGGCCTTGAAGACTTGGGAGAGCATGGGGATAACCTTGCATATTCCTCTCTAAGTGGAAATATGTGGTTGATTGACCATTTCCATTGGGTTAAGGACATATGATTGATATAGGTTTTTATACTTGTTGAATGTGTAGATTGTGTTTTTTAATGTCATTGATATGATGGATTGATATACTATTTGAATTGATTTGCGAATTTAAATAACTCCAAAAGACTAATCTCCAATTTGGCACAGTTTGGATTAAAAAATCTTAGTGATTTCAAGGACCTTGGAGCACTTGTTTGATTACTGATTAGCTTGGAGACATAGGACCTTGAATTAAGACAAGAAGGTTTGGCAATACTCAAAAGAGATTGTGGAAAAATTCCTTGAAAACACATAATTCGCATAATCATGGTTATGCATAATTGTTATTAGTCCTGAGGGTTATATTGAAGTTGTGTGCTTAACATCTACTTAGTTATTGAGACTAATTTTAGATTTGTTTGCTAGTTTGATTAATTAGTGAGTATAATTCTAATATCTTTGTTTTGTTAGTGTAAATTCAAATAAAGCATAAATCTTAGTAATCGCTTGTCCTTATTCCCGTAGTTCTATACTTCAAATCTAAAGGGAAGCTCGTTTGTAATGATCATGTAGTCTTGCACGAAATCAAGTTTTCATTCCATCATGCATGTTGATTCTCACAATACTAAAACCAATAGCCCTACAAGCTTCATCGTCATCTATTATAACATCTCCATTATCAACAGGCCTGTAGGTAGTGAACCGATCCCGATTAGGATGCATGTGATATGGACAACCATATTGAAAAATCAATTCATCAACAAGACCATTTCATGTTATTATCAGCCACAAACATATTTTCACCTTCCTTATCCGCGTGAAATCACTTTTGTGTCGACAATCCACTTGCCCTTTCCATTATTGTAGCCAATCTTGTTCTGTGGCTTTTACTATAGGTCCCTTCTTCTAACAATACCCACGCGTCTTGTCGTGAATGTCTGGACTTAGACTGGACCTTTTAGAATACTCACTTCACTATCGTTTGACTGTTGGCTGCATGTAATTACCATTTTTGAAGCCCAACTCAACAGTTTTACTACTTAACCTCAGCTTGTTATTGAGTTTAACTTTGCTCATCAAAAGGGATCTTACATCGTCAAAGGTCACGAATGTAAATCCTTACTCAATATTTCAGAGAGACTCTCAATAGCGTTTCATAACTATTCTAATGAAAGTTCTCTCAAGTAAAAACTCAAAGCTCCTATTTATGGTCCTACACTAGACTCAAAGCTCCTATTTGAATCCTCTAAGGTACTACTCTTAAAGTTTCCTAAAATTATTGCTTAAAGATGTTGTCATGTGTATAATAAATAATTGAAATTATTAAAAAAAATAATGTTATAATAATATTATGAGATATTTGAAAAATTTAGATAATCTTAACTATTAATTTATAAATTTAGAAAATTTTAGAAAAATTAATTTTAGAGAATCTATTTTCAGCTAGGTGGGGGCTTAATATGATTGAACTAGGTTTTCGCCAACTAATGAAATACATTTGGATCAACTGCTTTGGGTTAGTAACCAAGCAACAATTCCGTCAAAACGTACCCCTTGGTTGACTGAGCATGATTGCTCGTAGAGTTAAATTCGTATTATCCGTTAGTAGGTCGATTTTTTATGGTAACAATTGAGTTGATTAAATTTCCAAAAAAAAAAAAAAAGGAAAAGAGATTCCATGTCAAGCTTCCGTCCAATTCATATACACAGGATGTTTATTGTATCGTTTATATGTGCTGATGAACGTTCTATATCGTCCAGTGAATTTGCAAGGAAGCACCATGGCAGAACTTTTCGAAAGAATATTTCATTTACTCAAACGGACGAGTGCAGAGTCGAAATCCTAAAATTTTGAACCCAATTTTAGCTAATTCTCCTTGAGCCCTTCATATGCTAGCCAAGAGCATGTAGGTCCAGATTTAATTTTATTACGCAGTGACACTTTTGAGTGGTCCATGATGCATATTTTGGCAATTCACCTGTCCGAATAAAGACTAGCATAACGACGTCTTCCATCGATATCTGTTAAGGACTGTCCAATTTGGCTGCAAGCTGTTACAGTCACCATTTACCTCCAAATTATTGAACTAATGTGTCGTTTTATGTGGCACGACCACGAATGATCGATCTAAAGCATTCATGCTACTAGCAGGTGTCATGTTTCTATCACATTGATAAGCAATTCCTTGTTTATCTTTTGCAGTCTCATGCGCGCACCTATCCTTTCAGTTACTTTCTGGACTGCAATCTCCCAAGTCTCCAGGGATTCAAACTTACAAACTTCCACGAACGAGGACCAAGTAATTATAGGTTAAGGAACAGAACGATAATTCAATGTCTTTTGGCGCCAAATGTTCCGTCTGTGACCAAAATTTACCACACAAATTATCAAGATGTGCACATCTAGGGCTTATAATCACTCATTACCTTACAGAACTTTCCTGTATCATTTTCCGTGTGATAATTTGTCCAAAAAAAAATTGAGACGTAGTAATGGGTATTATTCGTTGAACACCAGCATTCTTCATCACCAAATGGACGACAGGCTACTGTTTTATCGATAAGGAATCATGGAAAGTGCAAGAAGATAGAATAAATGGGGTTGTAGAGGAAACGCGTGGATGATCAGGGAAGGATATAGGAGCAGCCATCATTGTACTGTGAGCTGTAAATGCTGCCTTGGCCTATTCTTGCGGTGATATAATTATTAATGTTCTCTTAAAGATGGAGATGTCGCAACTTAAGGCACGCAACTAGGATGTAATAACATCCATATCTGTCTTCAAGCCAATCACTTACGTAAAGGCCTTCACAATCCAAGACCACACTTAAACCAAGAATTTAACCTACCAATATCCAGAAGATCAGTGTACTAATTAAATGAACGAATAGTTACAGTTCGTATCTGATCTCTCCTTTTTTTTTTTTTTTTTCCCTCCAAAAGTAGCAATATGTGTAGACATAGCTGTTTTTCAATCCCTAAACATTTAAGGGCGCCCCAAATTGTCGCATGCTGTTGTCCTGTAATAAGTACACTGGACATACAAACTATGTTACTCTTTATCTTCTTTATCCAAGCCTTTTGCTATAACGTTTTGAAACAAATCCCAAAATTAGACATGTTCTAATACTTAGCAGATAATAGCACTACCTAATAATCACAAATGATATCATACCACAATCGTCTATATATATAGAGAAACAATCATCTATGATACATAAAGTACCTAGCATTCTGGCATTGACCCCAATATCCATTTCTAATATCCTAGATTACACCAACGATCACATATTGGGTTCACCACTTGTAATAATCATTAGTTATCGAGCATTGATACCAGTTTCGACCCTTTCATAATTGTGTCCCATTAGCAACTTCTTCCCAAGTGTTGTGATGTGTAACAACCATAGTTGATCTCTTATATCAATGACCTAATTATCCACTACTATGGTGGTATTGATGCCTAACTACAAGCTCAGCTTAGTTATCTTATTTGAGTTAACATCAAGCACACATTCATCATCTTGAGTTGGTTGATTACATTAGATTATCAAAACCATTAGTAGCGACAAATCTTAAATATGGATCATTTATTTGTGCACAATTTGTCAAGTCATATTTTAATGTTATTTATGAACATTATTAATAAAGTCAAATATTTATTATCTATGTTCACTTTTTTGCTCCTACATGTTCTACAATAAAGTCTCATATATAAATTAGAGCATGCTTCAAATAATAATAAAGATATATTATTAATGAGATTTTTATGACATCTTATTATTTAAAATTGTTCTTAGTCAGATATGTATTTTGAGCAAACATAGATATTTAGACCAAGACATTATATGACTAAGGTCATCCTCATTGGACTAAACAAAAGATATCTATGTCATACACGTAGTTATCAGTACAAGGCTAAAAATATTATGTAAGTATATTAGGTTAAGCTCATCGATTATTTGGCTTGACTCATTAAGCTAGGTGATAGGGCCTAGTGAGTTTAGTCCAATTATTAGGATAACTTAGGGAGAAATGGCTTGGTGAGCTTGGAATAGGGATCGTTGAACCGGTTCATCTGCATCTAACCTTTTTCAAGTAGGCTTATGTACTTATGAGGAAGACTATTGGTCTTGGACCTATGGTAAGCTCATTAAGATAACCTTAAAATGAGTAGACTCCATCTTGTCCGTTGATTGCTAAAGTGATTTGACGGATGTTATCAGACTTAAGAGTTTATAAATACCTAATCATTTCTTCTCATTAAGGACCTTTTCCTTAGAGACTAGAGATTAGAGAAATAGTGTTCCACTAAGAATTCTTTGCTTTAAAAGATCAAATAAAAAGTTCAAGCGAAGAACGATCTCCATTGCTCAAGAATTTTAAGGTTGAAGCTTGAGGTCTTCTTAGCTCCCTTGTCTATCACTTGTTCATTTGAGACGCTCAAGATTGTCTATTCCTCCCCCTTGCCTCTCTCTCCCTGGTTATCCCATCACGTGTCATTTCTAAATCACTTTCTTTAAAGTAACGTGTAATGTGATATCCTTGTGATACATACGTGACTACTCTTACTGAGACCCCTCATGTACATTTTTGGCGACTCTACTAGGGATAAAGCTAAGTGACAAAAGAGTAATGGCATCTGCTAGGAAGAGAGGACCATTTAATAATATCTCTTAAGAATAAGATCCTAACACTGAATTGATGGAGTAGAACCTGCCTTAAATACTGCAAAATACCAATCAAGGCAATTCATAGCTTGAAGCTCCTATAGATCCTACACAAATGATGCAGACTACACAGGATAACACGAGGGCTCTAAATCAACTTATGACCATGCTTGTTCTGCTCATCACAAGGTTGGTTGACACTGCTGCTATGCAACAAGTTGTGGCTCTGCCAAACATTAGCATTGCTATGCAGTAAGGCGCCGCCTATGCAACTCCATCACGTGCAGTTCCTCTCGCTAACCCTCCTATTGATGAGGAGAACATTCCTTAGGAGCAAACCACTCCTCCAGATGTTCCACCTCCCAATGCTCTTGGTGGATTTAGTCGTCAGCTTACTCCCGCACCTGCTTCCATAGTATTTGCTCCAAGGACCTCCTTTGTAACAAAGGAAGACTTGGACATATATCTAAAAGAAATGCAAGCAAAGTCGACTATGGGAGTGCTAGAGTTAAGACTCCCTTATCATCACCACATTGCTGAAAAACCCTATCCTAAGGACTATGTTAATCTTAAGTTCATCTTGTTCAATGGTAAGAAAGAGAGTGCCAAAGAACATTTACTTAAGTTTATCGAGACCATGGAGGTATATAGGCTGTATGATGACTTGAAGCTCAAAGAATTCTCCAAGTCACTAACCGAAAAGGCATACACTTGGTATGTCAATCTCCCTACAAGGTCAATTGATTCATGGGGGTCTATGTGCAAGCTATTCTTAGAGAAATTCTTCTCTACTTAGGAACGGGTCACAATAACGAACATGAGAAGAACATGACAGTACCTTAAGGAAGACTTGATGGATTATATAGAGCGCTTTAGGGAGCACACCTTGGACATCCAAGACGTATGTGATGAGAGGGAGTTAGTGAAGATCTGTATCTAAGGGATGCTCACTGAGTATGTTGTTCACTTAGAAAATCTCAACTTAAGTTCCTTTTCTACACTTGTCAAGACCACAAGAAGAACTAATAACTCTATTACAAGGCAACGAGGAAAAAAATGGAAGGTTTGGGAAATAAGCAACATCTGCTAGCTCGGCTTAAGTTGAGACTCCTAGAGATAATAAGAAGCCAAAGAACAATATATCATAAGGCTCTACATCAACTCCTTCTTTCCCATGCCTAATGGGAAAGCTATATGCTCTATTTTACAAATGGTTATGAGATGGGAATATCAAGCTCCCAAGGGTATATCGTTTACTAACACAAAATGAGAAGAACGATCTTAAGTTTTGTGGGTATCACAAATCCATAGGTCATCCTACAAAAGAGTGGTAGATTTTGAAGAAGATTTTCTATGATAAGGTTGGTAATGGGGAACTTGTCATAGAAAATAATGATATCTATAATAATCCGCTTCCTATACATAGTAATCAGCAGGATACTGCAAATGCTTTTAGCCACAATCCTAGCATCGAAGAAGGAAATGTGTCACACACTATCGAGAAAAAATTAAAAAATTTCATATTATTTTCCTAATTCAATTCATATTAGATCTTATGCTCATCTAATACAAATCCTCGACTTAAACTAAGAATTTTTATTATTTATTTGGAGTTGCCACCTAACTAGAGTTGGGAAAGGTTATTAAATTAGAATTAATTGAGCAAATTAATTCTAATATGAACACTAGTCGATGAGATCTCTCTCTTTCTCTCTCTTTTTTTTTTTTAAAGAAGAAAAGCTAGAGATTCTTAATTCATGGGTTGTCTTATTAAAACCCTAAAGTTACCACCTTATCATTCCAAAATTTGAATTTTATATTTATGTTATGATATCTTTTTTTTAGCATAAAAAGAAAATATAAAAAAGGATGATTATACTAATAATAATTTGATTTTTTTTTTATTTTTTAGAGTTACCCTATAAAGATGCCTATGTATTTACTATTCGGGATCAAACAGGCCGTAGTTTGCTTTTCGTAAAACTTTAGTGGATTGATTAATTTTAATTATAAAAAAAGATCGAGTTTATATTTATTATCATTTTAATTTTTTAAAGAAAAATTCTAAACTTAAACTTTATTTCTCAATTTTGAAAAACAGAACTAAAACCCTTTAGTTTCGAAAACATCAATTAAAATTGTATTTCATAAAAATCATTTTTCTAGGTAAGAAAACAATTTTTTTATATACATATATATATATATATATATGTTTTTTTTAAAGAAAAACTCATACCTTAAATTAAAAAAATAAAAAAAAAACACAAAAGAGAAATTCTAAACCTAATTTTATCAATAACAAAAGAAAAAAATTTTCTAAAACATATGTCTTTTATCATTTTTGTTATTTTTTATTTTTATTTACTAATATTATTATCAATTAAAGCTAGTAATAATAATAATACAATAATAACACGAAACCCACTAACCTGGACGTAAATCGGTGTGATTCAATTCGGGTTGGGTTGGTGTGGATTGGATCGCAGCAACTGGAAGATTCTCCTCGGTGGCTTTTTGGCGGCCATTTGCGTCGACTAATGGAGAGTTTCGAACCTTCTAAGGATGGGGAATTATTTGGAGAAACTATTTCTCGTTAGAAACCGCCTTAAGTGGTGGTTGATGATGTCGAATGGCGAAGACTTAGAGAGAGAGAGAGAGAGAGAGAAGAAACTTCGGTGTGTGTGTGTGTGTGTGTGTGTGTTTTTTTTTTTTTTTGTTTGCTTGTCTCTCTCTCTCTCTCTTTTCTTCTTCTTCCTGATTTAAAAGAGATTGATGTAAATCCTTTGTTTTGAAGTTATTTTAGATTTATCCCAAAAAGATTTGAGCAAGAACCGTTTTATCTCGTTTGGATTTGCTCTGATTTCCTCTCCCCTCTATTTCGTTGCCGTTGGGATGCTGGAGAAGACAGTCACGTGCTTCGCACGTTGACTAGGTTGGCCAATTGCATGTTGCTACGTGGCAGCTCCGAGAAAAAGAAAAAAATGGCACAAAGTGCCTCTCCACGGATTCGAACTTAGGATCGACTCCTCCTCCATATGTTCCAAGTAAGCATGTGGACTAGCTAAGCCGACCCATTTATTAGTTTATTATTACACACAACTTATACATTAACCTAATATTTTTGCTAATATTTTTGTTATTTTGAGATTTATAAATTTAATTTAGAAACCCAAATGTATTTTATCATTATCATTATTGTTATTATTATTATTATTATTATTTATTACTTGTTATTTATTTATTATTTTTATTTAAAAAAATGGGGGCAAAAATGGAGTTTTATAGCTGCCTCTCTTTATAGTAAAGTTTGGAAAAACTTAGCTACAAAGACAAAAAAAACACCATTTGTGCTTAAGAGAAAGGATAGGTAACATTATAATCAGTTGGCTATCAAAACCTTAGTCTATTAGGGACTTATATGACTAAAAGTTTAAGTAAAGAAAACACTCCACTAGCTAATAATCCCATGTTACAAAAGAAGATAGTTACTTTCTGATGATTAATATTCCTTAGTGAGTGGTCTTTAGATAAGAAATGTCTCACCAGACTAGCAATCTTGAAAAAGAGATCATCTAGAAAAGTGCTCTTATGAGCTGACTAATCGATGATAGAAAGCGTCTTACCAAACTAGCAATCAAAAAAATTATTTGGAAAAGTGCTTTTATGAGTTGACTAATTGATAATAGGAAGCGTCTTACAAGACTAGCGACCTTAAAAGAGGAAATCTAGGAAAGTACCCCATAGTAGGCTAATTAATTAATAGTGGAAAGCGTGTTTTTGGAAACATCTTAGGAGGTGTCTCAGTAGACTAGTAAATTAAAAATTATCTAGAAAAGTGCTCTTGTGAGCTAACTAATAATAGGAAGCGTTTTTTTTTTTTTTTAGACTAGCAAACAAAAACGCGACTCATCATTAGGAACTTGAATGAATGATGAATGATTACTTAATTTTAGATGCTTACCTAATTATTCTAGATAACAACCAAACAACCAAACCCTCATAATAATCTAATCTTTCTCCGCTTATCTTTACCTTGACTAGAGCAGAAAACCTTGATGCATTTCTTCTTGCAGGTTTAGCTCTTACAATTTTGGTATTATCCTAAAACAATACCAGACCTATTATTTGAGAAGAGTAAGATCATAAAAAAATTCATTGAGTTTTACCATTCCATCATTGTTCATTATTCATTATTTTCCTGTATGTGTGATGGGGTGATGGATAATATGGGAAAACGATGTAAGAATTTGTTTGATAGTAATTGGTTAGGGTAATTCTGATATTTAGTGACCATTTGGGGACACCAACTTTTCTTGTAGAGAAATAAAAATCAAACCACGAAGTTGTAATGATTGTTGGCATTTATGAACTTTGGCAAAATTTTGTTATTCTTGCCTAGGAATAGTACATCTTAATCGCACCCGCATTTATGGGGTCCTTCAAATTTAGACCATCCATTTGAGCTAATATTAAGCCCCCTCTTGATAATGTCTTTTTTACAACATATGAACCCTCATAATTTGTAGTGAATTTGCCTTTTGAATCTTGTGCATTCGAGAGAACCTTCTTTAGTACCAAGTCACCTTCCTTAAAATGTCGGGGTTGTATTTTTTTGTTGAATGCTTGGGCCATCCTTTGTTGGTAGCATTAGCCATGATATAATGCTGTGAGTCTTCTTTCATCGATCAAATTTAGTTGATCGATCCTTTTCTTTACCTAATTAGATTTGTCTAACTATGTCTCTGATAAAACCCTGAAGGATGGTATTTTGACCTCGATTGGTAATAGTGCCTCAGTACCATATACCAGGAAATAGGGAGTAACTCCAGTAGACATTTGAATCGAGGTTCTGTAGGCCATGAGTGCGAAAGGTAACATCTCATGCCAATCTTTGTAGATGATGGTTATTTTCTCAATAATTCTCTTAATATTTTTGTTGGCTGCTTCTATTGCTCCATTCATTTGAGGTCGGTATGGAGTTGAGTTTCTATGATTTATCTTAAATTGTTGACACAACTTCATCATTAATTTTTGTTGAGATTGGTGCCATTATCGGTGATGATTGATTTAAGAACTCCATATCGAGTTATTATGTCCCTCTTCATTAATCAAACTATTACTTCTTTGGTGACACTAGCGTATGATGACTCTTTAACCCACTTGGTGAAATAATCAATAGTTACCAGTATAAATCTATGACCAATTATTGGGATGATTTAAGGAGAATTAGCTTGGTAGACTCAGAATAGGGATCGTTGGACCAATCTGTCTGCATCCAACCTTTCTTAAGCAGGCTCATGTACTTATGAGGAAGGTTACTAGTCTTGGGCCTATGGCAAGCTCATTAGGATAACCTTAAAATGAGCAGACTCTATTTCGTTCATTGATTACTAAAGTGATATAATGGATGTCATCAGACCCAAGAGTCTATAAATACTAAATCATTCATTCTCATTAACGGACCTTTTCCCCAAAGACTAGAGATTAGAGCTACGGTGTTCTACTGAGAATTCTCTACTCTCAAAGATCAAATAAAAACTTATGATCTCCATTGCCCAAGAACTGCAAGGTTGATGCTTAAGGTCTCCTTAACTCCCTTGTTTGTCACTTGTGCTTTCGAGACGCTCGAGATTGCCTGTTTCTCCTCTCTACGCCTCTCTCTCTAGTCATCCCATCATGTGCCATCTCTAAATCACTCTAAAATAATGTGTAGTGCGGTACTCACATGATATGCATGTGACCACTCCTACTGGAAACCCTCATCTACAGTATCTAAAGTTAAGTGAGTATACTGGATACAACCCATCAATAGAGAATACTACATATTTAATGTCATTGGTTTCTTTCCTATAATGAGCATAAATAATTTGTAGACTTGAGACCTTCATATATCTTATATTTAGAATGTTGCACTTTAGTGAGATTGAACACATTTTTAATTAAAATTGTAAATAATATAGTTATTGTGTATGATATAAAATATAGAGAGGATAATCATGAGTCAAGATAGAAGCCATCATTCTCTTGGATTAGGGAGCTGATCTCTATGGCTGCTTGGTTGAGATAAGAGTGACTCATAAGCCGTTGGCCATAGCAATTTCTATTAAGTCTAATTTATTTTGGAAACCACATAAATAATTAAATATTGATTACATAACATGCAATAGTTTAGTTGAGATATCATTTGATGAAGAGATTTAATTATCAGTAATCGATTCATAATGGTTTATAATTTACAACCTTTCTATCACATTGAGTGGTTAAAAATTGTTGTGAATCCATTGTCTTGATTTATTTCTAGATTGACATTGCCTTTGTGTATAAAAGTCTAAAGGTTTTCACAATAGCATGACTAATAGGAGCAAGTTTTATTGATTAAGAGTTATAGTGGATACTAAAATTATGTCATTGTTTATTTCAAAGTTAAAATTAATTGGATGATTAATTTATTTTGAAATAGTGGAATAAAGTAAAGAAGATGTAATTGTCAGTGGATATTTATGTAATCTAAGTATAATTTTGATAAGATATGGTTACTAGTTTGAAATGATTTAATTATTAAATCTTGTCTTATTATTGTAAGAAAATATCCTCTCCCTTACACACACACATACATACATATAGAAACACACACACATACATACATGAAGAGAGAAGAAAATATATGAGATACAATACTTTCTTCAACTTTCACTAGCAAAAGAAAAGAAGAAAATAACAATTTTAAATATTAAGAAACTCTAATCCAAGTTATTAGCAATATATGGATTATAATTTGCTCCTATTGTTGTGTGTGTAGATACTGCTGGAGAAACAATATTTAGTGTCCTTATGGTAAACACCATTATGGGTGTGTTTAGCTCATCATTTTTTTATTGGTTTGACATTGGTTTGGTGTCTACTTGAATCTAGGTGTTTGGTTCAAAATATATGAAAAAAAGATGAAGGTAAAATTAGACATATACTCTTATTAAAAAAAGTAATTTCCTATTAAAATAGAAATATATTAGATACATATCAAATAATTTTCCAAATATCCAATTTCAAATAAATACAAATTAGATTTAGATATGATATAGACAATTCAAATGTAGCTAATTTGTTTTATGAAAAGCATGTGAGTCTCAATTCTCACTCAATCTCTATTATGAAAATAAGAAGGTTTTTGTATTAAAAGAAAAGGTAACTTTATATATATATATTTAACATTATACATGTTATATATGGATCTTGCGATACATTTTGTAAGAAATTATAAAAATTCCATTAGTTTTACACATTGTGAAATCTAGTAGTAGCTATCCACGGTAGCATCCCATTCCACCACCTTAAATTGTTTACAACTTCTTTCCTACATATCAAGCTCACAAGAAGTAGCAAACACATAGTCCATAGCCTACCTAATTGGAATGGCTACTAACCTTAGCACATGCACAGCTAACACCATCAATTTTAATATTTGAATAGTTTTTAGTTGATTTTCTACTCTTATATGCACAATCATTAACAACAATAACTCACACATTTGATACTATTCATTGACTAAAGATTTCTTAAAATTGACATAAATCCTATAATGATACATAATATAAATGATAAACAATTTATTTATACTAATGGATCACCTTTTTCTTTCTAAAATCTCAATTTCACCCATTCTAGTTGGATGGGGTTAGTTTGGCTAAGTCCTTTAGAAAAGAAACTTGATTGACTTATTTTTCAAGTTGACCAATCGGTTTTTGTCCTATCCATTTCATTTGACTCAATGCTTAATTGGATCAACCATATCTCCCTTTTAACCTAATGTTGTTGACTTAATTTGTATTTAGTTTGTTAAATTCCTAATGTACTCGATTATATTTAAATTCAATTTGCTACTTTTACTCGGTCTTCAACTTTATCAATTTTCCGTAAAAACTCAACATAGGGCATTTTGAGTTAAAATTTTTACACTAAAACTTTTTTTTTAATTATTCATAATATGAAATTCAATAAATTTAACATTATCTCCAATAAATTATTTATCTCTAATATATACTTAGCATAATTTCTACAAAATTCTCCAATTTGGCTTAAGTTTCTAAACTCACCTTAATTTTATTCTTGATTTCATAAATTGGCTAAATCAATCAGTTTCGGGTTAAATAGGAAGAACTAGAAGATTCCACCTTTGGAAGTTGCCTACATGTACCTAATGGCTTAAGCTACTGTTCTCATTTCCTTGCCAACTCATCATGTAAAAGGCATGCCACTAGAGTGGTGAAAATAGCATGTACAGGTTCTATAGCTGTAGTAAGGATGACTTATCTATTAACTTTTTCACTATTATCCACAAAAAAAAAAGAAAAAGAAAAAGAAAAAACTTTGCCTTATGTAAAGTTGCCAAAGTACAATTAATCTATAGATTTAAAATCGGTGCTTAATAACCATTATTAAGCATTTTAACTTTTACGATTATAATTCTCCAATTATGTGATTTAAAAGCCAAAGGGCTATCATCGTTTTTCCAAAGGTAAACATAATCTAATCGGGTCTTTGGTTACTTTCCTGCATTTTCTTCACCTTCCTAGGTTCTTTAGAATTTCCTTCAATAAATAATTGAAATAGGTTAAATATGGATAAATAGACATATATATATATATATATAATATATATATATATATATATATATGGAAATATCTAAATTAATACATGATGCAAATAACAAAAATAAATACAATTATAATAAAAATTAATTATTTATAGTTTTTGAAGATGAGATGGTTTTTATATTATAAGAAAATGTAACTTTTTTATAACTTTTTTTTTTTAACACTATACATGTTATATATGGATGTTGTGATACATTTTGTAAGAAATTTTAAAAATTCCATTGGTTTTATACACTATGAAATCTAGTAGTAAACTATCCACAATAGCATCCCATTCCACCACCTTCACTTGTATACAACTTTTTCCCTAAATATCAAGCTCACAACACGTAGCAAACACATAGTCCATAAACCTACCTAATTGTAATGACTACTAGCTGCAGCACAGGCACAACTAACACCATCAATTTTGATATTTGGATAGTTTTTAGTTGATTTTCTACTTTATACACACAACTATCAAACAACAATAACTCATATATTTGAGACTATTCACTGACTAAAGATTTCGTAAAATTGATATAAATCTTATAATGATACATAATATAAATGATAGACAATTTATTTATACTAATGGATCACTTTTTTTCTTTCTAAAATCTCAATGTCACCCATTACAGTTGGTCGAGGTTAGGTTGGCTAAGTCCTTTAGAAAGGAAACTCGATTGACTTATTTTTCAAGTCGACCAATTGATTTTTGTCCTATCATTTCATTTGGCTCAATGCTTAATCGGGTCAACTATATCTCCCTTTTAACCTAATATAGTCAACTTAATCTATATTTAGTTTGTTGAATTCCTATTGTACTCAATTATATTTAAATTTAATTTGCTACTTTTACTTGGTCTTTAACTTTATCAATCTTCTAACTTAGAAACTCAACATAAGGCATTTTGAGTTGGAATTTTAACTCTAAAACTTTTTGTTAATTATTCTTATTATGAAATTCACCAAATTTAACATTATCTCCAATGAATTAATTATCTCTAATATATACTTTGCATAATTTCTACAAAATTTTTTAATTTGGCTTAAATTTCTAAACTCACCTTGATTTTATTCTTGATTTCATAAATTGGCTAAATCGATTAGTTTCAGTTCGAATAGGAAGAATTAGAAGATTCCACCTTTGGAAAGTGCCTAAATGTACCTAATGGCTTAAGCCACTGTTCTCATTTCCTTGCTAATTCATCATGCAAAAGGTATGCTATTGGAGTGGTGAAAATAGCATGTAGGGGTTTTGTAGTGGTAGTAAGGATGACTTATTTCTTAACTTTTTCATTATCACTCACAAAAAAAAAAAAAAAAAAAAATTGCCTTGCGTAAAGTTGTTAGAGTACAATTAGTCTATGGATTTAAAATCGGTGCTTAATAACCATTATTAAGCTTTTTAACTTTTATGGTTATAATTCTCCAATTATGTGATTTAAAAGTCTAAGTGCTGTCATCGTTGTTCTAAAGGTAAACATAATCTAATTTGGTCTTTGGTTACTTTCCCGCAATTACTTCACCTTCCTAGCTTCTTTAATTTTTAAATATGGATAAATACATAATTATTTATAGTTTTTACTCTTCATATACTTTTAGTATTAAAATAAATTCAATCCGAGAGAGAGTACAAATCTGATATGCCAACAAAAACTCACAGATCGCTTGTTGGTTACCTGAAAGCACTACGATTTGAATCAAACAAAATAAATATCATAATCATGCAAGATAAGTACAAAGTCTAGGCTCCAATAATGGGATAATAATGTGCCATCATCATTGCACTCGCGAGTGAATTGATGCCCTAGTAAGGATCTGAATTGACATTTTTGGCTTATATAACAACTTTCTTATTTGGCCTATATGTATGTCAAAATAGGTGAAAATTTTGACTATTTTGGTTTTTCCCACAAACCCTCTCGAAGCATCCAAGCAAGAGTTGTCCCCATGTATTATTATGCAAGTCCAAGCACAGTTGCACTGTAGAAGTTACTTGGTTATAGTTAGTCTACTAGGTTTCAAAATCCATAGTAATTGATGCTTGCCCTTGTTTGGACCATATAATCCTTAGACACATTTTCAACCACTACTATTTCGAATACATTTATATAACGAACAAGTTTGTAATATGAGGTCGAAGCATCAGTGTATGCATATAAGCAGGACATCTAGCTTCAGAAGGAAATTTTTTTGGATAGATTTTGTGTTAAAGGAATGATGTGAAACCTTCAAATTTTTGAAACCCATATACAAAATTAAGGTTTCCATTCATGGTAGAATTTGTTCCTTTAAAAAGGAAACAACGGTGCATATGATGTGTATAACATTAATTACAATTCATCTCTTATATTACAAAGAACGAATCCAATAGGTTTTCCCTTAGGAATTAAAAAGAAAGAAAGAAAGAAAGAAACACATTCTCAGCCAAAGAACAAGAAAGGCCTAAATTGATCTGACACCACCACTAGCAAATTCTGTTTATTTTTTTAGGTTTTAAGTCACATTAATGAACTACTTTAAACAAAGAAAGTTTACAATAATTTTCTCAGCGATTTTGTCACTTGATCACTCTAAAGTCAGGCCACTATCTTCACTTGAAGTAAGATCCAAGTTACTATTACACCCCACTCATTCAAGTGCTAGAATATAGCATGCCATTTTTAGTCGAACCTATGGAAAAAAAATTGACAAGTAACAAATTCACTTCTAAAGTTATAGGCTAAATGTAGATACCCCTTATAATCTCTCAAAACATATTTTCAGCTTTTTGAGACCTTCAAAAATGTTCTTTCACATCCTGAAACCACCATTATGGTGTTTAAACAATCATTAAAGGAGACTTTGTCGAAAGGTTTGAAAGCCTCAACAGTTTTCACCGTAAAGGAGGAAGAAGAAGAGGAAAGCCTTAGCAACAATTTGAGCATGTAATTGAAAAGCAAAGGTGTGTTTTGAGAATTTAGAGGCGTATTTGTGCCTGATAAATAAATAAATGTACATATATATAGGTCCGCCGGGGGTTTGGGGTTTAATTTGAATTGTAAACAAAGAATCAAACTAAGCTCACCAGCCTTCTTCACTTAATTATGGTTTATACGATTCTGCTTAAAAATAAGAGTGGAGATAGGGAAAGTCCTTTGTTTTGTATGGTAAGAATATAAGGGATGCGCTTTCATGATTTTATAATTTACTGACTTGTATTTTATCATTTGATTGATACATAATTTATATTGTTCTTCATTAAGTAATCACCACTTCACAAATACAGGCGGCACATAACATGCACGTGTTCACTCAGAAGCCCAAATTAGAGGAGAAATTCAATCCAAAATGCTAAATCAGAAAATTAAACAACTCTTTTTACTCATAAGCTCTAAATCAACAAGCCTCGATCCCAAATAATTAATTTCTCCTACGTGATATTTGCTAATATCTATAAAGATTGAAGGAGAAAAAAAGAAACATAAATTACAATATGACCAAATAACCTTATGAAAATAGACACTAAGAAAATTAACGTATATAAATTGAAAACATTGCAATAGTAAAAAAGAATATGGATGGATACCCATAAAGTACCCGCTGGAAATTTCATTAGTTTTTCTATTTGATTCCTTGATTTTCTTTCTTCTTTTTTTTTTAAAAAATAATTTAAGTCCTCTAACTTTTTGAAATAGAATAACAAAGAGTTTCCATAATGCTAATGCACTTTCCATTACAAAGTGACATGTATAAAAAACATATAAAAAAGGTATCAAACTTTCCTTTCTTGATCCTCCAACCTTCTGGTGCCATTTCTTAACGGAAAATAAAATGATCTTGACAGAAGGATTTCCTTGGTGTGTTTCAAAAAGTTGGATAACTCAAATGGGAAAAATAAATAAATAAATAAATAATCGGAGATATAAACTGAATAGTACAAGTTTAAAAGTTTTTTGTTGCATTATTCCCTAGAGATAAATTAATGAATATCAGGTAATGGTTAGTTAGCTCATAATTCTTCATATTGTTACCCATAATATATAGTATTATTGTGAAAGAATTGTTAATTTCGCTAGTATCGCCTTACTATTTTCTTTTCAAGTTTCCAAAGGGTAGTGGGCTTCATGTTGGGCTTTATAAGTATTCTCCGTATTGGAACGAAAACAAAAGGGTATTGCTTTTCATTTTGTTTCTGTTGGGTAGCAAAAGAGAAGTTATTTACAGGATTACGAGTTTCTCTACTTTTTGCATTTTGGTTTCAAGTAGCAAGCACTATGGATGGTAACATTACCTGTAAAATGGGAAAATCAAGCTTGTCAAAACCTACAGTAATATGCTCAAATGATGTTTGAACAAGGAATTGAGGCAAGGAGTTGAAGATCAAGTGGAAGATTAGAAGCTCCGTTGTTGACCATGACTTACTGATATGGGACATCAACTAAATTAATTACTCACTTGTAGAATTACGTAATATAATAGGAAGTGAAAATTTGTAAGGAAAAAGTAAGTATTTTGTATTTTAGGGTTTTTTTAATTAAAATTTGGATATGAGCGATCTCTCATAGGATATTATGCATTAACTAGATCCACTTTACACTTGTTTTACTTAATATGATACACAAGATCAACGAGGTGGTTTGTTTACCACAATTCACGTATGAATTGATGAGAACTTGGTTTGAGAGAAAACTCTCAAGAAAGAAACCAATCTCATATAACTATGTTCAAAATAATGTTTTTACAATCAATACATTGATAACTAGGGCTAACTAGAGGATAAATTTGGAAACTAAATAAAAATATAAAATTCATGAAAGATACAATGCAAAAAAAAAAAAAAAATGAAAATAGATGTACATGGGTTAGGAACATGATTGTGTACTTCAATCATGTTCTCTAACATACCTAACAACATGATAGACTCGTGTAATTTCTTTGACGATAAACAAATCAACTTGAGAGATACATAGGTGGTGACACACTCATGTTGCACAACCATCTTCTTGCCTCTAAGCTCTCTAATAACCTATTTACTTCGCTGTAATGATAATTTCATTCACCCCTTATTTTATGTAAAATTGGTATTACGATGTTTAGTTGGTTTTTAACCATAAAATAGTAATTCCTTAAAGAATCTCTATTAAAAAAAACATAGAATTGCAATTTTTAAGTATACCTTAGAATTGCAATTCGGCCAAAATTTAACCTTTTTTCTCCAACTTACCCCATAGAAACAAATAAAAAAGAGAAAGATTGTCCTCATCAAACATACCAACAAAATACAAATGATAAAAAAATCATAGAGTACTCACCATTGTACCTTTACCTCCTCTATCTCCTCTTCGTCGTACAATTCTTTCTTGAACCACCACCATCGCTAACTTGGGTTGTAACTTGAGGGGAGGGTTGGCTGCTTGAGCCGCAATTCATCTATCCGAGTGTGAGTTCGATCGCAATTCATCTTGTTGATCGAGCAAGTTGATGCCCTTTGCTTCGTCACTGTGTTCTAGTTGCATGAGCTTCATTTGTGGTTTTTTATTGAGGTAGTGTGGTGTTGTTCAACTTTATTGTGCATTATGTCCATGAGGTTGTCCATGCTCTTTACAATGCCATTAGTTCATGCGGTTTACTGAATATTTTTTTTTTTTTTAAGTTTTGGAAGGTGGATTTTTGTTCATTATGGTTAGAAAAAGAGGATTAAAAGTGTCTCTATTTTTTGGATACTACCTTCACTAATCTTTCTTCGTGATAACTAATCTCAGTTTGTGCTGTGTCAATTAAAGAGATTGAAAATTTTGTTAGGATGACATAAATGCAATAGTTTAACGTTTAGTTAGATATTGTTAAGTGGTGAAGTTAACTGTTGGTATCTAGTAATATGTAGTTGGAAAATATGTAATCTTGGAATGAGGTCATTGTAATAAGTTTTTTGAATATGTAACCCACATGTAGTTGGTGCAAAAGCTTGTTGCGAGTGATTTGTGTACAAAACCATCTTGCAAACTTGTGAAGATTGAATATTTAACCCTTTGACATGGTGCTATCTTTGTTTTTTTTTTTTACTTCATAGAACTACTAATCTTAAATTCTCTAACAAAACCTCATGTTGTGTCTTTGGCTAAATTTGAACTACTGCATCTTGATAGTAGCATTGGATGTGTATAGAAAAGGGTATGTACATGCAAGGAGACTTGAAAGACCAAAAGCTGGATGTTCACAGGAGTTTGAACCTATGAAAACCTATATTATAGACAGATATTAACATTAGCGTATTATAATATGGGAAACTCTTGTTGCCCTATACCATTTTTTTCAAGTGTGGTTAATGTAAACACGATTGAAGAAATTGGATTGATCATGTTACACGCACTTTTTGTTCCCCACCACATATAATTGTAGTGATTGATGAAATGATGTTGCACTTGAACGACTCATAGAGGAGGAAGAAGATTGCTTGCTTCATTTTAGGTTTATAGATGGAGTACTATAACCTTGCATATCACATTATGTTCCTCTTGCATGCTTTAACCTTGCATACCCATCATCCTACTATTCGTTCTTATCGATTAAACTTTTATTAGCATTGGGAATATATTAGGAGAGTTGTTTACTATGATGATGTGACATGTATTGAATAGTTGAGATTAGATGGATGTGCATTTTTTAAATTATGTGAAATGCTAGAGGGTATAGGAAGATAAAGGGCAATTAGGAATCTCCACATAGATGAGCAAGTTGCAATGTTTTCGCATATATTTGCCTACCATGCAAAAAACAGAGTTATTAAGCATAATTTTAAGAGGTTTGGAGCAATAGTTAGTTGGTATTTTCATAATGTTTTAAATGCTATGTTACAACTAAGCAATCAACTATTTAAGAAGCTTGAACCTATTCTCGAGAACTCCAATGATGAGAGATGGAAATTTTTTAAGGTAAAAGACATAAAATTGAATTGTAACAAAGAATAACTTCCCACCATTAACACAATTGGGACACCAAGGTTGATAATCATTTGTTTGTATGTAAAATTGTCTAGGCACTCTCAATAGGATGCACATCCAAATCAAAGTGCCAATGAAAGACAAAGCCCAATACAAAACTTGGAAAAATGATATTGCTATTAATGTACTTGGTGTATGTACACCAAATATGCACTTCGTTTATGTATTGCCTGGGTTTGGAGGGCTCCATTCTAGGCAGTAGAAAGTTTCGAGATGCAATTGTTAAGAGGATTGGTTTTAAAGTTTTTGAGGGTATGCATTATTTTATTGTTACAATTTTGAATTATGTGTTTGCTATCCCTCAATTTTTACATAACTTATTTTCTACCATTCATATAGGATGTTACTATCTAGTTGATGGAGGTTATCCCAATTGTAAGAGATTCTTTGCCCATTTAGGGGTCAGAGGTATCACCTAAATGAATGGTGGCAAGGTCATTAACCAAGAATTCTAGAAGAATTGTTTAATTTGAGACACATGTATGCTAGAAATGTGATTGAGAGATGCTTCAGATTGTTTAAGATGAGATGGAGTATCCTTAGGAGTCCATTGTTTTATGAAGTGAGAATCCACAATCAAATCATTCTGACCTGTTGCATGATCCACAACTTCATTAGGATGGAAATGACATTCGATCCCTTAGAGAACTATGTAGATGTTATATAGGAAAACATTGTGGATGGTGAAGATGATGTAATATTGACTTTAGGAAAGAATGATGCATGGCCTAATTGGAGATTGGAATTAGAAAATCAAAATTTTAATGATTGGAGTAGATCAAGATGCAGTCTTAATTAAACTTTAGAATTTATTGTATTATGACTTCCAGTTGTTGTAACTAGATCTTGTTTCATATCATGTTTTACAAGTCATGTAATGTGGACTAGTACTATTATGTTAGTTTATTATGGTTGAGCATTGGTGTCATGGTTTTACCTTTTCTTTTTCATGATGTAATGTTCTTCATATGACCTTGCTATGTGGTTTGTTTTACATGTGAACTTATTGTTTTTTTTTTTTTTTTTGTAGAAGTCTTTCCATGGAGGAGGTTTAATCTATGCAAGTGGATCCTAAGCCTACTAAACAAACTAAGAGAAAGTGGATGATGATTGAAGATGATGCTCTAGTTATATGTATGGTGGAGTTACACAATAATGGTACACACAATGCTGATACTAGATTCCATAGTGGCTATCTCTACAAATTGGAGAGAATGCTACATGCAAGGATACCAAATTGTGGGTTAAAGGTAAAACCACACATAGAGTTGCATACTAGAACCTTGAAGAAAGATTCTAGCATTGTTTATGACATGGTATATAGAAAAGAAACTAGTGGCTTTGGTTGGGATCAAGTGAAGAGGATGGTGACTACGAAGAAGCCGATGTGGGAAGCTTACTTAATGGTAACTTTAAGCAATGTTTGTTACCAATTTTCGTTCTTATGGTGTATACCGATCAATTTTTAATTGTGTTTCTTCTTTATAGAGCTATAAAGATGCCGTTGCATTTATGAACAGGAGTTTTCTGTATCTTGACGAGCTATCCACAATCTACGCAAAAGACTGTGCCATAGTCAAGATGCACAAACAGCCGAGGATGTTCTTAGGGAGCTAGATAGAGAGGAACTTGCACTTCACAACTTAGAAGATGAGTTACCATTGAGAGATGAAGTTGATGGGCCATCTATCCATTAAAGTTCAACTTGTGCCAATGTAAAGAGGAGGAGAACCATGGTTGGAGAAGGAGCTATGCTCGACTTGTCATCTACCATGGAGCACTTTAAAAGTGGAATGCAAGAAATGAGGACTACTATAAGGACTACTATGGAGCATTTGACTAGTGAGTGGGCAAAAGTGGATGCTGATGAGTTGACCACATTTCTGTTGACCATAGAAGGTTTATTTGAGAGGGAGATGTATTAAGCCTTGATCAAGTTTCCTAGGAGGCCAGAGAATCTAGATGTTTCCTTTGTAGTGTGAATAGCTTTTGGAGGGTGTTTCTTTTGAACAACTGCTGTATGTTTAAGAACAAAATTTTGAAGCTCCATATTAATGGCCTACAAGCCTATGGAAGCCTTTTGTGACAATGATGTTCAAGTTTGCTGTACATGAAGATTAGCAATGGAAAGTTGTTCTAGCAACTTCACTTTTTTTATGTATAGGAAGGAAGAGGCAATCACTAGCTCTATTTTTGTTTATGTAATTTAGCTTAATCCGATGTGCATGAACTTTAGAATGTATGTATTGCATACTGTAATTGTAAAGAAAAGAGAGAAAATTATGTATGCTTTATTGATTCATAGTTTATACATATATATACAAGTTCTAATAAACTAAAGGAGGAAACTAAATATTTTATTTTAAGACTAATATATAACGGTATCCTAATTTAACACTAATATATAATTTACAACTTATAACACTCCCCCTTAAGCTGGAGCATAGATATTAATCATGCCCAACTTGTTACACAGATAGTCAACCTGAGCCCTGTTTAGAGCTTTTATAAGAAGATCTCCTAATTGTTCTCCAGTCTTCACAAATCCTATAGAAATTAACCTTTGCTGAATTTTCTTTCGAACAAAATGAAAATCAATCTCGATGTGCTTAGTTCGTTCATGGAACATGGGATTTGAGGCAATATGAAGAGTGGCCTGGTTATCACACCATAGTTTCGCAGGAAGTGAGATGCTCATCCCGACTTCATTTAGGAGCTGATATATCCACATTACTTCATACACTGATTGTACCATAACTCTATATTCTGATTCTGTACTAGATTGAGATATAACATTCTGCTTATTACTTTTCCATGAAACCAAATTTCCACTAACGAAAACACAATACCCTGAAGTGGATTTCCTGTCCTCTTTACATCCTACCCAATCAACATTTGTGAAACACTCAATACTAGTGTGACCATGATTCTTATACAAGATACTACGTCTAGGCTCTCCCTTTAAATAACATAAGATCGGCTTTACAGCAGCCCAATGATCAATTGTTAGAGATGACATGTATCGACTCACAACATTGACCGAATATGCAATATCTAGTCGAGTTACTATAAGATAATTCAATTTTTCAACCATCCGTTTGTATCTTTCAGGATCCTCAAACAACTCTCCCTCCTTTATCAGTTGCAAATTAGGAACTATTGGTGTACTACATGGTTTAGCACCCAAGCTTCCTATTTTAGATAATAAGTCAAGTACATATTTTCATTGTGATAGAAAAATTCCTTTCTTACTCCTCATTACCTCAACACCTAAGAAATATTTCAACGTTCCTAAATCCTTTATTTGAAATTGATTTTGAAGAAAGGATTTGAGAGTCAAAATACGTATAGTATCATTGCCAGTGATAGCAATATCATCCACATATACTACTAACAGAATACTACTAACAGAATAATACCAGCTGTAGATCGTCTGTAGAAAACAGAATGATTAGATTTGCTTTTCTGCATCCCAAATTTCTCAACTGCTTGGCTAAATTTTCCAAACCAAGCACGAAGGCTTTACTTTAAACCATACAAAGACTTACGAAGATGACAAACCTTTCCAGACTCCCCTTGAGCAACAAACCCCGAAGGTTGCTCCATATAAACTTCTTCTTCAAGATCCCCATGCAAAAAAGCATTCTTGATATCTAACTGATGTAGAGGTTAATCATATACTGCAGACATGGAAATAAATAACCTGATAGATGTTAACTTAGCAATAGGAGAAAAAGTGTTAGAATAATCTATTCCATAAGTTTAAGCATATCCTTTAGCAACAAGACGTGCTTTTAAGCAAGCAATTAATCCATCGGGATTTACTTTAATAGAAAAAATCCATTTACAGCCAATGGCCTTTTTTCCTGCAGGTAAATGTACCAAATCCCAAGTATCATTATGATCAAAGGCATTCATCTCCTCTACTATTGCACTACGCCATCCTGGATGTAAAAAGGCTTCATGAACGGTTTTAGGAAGGGAAATAGAATCAATAGATGCAATAAAGGAACAAGAGGAGACTGTCAAATGATCATAAGATATAAAAGAAGAAATAGGGTAAGTACACTGACGTTTACCTTTACGAAGGGCAATGGGAAGATCGTCCCTTGAGATTAAATCTGATGACGAGGGAGCTAGTTCAGGACATGCATTAGGAGTTGGCTCAAGAGCACTTTGCCTGCGAGAGTAAACCTGAAGAGGTGGTTTAGGAGTAGAAGTGGTGGATGTAACTGTATAGATTAACAGATCATCATCCTCCCCTTTGCTTGTATGATTGAAGGGTGGAGAGAAAATGATATCTTCACAAAAAATAACATCAGTCGATACTAAATACCTATCAAGGCTAGGACAATAGCATCTGTATTCCTTCTAAACACGAGAATACCCAAAAAATATACATTTTAATGACTTAGGATCAAGTTTTGTAACTTGGGGATGTACATCCTGAACAAAACACGTACAACCAAATATTTTAGGTTCAATCGGAAACAAAGATTTTGTCGGAAAAAGAGTATGATATAGAGTCTCACCATTCAGAATACTGAGGGCATTCGATTAATTAAAAACAGGTTGTAGACATTGCATCAGCCTATAAGTGTTTGTAGATGTGCATTTGAAACAACAAAGCCTTTGTAGTTTCAAGTAAATGCTTATTTTTTCTCTCAGCAACACCATTTTGAGACGGTGTATCTACACAAGAAGTTTAATGAATAATGCCATTCTTAATTATGTAGGATTGAAAAGATTCAGATAAATACTCTTTGGCATTATTACTTCGCAAAACTTGGACAGAAACATTAAACTGAGTTTTAATTTCAGCACAAAAATGAGAAAACAACTCAAAACTATTCTTCATTAAATATAACCAAGTCATTTGAGAATAATCATCAACAAATATAACAAAATACTTAAATCCAGTTTTAGATGTGATTGGACAAGGACCCCATACATCTGAATGGATTAACTCAAAAAGAGCATTTGCTCGTTTATTGACTCTAGGGCTTAAGCTAACACGATGATGTTTCACATACTGACATGACTCACAGTGTAAGGACTCCAAACCGTGAAACTGAGGACAGAGTTTCTTTAACAAAGAGAGAGACGGATGACCCAATCGGAAATGTGCTTCAAAAGGGGTTACAACTCCAGAGTAGGCAACTAACTTTGGTATCTTTGTGTCTAGTATGTAGAGACCCTTGGATTCATGTCCTTTACCAATAGTCTTCCTTGTCATAAGATCCTGAAGAAGGCAATAGTCAGGACAGAATGAAATACAACAGTTAAGTGAACGAGTGAGTTTACTGATAGATATTAAATTAAATGACAAATCAGATAAGTTTAAGACTGAGGATAAAGGAACTAATGGAGTTGGATTTGCTATGCCAATCCTAGGGATATGGGATGTTGACTGATTAGCTAAAGTGACAGGAGAGTAGGAGGTATGAGATTGAAAAGTAGATAATAGACTGGAATTGCTTGTTATGTGGTCTGTTGCACCAGAGTCAATGACTCATTTAGAAGACGAAGAGAGAAGACACGTGTTTGGTTTACCTGATTCAGCGATGGCAGTAACGGGAGTAGATGAAGTCCTTAATGATTCCTGATATTGTGAGAACTTGGCAAAGTCATCTGCAGAACTTGTGATAGATTTTCTAGATACATCACTGGAAGAGGTAACCTGTGCTGATCGAAATTCCTGATTCCAACTTTGTAGCTTTCTACAATCACACTTCATATGCCCAGGCTTATGACAATAATGACATATACTTGCCTCAAAACTCTGTCCCCGGTTACTAGCTCCCCTACCACTACTTCTGTACTATTGTCTTCTAGCTTCATACTTATATTAACGACTTACAAGAGCACTACTAGATTGAATAGATTGAGGATTCTCCGTATGTAGAATCCTGCTATATGTATCTTGCAAGGATGAGATCGTAAACCCGGAGAGAATATGAGATTTAGCTACTTCAAACTCAACTGGAAGCCTCGCTAAAAAACTCATCACAACCATTTGCTCCCTTTGAGCCTGCCGAACTTTCATATCAGGACTAAAAGGTAATAACATATTAAGTTTTTCATAAGTCTGTTTAAAATCCATGAAGTAGCTAATTAGAGACCTATCCTGTTTCTTAGCACGATAAAAGACCTTGCAGACTTCATAAATATGAGAAACATTTCCCTTTCCAAAATACAAGAAATCCAAATATTCCATTAATTCCTTAACAAATTCACAATGATTAACTAACCCAACTACTTCATTATCAATAGAATTTCGTGTTTGCAAGAATAGTCGAGCATCTGCTTTAAGCTAAGTTTGCTTGGAACTATCATTTGTGGGTAGATCTTTAGCCAAATGATCATTCTTATCAATACTATGCAGGTAGAGCCTTATAGTTTTACTCCAATCCAAATAATTAGATCCATTAAGTTTATGTTCTGTAATTTTTGACATTATAGGTACCACATTTAACATAATAATAGATTTGTTGTCCACTTTTTCATTCATGATTTCAACCCAAATTCCTCCAACAAAACAGACAAATGAACTAAAGTCAATGTACGTTAGCCTACTCCCGATTGAACAAAATAAGTACCAACAGATTGGTACGCCAATAAACACCAACAGTAATTAATTACTAAACGTGCTAAATTATAACCACAAGGACCAAACACACCAGATTAACACTAACGGATGACGAATTAATCATCAACAACGGATAAATTAACACCAACAAACAATAATTTGACAAGAGGATCGCAAACCGAAGCTAACAAACTCGCACCCAAATATTTATTAAACAAACGAACCACAAACTTGGGCTATACACGACCAGGCGAGATGATTGGTGAAGGTGGACAACAAGATGATGCTGCATGCTCCCTCACGCGCCGGCGCGTGAGATTGGTGACAAGTGTTGTGGTGGCGCGTGAACATCACCTTCCAGAACCCTTTGTCGGCAAGTGGCACGTCTCCCTAGGCCAGTAGTTTCAATAAAAAAATAAAAACCCTTGGAACCCACTCTCTCTCACTTTGATACCATGTAATTGTAAAGAAAAGAGAGAAAATTATGTATGCTTTATTAATCTATAGATTACACATATATATATACAAATTCTAATAAACTAAAGAAGGAAACTAAATATTCTATTTTAAGATTAATATATAATAGTATCCTAATTTAATACTAATATATAATTTACAGCCTATAACAAATATATTACAAGTTAATAGAAATGAAATATGACTTCCTCATGTGTTTATGGACCTGTAATTTCTATCCTATGTGCTGGTAAGTAACTGTCGAGCAGGTCTCCAATTTGATAAACATGTTTGCGATTTTCTTTTGCTCATAAATCGCATTATGATGTCTTGACATAAGTGGATCCTGCTGTTTTACCAATTCTATATGGTCAATAGTACATTGAGATATTTCTGCAGATGACAACAAAAAGATGAGATGAATTGCGATTCACATCATTTTTAGGATTAGCAGATGGATAACATAAATCGAGAAGCCAGAACAGGAAGTTTGCAGCACCAAATAAGCAATTGAAGAAGTTTCCAATCTTGACGACCTTGCACTATTATGCGCCGGACATCTGCAGAAAAATCAGTAGTGGCCATTGCTGTAAAGCTTACTCAATTGTAGTCTCACCGATTACTACTGATTTACTTTGTTAATTTCTTTCTTCTCATTACCAGTATCCTTCAGTATGATATACGGTAATTGTGAAAATTGTTCACATCAACATTTGTTTGCAAGAACTTCGAACTTTGCATATAGTGATCATGGATTACTTAAGAAATAAGAGTGCCGTTAAGGGTAAGACCGATAAGGGATAGCACCAACAATTAAAGAAGAATTTTAACATCAATGGCATTTACGTGGATGGACTTGAGTGATTGGTTATTATATAGGTATATTTGTATTAGCTAAAGGAGTAGAAAGTATGTAAATGTTCCTTTACACTTAAAAATGGTTCCATCAGCTAATGTAAATGTTCTTTCTATAGAGCAACAGGGGACGATAATCGAAGTTTGTGTACTACTATATGCAAATGGAACTGAATTGGTAAGGTCAGCTTTCTTTGTGAACTTATGCCTATAGCTGTCGACTAGGATCAAGCTGTTAGTTTCTCTGAATTATATTAGACAAAAGGTATGCTGTAACCATTGTACCCCAATGCGTAAGAGCTTCAAACTTGCTGTTGCAATCATATAGATGTATGTTTGAAGTCTGCGACCTTTAATATAATCAAACTAATTACACATTGATGTGTAAATATATCAAAAAGCTAGAAGAAGGCATCAAGGAAATTGTTAGGCCCTTTACCATTACTCAAGCTCGGCCCGTTGAATACCTTAAAATTTGATCCATTCACTCCAACTCATATTTTCCTCACTCTCCTATTCCATGATTATCACTCCTCTCTTCTTCTCTTGTGCTATGGTTCTTGAAGATTAGGGTTTTTGGTATGTTGTGAATATTAACTGCTAATTGTTGTGTTTGTCTGTTAGGTGATGATTACACGACTTCTTTGAATGAGTCCTCAACTCCTAAACACTAGAATTGGAGAAATATAGGGATGTCCCCTTTTTCTATTTATTTCTCCTATTTATATGTTGTTACATGCATATAGTTGATATATAATTGTAATCTAATTGTTTCTTGTTATAATCCCTACTATATCTATCTATACTTCGACAATATTAATTCGGTGAGATCTTGTATTTACAACTTTGCCATATTAATGAGTAATGTAATCCTTATGCCACTTTGGAACCATTGGTTGTCGTCTAGAACATGTTGTAACAATTTTCTCATTGTTTGGAAAAACAACCTCGTCCTTAAGGTTGAAATGGGGAAATTGTTGCTTGATGTAGTCCCAATCTTCCTAGGAAGTGTCCTTTGGTAGTAACCCACTCAATTGGACTAAAACTTGGCAAATTGGCTGTCTCAACCTTATAATTTCTCTAGTACCCATAATAGAAAGGGGCTCAATTAAAGGATGACTCTTAATAGCATCAATAGGTAATTCCAAATTAGGAACCCAGGAGCTAAAAGCTTTCTTGAGTATTGAAACATGAAAAACAATATGAACTTTGCTATAGGGTGGCAAATCCACTTTGAAAGCACATGCACTAATCTTGTGTAAAATCTTAGATGATAGTGTTTGGATAATTGGTTAACCACTATGAGGATAATTGTATACCCTTGAGACTTAAGAAGATAAGTAATGAAGTCCATTGAAATATTTTCCCAAATTCGATCAGGTATAGGCAATGGGGCTAAAAGGCTAACAGGAGCTCGAGTCAAATATTTGAGTTGTTGACATTTAACACAGATTCAGACATACTCTTCCACTTGTAATTGCAGACCCACTCAGTAAAAATCAACTACAATTCTCTTATAAATCTTCAACACTCCAAAATGGCATGCACTAAGAGCACCATGAAATTCTTTCAAAATATGAGGGATAAGAGAAGACTATTGGATAAGAAACTGGGTGAATCCCTTGTAGTAAAACAGCTCCTATACTTAAACTAGAAGCATCGATCTTAATAATAAATTGCTTAGAAAAATCAAGTAACACTAAAATAGTAGCTAAAAGTAAAGCCACTTTGAGTCATTCAAAAGCAACAATCACCGATTCCAACCAATGAAATTTGTCTTTTTTTAAGAGGGCAGTTATGGGTGCAACAATAGAAGCATACCCCTTAACAAAGTTGTGATAGTAACCTGATAGGCCTAGAAATGCCCTTAATTGTTTTTGTGTTGATGGTATTAGCTAAATCGATACAGTAGCAACCTTAGATGGATTTGGATGAACCTCGTCCTCAGAAACAATATGGCATAAGTAGTTAATAGATGTTTGCCCGAAAGAACACTTGTTCTCCTTTAAGAAGAAAGTTTTATCAGCTAACACTTGTAACACTTGAGAATGATGCTCCACATGAGAGTTTATAGTCTTGTTGTAAACAAGAATGTCATAAAAAAATGCAATGACAAACCTTCGTAAAAAAGGCTTGAAAGTCTTATTCATAATAGCTTGGAATGTAGCAAGGGCATTACTCAAGCCAAAGGGCATAACCAAGAACTGGTAGTGTCCCTCATGTGTTCGAAAAGCAATCTTCACCATAAGATTTGGATGCATACAGATCTGATGGTACCTTAAACGAAGATCTAATTTGGAAAAAACACAAGCACTAAAAAGCTCATCCAATAGTTTGTCAATTGTGGGAATGGGAAATTTATCCTTTATGGTAATTTAATTGAGTGCCATGTAATCTATACAAAAATGCCAACTCCCATCTTTTTCTTCATAAGCAAAATTGGTGAAGAAAATGGACTATTGTTATATTGTATAATCCCTTGAGTAAGCATGTCCCGAACTTACTTCTCAATCTCTTTTTTGTGGAAGTAAGAATAACAATAAAGCTTGACATTGCTGGGAGAAGTGCTAGGTTCAAGGTGGATATGATGTTGAATATCGCAATGCGATGGTAATGATGAGGGTGGTTTAAAAACTCGATAGAATCTACCCAATACATCTAATAAAAGAGTATTGTCGGTGGTATCCATGATGACATAGCAGGGACTCACTTCTTGAACCATCAAGTGATAGTAAGAGGCAATTGCATCTATTCAAACAAGCCTACGCAACCGATGGTGCGAAATTTGGCTTACAATAGGGGAAATATGTCACCTTGTAATGTAACAACAATCCCATTCCTCATAAACTGCATCAAGAGAGTAGAATAGTTAATAGTGATATGCCCTAAATTCTACAACCACTGCACTACCAAAACCACCTCTGCACCATGAATTGGTAGAACATAGAAGGTTTTACAAAAATCTACTCCTTGGATCATCATTGATACATCAAAACATCGACCTTCACATAACTTACTACCATTCCCAATCATCACTTGAAAACTAGGAGACAGGGAGATAGTTAAACCCAAGTGTTTAACTAATCAAGCTTGAATGAAATTATGAGTACTACCTAAATCCACTAAAATAGGCACCTCTTTACGATTGATTACCTCGTTAAAATGTATGGTACGAGGTAAGGAAGCACTGGAAAGAACATGATAATTGATAGCTATTAAGTCATCAACAATTGGAGCAGAATCTAGGAAGGGGTCTAGTGTGATTACATTGATATCTGCACTCTGAAAATTACTACAACATCTTGGTCTTTAGAAAGCAAAGAAAAAAAAATTTAGCTTTACATTTGTGCTTGTGATGAAATTTCTCATTGCAATTAAAACACAAACCTTTCTCTCATCTAAGCTACATCTCATGAGCAGTAAGTTTTTAGATAGAAATGTGTAAAGAAGTAGAAGAATTAGAGGAGCACAAAGAAAGAGAATTAGAAGGGTGTGGTTTAGAAAATTGCAATGTAGAAGGTTTAATAGGCATAGTTGAAGAAGGAATATTAGGACGGAAAAGAATTGCTCATGAAATTTAGCTTCATACTGCTTAGCTAACCAAACTACTTGCATGGGAGATGTAGGTTTAGCTATCTACACATCTCGGTGAATGGTGGTCTTCAAACTAGAAATGAAACAACTAGTCAAAAAAGACTCTAGCACTCCAACAATCCAATTAGAAAGAGACTCAAATTTAGATTGATACTTAGAAGCCAATCTTTGCTGCACCAACTTTGGTAACAACCCTTGAACGTCCTCATATTTGGAAGGTCTAAAATGAATTTCCAATGCTTTCATAAAGGCCGGGTTAAAAGAAAGTTGAGTATTACTAAACATCCATTTATACCACTATAAAGTAGGGCCTTCTAATGCGAATGAAGCAATGGTCAGACATTGACTATTCGGGGTCTTACGGAAGTCGAAAAATTGCTGAGATTGAAAAATCTAACCAAGAGAATCATGACTAGAAAACTTAGGAATTTCCAATTTGATACCTTTCAACAAAGTGTCACTAACAGAAAAACTATGATATGTAGGAAATGAAAAATTTGAAAGATTGGTGGAAGCATACGATAAAGTGGATGGATTCGAAGGCTAACGTTGGGAAAGTTCAAGATTATCCACCTTTGTTGCCAAAGATTGTAATTGAGAAGTAATAGCAATTAAAGAATGTTGCATGCCTTGAGTACTTTGCTGCATGGTAACAAACATACTATTGATAGCATCTATGTTAGTGATTTAGGAGGATGAATGTAATTTTGGCACCATGATAGAGACGAGAGCACCAAATTGTTAAGTCCTTTATTGTGACTCAAGCCTAGCCTGTCGAATACCTTAAAATCTGATTTGGTCACTCTAACTTGTATTTTCCTCACTCTCTTATTCCAGGTCCATCACTCCTCTCTTCTTCTCTCATGTTACGATTCTTGAAGATTAGGGTTTTTGTGTGTTATGAATATTAACTGCTAATTGTTGTGTTTTTCTATTGGGTGATGATTATAGGACTTCTTCGAGTGAGACCTCAACTCCTAAGCATTAGAATCGGAGAAATACAGGGATTTCTCCTTTTTTTTGTTCATTTCCCCTATTTATATGTTGTTACATGCATATAGTTGATGTATAATTGTAATCTAACTGTTTCTTGTTACAATCCTTATTATATCTATCTATACTTTGACAATATTAATTCAGTGAGATCTTGTATTTACAACTCTACCATATTAATGAGTAATGTAATCCTTATGCCACTTTGGAACCCTTGGTTGTCATCTAGAACATGTTGTAACAGAAATGACCACTTTTACTATAGATCTTTAAAATGTTCCTAAATATATGCAAATATTTCAACATGAATTGACAACTAGTTCTTAATGCGAAAGGTTCCAGGGATGACTTTGCTGTCCTTTAGAATATGGTTGGGAGCTCAAGCTACCCAAGTGGCCACTTCTAGTACCAGCTAGATTCATGTCTAAAGCCAAAGGAATTATAGGTTTTCCCCTTTCCAATATTTTGAGAATCTACCAATTAGGAAGACTTCAAAACTTAGCATTAAGGAACAAATAATTGGAAACCAATAAATGTTTTATAATTAATCTTACCTTTGACATTAGAGGCTGGGATGCTAGATTTGTTTGTAAACAGAAGGAAGTAGCATGGATATACTCCAAAAGGATCGACATTTTATAATTACACTTGATTGCAAGTCAGAGCTTATTCTCCCTATCATAAGCTTCGGTAGGACTACTATAAAAGCATAGATATGTGTTGTGACATTTTAATCATTTTAATGGGATCTAATACATAAATTATCTATTTGGTGTTTAAATGATTTCATTGCCACTTCTACATGTGCTTTAGGGAATCTGTGTACATGAAAAAAAAAAAAAAACAAAAAGAGTATGTAGCACTTATCTCGTAGTTCCAATGACTTAATTGGATTCATGTTAGATTTTGCATACTACCCTACCAATCTAAAATCAGCAACCTAAACACAACCAACTGTGTAGTGCTCATGAACATATCTTAATTGGAAACAAATTTTGTCCAAAATTAGAGATGAAGCCACTAAATAAAATAAGGTTTGTCTAACATCCATCAAGGCAGCAAAAAGAACACATTAAATTGAATATGAAATTGTGTTATGGCTCAAAGATTTGATTCTATTGTTTCAAATAAAAAATAGAAGTTAGAAAACATAAATCCAGTAGGAATCTATTCGAAAGCACCAATGGTTATAAAACACATGTGTAATAGCTTGTCTTACAACAACTATTCATAGAAAATAAGGTATCTAACTCATTTCTGCACTAATTACTACTATTCATAGCTATTGGACAAGACCTATCATAGTACATATTTATATTCCATTATGTAAATGTTATTTCCACAAAATAAAATACAAAATGATACTAGTACAATAATAATCATCCCCATCATACAACAGATGCTTCGCAACATCCTTCCCGATAGAGCCATTTTATACTAAATCTTTATAGTATGAATTGTGTTAATTTATTATTGATTTTATAGAAATCATAAGGAAATAGTACTTAATTTTATTATGGTAATAAATCAGGCTTAATGGAGTCAAGAGTGCTAATTCAAGTGATTTAGAGAAGTCATCTACAATCTGGATCAAAGACAAGGATTTACACCGCCGGAGGAAAGTACATGGGCGTGTATTTGAAGTACACGGCCGTGTACTTAGTTTGGAATCAACAGAAACATACACGGTTGAAGTACACGACCGTGTATCTGTCTTGAAGAACCAACGGAGGGAGGCACGGTTTGTGATCTAGCCGTGGTGGAAGCCGTGCCATACACTGAACAAGGATGAGGAAATGTGGATTATTGACCAGAGGGAGGCACGGTTTGTGATCTAGCCGTGGTGGAAGCCGTGCCATACACTGACCAGAGGGAAGCACGATTCGAAATCTGGCCGTGTTGGTGGGCGTGCCAGGCGTACGTTATTCACTTCTCGAGATTTACTTGGAAAAGGAAAGATATATTCGTATCTTGCTAGTTGAAGATCCTCTGCCATTCCCTTAACAGTATAAATAGAACCAACCCTAGAGGAGAAAGGGAGATTTTTTTGGACAAGAAGGAAGAAGGAGAGGCAGAGCAAGGGAGACCGGAAACAAAGACTTTTCATGTTTTCACTTTTAATTTTCGTTTTGAGGATGAACATGTGTAGCTAAGTAGATTTTCTAGCCAAAGGATCATTGAAGTTTAATTCTTCATGAATTGTGAGATCTAATTGATTTATCTTTACTCTATTCTTTGTTTTTGATATTTATATATCTTTTGAATGTTTTGTTAATGTCATCTTAGTTAATTGGTATGAATTAGAGCTCTTCTACTCAATTAGTAAGTTAATATATTGTCAACTAGTACGTCAGATCCGTAATTGTTTGATAGTTCTAGTTTCTATGACATAATAACATGTTTGATTATAAATTAGATAGTCAAATTCATGTTATGGAGATATATGATCTTGTTTAAATAGGTTATCTTATAATCTACTGGCATGAATTGGTAATCTCTCTAGTTTTTTTAATGCTATTGATAGATTAAATCCTAAGAGCTTGTTTAAGGTTGTTTAATCAATAAGAGAAGTAATCAAAGAGCTTGTTTTGATTATCAAGAAAGTAAGGAGAGATAGGTTATTAGAGCTTGTTAATAACCATAACCAATTTATCTTAGATAAAGAATAGAAAATATTTACATCAATGATCAGTTCTATGAATTAAACTATAGTGATTCCTTTGGTTAGGCTTTTATCATTATTCAATTTTTATTATCTGATTTCAGTATTATTTTGATTCACAAACAAAACCCCCCATTATTCTTTTCCTCTCTATTCTCTTTTAATAGAAATATATTTAACCAATCCTTGTAGATACGACCCTACTCACTACTATATACAAATTATATAATTGTCTAGGAGTAGGTTTTTATTTTTGTTGGATTCGACACCCATCACTTCCCTTATATTCCAAGTGTTTATTTTTTGTGTGGAATCCCCTTTCCCTTTCTTGTGAAAGGTTAAACTTTTGCTTAAGTCTCCTATTTTTGTCCTTGTGATTTTCCAAATTGGGTTCCAACTTCTCCATTTGGCCTAAAACCCTTCTTCCACACAACAATCCTTAATCACATGTTAGAGGATTTATCCATTAGAAGAATTTTGCAATTGCATCCTACCTACATTTTAACAAAAGAGCTACGCTTACTTTTTATTGAAAGATGAGTGAATAATCAAAACATGCAATAAGAGTACTCACAGACCTAGTAATTTCGACATCTACAAAATTGTTTTTGAAAGGATCCTAGCTTCCACGATGCAGCAATTATGGACTGTTCCCCATAGTCACAACGTACGTTATTCCCCTTTGAATTAGAAGAAGTAGTTGAGGCCAAATCATAAGACATGATTTTGTACTGCAAAATATAATAGATAAATTACTAATGTGCCTATAAATTACACTTAAGAGACTAGCCAAATGAATAATCAGGTGCACATGAGGAAGAAACACAAGTTTGTAATATTGTAATTCTTAGTTAAGTTTGTGAAAAATAATGTAATATACTCCATCGATCTATTATCTTCATTCCAATTCTCCCATTCCACCAAGTTATTCATGTCCTTTAGAAGTAGTGTATATTGATTCTTTGAAAGTACTAAGATAAAGGGTGATCAAGCTTATGGTTTAACAAACTTAACCATTCTGGTTTACATAGATAAGCAACATACTATGCACACAATTTATGTCATAGACTAGCTAAACCAAATCCCATTTATTTAATGGAACAATAGCTCTGCAAATAAGACAAGTAATGGATATGCGGAATTATATAGACAAATTTCACAGACCAAGCTATCTTTAAACTATAGAAACATATAGACAAAAGTATATATACACTCATTTCTCAACCTTTGCATTACCACCTCGTCTGTACAATGCTTCAACTGAAATGAGTACATATTGGTTACATTTGAGAGTTATTTATCACAACTACCAAAACCAAAATACATGGACTTGCAAGCCTACATTAACAAATCCATCAACATTACTTTTAGTATCAACACCATGGCTTCAAATGGCTTCAACTATGGAGCAGAATCTACTAACCTAACCGCACTTTAGGTAAAAAAAAAAAAAAAATCATACACTACAATTATTTATCAAAACCTACACATTTTCTTCACAAAGTTTTTGCCTCAACAATTTCTTCGAAATAAAAAAAGATGATGGTAGGAAGTTACCTTGACTTTGATTGGCACTGCAATTCATAGCATAACAACATCTACAACATTAGATCTTTTGAAATGATCAAGCAAATGGAAAAAAAGAAGAAGCAAACTTTATGTAGAAATAACATAATTACTAAACTTAAAATTCCCAACATTCGTTACCAAAATTGACGGATCGAAAGGTAAATGCATACTTCATGCAAACTTGTTGGAGTAGAGATGACAAGGAGAACGACTTCAACTCTTTCACCTACAACATTATTTGCTTGTCTTAACTTATTATGGCTCTATTTCATTCCCCAGTAATACTTTTTCCATTATACCTTTATTCCATTCAATGAAGTGAACGGGCCATAAGAGTTACACGGGTTCACATACACCAGTGTTCTTTCTACTTTCATCTATATACAAGTTGGCCTCCTTCTTAACATCTTTAACTTTCTCGTGTTCCTACCCTTTACTCCATACTAGTGATATAGGCTCTCCATAGGTTGAAAAATGCATTTGAAAAGAATTATTTATTGAGAGTTCCTCCTTAAATGGTTCCTTATACATAACTTTAGTAGCTATATTTTAAAGCCCCTTAGCTTGAGCTCTCAATATAAGGCTAAGGGGCGTTTGATTCCCATCATTTCCTCAAGGCTCATGAAAATATGCCTTCAAACCTTGTTCTAACTCATCAAGCACATATGGAGAAAGATTGGCTACATTAAATGTCACTAATACACCATATTCACTAAGAAGCTCAATCTTATAGGCATTGTCATTAATGTGCTTAAATACTCGAAATGGACCATTTGCTCAGGGAGATAACTTAGGAGCTCTTTTACTTAGAAAATGCTATTTGCAGAGATGAATCTATACGAGATATCTCGATTCAAACATTATTTGTCTTCACCCCTTATCACTTGACTGCTTGTTCTTCTTAAACTGTTGTTGTAATTGATCACACACTTGCTGATGAACTTTTTGTACCTAGGTAACCTTGTTAATACCACTTTGAATGTCCTCATTAGTAGGAGGCAAAGGTAATAGATCCAACGGAGTCTTAAGATTAAAACCATAGGCACCCTTAAGTAGCAACATAGCTTTCACATTCTAAACTAACCAATTATATGCAAACTCCACAGTTGGCAAGCAATAGTCTCAGCCTTTTAAGTTCTTCCCCACAATAGCTCTCTAAAGTGCACTTAGGGTTCTGTTAACAACCTCGGTTTAGCCATTAGTTTGAGGATGGTATGAAGTGCTAAACATAAGCTATGTCCCCAATCTTTGCTAAAGTGTCTTCCAGAAACAAGTCAAGAACTTGGCATTCATGTCTAATGCAATAGACTGAGGAATGCCATGCAGTCTTATCACTTTTTATGAAAACAATTTAGCAATATAGATGACATCATTCTTCTTATTACATGCTATAAAGTGCACTATCTTTCTAAACCTATCAACCACCACCATAATAGAATCCAGTCCCTTTTGGGTTTAGAAAGTCTTAGAATGAAGTCTATGCTTAGATTAACCTATAATTTAATAGGAATAGGAAGTGGCATGTACAATCCTTGTGGTTCCACTCTACTTTTAGCCTTCTTACACACCGCACAAGCTTCTAACACTCGACCTACATCTGTTGTCATACTTGGCAAATAAAAATGTTCTTGTAGAGTTTTCAAAGTTTGATGCTTACCAAAGTGTCCTAATAAGCCACTTGAATGTGCCTCTTAAATTAATAACTCCCTTAAAGAACCTTGTGGAATGCAAAGTTTACCAAACCTAAATAAGTATTCATAAGAAAAATGGAGACCTCTCTTTATAACTCCTTTGGAACATGCATCAACAATGGATGCAAAGTTTCTATCACTAACATGCTGGTTAATAATATGCTCAAATCCTAGCAATTTAGCTTGGATAGCATTAATCAACACACGTTGCCTAGATAATGCATTAGCTATGATATTAGAGTTACCTTGCGTATACTTAACAGTATATGAAAAAGATTCTAGAAATTTACCCCATTGTGTGTGTTGCTTAAAAAGCTTGCTTTGGCGCTTGAGGTACTTTAAGGGTTCATGATGAAAGAAGATGATAAACTCTTTAGGAAGTGAATAGTGCTGCCATACCTTGAGTGCTTGAATCTAGGCATATAAATCCCTTTCATAAATGGAATATTTAAGGGTAGTTGTACCTCTATGTAGTTTCTCACAAACAAGCGATTGGTCACCTCTCTTGCATAAGTACTACACTAATGCTAATGTTTGGCACATCACCTTCTAATTTAAACATCTTTGGAAAGTTTTTGTAATATTGATATAGGTGTAAATGTCAACTTCTACTTGATTAACTCAAAACTCTCACGAGCTACCTTGCTGCAATGGAATGTCACACCCTTTTTGGTCAACTCCGTAAGTGGGGCCATTATGATGTTGAAATTCTGGATAAACCAGTGATGAAAAAAAGCTAGTCTACGGAAACTATAGATTACAAAATGTTAGTAGGAATAGGCCACTTGCTATTGCCTTAACCATTTCTTCATCCATGTAGACCCCATCACCTGACATAATATAGCCTAAATTACTACCTTCTTTTAATAAGACATGCATTTCTTTAAATTTGTATATAATTTCTCTCCCTTCAACATGAATACTAATTTCAAATGTTGCAAGTG
Source organism: Laguncularia racemosa (assembly GCA_037954665.1). Lineage (NCBI taxonomy): Eukaryota > Viridiplantae > Streptophyta > Magnoliopsida > Myrtales > Combretaceae > Laguncularia > Laguncularia racemosa. The sequence goes on along the minus strand of JBBMOL010000063.1, from coordinate 2,498,711 downwards.
GCTCTCCACAATTGGGTTGTAAACTAGAATGTCATCAAAATAAACAACTACAAACTTTCCCAAAAAATTCACTTAATACGTAATTCATGAGTCTCATTAAAGTACTAGGGGCATTCGATGGGCTAAATGGCATTACATTCCACTCATACAACTCATGCTTAGTCTTAAAAGCCATTTTCCATTAATCCCCTTCATTCTAATTTGGTGGTGTCCACTCTTTAAATCAATTTTAGAAAACCACCTCGCACCATGTAATTCATCTAACATATCATCAAGTTGGGGGAATATGGTACCTATATTTTACTATGATGTTGTTGATAGCCCCGTTGTCGACATACATTCTCCAATTTCCATCTTTCATAGGTTCCAACAATGCAGGCATCAAACATGAGCTCATGCTCTCACGAAAAACCCCTTCTCAACCAACTCATCAACTTATCTCTTTAACTCTACTTCATTTGGACTTATCCTATACATTAGCTAATTAGGCAATATAGCATCTGGCACCAAATCTATCTAGTGCTCAATACCTCTTGAAGGAGGTAACCCTTTAGTGAGTTCTTCAAGGAAGACATCTTGGAATTATTTCACGAAGCCGTGTACCTTAGTGGGTAAGTTCAATTCATCACTACTGCTCAAGACCTATTTAATGTATAGTAAATAGACAATATCACCACTTCACAACTCACACTCTACTCCTCCCTTAGTCAATATCAACGACTCTTTCTTTGGGAAATTAAGTTCCTTATGGATCTCCTTAACCTTAGTTAGACTCATGGGAAGTAACCCAATACATTTGCCATCCTTTAATATCATATTGGTATTGCTTTTTCCATTATGTGTAACGCTCCTATTAAAGAGCCACGGACGACCTAAAAGGATATGTGATGCACTCATCAGCACCACATCACGTGTTATATCATCAACATACTTTCCTAAGATGCACATGGGCATTGATACCTTGTGAATCACATGCACTAAGCCCTTATCATTTAGCCAATGTAGGCAATATGGCTAAGGATATGGTGTAGCTTCAACTTGTCAACCATAGTGGATGTCATTACATTAGTACAATTGTTGGAATTGTCTATCGCAACACATATGATATGATTAGTTGAATACTTGATATGGAAATTATTTTCATGCTCTTGGTTAGTAGATGGCATAATATTCAAATTGCACATCAAAACACCATTAATAGCTAAAATAACTCCAACATCAACCATAGCATCCTTTATATCCTACTCATTACATTCCACCTTACACTCTTCAACAACCCTATACTTCTCTTTCTCATCTTCACTCACAACCTACTTTCCATAAGCTACCATGACTTGCCTATTAGGACATTAGGCAACTATGTAGCCAAAACCCAAGCATTTAAAACACTTAACATCCTTGCTTCTCTTACTTGCCACATTAGAATTCATGGTTTTGTTGCTTGAGATAGTATTAGCTAGGGTTTTGGTTCCTAAATGACCAACTAGTCTAGGTTCACTTCTAGGCTCCCCTTTTACACTTTAAGGCACACTGCTCTCCTCTCTTGCTTCAATACTAATATTTTAACTAGGAACAACTGACTTAAGAGTGAATGTTAGTGCTCTAAAAGGATTCCTCTTCCTTTACTTCTTACCTTACTAGTTAACTGCACGACCTCCACCAATGTATCTATTATTTGTAGATCTACCACATTTGAGATCTCATATTGGAGTCTAGAGACAAACTTGGCTATTGTTTGCTTTGGAGATTCAATGATTTGGCTCCTAGTAGTAACCAACTCAAATTCATGGATATACTCATCATGCTTTGAGTTCCCTACCTCAAAGAATGCAAACTCCTTTTCAACTCCAACCAGTAATATTTAAGAACAAATTGCCTATGCAACAACACCTTTGTTTCCCCCCAAGTAGTAACATTACCCTATATAGTCCTTTGTCTATTATCAACTATGCTTTGCCACCATAATGCAACATACCCCTAAAATTCCAATGTTGCTAGTTTCACTCACTACTTCTCCTCACACTCATAATATTTGAACAACTTTTCAATCTGAGTTTCCCAATCAAAGTATTTATTAGGATTACCTTTACGATCAAAAGATGGCACCTTCAACTTTACAGTAACTAGGCCACATGTGAGTCACTGCTTGTGCTCATTCTTTTTATCGATCCCAACTTCCCCATCTTTGTGACCTTGGCCTTGTGCCCGCTCGTGAGGTCATCCACCAACAACATCCTAAGGATTATTACGTTTACCACCTGGTACAATCCCATCCAAACGATTTCCTAAAGCCTTAAAATTGGCATTTTTCTATTCCATAAAGGTTTGCATTAATGAAATTAAGTCCCACATCAATGGCTCACCCATGTCTCCCACTTATCTCCATTATGTCTCCTAAGGTGGTTCCTAACAATGGTGATAGCACTCATATCTTCTTGCTCCACGTTGCTCATTATCTTAAAACATGCTACTCGCTTTGTCACAACCTTTGCTCTTATACCAAGATGATATGGGATGCTAACCAAATTAATTACTCACTTGTAGAATTACATAATATAGTAAGAAGAGAAAATTTGCACGGAAAAAGTAAGTATTTTGTATTTTAGGGTTTTTATTAAAATTTACATATAAACAAACCAATGAGATCCACTCTACACTTGTTTTCACTCAATATGATGAGATCAATGAGTGGTTTGTATGAATTGATAATAACTTGGTTTTAGAGAAAAGTCTCAAGAAAGCAATCAATCTCATAAAACTATGCTCAAAATAATAGTTTTTACAACCACTATATTGATAACTAAGGCTAACTAGAGGATAAATTTGGAAACTAAATAAAAACATATAATTCATGAAAGAAACAATGCAAAACAATGTGAAAATAGATGTACACAAGTTGAGAACACAATTGTATACTTAAACCATGTTCTCCAACACGTCGAACAACAAGATAAGGTCGTGTAATTTCTTTGACAATGAAAAAATTAACCCAAGAGATAAGCAGGTGTTGACATGCCCATGTCGCATGGCTGTGTTCTTGCCTCGCTATCCAAGAGTTATATAGGTCCAAAAACACCCATGTTCTTCTTTCTTTTATCCATGTATAAGTTCGCATCCTTCTTAACATTCTTAACTTGCTCATGTTCCTTCCCTTTACTCTATACTAGTGATCTAGGCTTTCCATGGGTTGAAAAATACATATGAAAAGTGTTAATTATTGAGAGATCCTCCTCAAATGATTCCTCGTGCACAATTTTAGCAACTACATTCTAAAGTCCCTTAGCTTGAGCTCGCATTATAGGACTAACGAACATTTAATTCCTATCAGTTACATATATAGGTAAGTTTAATTTGAGCTTTAGAAATTAGATATGTTGATTAGAATTTTCCGATATATAATTTAGTGTATTAATTTAAGTATTTTGGTGTTGGATTGCAAGGTAAAAGTTCAAGTGCTTGCTGTGGGAACACTTGGGAAGTGAATTCGTTTGAAATTGAGATATGTTATAAAGCACTTTCTGATCTACAAGTTTCATATAAGTAGTAAGTGTTGATTTTGAATTTTTGAAGGTCATATGGTATTTGAAGTTAATATTTAAAGTTTAAAAGTTAATAGAAGGTTCTAGGTGCTGAGGAGATAAGGTAATTGTTGAATCCTTACTTAATTTGAAGTTTAGAAGTATATTTGGTGATTAACTAAAAAAAATGGGTATGAGTATATATGTATATGGTGTGTGGGTATACATATGTGATTGGAGTTTTGATTTGATGAATTTTAATATTTAGGTATTAATTTGATGCTTGATTAGTATTGTGATGGATATAGATGAGTGTTTGATGTTTTGATTTGTTGAATGTTAAAGTTCTTATGCATGCCATGGGTATTTGTATGATTATGGGAATCATGTAATTTGATGATAAGAAATGGATAACTGTTAGTTTGATAGGTTGATTTAGGTCATTGGAGTAAGTTTGTTAAGAAGAAATTGATGTAGTGGGTATTTCTTCTTATGGCCAAGAAATTAGGTATTAAATGGGTTTTTGAAATCATAAAAAAAAAAAATCATCTTGATGATCTTGAATGATTTCTAATTGAAGGAAATTGATTTGAATAAATAAATCAAAGGTTGGAAGTGAAGTGGTAATAATTAGAGCAAGTTTATTTGTGACTTAGTTTGTGGTTGTTGGATATTCTGGAGATGAATTTAGTAATTTTGAGTGTTATATTGATACTAAATGAAGTTAAGATGTCAACTTGGTAATGAGAAGAAGTTTGGAAAGATTTAGTTTTGGTTTGAGTTAATTTGAAATTAAAATGGTTAACTTATGGTGATTGAAATTGAAAATTCGTAATTAGAATGTTGCTACATATTTGGAGTGCATAACTTGCTTAAAATCTAGGTTTAAATGATGAAACAAGTAGATGAAAGGGTTAGGAACCAATTAGCTTTGGTTTGATTTAATTTGGATCTAAAATGAATGAGTTATATGCAATTTTGTATAGCATGTTTAAGATAGTATTTCTATGGAAAGTTCAATAAATTTCAAATGATTAATGATGATCTTAATTTGATTTGAATGATGATTTAATGCTAGTTTTGAATATGGAAATTTAATGATAAATGTTTTTATTTTGGTATGTTTAATTTGTTATGATAAGTATGATGATGGTATGTGTTATTATTGCATATTAGTTTTTTGAATGTGAGTATATTTAAGTGTTCTTTATTAAGATTTAACTTATTCTTCATAAAATATAAGTTTGATTGAAATTACTCATCCAAAATCATTGAAAATGCATTTTTATATGAGATTTGAGTTAATAACATTTTCATATACAATTTAGCCTCAAGAATTGATTTCCACAAACCGTTTTACCAAAATTAAAACACATTTCTTCCAAATTGCAATCAAATATTTGGATCAACTTTGTTATGAAAATGAGTTTGATCTTTATAAGGATAGCTATGAGTATGAAAATGTGTTTGTGGTAATTTGTGACTTGAGTAGTATCTATGGGCCTTAATTAATAATTAGAACTAAAAGATGGAAAATGGGCTTGAAATATAATAAATGAAAAAACTAATAACATTGACCTAATAATAATATAATTAATAAATAAAAATTAGAAAATGGGTAGACTTTCCCCTAAATGGATTGAATTTGTTTAAAATTAATCCAATTAGAGCAAATTGGTTTGTATCTTTAATTGGAGCCTTAAACTTGTTCACAAACATGAAAATTAAACAATTAATAATTCATTAACCAAAATATTAAAACGAATTACTTTAGGGTCAAACCCCCTTAAGGATGAACTAAATCTAATTATCCCAAGTTAGTTTAACTTTATCCTAATCAGTTCACTACTTTTAAACTGGTTCAATTAAACAAGTTGATTCACTAATTAATTAATGAAATTAAATGAAATCGGAATCTACTAATTCAATTAATGATCAAGCTAAGATAGTGGGCCTATTTAGTAAAACTAAATGGACTCACTAGCCTAGCCTAAGGGATTTACACTTAATCGAGCACTAAGTTAAGCTCATTGGCCTAAATGGCAAACTAACATTAATTGGAATAATAAGCACAAGTAATTAGACTAATTGAATATATGTTAATACTAATCAAGGATAATTATATTCTTATTTGCATATAAATTTCAAATTGAGTTGGAGGACTTCTAATCAACATTTGGTAGGTGGTTTTTGGTTTCTAGGTATGGAGTAGTTTGCATGTTACGTGTTAGAATTAAGTCAATTAAAATGAAACAATACTTAAATTTGGCCTAAAGTTTCTATAATACTACTTATACATTTTTGATTGATCCAAAAGGTAAAAAAAGTATAGGTTATAGGTGCTTAGGCTATAAAGGTGGTGTGACGAGTAGTTGATAAGGTTAGTATTTATGCAAAGCAATTATGGATGTAGAGAGAAGTTAAATGGATAGCGTATATGTAATGGGCCATATACATGCTGGTGGGATGGATTAAGTGTAGGGTATGGTTTCAGATACATTTTCAGATATGGTTTTGGTCATGGTAGTTGGATATAGCAGATAGTCTCTTGGCGCTTATTGAGTAGCATTGGACCCCTTTCTTCCCCCAAAGTGTCTAGAGTCATGAGTACTTTAGTGCAGCTTGGAACACCTTAAATAAATTACTTAAATGAATTATTGCTTGTTGCATTATAGTCGGTATACATGACATGTGAGATTGTGTTTATGGCTATTTTATACTGAGTTCTCTTAGATCATTTCTATTTCTTTAATATTTTTAGGTGATGATGATGATTTCTATTTTGATGATATGTGCTATGATTTATTGGGATATGGTTCTAATGACAAGTATTGGGACTATGGGAGTGACGCTTAGATTCCCCTTAGTTGATGATTACTATTTTTGTTTATTGATTTTTTTTCTTTTATGAGGGGTGCGTGGACATCTAGACTTATATTTTCCTTAGTCTTTTATGGACTATTTTCGACTTTGCTATCTTTGGGTTGAAACCTTAACGATTTATGGTTATGCTGAGTATGTTTTAGTACATTTATATCTACTATAATACCTTCCCATTCAATTCAAATCCTTATTAATTTTACAAAATTAACTTGAATTATTTCATGAATTAAAAGTAGTTTAGAAGCCTACTTAAATGGTAATATTGAGCCTTAGCACATCTTACTTAAGTAGGATATGTGGTAAATTGCTTACGCTTAGACGATTAAGGACATGATATTACTTATTATTAAAAAATGTAGGCACCATCAACTATTTAAGGAAAATTAAAACCTTTGTGTTTATGTTAGTGGAATACTATCCTAATGCTACATTCATTTGACTTCATAAGGTTATAATAAAGTAGCTCTTTCTTGTATATGTATTCTTGTGTTTAGTTGGCATAATAACTTTTCAACAAAAGTGCTAGTTGTGAAATGAGAAATTGCAATTTCTTTATAAGATTAAATGAATGGCTATTTTTCAATCTTTTCTAACATATTTTTGTATCTACCTATGAGACTTTAAAAGAACTATAAGAAATAACTATTTTTTCTCTATTATATTTCTTAAGAATTACAATTCTATTCATATTTTGTTCGATTCCGCAAACCAAACGAAACATAAATCAAATGATATTATTATTAGCTTGCAAAATGAAAGATCTCAAATGCAAAATTTTACCAGTAAATGCAAATAGACATAACGAGCCAATTTGCAAAATAATTGGTGTCTTGATTCTCAAATGTAATTTTTCATATTCCATTATAACTTTGTTTATAGAGGCAATTTGGTGCTTTTATGAAAAGTAGTAGGATTTGCAACAAGAAAATCACATAGTGGTAAAATGGCAATAGGATCATTTTTGCAACTCTAGGATAAGAGAAATGAAAAAAAGGCAATGCTATCTATGCTTGTTATTAAAAAAATTAATGAAATTTATAAATATGAAATGTGTTCTAGGTTTTTATAAACAAGTGATATATATATATATATATATATATTTCCTATAAACACATAATCTGTATTTTATCATTATTTATTAATTTTAATTAAAAATACATACTAGCTTTTAATTAGTTCATAATAATTAATCTAATAAAATAATATTTTCAAATACATTTTTTTAAATAATTCAATAAAAATAAAAAATGAAAAAAAAGGAAATATTGAAACTAGTTTAGTCGTTGCTACCACATTGGGTGGTGGTGGTGGTGTGCCTACACCTCCCTCTCCTATGTTGGTGGCTAGTCACTCTAGGGATTAGCGTAACTCACAACATCCTTAACTGAATGGTGGACCATGCAACTCAACCATAATGATGGATAGCTATCCACTACCCAAGGAAGGTTACATGAGCCCATAGATGGTGGCTAGCTAACCACCCCTTGAAAATATAAAAGAAGAAAGAAAAATTAGCAAAAGTTGATTGGTTCATAAATAGCCTTCCACTGTTTTAAAAAGGTATTAGATGACCACCCAACATCATGAAGGAGCTGTATAACCTATGATGATTGATCAAGGGTTGCTTCCCCTAACCCACCCACCCCCCCCCCCCCCCCCCCCCCCCCATACTAAGGTAATAATAGTCCACCAATTTCATTTTTTTTTTTTTAAGTTTCCACACTTTTTTTTTTAATTTCTAATTTTTATAAAATTATTTTTTATTTAATAATATTATCTTTTTAAATTAATTATAATGCACTAATCAAAATTTAACACATATTTCTAATTAAAAATTAATAGATAATGATAAATATAAGTTATGTATTAATCAAAGAAGAAATATATTGGTTGCTTGTTTATAATGACCTTGAAATATATGTTATGTTTTTGTAATTTTCCCAAACAAACTATATATATATATATATGGGAAAATTACAAAAAAGTGACCTATTTTAGCATTTTTGTAAACTTATGACTTGTTTTTCTTTTTGACATATACGTAATTGTGTTTCATCATTATTTGTCAATATTAGTTGGGATCATGTGTTAGCTTTTGATATATACACAATAATTAATTCACTAAAATAAAATTATTAAATATATTTAATTAAATTATTAAATAAAAATAAAAAAATTAAAAAAAGAAAGAAAAAAATGCAAAAAGAAATTATGTTGACACCATAACCTCCTTGGCTTACTACTAGAGTTGGGAATGCGGGTCAAACGGGTTGGCCTGCCCCGACTTGCACTAGCTCACGGGTCAAAGCGAGCAGGCCCATAGTGGCTCACAAATGTTGCGGGTACAAAAGTTCGGCCTGCCTTGCTCCGCGGGCTAACCCACCTAGTAAACAATTTTTTTTTTTTTACAAAATTAAAATGACATTTTCATCATCGCCTCTTTCTTTATTTGTTGTCTCTCATTTTCTCTTCACAACCATTAATTTGTTTAACTCTATGAGACTACGACAATGTCAAACTCTTTATTTTTCTTCCAAATTCTTCAATTCTCCAAAAGCATTGGTAATGCATTTCATTTCACATTGAGCTCCCCAACATTGAGTTAAATTTTTTATTTTTGATACTTGAATTATCTTTATGTCATTATCCCATCTGGTCATCATCTCCTTGCTTGTTGTAACTTTTTTTTTTCTTTTTTTTTTTGTGAGCTAACCTGCACCTAAGACGAGTTGGCCTGCCTTGACTTGCGAGCCACGCAAGCGTGGGCCAAAATGAACCACTGCTTTTGCGGGCCAAAAATTTTAGCCCACCCTGCAAAAGTTTTGTAGGCTCCGCGAGCTAACTTGCTGGCCTACCCTGCATTCCTGGCTCTACTTACTACCTAAGGACAAAGAGTGGTCGATCACCACTTGGAAGGGCTATGCCAAACCCCTTAAGATGGTGTCCAATCATTCTTTGGCCATAAGATGGTTAACAAAGAGGGATATAGGGTAGTAGGTTGTGCACCCCCTCTTGGGTGGTGGTTAGTTGTCCACTAGCAAAAAATCTATATAAAAAGGGACACTTAAAGCTTAGCGAGTTGCATGATTTGAGGTGGTTGATCTTAAAAAAAAAAAGAAAAAGAAAAAGAAAAGAAAAACACATAAAACTTATTAGGTCTTAAGTGCTTTTTCCTTCCTTTCCTTCTTTTGTAGTGGCAGTTAGCTACCCACCACCATAGGTGGGTTTTGGTCCATCATGCTATATCCTATTTGCCCACCAACCCCCAGCTTCAAGATTGCAATATGCTAAATGGGTTGGGTTTGCTTCTTAAGCACGAAATGGTGGTTTAGTGGTCTAACTCGATTAGTGCCTATGTGTACATTGATAAATCCATTAAATTATGGAATATACATTAATGACATTATTATGTGTTAAATGATTTGACAATTTCACCACTTGGCTAGTTTATTCCAAGGTGACTTTGTAAAGTTTTATAAATTCCTGAACTAAGAAGGATCAATGCTATGTGAAAAAAGAAAGAGGTTAGCTTGTACCAAGGAGTGTATTTTGGAACAAATTTCAAATATATGAAGGATCCCATGTACTTTTAGACTATGATTTTACCTTCCTATATAACTCTTGAAAATATGTATAAATGTTCTAAACTGTTGCTAAAGTTATGGATACACGAAATCACCACTTTGAAAATTTATGGAGTCCACCCACTTAACCCAAGGCTATGGATGATTGAGATTATATGTGGAAAAGAATATTCATCTCTCTAAGGCATGGTCAACTGCGGAGGAGGTATTATGAACTACTTTTATACCTAGTTGGTTTTTCTTATTAAGAAACAATTGATCATCCTTTCTCTTATCCCAAAGTTATATTGAATTATTCCTTTTGTGCAATGAGTTATGCTAAAAGTCTAAGAAATTTGAGCTAAAAACGTACTTATCTAAACTTATTAACATTTTACAATTGTAGAAGATATAAATCGATGTCAAAATTATAATATATTTTAGGAAGGATGTTGCCTAATCCATTTCCCTAGCTTTTTTTTATTAAATTATTAATGTTGACAAGTCAAGTGTTGAGCCTAATTTTTCCTTTTTTCCTTAATTTGACTTATATTAAGCCCGACCCACTCAATATAAGTCATTCGACAAAAATTAAGGAGCAATTGAATTTTTCAAAAAATATATATATCTATCCTTTTAAAAACAACTTTTCAAAAGACTAGAGTTACTACTTAATCGAAGTTGGGAAAAATGACAAAATTAGGATCAAATGGTGTATTGATTCTAATTTCAATCACTAGTTTGTGTAAAAACGCTTTTATATAAAAAGATTTTTAAAACTAGAGAAAACTAAATTTAGGAGTTATCTTATTTAAAAACCTTTGGTTTTCATATAAGAATTTTCTAAAATTATGAAAAAGAAGCTTTCTATAAGTAATCTGTTCCCGTTTGAAATTTCCTAATTTTGGAAGATAGTTGTTAAAAGTAACTACAAGTAAACCAATTGCTTTCTATATTTTCTTACAAAAAGAAGAAAGTTAGTATCATGACCCAAACAATAAATAATAAAATATTTTTTATTTTTCTTTCTTTTTGGTTTTTATGATTTTTTATGGGAAAATAAATTTTTTATTTTTATGTAATCCCACCACAAGTACCTATGTATTTGCTAATTGGAATTAAACCACCATAATTCCTTTTTATATAACTTTAATGTGATGCCCTTAATTTTGTATAGTGATGACAATTTGCTACATACCCAACTTAAGTAGAATATGTAAGGCTATAATTATTAAGTGGGTTTTTAAATCAGTTTTAGAATCTTAAAATCATTTAATTAAATTTTGAAAACAATTGACAGTTCATTTGATTTTGAAAAACATTTTGGAAATTCGTTAAGTTTTGGAAATGTGATGGATGGTATGAGATAGATAACTACATCTTAAGGTCTAAGGGGCTTACAAAATACAGACATAGGTAAATAGGCCATGGAACTACAAGCGACTCCTATAAAAGTCTAATACAATATCTAAAACATAATATTAAGTTTAAGCTAAAAACAAGAATTAGGAACAATAATAGTCCTTGAGATTTAAGTCCTTGTACTTGTCTTTGTTCTCCTCATCAAAGCTAAAATCCATCGAATCGAATAGGAGATCCATCAAACAATCTTCACTTGAAAAAGAAAAGTAAGCCAAAAGACCCAGTATATAGTAACACAAACATACACACAAATGTCAAACATTCTTACATACTAATGTAACAAACAATCATAAAGTTTAATTGTTATCTTATTTAAAGTAAACAACTAGCACAAGAATACTTATGGCTCTAAACAACACAACAAGGGACCTAGGGTTTGATTCCACTATAGTGACAATCAGGGTTGGCAAGAGCAGCTAGATTACATGTCATAAAACTAAGCCATAAGTAGCCTCGTCTAAGTGACATTTCCGTTATGCGGTCTTTATTGATCACAGTTCAGCTATATCGTATTGTCCATCGGGTTCAATAACCTTATACAATTCTTGATATACCTTCTTTTCGCTTATAGTGCCTACTATCTGATGTGATTTCACTTATTAGCTATCCATTAAGTCATTCCTCAATGGTTTAAGTGCTTAATCTCTTGTATCATTTCGGGGCAAATGACTACAACTGTAATCTCGATCAAAGGGTATCACTTGTTGGCTCAAGTAATCAAGTATAAGTAGTAAGCAAATTATTAATTGAGTTGATTATTGGTTTGTTTTAAATTTTTTAGCCTAACAAGCAACAAACATGTTACTACGTACTTAGAAAGGTTGAAGGTTCTCGAGTTGAAGTTTTAATATTTGATTGAGTAAGTTGAGCCAATTTTATACATTAAAAGAGAAAACTTAAATCAAATAATTATCTTAAGTATTTGAATACTATTCTAAGGTTTGGTTTAGACTATTTAATGCTTATACTAGTTATGGGCTCATTAGGGGTTATAAAGGCCCAATTAACCTTTTAACTAATTTAACCTAAACCATTTATGATTTATTCATTTAAATCTAATAAGTTATTTGAATTTAAGTCTAGATGTGTTTAAGGCTCTATTAGGGTATTTGGGCTCTTAAAGAATATTAGGCCCAATTATGTTTGGAATTAGGCCCACTAGTATTAATTAAATTACTTAGGTTTAATTATTAATATTGAGTTTATTTTAGGTCCAATTAGGTTACTTTAATTTATTCCATTTAACCTAAGCTCATTGAGTCCATTTGATCCTATTTGTTATGTTTTGGGTCCAAATGATTATCAAGTCAAATTTTAGTTCCCTTTTTAGGCATTTAGTTGATTTAGGACTTTATTGGATTTAAGGCCCGTTTAAGCTTTCTTGATTTGTTAGGGTCCATTTGAGGTATAGGCACTAAAGATGAAATGGATTTTAGTAAATTTTGAGTCTTAGGCCCATTTGGGTCCTCTTAGATTCATGTAAACCCATTTTATTTTATTATGCCTAAGATTAGTCTATTTTACCTTATGATGCTTAAGTCTAGTCCATTTTTGGTGTTTACTTTGGTTTATGACTTAATGTAGTCGGACGCCTAATTTGGATTCTTTATTTCATTAAGTTCCATTTATGGTATGAGGGTTCAAAGGGGAATAGGCCCAATTAGATTTTAGGTGTTAGGCCAATTGGGTTATTTAAACTCATTTCATTAAGTTATATCTTATCTTAGTTCAATTTGGGTAGTTAAGTTAATTAAGCTTAATTAATTCAATTATATTTAACCATATGGGCCACTTATAGGGGAGAGTAGAAGGGTGGTCCTTGAGCCTATATGGATAGGCTGACTTAGGATTGGGTTGGCCTGGATCCAAGTTAATTAAATTAATTAATGTCAACTTTTAGTTTATCACTTTTGAAGCCCTTAATTTTAAAGGGTCATAATTTATTCATTTTAAGCTCGAATTAAATGAAACTAAAGCTATTTGAACCCTTATTACTTTTATTATCTATTTTAACACAAAGGTCTCATTTTATTTATGTTAAGGCCCTTAAATTTCTAGATTACATCATATTATGAACTTATACCTTTAAAGGCTCATAACTTATCTAATTTAGGTCTTATTCACTTTAAATTAAAGCCCACTTAATCCTATTTTTTTCTAGTGTCCAAAATCATCATTTTATTTTAGATTTAAGCCCAAAAGAATACCAGAACAACCCATTAACATAAAAAGGTCTAACTCAAAACGAATTCATCCTATCTAGTCGACTTGCAACATAGTTCAACTTCTAGACTTCATTTTGCATCTAAACAAACTCCTATTCATTAAATAAACACATTTCACCCAAATTCACTCAATTAAACATAATAATTCATGAATTTTCCAGAATTGAAAATATTGATTCAACAAGCAAGAAAAATTCATAATTTGAAGATCAGTCAATTCATAATCTCATCATAAACCACTCTTAAACTTTTCGAAGGCTATTATTCGTTATATAATTTCAAATTCAACCTAATTTATCACCTCAATTACATGTGAACATACTGAAAATTTATGGGTAATCAATCAAATCAACTAATGTATTCATCAACTCATCAATATCATCAAGTCTAACCTTTAACTTGCCATATATATCAAATTTATCATCCAAACCACTCCTAAATCCACATACTCATACTTCAGTCATCAAATTACCATCTTTTGTCATCCAAATCAGATTTCAAATAAAAATTGAGTCCCAAAACACACCTCAAAGTGGGGGTACATACTATCTTATGCATCTAGTACACCATCATGCATCAAACTTCATTTTATTATTAAGTCTAACACCCAACATCATATTAAGCATGCTAAATCATTAATCAACATCTAAAATCATCAAAAACCATTCAATATGCATCATGGAAGGTAACAGTCCAAGAGGGTTTTCATGCCAAACTTGTTAAGATTCAATCTATCACTTAAACACTATGTTAAATCACTTCTAATAATCCTAAATCACCCATTTAAGCTTAGTATTGAACTTACCTTGATGGAGATCAAACTTGGCCAAATATTACTCTCTTTGCTATCTACACTCAAGCCTCAAAGATGGGATTTTCTTGATCTTTAAATGATTCCTCACAACCTCCTTGTATTGGTATCACCAATTAGTGCCTAAACATAAGGTTATTATACTAAAACTTACTTCCACAATTTAAATCACCAACTCACCTTAATCTTCACTTCCACTGTGACTAAAGAGCCCCTCAACTAAAGTCTTCAATTCATTTTTCTCCTAAAACTTGCAAGAAAATGACTAGATTAGTAAGGAGATTAGAGTGTAATTAGGGTGTTTAAAGAGGTTTAGGGTTTCGGTTAAGAGTTTACCTTAGAAAAAAATGGGAATGAAAAGGGATGGGGGTTGCTGCTTTCACATCTAGTTTAGGGTAGTTTTGTGGGGTAGGAAAAAAATAGTTGGGTTTAAGAAAAAGAAGGGGGGACCATAAGGGTTTTTTTGCTAACTTTCCGAGTGTCCTTACTTTAGGATAAATATGACATTCTCATTCTTTTATTTCCATTCCAAATTCAATTGAAAATTTCTCACTATCAATCTCCAAATTACTCTAAAATCCTTAAGGCTTTAGTCATTTCTTGGTAAAATTAAGCTTAAGAGTATTTTGGTCATTTTACTTAAATAACTTCAGAATTTGAAATTTTCTGTTATCTCCAAATGATTTTCTGATGATTTTATTTACTTAATTAAGGTCTTAGAGATATATTTAGGGTCTCTGAACTAACTCAAGGTCAAATTAAATAAAAGCAACTATAGGGGGTATTTTGGTCATTTTGGCTATTCGTCTGCAAACGTCAAAAGATCACTCTCAAATTTCTTAAAATAAATTCAAATGAATTTAATGAAGCTTTCTAATGATTTTGGGCATCAAATTATAGCCAAATTGACTCTAGGGAAAAAAGGTCATTTTTGCAAAATTGATCTCCAAAATTTGATTTTCCCTTTTCAATTGGCTCCAAATGATTCCTTAATAATTTTATTCACATAATTAGGTTTTGGAATTTTATTTAGGGTCACTAGGTTACTTTGAATCCATTTTCAATAAAACCAAGTTCAAGGGTAAAAGGGTCATTTTGAAAAATTTTGGCCCTAAATTTTTAGATCCCTTCTTAAATGACTACAAATTTTTCCTTTTAATTTTCGTTGACTTTATTTATTAATTCAAGGTTTTTCATTTAATTTTTTAATCATTTTATTTTTGAAAAAACATTGACTTTATGTTATTTACCAATTATTATTTTTTATGCAAAATCTAAAGCCCTAAATTGGAACCCCTTTTGAAAAACTCTAAAGAAACCCTAAATTTAGGAAAAAGACCATTTATTGATTTTCTTTTTCCATTTTCAAATAGAATTTTTATAGATGGCAAAGCACTTTTTATTAATGAAAAGAAAAAAAAAATTTACCTAGAAAAAAAAAAAGAACCATTTTTAAAAAAGGAAGGAAACAACATAAAACAAAAACACGTGTTAGTAACAAAATAATGTGCCAAGAAGATTAAAAAGCCTAAAGCACCAAAAAGAAAACATGAATATGAATTTTTATTATTTTTGGATTTTTATTTTTATAGGCTTTTCATGTGCTCAAGAGTGTCAAATTGTAATTATTAAGTTTTACAAGCTATCCAATTTTCAATAATATCATAAAAGTAGACATAAAAAGAAATTATTAATTAAACTAGGAAAGCAAAGCCTCAAACTGATTTTGTGATTAGAGAAGCATTAATTGTCCAATCAAGCTCAAACACTGGTGCAGTGCAAGGACTTCAAAAACCCTAGTTTACTTTCCCATTAAATTAGTGCAATTCACACTTAGTCTTTGCAAATTGATGATTGGGTTTTGTTATTTAGGTTATGTGGAAACTATTCCTATTCTTCGTTTATTTTGAGCTTATCTCATTTCAGAGAAATTGAAGAGAGAGAGTGGGTTATGTATGCACATGGGTTAAAGAGAGAAGGAGAGGAATTTAAGTGATTGGGGAATTGTTGGATGGAAAAGCTTGTGTAAATTGATTCCTAGGGTCTTTATTTATAATGACATGAAAAGAATTCTATGTAAGGATAGCCTGAATTCAACAAAAATTACACCTTGTTTAATGGGTATTTTGGTTCAAGTAATCTTAAGTATGAAATTAGCATAATTTTTCCTATAAATTGAATGAATTGGATGGTACAATCATGTTTCCCAAGACTTCCTTGCCCTAAATGTATGATTAGTCTGTGTTTTGCAAGCAAAATCGAGCTTTAATTAGCTCTAGAAAATTCGGATCTGTTTCACCCGTTTATATTTTTTTTCTAATCTTTAAGCTCATTTTCCAAGCAATTTCCCTTTTATTTTTTTTCCCAAAAGATAAGTAGATGACTATTAGAAAAACAAAAATAGATTACAAAATGTCTAGAGGACGGGTAACATGATCTACATTGATATAACAAACTAAAGGACTTAGGGGATTAATTTCTCAAAAACAAGGGCACAAGCTGTTTTTTACCTTAGGATGCAACCCGGTCTGCACATGCATTTGCTTTCCTATTAATTAAAGAGAAAAAACAAAAATCAAAATTAGTTGACATTCTCTCAATATCCATAATGATATTTAAGATAGATCATAAGCTTTCGTGTTTTGTCACTTTTCTATAGACTAAGGAGGAGTTTATCTCAATAATGATCTTGTTCCATTCTTTTGTCATAACCAACCTTGAGTTTTGTCATGTTCTTTTAGACTAAGGAAGAGTCTGTCTCAATAACAATATTATTCCATCCCTTCGTCTTAGCTACTCTTAAGGCCTCTTTAATAGCTTTAGCTTTAGGTACTATACATTCATCAGCTATCATATCTTTGCAAATTGCTCCTAATAAGTTTCCAGTATGATCTCTTGCCACAACACCAATGCTAGCTCGCTTAGTTAAAGGGTCCTAAGCATCATCACTTTTCAATTTCATAAATCTTGCACGTGGGGTTTCCCATTTATTGGGTTGTTGGTGAAGATTTACTACTACACATTGTTTGAAATTCATAGATAATTTATTGAATTTCCAAATAGTAGCTTTTACAACACCTATAAACCCTTTTGGATCTTTATTTTTTATTGAAAGCACAATCACAATACTTGTAATTTATTCACTCCCAATGATCTTCTTAGATTAATAAGCCAGTCAGCAATCGTCATGACAGTTGCAACATCATGTCTTTCTAAAATCCCTAACCAAATTGAAGCTGTCTAAGGATATGACAATGTCAAATGTTTAATGGTCTCCTCCTCCCTAAAAAAACTGACATGTTGGATCAGCTCTAATTTTTCTCCTATATAAATTAAAATTAGAACTGTTTGAATTTGTACACAACCATCACAAAAAGTGTTTAACTTTCAACATACATTTGGCTTACCAACTTAGTTTCCAAATCTCATCATCTATCACTAATGAAGATAAGGGACGTGATTCTAGCTATTGAAGATCTAGTTTGAAAACGGTATGATAGGTCGATAAGCAATTTCCTCTAATAAGTTGTGCAAATTTGATCACATATTGATTGTATCTCATGCCGATAATAAATTTCTGTTTTTTATTTGATGAAAAATGATAGAAAAACGAGTCAAAAATAGGCTCCAGCGACTTGCCTATTTTGGTTGCAGTCGAAGAAAGCAAGAGGAAGGAGATAAACAATGATGGACGAGCACCAATCCATACTTGCCATGTGTCCATCAAATTTCGGGAAAGGATAAAATATACACACCATAGCCTTCTAGTAGAATTGAACATCTAACCTTTTGACTTGAGCACACATTCCTTAGCTAAATGGGTTGAGCACTTCTCATGTCATGTTTGGTGTGCAATGTTTATTTAAGATTTCTTTTTTGCTGATTTTTAAAATAGCCCAATTAATTACGAGCCTTGAAAAGTGGATATTTTCCTTCAAGAGTATATTATGCATATGTAAACACACACATATATAAATATTCAATGAAATGATATTTTGATTAAAAACTCGTATTCTATCAAATCGTATATGTATATTTTGATTTTAAAAATCAGCTTTGACTTTAAAAAGTTATTCCCACCCGAAAATGGACCATTGCCTAACTATTTTTGTGATTTTTCATTTTTTTCTTCTGTTTTCCATTTTTATTACTATTATTTTATTTTTCTATTTTCTTTTTTTTTTTTGGGTAAATTTTTCATTTTTCGTTTTTATAAAAAATATTTTTAGACTTCCCCTCCCTAAAATTAGGGCTTTTCTAAATTTATGTAAAAGAAAGAAAAATTGAGGGGACAAAAAATGAGGTTATAAACAAAAGGATTGAAGCTCGAAAATCAAACTGGATAAAGGATAGTTGGGCTGGACCAGGACTACTACTAGAGGTATTGGGTGTGGCCTGTGGGAAGGGTCGAGAATTTGTCCCATTTTAATCAGCACGTTTTAATACATGAAAGGACATGTTGCGAAACAGTTCATGAAATGGATATGGACCTGCTGCATGATACACATAAATGTAATTCAATAACAGGTCTATGCCGAACATCACGTAATCATAAAAAATACGTCCAATCATATATATATATATATATATATATATATATTGGGTTTAATTTGTCACGTATTTTTCATTATCAAAAACTATTGGTTTGATTAGGCAAGTCCCAAACTCAACAAAGAACAACACAAGACAAAGTACAGCCAAAACTGGAGCCACTTCTCAACACGACTAAGTGTGAATAATAGCAGCCACTTTTAATCCTAAAATCCATAATATTTTAAGAAGCAGTTATACCAACAGACAACAATTAGGAATATTATGCCTAACTGAATAGACTGAATGTGTGAAATTCTAATGGTTGCTATATAGGTTATTTAAAGAATATTAAAAAGACGAAATCGGATATCGTACCGTAGGATCAGCTTTTGTGCTGTATCTTTCCTCATTTTTGTTAATAAGACATCCATTGTATTTATATGGATAAGCTATAAAATGTTAGGGCAACTTGTAAATAGCTCCAAATATAAATGGGTTCATTAAATCTTTAGAGTATACTTTTATTTTCCTATAACTTTTGACTATATGAATAGTTTTACTATGGTTTTACTAACAGCAGTTTTAGGGTTTTATTAATAGTTTGAGGTTATGTATGCATTTTTAAGAGGTGAGTCACACTGGGGGTTTAGAGAGAGAAGTTGAGTCAATCGAAGCATCCCTTGCAAATTGCTTTAAGAAATTTAATTGTCTAAATATTTTATTTTGTTGAATATATACATATCTTTTGTTAGATAATTAATCGATTTACTACTTGACAAGCGTAGTTTCATTTTTATTTTAAAATTAAAGAAGAATTTGATTAAAATAAAATTACCGCATCGGAATAGGCTAACAGCTAGAGAATTAAAGATTTAAAAACAATGTCCAAAAGACGATCACATGTTTTCAACAGTCAATATATATCCTACATGTTTGGCCAAAAAGAATGTTTCATTTGAGGAATTATATAGCATCTACTAAGAAAATAAAACTGAACCTACTACGGTAATCTCGTATAATGGATATGACAAAAATGAAAAAAAGAAAAGAAAAAGAAGAAATAAAAAAAAAAGCTTACGAAAGTTGGATGTGAGAAATAGAGGGTTCATTATATAAAAATACTACTTACAAATTAATATATAGCTCGCCACAGTCATCTACAATCTGATAAAAAACTACAAGAATAGATTGCGATGGCAGATACACGGTGATCGAGGAGAGTGTTTCCTTTGGCACATACTTGTATGTTTCTTACAATTATTATTGTAATGGTTTATTTTGATAATTTATGATAAACATTTGAAGTTTACCTTTTCTACCATTTAAAAATACTTATAGATAATAAACTGAATAATGAGTTTTACGAATTAATTTAATATTTTAACCGAGTAGTATATTGCTCTAGTTCCAACTTCTAATTGTTTTAATAATCATGACGTTGCGTGCCAATCAATAACTTAAGAGTCATTGTTGATGATAATGCCAAAAACAGGATTGCATTAGGTGAAACAATTATAGAAAACTATAGGCTTTGAGTAATCCATTTTACAGATTCTAGGACTGAGGCATCAAATTAGATGACAGCGATTTTCCATAATCGACTAAGCCAAAGATAATGATAGATCATAAGTTTAGCAATTGATAACCTCATATATTTTAGGAGAATAATTTTTACCTAACCAATCAGGTAATCAACTCATTTTTTCTTTAATTTCTATTTTTTATCATCTCTCTCTTTGTCTATTTTTTGGAAGGTAAATTTCAAATTCATTCATTATGTTTGAAGTTATCAAATATCAATTAATCAAACTTATACTTATCATATTTACTACACTACTCCTTATACTTTACAATTACATCAATCGATAAATAAGATTTTGACACAGCATCCTTTTAAAGATAATAAAGGTAGTATATTTGATAAATAAAAAAGTTTCATTGAAATTCAATTTTTTAAATTTTAAATATAAAATTAAAAAAAATATCAAATTTAAGGTAATAATTTTTATACTATTGGTTTATTGTTAATGGCTATTAGACCCAATTCTTTTTTCTTAATTGTGTGCGGCTTGATTCATTCTTGTCACCCACTTGTTGTAGACCATCCTAAGAGCTTGCCACGAATCATACCTTGGCGAAACTACCTTGCCCTGTTTTGGTATCTTCTCTACGGTAGTTCAATTGGCACACTATTTCTTGCCTTAATTTAGTCCTTGAATCATACATCTATTAGTAGAAAGATTAGCTCTAAAATAATTTATAATGCCCGAGCCCAAAAGCTTTAGTACTAAGCTAATACAATGATTATTGGGTATTTTCAATACTTAACTTGGAAGTTCCTAATTCTGTTAACTTTGATCACATAAACCATTATTAATTACCTTTTATGATTCAATTGAGGCTTTAGTTACATTGTATATTTTTACATTCTTTACACAGATGTCATAAATCTATAGGTTGCAAATTTATGATTAATCTCATTTCTGATAAGACATCATTGTTCTTACCAACTATTCATGCATTGGAAATCTTGAAAAACGCTAAATAAAAGGACAATAATTGTTCAACTTGTCCTGCCCTTCTGGCATAGATATAGGTTGAGAATTTTTGTTGCAAATTTAAGTTAAGACAATGTTTGACAACCTCAAACTTGTAAGGACACAAATATAAAGTCACAAAATTTACTGGTTATATTTAATTTTGTCATATCTTTTATTATATCCCCTTATTTAATGTTTTCATATAGATATTTTGATATGACAACTTGTGGCTAGACCATATTTGATTATAGATCAAACTAAAACATATAAATAGGGATGAAATTTAGATAATGAAAAAAAAATTGATACATAGGTTTTAAAAGAAAATGTATACACGAGCAAGATAGACATGAATATACTATATATATAGAGACAGTTTTTCTCAATTACAAAACAACTATTCTTGCAATCCCTTAATTTTTATATAGCACTCATAATCCATCAATACAATATAGAAGCATATATAAATCGTCACACAATTAAAATCTTAAAGATTATTTGATCAATGAAATAACTTGTTGTGTAAGCAATTTAAAATGAGGAAATAACCTGTAATTTGAAGACAAACTCTAAAAAATCTCTATCTTAATTTGAATTTATACAACTCAACATCATGTACTCTCTAGGTTGATGAGTTATAACACAAGTCAAGGCAATGAGAGAGATAAGTGAAATTACACCTAAAGTCGAGACCAAATTTTTGAAGCCATGAACTTGAATATTGAGCACACTGGAGAACTTTACTCATAAGATACCTAAGGAAATCTAAATTAACTCCACAAAAAACTAAATCTTGTGAATTTTGCAGGCTTTGTTCGAACAATCTATAAGATTATTCAAATTTTTTATACATGTGTTTAAATGAAGTATTTTATTTAAAGTATTGAGTTTTCTCAATTCAACTCATGTCCATGTTTACCAAATACATTAAAGTTAGAGGGATGCCTTTGGTAGCTTCAATGTGATTACTTTTATGTGGTATAAGCATGATGTTATTGTCTAGACAAGTGATTGACACTCTTTTTAGATTTCTTGCCATATACATACATACATACATACAAGGAGAAAGCTAACTTAAATGCTACAGTAGTAATTGGAATAATAGTAGGTACATTAGAGGCTAAGATGCACAAATTTGGATACCTTTGGCTTTAAGTCTTCTAATATTGCGATAAATCCAACTTTGAGTAGAAGTTTATATCAATTATTCACTAATCTAGATAAAGATCCAAAGAAAACTTCACAAGAGTTTCTACTTCAACTTAGTAGTACTCTTATATTATTCGGGGAAAAATTAATTAAATATTGATACTTAATATGAAAGAAATATCATTAAAAATAAATAAATAACTAAAGCGATGCTTGAACTTACATTTAAAGTAGCAAAATCAATACCCAAAACCTTTCTAAATCTCAATATCCCTATTGTTGCTCCTTTATCTCCACTTGTAAAGACGTGTTGAACTTTAGAAGATGATCCAACTTAAGGATTTTTAAAATTTATATGATTTACCATGCTCTTGTCATATTCTCCAAAGATGCTTTTTGTGTTAGCTAACTTCACTTAACAAGTGAGAGGATCAATTTTCTTAAAGAAAAACTTATAAAAGTTAAACTTCATCCAAAGCTTAAGGACTGCTCTAATAACTTCACTTAACAAGTGAGAGGACCGATTTTATTCAAGAAGAACTTTAAAAAGTTGAACTTCATCCGAAGCTTAAGGATTGCTCTAAGTGTAAGGATAATACTATATTCCTTCCAATATTTATAGAACTATTGTTTCATTTTAATAAACATATCCCTTATGACAAGATCTTTGCTCCTTAAGTTCTTATTCAACAAACATTCAATTCTCCATACTGTTAAAAAATATAGGTTTAAAGCTAGATATGAGGAACAAGAACCAATTGTCAAATTGGTGATAGTATAAAAAGGGCTAAAAAACTTACACATTTGCTTTGCTCTTTCCTACACATTCATTGATGGACAATATTTATAATTGGAATCATTCAATTGAAGGTAACAAAAAGCATAATGATACTTCAACGCACTATAGGTATAAGATAAGTAGAATTTTATCTAGTGGCTATATCTAAGCCTATTCATCTCTATAGACCATTGAAATTTGAGCATGTCCAAAACCTTCAAAAGATAACAATGAACTGAAAATGTAGATGTGGGGATTGTCATGTTTCACTTGACGAAGCATCATAGATCACAAGTATTAAAGTTTATTGGTGCACTTGAATGATATTTAATATGAGAGTAGCAATATAGAGATATTGGTGACAATGAAATAATTTTAATTAGTTATATAGCATACATCAATTTCACTTGCAAAAGAGAAGTTTAGACTAAAATAGAAGGATTAGACTTTCAAAAGTAATTTGTTACAAGGCATTGCTGTTTTTACTAAACTTTGTAAAGAACTTGAAAATGCTTTCCAATCAATAAAATCTTATTATACTGTTCTAATTTATGTAAAATATATAATTGTAGGCTTAGTTCAAAAATAGAAACTTCTTAGTCATTAAACGCTTATATAAAGGTTACAAAGGACATAACCTTAGTCATTAAACAGCCCACATGAGATTTTTATTCTCACTGAGCTCATCTTAGGACACTTGTATTGTCCTTTAACAAATGTTTAGCCCTAGCCAAACTCCTTAACTAACAATGTCATCCACTTAGATTAGCCCCCTAGTGTGGACCTCAGGTTTAAAAGAAGGGGCCAAACCTTACCTCTAACTCATGGAATAAGTAAAATAATGTTAAAAGTAGTGCTATTTCACTTTCGCTTGAGGGCTCCCACTTATACTACACCTCTCAAGTCATTTCATAAAGTTAGACTAGAGTCAAGCTCAACAAGGTCTTCTTTCCCCACTAATTCTACCAAGTGCATTCCTTTAGTTGTGGTTTTACTAGATAGTAGGGATAGTGAGAATCTTGTTAATCTATTCATGTGTGTTAGTAATTAGATGATGAGGCATTTGGCTAACTTAAGAGAGTCATAGTTACGCTCACCATTTACCCATGCTTGGTTGAATTTCTTCATTATGACATTCAGAGCACTAGGCAGAAATCACATTGTGTAAGCATCTACAGGGATGATCACCATGCTTTGTTTTAATTAACTAGTCGGATTCCCCTTATTTGTACTAGCTCTAAGTTGGTTGTTCAATGCTTAAGGGAGTAGTTCCTAATCCATCCCTTAGTAGGCATGTGGTAACCTACACTCACCATAGAAGCAACTTAAGTAATCCACTAATAGTCGATGGGTTTAGGATTAGAACCCTCGTAAAGTTTGATTAATTGATATTTGATAATCATGTTATTGCTAACTTGATTTTTAATGATCGTGTGACATTTGTAAAAGCAATATTTTTCTATATGTTTTATTTTTTTTACAAAGGAAGCATCTATTAGGGGGATCGTGAGACATACTTGTGGCTAATCTGATTAACACACCTTTTCTTGTAAGAATGACACTTTCAAATTCGTTTGGAATAGCTTTCATTATTTCTTTTGTTCTGAACTGGGTAGGTTTAGGCTGGTCTTTTGTATCTCCCATATCTTCTAAACTAATTTGGTTCCCTTCTAATGTTGTATTTAGCATTTTTTTAGACTTGAAATCTCCGCCTTACTCTTTTCTAATTTGGTTACTTTTTTTTTTCAAATGTAATTTGCATAGCTTCCTTGAATTTAACAAATATAGTTTTACCATATATATTCGAACTTTCTCCTCTTCAAACCCCAAGCCAAATATAGTTTTTTTCAAGACATTGACTTGATAAAAGTATTTGAAGCTTTGTCACTTTCATCAAATTTGTTAAACTTGTTCATAATGGACCGTGAAAGATTTTCTATGTAACCCTTTAAGCTTTTCATTATCTCTTTAAAAATTAGATATTCATTAGATAAAACTTCTTTGTCAACATTCAAGGTTTCGTTATCGTTTTTTAATACCTGGATTTCATTATTAAGCTTAACAATCTTTGCTTTGGCTTTTAAAAGATAGTAATTTAGTACACATAGTATCAAGTATTGATTTACAATCAAAATTAGAATGTACCTCAGATTAGGCCATCAGATACAAGTTGACTTCATCCCTATCCTTTTCAAAATCCTTTTCATCATCCTTTGATTCATTAAGTTGCTTTAAGTGGCTATCAAAGACTTGCATTTTTCTTTTTCTACTTCTCTTGATGGCAAGCATGGGACATTCATACTTGATGTGCTTTAGCTTTCTACACTCATAGCACATGACATCTTTTTTTTTTTTTCTTTTGTAATTTTTACTTGCAACATTTTTACTTTTATTAGTATTATACTTTTTCTTACCTTGTTTCTTAAGAATTTTATTAAGACATCAAGCCAATGAATTGAAATCCTCCCCCCTCATCATTAGATGATTCATCATCAAATTCCTCTTTGAAATCTTTTACTTTAAAAGAAATTAACTTGTTCTTGTTTACATTGTCTTTATCTCATAACATATCTACCTCAAAGGCCATGAGTTTATTTCTTAGTTAACCGAGTGTACGTTTTTTCATGTCACAAGTCTCTTCTATAGTTCTTTTCTTTGGTGTCCACGCTTTAGGCAAAATTCTCAACATTTTATATACTAAATCAACATCACTCATCTTTTTGCCCAGAGATGTTAATTCGTTGGTTATAGCACTAAAACAACTAAAAGTACCCTTTTTTTTTTTTTCACTAGGTTGAATTTGAAAGGGTTCATATTGTTACATTAAGGAAATGATCCTTGTCTCCTTACTAGCTTTTGGCATCTTCTCTAAGATGGTTTTCATAAAAGACCTAACCTTTAGTGGGGGTTTCATTAGAGTTGAGTTGAAATGATATAATTCTAAGCTCAAGCTCGAGTTCGTTTCGAAATTTCAAAGCTTAAGCTTGGCATCAATTAAGCTCATTCCAACTCAATTTGTTGGAAAAAATATTTTTTATCATTATAATAATATTAATATTTAAATTTAGTTCAAGCTAGTTAAGTCAAACATTTTAAGCTTGAGCTCAAGCTTGACTCAACTATTTATAAGTCAAACTTAAGTAAATATCAACCTGAACTTGAGTAGCTTATGAGTAATTTGACTTGATTACACTTCTAGGTTTCATTGATTTATTGGTAAAATTACCATATCCTCTCATATTAGTACATAAGAGGAATGGGTTTCTTAGCAAGTGAAGCTAGGTTTCTTACTTATTTATTTAAGATTAACTCTATGTTAAATAAAGTTTGATTAAACTACATTGTGTCAAATTCAAGCTTGAATATGAGCTATTCATATAGTTTATTAAGTTAAACTTTAACAACAAGTGCTTATTTGGATGGACTAGATGTCCACTTGTTTTCAAGCTTAAATATAAAAAAAAACTAAGTTGAGGTTGTATCCAAGTGTCAATAGAATTTAATTTGATACAGTCTATTTGTTTGAACTAAAAGTAAGATAAAGAGCTAAGTTAGAACTTTTTAAATATCATTTAAAGTTAGATCGATCACAATTCAAAATCCAAGCTCAATCAAGCTTAGACAAAATTCTTTGACATTGACTTGATTATATTACACACCGGAAAGATCTTGGTTCATAGCATTTTAGAGATTCAAAAAAAGGTAAAAAAAGAAAAGAAAGAAAGAATATATCCTTACATAAAAGTCGAAAGCATTTCGATTTAACCATCCCTATAGGTACATATTCTTTTGTGCATTCAATAAAAAGGATCAAAATCATTTTAGAGCATGCTAAATATTTGATATATGTAAATTTAAATATTTGTCCTTTCAACAAGATAGAGTCCAAAGTATATGAATGGTAAAAATAAAGTGTAGGATGTATATGGTAATATATTTGATTTATGATTCACATAGGGTTGAAATTTGCAGATTTATCTCTTGAAGAGTAAGAGATCAAAAGAGTACATTTTGATGATTATTGTTTTGAGGAAAAACCAGATATGATGTTAGCTGTCGGATTTTTTAAACTTTCATGTCATGTATAAACTTCGATATTAGAAATAAACACCTGTATATCATTTTGGTGTTTACTTATAATATAGTATTTTTTTATTCTAGTAATGTTACAGCACATAACTGTCCAGTCGCTCCACAAGCATGTAAGATGTTTTATAGGTGTCTGATGTATACCGTGAATGCACAAATTACAGCTAAGAATCATGAACGAAAAGCATTAAGACACTCCAATCTAATTTTACTTCATGGTTATTAGTGATGTTGAGTGGTTTCCAACTAGTGCCATCATTTCCTTAAGATAAGAGATGAATAAGAAATTGTTAATCTAAATTATACATAACAGCATTATTCAAAGAATAAATAGAGATGCTAGATCCAACGATTACAAATTCATGATTTGGCCTTTCTTTTCCTTAATTTATTCCAGGTTAAAACACAAATAGATTAGCCGAGCAATTCAGCAATGCACGATATCGGAACTGGATCCAAAATCGAGGCCTGGACTTCATGTCTGGTTGGGATGACCATGCAGCTAAAAGATGCAACCAAACAGTGCATATTCTAAGGCTAACTGTCAGTAGTGTCAAATCTACCATGCATCTTTTGTTTTGGAAGTTACTGTTACTACCGCTTGGAACATTTGAAGAGTCACTATCGTCCATCAGCTCCACCCAAAATGCTTACTATATCTTCACACCAGACGCAAGTATCTCTGACACCAAAGTGGACCAAGGATCTCCAAATTTGGTAAAAGTTGCATCAGGCCAGTAGTCGTTGGCAATTCATGGTGGACGGCTGAATAAATTACCACAGCCTTCTCGCCATTCTCGGGGACAACCCTAGTATCCATTCACCGTTCCAAAAGAATGGAGAAATATAAACAAATGGATAAGGTACAGGTTGACAAGCGAGCGTTTGTGGAACTCCTACCGGAGAAGAGAACCAATAGGTCTTGATAGGAGTACTGTAAGCACTTCGTGCCCTCATTTAGTTAGTTTTTCTAAAATATAGGTCAAGTTTGCATTTAATAGAATTAAAAAAAATAAAAATACATAAAAAATGGAAAAATAATGAAAATAGAAAAAAAAAGAAAAAGAAAATGTAGGCTAAGTCTTTTAAGCGAGGTCTAGGTTTGGTTCATTTGAATAAGATTGACTGAGGAATTTAATTGACATTAAATATATTTTGTTTGTAAAAAATAAATGAGAAGAAGCCTAGCCTAGTTGGCTAATTCATTGGTTGCATAAGTGTAAGGGGGTTATTAGTCATGGTTTGAATCCATGTTTTTAAGTGTGTTTAATTTTTGCTTAGCTTAGGGTGGTCATGTGCATGGCACATGCTTATCAAGTAAGTAGAGCTAGTAATTGCGGGGCGGATTCGCGAGTTACCCCGTGAAGCCCG
The DNA here is from genome assembly GCA_037954665.1 of Laguncularia racemosa. Taxonomy (NCBI): domain Eukaryota; kingdom Viridiplantae; phylum Streptophyta; class Magnoliopsida; order Myrtales; family Combretaceae; genus Laguncularia; species Laguncularia racemosa. The sequence goes on along the minus strand of JBBMOL010000063.1, from coordinate 2,469,829 downwards.
CAAAAATTGCGGGGTGGGCAAAAAATTTTAGCCCGCTTAAGTTGCGGGCCATTTTGGCTAGTGCCCGCGTGGCCCGTAGGGCAAGGCGAGTAAGTTTGTGCAGGCGCGAGTTGACCCGCTGACCCGCAAAAAAAAAAAAAAAAATTGCTGTGCTGTGCTGTGTTTGTGTGACAGTGTGACGACGTGACGACTGACGATTGACGAGACAACGCCGATGCCGATTGATGACTGAAGTGACGAGAAATTAGCTCACAACAACTGAAGACTTCGGCGAGGACGAGAAGGGGAGGAGTAGCCAGCTACACCCACACCCACACGCACATGGCATGGCACTGACAGCACAACACACAGCAGACACGGTCACACGAGACACTCACACTCCGTCCACACTCACATACCATAGTCTTCGTCCTCTTCCACTTCAGTTTCCGTCTTCCTCTCCACTTCTACTCTTCCTTCTCTAGTTGTCCTCACTCCTTAGCCCTTACGGTTCGAGATTTCCACTTCGCTGACTGCTGGCCGCCTGTTCCATTTCCTTCGTGCCACTATCCTCGATAGACGTTAATTAAGGTAATGCAATAGATTTTGCCCTTTTACTTTTATTGGAGAGTAGGGTGTGGTATGGTGTGGCTGTGTGGGGTGATGTTGGTGGAATGGAGAGTGTGGTGTGGTGCAGTGCAGTGTGGCCGTGTAGGGTGGGGGTGACGTCGGTAGCGGTGGCTTGGAGAATAGAGAGTGTGGTGTGGTGTGGCTGTGTAGGGTGACGACGGTCTAATGGAGAGTGAGGTGTGGTGCAGTGCGGTGTGGCCGTGTGGGGTGGGGGTGACGCCAGTGGCTTGGAGAGTGTAGTGTGGCTGCTGGCCATGGCTTGGAGTGTGGTGGTTTGGCCACTGGCCATGGCTTGGATGGTGTGGGGTGTGGTGTGGCCGTGTGGTCGTCGGTCGTGGCTTAGATGATGCCAATGCGGTGGTAGGTGGAGTGACTATATTTATATTTTATAAATAAGTGTACTACTACGAATGACATTTTCTATATTTATAGAATGGATCATCTGAGTAATGAGACTGCAATGGAACCTATTAATGTGGATGATGTGTCTGAAGTCGGTGGGCATAACGATAATCTATAACCAAGATCTTCTCAATCTAAAGAACGTGCAGGTAAGAAGGCTCGAGTAGGTAGCTCTTCTTCTTAGGTTTGGGAAATATTTACAAAAAATTGTATTGGGAAGGATGGTAAAAATAGAGCTAAGTGTAAAGCATATAGGAAGGAATATGTTATTGGAACACATTTACATGGAACTTCATCTTTATGTCGATATAGAGAAAAGTGTCATTTGAGTCAAATTCTTAAGTATAATGATGTTGGTGATATGATAATTGATCATGCTGGCAAGTTAAGATCAAGAAAACCAGATCCTAAATTTGCTCTTGAGGTAATGGCTATGGCTATTATTAAACATGATATGCCATTTTCATTTGTTGAGTATAGGAGGATCACATAGTTCATAAGGCTATATAATCCTGACTATAAGCCAATTAGTAGAAAAACTGCTACATCAGATGTTTGAAATTTATATTTGACTCAAAAGAAGAATTTGAAACAAATTTTGCAAAAAATTCCAAGGAAAGTATGTTTGAATTCTGATGTATGGATTGCTTCCACTAGTGAGGGATATATTTGTTTGACTGGACATTGTGTGGATGACAATTGGAAATTGAATAATAAAATTCTTGCTTTTTGTAAAATGCCCCTTCCTTACTCAGGGTTTGAGTTGTCAAAAAAAGTATTTGAATTTTTGAAAGATTGGGACATAGATAGGAAGATATTCTCCCTTACATTGGATAATGCATCTGCAAATGATTGTATGCAAGATTTTTTGAAAGAGCAATTGGACTTACAGCATAGTTTGTTATGTGGTGGTGAGTTTTTTCATATTAGATGTTGTGTTCATATTCTTCATTTGATTGTTAAAGAAGGATTGACTGTAAGTAGTGAAGCATTGCATAAAGTAAGGGAAAGTGTTAAGTATGTGAAGGGCTCCGAGAGTAGAATGAAACACTTTTTGGAGTGTGTTGAACAGGTTGGCAACATTGATACGAATCTCGATTTATGCTTGGATGTAACTACTAGATGGAATTCCACTTATCTTATGCTTGATAGCGTACTCAAGTATCGACATGCTTTTTCTTACTTTCAATTGAATGATCGTCATTATAAATATTGTCCAACCATTGATGAGCGGGAAAGAGTAGAAAAGATATGGAAGTTTCTGAGCCTATTTCATAGTATCACCAATTTGATGCCAGGGTCATCATATCTAACATCAAACCACTATTTTTTGCAAATATGGAGGATTGAATGTTTGCTGAATGAAAATTTAAGTAGTGAAGATCATGTCATAAGGGAGATGTCTATTAGAATGAAACAGAAGTTTGATAAGTATTGGAGTGATTATATTGTTATCCTTGCACTTGGAGCAATCTTTGATCCTCGAATGAAGTTTGATTTTTTAAACTTCTGTTTTAATAAACTTAATCCCCTCACTTGTGAAGAGAAGTTGACTCACATAAAGAGCAAGTTATATAAACTCTATGGAGAATATGAGAAGAGCAAAACAGATCACATATCTAGAACTAGAAGCCATCGGGTTTGATCATCTTCTCAAGAACAAGACACATCTGGAGGTAGCAGCAATAAAGGAGCAGCAACACATAGAGTTGGGAAGGGCTTGGAGATTGATTTTGCTACATTAGTGGTAAGTGTGATAAATCTTCTTTGGATATTTATCTAGATGAGCCAGTAATGGATATGGACTTCTACTCAGAATTGGATGTGTTACAACATTGGAAGAGTCAAAGCCAGTGATATCCCGATTTATCTATCATGGCCTCCAATGTGCTTAGCATTCTAATTACTACTGTAGCATTAGAGTCAGCTTTTAGTATCGGCGCTCGTGTACTTAATAAGTATCGCAGTTCTATGCTTCCAACCAATGTAGAAGCTTTAATTCGTACACGAAATTGGTTACAAGGATTTGCATGTGAAGGTAATTTATTTTTGTTCTGTTGGTAATATTTTCTTTTAACGTATTGTTTCAAACATTTATTGTTTAATTTAATTATATGTGTACTGTCGTCAATTGTAGATCAAGAAGAAGACAATCAGAGTGTAGGTGGGAGTGGGACTACTTTATCAAATGGAGACTCCAATTTGGTTATTGATGATGATGATAGTGATGACTGATGTGATGATTGATTTATACATGTGATTTTACCTCCTTTATTATTGTCTTTGTTTTCCTATATAATTAGTGAAAAGTACTTTATGATAATTGCTATAATTGCTTGATTATCGTTTTAGGTTATTTTCTTTTCTATCTTATGGGAATGAGATTTAAGAGTAAGTATGTATAAATTGAAGTTGTATAAGGAAAGTGAATGGAAAAATTGAGCAATTGCAATTTGCAAATTTGTAATGTACCTAGTTTATTTAGATGTGGGAATTGGGAAACACTAATTTAAACAATCTTCAATAGTTTTTTTCCTAACATATGTAATATAAATTATACTTGCAAAGAAAAAAAAGGTTTATCTAAAAAAAAAAATAAAAAATTTCATCTAGCATGTCCTACTCCTACATAATACACTCTAAATCTCTGAAAAAAAAAAATTGCGAGTCGTTGCGGGCCAGCTCGCATTAGCCCGCGGGGCGGGGTAAGCCGATTTTGCTAACCCGCAAATCTTGTGGGCCAGTTGTGACGACTCATGGGCCGGTGCGGGTCGGGGCGGGTCGGCCCATTTGGCCCGCATTCTCGGCCCTACATGTAAGCAAAGAGGGAAGAGAGAGAGGGGAAAACACGATCGATTCTAACCAAAATGGATTGATTTTTATCAATTTTAGATGTAAATATATCGATTGTTAACTGAATTATTGCTTTATTGGATAGATTTGTATCAATGACGGATAAAATGAAACAAATCAAGTTAGAATAAAGTTAGGGTTTCGTCTATGTGGATCGTGGTTAAGATTCGAATCACCAAGAGCCTATCAATCTCATCAATGAATTTCTAACTCGTCCGCCAGTTCTAAGGGAAAGCCAACACCACCATTGTGTAAAGCATCGCCAATAGTCTCGGTTCGATGCACCACCACGTCTCGATAGCTATTGTATGCCATTGACGAAGCTTCAAAGGTTTCTGCCTTCCTCCAAGGATCGTGACCCGTCCACAACCCAAGTGCCCGCTGGAGCTCTGCATTTAATCCACAACCGTAGACTTGACTCGCGTGCATTGCAGTTGGTATTTTAGGTTTTTATTTTACTTTATTTGTTTTTAGTTATTCTCCTTTAGTTCAATCTTATATATGCAAAATAAAAATAATAAATGATAAAAATGATAAAAATGTATATATATAATAAAATAATGAAAAGAGAAGTTTGGTTACCGACTTTTATTTTGCAAGGATTAATTTTGTCCTTTGCAGTAGATGTCGTAAAATAACCCTTGGATTGTCATAGTGTATATGTCAATAGCGAATTGATTCAATAATAAAAAATAAAACAATTAAAAAATCAAAATAAATTAAATTTTTTTTAAAATTATATATATATATGAGATAAAAGATCATTTTTTTTAAAGCTTGGTATTTTAGGATTTAGTTACTTACAGTTGTTTTTTTAAAAAATAATCTATAGTTTTCAAACTTAGGTCTTCCTAGGATTTTTTTTTTTTTTAAAGTAAACACTTTCAATTTAGGTCATTTATAGATTTGTCATTTGGATATATTCCTAATAAAATTAAGTCAGTTAAAGAACTTGGCTCTTCTTCTCAAATAAAATTTATTAACAAACTAAAATTTTCTTAAAAAAGGAACTACGGCAGTATGATTGCAATTAGTGGATACGTAAGCATCTACGGGTAACCAATAAAAAGGATAAAAAATTGTTTTCCCAAAAGTCACATAAAAATAGAAAAATAAAAAATAACATTTTAATTGGTTCGTTTTGCTTTCTACTCATGAATGTTTATATTAAAATAAAAAGAAAGGAAATTTAATAAATCCTTTTAATTTATACTTTTGAAAAATAACAAGTAGTTACCTTAGGGTTTTAATAGATTAGCCCCTAAGCCTAAAGTTTCTAGTTAAGATTTTTTCTAAAATTCAATTCTAGAAAACTCGCAAACTAATAGTTGGAAATTAGGTTTAACCCACCCAATTAAACTTTTTTTTTTTTTTCCAACTTCAGTTGGTAGCGACTCTTGTTTTATAAGTCTTTAAAAATTAAGATTTTTTTTCTTAATTTTTACTATCAAATAACTTATCTTAAGGAGGCTTAGCATAGGTTAAATTAAGGGGAAAAAAAAAAAATCAAAATTAGGCTTAGCAAGTACCATGTCAACGAGACCTAGCCTCCAATAGAACCATGCTAGATAAACCCTATTATTGCATATCTAACAGTTGGCACCATCCCTTTGGAGAGGAAGAAGGCCAAGACATAGATGCAAAAAGCCGCTTAGTACACACTTTTAGATAAGCAACTTTACTGCAAAGCATATAACCTACCTTTTCTTAAGTGCTTACGACCTTCTGAGGTCGAGCACTTGCTATAGAAACTCTACGTAGGGATCTGTAACAATCACATCATAAGTTATGCCTTACCCATCAAGGTGCTTAGAGTAGAGTATTACTAGCTAATTATGAGGAAAGATATCAAGATGATCATATAACATTGTGACAAGTGCGAAAAGCACACTTCAATGGACAGGCAACCAAGCAAAAATCTCTTATCCATCATTAATCTATAGCCCTTTACCTAGTGGGAACTCGACATCCTTGGTGTTATTTGGAACCTAGGCTTATATTCATATAGGCTTATTATCATTTCATATCCCATCAATCCTAGACAACAATATTAATATGAGAAAAGTTTAGCATTAAGTTGGCTATTAGCATTCAGAGGGAGGTACTTGACTATTAACATTGATATTAAGGAATTCTTCCAGTCACAAATTATTAGGGTAAAAACATCAAGGGCCATGATGCACAAATCTAGATACATAATTCATCATTTCTGTTTATATCATAGAAATGAAAGTTAAATGGATGTGTATATGTGGGAATTTAAGATGTTAGCCACTCAGAGTGAGGTAGTTGAGACAAAGGAGGAGACTATTGCCCGCTTTGTTATGGTTTGAAGTTTGAGATTAGTGAAGTTGTAGAATTGTAGTAAGTTAAATCCCATGAAGGCTAAGTCCAACACCTAAGTCGAATACCTCAACCTGAAAACTATAGGTTTATCTAATTCTCCTTAAGCATAGAACACCTTTGTACCACTCGCCCTTGAGTTTTCCATTCAAACAATTCTAAAGCCATCTTGTTTACACCTGTATAATCATAAGATAGGGTTCCCAAAATCATATAAGTCTAACCTTTAATTGATGTTGACCCTTCCTAGCACCTAGTAGCTAATTTGGGACCCAAAACTAAGTCTACTTGATAGGAACATAAAAGTATGACATAGAAACATACTTAACCCCTAATTTCACTCAAGACCCTAAATACAATACATCTCATGGGGTTTGTTGTTGGCACAACTATGTGTGGATCAAACTTAAGACCTGTCATGTGCTACCTTGTTTTTAATTATTTAAGCAATTGTATTTTCCTCATGAATATTATAACAAAAGTGTTGCGTAACCTTTTAAACTTTAGGCCAATTTAGACTTAGAATACCCAATGATTCCTAGGAAATTAATTTTATGCCCCAAGCAATTAATGGTTTGATGTAAGTGTACCTATCAAAGTTTGTTATATAGTGTATTAAATATGGATATCATCCCACAGAGATTATGTAATGCCCCGAAACCTCGGGCTGCACTACTGCTCACTACTTGTCCTTATCTCACAAGTACACGTTAAGGCTTTGAAACAACTCTGATACATTTTAACCTGTAATTTCTATAATAAAACAATTTATACATCCTCAAGATTCTAATGATAACTTAAACCTATCAATTATCTAAAGCAGGAGAAGTCATTAAACACCAAAAACAACAATTTCAAAAGATACTGTCTATTACAGTTAAACATCATAATTTTCCTAAAACTTAATCACCATAATAATAATGGTACTCTTCATCTTCCTCCCTCTATAGTTCACCTAAACCCAAGTCATCTTTTGGGTTCTCATCTCCTTCAACACCTGCATCTAAAAATGATTCCCCAAAGGGTAAGCAAATTCCCAATACGTATAACACAAACACATATGCATGAACAAACATAAATGTTTATCACACACAATATGTAGAACTTAAACATAGACAATCATTTCTTAATATAATTTATGTCCACAAATAAATAATAGGGTACTTATGACCGCTTTAACACACTTAACACATTGGAGCATGACTTGGTGATGGGAATTGCCACTACGAGCTCCACATCCATGATCCCTTAATCCTTAAACTTAGTGATGGGAACTACCATTACGAGCCCTACACCCATGTCTACTTAACCACTTAAACTTGGTGATGGGAATTGACACTACGGGCCCTATACCAATGTACACTCAACCACTTAATCACATTCAACCTAGATCATTTCCAAGCACGACTCCATTAGGGATAACGTTACATAAAGATCATTGGGGTGCTCCTTAGGGATTTGCCACTACAGGCCTTTAGTCCAAGCCAAGCACATACAACATATCACTTAAACACTTAAACCAAATCGTTCACTTAATCAATTTCAACACATGTACTAACTTAAGCAAACACAGAATAACACATAAGTTACACGTACCTTGGATCCTAGCCTTAAGCACTTCCTAGTCTTTGACTTAATCTAATTGAAAATTTATACACATCAACATGCTTTTTTTAGTATTCAATCTAAGATCAATATCATTCTTAATTTCCTTAATCCTATTCATTTAATTTCTCTAAAGCCTTACTAGTTATCTAGGTTGCGTGGAAATTAGTTTAAATTGAAGTTAAGCAAACATATAATTATATTATACATCATTTAACATGGTCATGTTGAGGACCATGTTGCTCAACATGGGTTGAAGCATGACCATGTTAAGGGTTGTGTATCTTTTAGTGAAAAACTTGGTTTCAACATGATTAGAACACGATTATGTTGGGAGGTCATGTTCTTCTTCATTCAATACGGTCTAGACATGATTGTGTTAGGGGGTCGTGTTAACCTTGTCTCAATACGGTTGAAACATGACTATGTTAAGGGGCCATGTATCTCTCGGTGCATCTTTCACACTTAACACGGTCTAAACACGACTGTGTTAGGAGGTCGTGTTACCCATAATTTAACACGGTCGAAACACCATCGTGTTGGGAAGCCGTATATCTCTCGATGCACCTTTCCATTTCAACACGGTCGATACACAACCGTGTTGAGAGGCTATGCTACCCTCGAAAATCTCTATGAACCCCATTTCCTTTACTCTAATTTCTCTTACAATTGATTCCCTTTATTCTTTAAGCTTAACTAAGTCTTTAAATTATGTAATTGCATCTAACTTAAAAAGAATTTCATACTTACTTCAATTCCACAAGTCAAAATTCTCGGATCGTCGATTCTTCATTTTTGTACGTTCCTTCACAAACTCGTTTTCTACATGAACAATCGATGCTCATAACTACAATTTTCATTAATCTTCAATTGAAATTTGTATAAGATCCCTTACCTTTCATACTTGGAATTTGGTCGCATCATCTCCTTTTCCTCTTGTCTCTAGGGTTCCTATCAAGAGCGTCCGTCCTCTATGGTTCTGTTTCACTGCTCATAATGACCAAGGAGGCTCTTTAGGTTAACTTGGAGTATGTCCAAATTGCCTTTCTCATTTTTCTAAATTCAATTTTTGTCCTTAGCTCTTTGTGATAATATATTTATTAAATAAATCAAGAAATAATTAAAATCTTTTAGGTATTACATTCTCCCCCCTTATAAAAACTTTCGTCCTCAAAAGTACCTGATTTTGAAAGAGTTTTGGATGCTTTTTCCTCATTTCTACTTCTAGTTCTCACGTCGCTTCTCTTTCTGTTTGGTTTGTCAATTGTGCTTTCACATAAAGGATTGTTTTCCATCTTAGCACCCGTTCCTTAGTGTCCAAAATCTTGATTGGCCTTTTCAAAGATGTCAGATTTGGCTGCACATTTAGTAGTTCCAAGGTCACTATCTGATCTGGGTCGAGTACATACTTCCTCAGCATGGATACAAGGAATACATTATGTGGCTAAACTCAGTAGAAGGGCTAATTTGTAAGCCATTGCGTCTATTCTCTCTAAGATCTCAAATGGGCTTATATACCTCGAGTTTAGCTTTCCCCTCAACTCGAATCTGATCACTTCCTTTGTTGGAGAAATCCTTAATAACACCTTATCTCCCACTTAAAATTCCAAAGGATGCCTTCTCTTGTTTGCATAGCTCTTTTATCGAGACTGAGCCGTTTGTATTCTCTACCTTATTAGTTTTACCTTGTCAACTATTTCTTGTACTAACTCTGACCCCATCATCTGTCTTTCTCCTACTTCATCTTAATGTAGTGAGGATCTGCACCTTTTTCTATAAAGAGCTTCATATGGTACCATCTTGATGGTTATTTGGTAACTGTTATTATAGGCAAACTCTACCAGAGGTATATGCTCATTCTAGTTTCCTCTAAAATCTAGTGCACATGCCTTGAGCAAATCTTCCAATATTTGTATGGTTCTTTCAGACTGGCCATTTGTTTGTGGGTGAAATGTTATGCTAAACTACAATTTGGTGCCCAATGCCTTATAAAGGTTGCTCCAAAATCTACTTACAAGCCTTGTGTCTTTATCAAAAGTGATTGTCACTGGCACTCCATGTAGTTTGACTATCTTTTGTATGTATATCTGAGCTAGTTTCTCCAATTTATATCCTACTCTAATAGGTATGAAATGAGCAGACTTGATCAATCTGTCTACTATTACCTAAACTGCATCCTGCTTCTCCTTGGTATTCGGGAGGGCTGTAACAAACTCCATTATCACATGCTCCCATTTCCACTCTAGTACTAGAAGAGGCTATAATTCTCTAGTTGGTCTCTGGTGTTCTATTTTGATCTACCAGTATGTGAGGCATTTGGCTACACATTATGCTATTTCTCACTTCATGTTTTTCCACCAATAACAGCTCTTCACGTCCTTATATATTTTAGTAATTCTAGGATGTACTGTGTAGGCGGAGTGATGTGCCTCTTTCATTATCTCTCTCTTCAATTCTACATCCCTCGATACACATAGTCTCATTTTGTACCTCAAGGTCCCTTCTGTATCTAAGTTGAATTCTAGTGCTTTGCTTTGTTTCATTCTGCTCTTGAGCTCTCGAATGTCTTTATCTTCCATCTGACTAGCTTTAATTTTGTCCATTATGGTTAGCTGAATCCTTAAGGTAGCCATTTTTGCTCCCACTTCTTGTGTTAAGACTTCTAGTTCTAATTTGTGCATATCCTCCAACAACCCCTTTTACGAAGTGATTAAAGTGGCTATATTGCCCTATTTCTTTTTGTTAAGGGAATTTGCCACCACATTGGCTTTTCCTGGATGGTATTGTATTTCCAGGTCGTAATCTTTTATTAACTCCAACCATCTCCTTTGTTCATATTAAACTCTTTCTGTGTAAATATGTACTTTAAGCTTCTGTGGTCGATGAAGATTTTACACCTTTCTCCATATAAGAAACGTCTCCATAGTTTCAAAGCTAACACTACAACTGCCAATTCTAAGTTGTGAGTTGGGTAATTCTTTTCATACGGCTTCAATTGCCGAGATGCATATGCTATTACTTGACCACCTTGCATCAATACATATCCTAACCCTTGAACTGAGGCATCACTATACATTGTAAACTCTTCTCCACTCTTGGGCAAATTCAAAACTAGTGCCGACACCAGTTTCTCTTTGAGCACCTGAAAATTGACTTCACGTTTGTCATCCCATTTGAATTTCACACCTTTCTTTGTCAATCTGGTGAGAGGAGTTGCTATTTTGGAAAACCCTTCTACAAATCTCCTGTAGTAGCCTGCTAACCTAAGAAGCATCTTACCTCTGTAACTGTCTTCGATCTGTGCCAGTCTACTATTGCTCTCACTTTTTCTAGGTCCACAGATATACCGTCTCTGTTAACCACATAACCCAAGAAGACTACTTATTCTAGCCAGAAATTACATTTACTGAATTTGGCATACAACTTCTCATCTTGTAGTTTACCAAATACTAATATTAAGTGCTCTTCATGCTCCTTAGTACTTTTAGAGTATATCGAAATATTTTCTATAAAGATAATTACAAATTTATCCAGAAAATCCTTGAATACTTTGTTCATTAAATCCATGAATGCAGCTGGTGCATTCGTTAGTCCAAAGGGTATCACTAGAAACTCGTAGCGCCTATATCTAATCCTGAATGTTGTTTTTTGGATGTCTTCTTTAATTCTGAGTTGATGATAACTTGATCTCAAGTTTACTTTGGAGAACACTTGAGCCCCCTGCAACTGATCAAATAAGTCATCTATCTTGGGAAAAGGATATTTGTTCTTTATGGTGACCTTATCTAATTCTTGGTAGTTTATACCGAGCCTTATGTTTCCATCTTTCTTCTTTACAAACAGGACTGGTGCATACTAAGGAGAGACACTAGGTCTTATAAAACCATTATCTTGTAACTCTTGTAATTGTTTCCTTAATTCTTCTAATTCCACTAGTGCTATCCTATAGACTGGTTTTGATATGGGTACTATATCCTATACCAAGTCAATGTTGAATTCTATTTCCCTGGATGGGGGTAAATCAGGAAGATTTTCTAGGAACACATCAAGAAATTCCCTCACTATATGTACTTCTTCCATCCTAACTTCTTCATTAGCTTCAATAGATATGGTTGCCAGTACATTTTTTCCCTACATCTCATAGGAAGCAATCTAGTTGGTCTCTACAGTTATAGCTTGTATTCAAGATATCCTTCTTCGGTTATATTAAACTGTACCACCATGTTGTGGCAGTCAATGGTGGCATGGTATTTTAATAGTTAGTTGACACTCAAAATAATGTCAAACTCTATCATCTCTAATATTAGGAGGTCTACTAACATCACCCTACCATGTATTTCTATTCTCACTCCTTTGCATATCTTACTTATTCTTCCTCCTACTCCTAAAGGAGTATTAACAGCTAAGCTATCATTCATATTTTCAACATCCAAAGCACATACACAGACAAAATTCTCAAACACATAAGACACAAACGCACCAGTATCGAATAGTACATATGCATTGCAGGAGTGTACTGGAAGTATACCTGCAATGTTGTCCACATTTAGGATATCCTGGTAGTGTTGTGTCGAGTCTAATTTTTGAATTCCCATTCCTAATCCGATCTAAACTAGACCCTATGCTCATCTAATCTAGATCATCGACTTGAGTTAGGAATTTCGTTTAATTTTTGGAGTCGCCACCCAACTGTTTGTTGGGAAAATTGAATTAAGACTAAAGGAGCGGATTAGTCTTAATTTGGACCACTAGTCGTCGTTCTTTCCTCTTCTCGTTTTTGTGAAAAGAGGAAAAGGGAAAACCAGAGCTTCTAAGTCCGGAGGCTAACCTATTAAAACCTTTACGGTTACCACCTAATCTCCCAAAATTGTTTATCTTTAGAAATGTGTTTCATTTGTGTTTCTGTTACTTTTTATTATGTTTGAGAATTATTTTGAGAAAATGATTTTTCTTTATTTTAGGGGTTGACCCGAATGGGTGCCTACGTACCTGCTATTCAGGATCAAACAAGCCGTAGTTCGCTTTTCTGAAAACTTTTAGATTTGTTGATGAATTTTAATTTTGCAAACTCTTTTGATTTATGTTCTTAATATTTTTGGGATTTTTCTAAAACTTCTGAGCCTAAACTTTGAATTTTTTTTTTTGAAAATGATTTTGAAGGAAAACATCAATTTTGAGTTTATTTAAAGAAAAGGATTTTTCTAAGTGTTAAAACTTAATTTTTCTTCTATTTTCATAATTTTTATGATTTTTATGATTTTTGTGATTTTTTATAAGTTTTTGTGATTTTTATAAATTTTTGTAATTTTTATGCTAGAACATTTTATCCTAAGTTATTATCTATCCTATTTTGAAATCTAAAGTTTTATTATTTTTCCTAATCTTTTTATTATTTTATTCTATTTTTTTTATTCTTTTTATTCTTTTATTATTTTTTTTTACATTTTTCTTAATTCTAGAAAAATCTAATTTCTACATTTTTCCTATTTATTGAAAATATAAACAAATAAATAAATAAATGGCTAACAAAATAATAATAATAAATAAATAAATTCAGAATAATCAAATAAACAAAATAAATAATAATAAAAAATCTGGAAAATCCGACTTACCTGGATCCGGGTCGCTATGCGGGTCGGGTCGGATCGGATCGGATCGGTCGGAGACGGCGGCGGGGTTGGCTCGTTCACGGCGTTCCAGCGGTCGTTTGCGGCGGGTGAAGTGTCGAATCCTAGCTTCTTGAGGGTGCTGAATCCGATGGTGGTGGCGGTTTACTCCCAGATCGCCTCCTAGCGGTTGCTCCAACTCCGATCGATGGTCTCGGCTTCAAGTTCCTCCAGCGTACTCCGATTCACTCCTTTCTCTCTCTTTCTCTCACTTTTTCTTCGTGTTTCTTCATGCTTTGGCTTCCTCCTGTTCTCCTCTATTTATAGGCACCTCGAACTCCTCTTGGATAAGCTCGAATCGGCCGATTTAGATAAACCCATATTTTTCCGTTTCTTAGATTCGATTTTATCCTGGCGATTTGATGTTAATCTCTTGTGTTCCTTTAGTTTATCTGATGGATTTGGCCTTATCTCGACTTTAATCTAGAAGATTAAAAAGAAAACGGCCGATTTCGCCTTCGTCGGACTTCTGTCGGATTTTTTCCTCCGGCTGGGCTCGCGAAGAAGACGATCACGCGCGACGCGCGTGACTTCCCTCGGCCAATCACATGCTGCCACGTGGCAGCTCCAGGGAAAAGAAAGAAAAAATTGCATCGAGCGCTCGGGGAAGATTCGAACTCGCGACCTCCAAGCCTCCCACACGTTCCCAGCGCACGCACGAACCAGCTGAGCTGGCCCAATTTCCCGATTTTATTTACATCGCAAATTGTACATATGCGATGCAATTTTTTTTATTTTTTTGTATTTTTTGAAATTTCAAAAATTTGTAAAAATTGTTTATCATCCATTATTGCTATTTCCAAAATCATTTTTCAAAATTGAGGTGTTTTCCTATTTATTTTTATTTTTTGAACATTTTTATTATTTATGCTAAATTAGGAAAAAATTGGGAAAAATTAGAAAAAATTGAAAATTGATTATTGATGAGAATTATTGATTCCTAGGGCAAAAATGGGGTGTTTACAGCTGCCCCTCTTTGTAGTAAAGTTTGAAAAACTTAACTACAAAGACAAACAAAAGACGCCATTTTTGGCCTCCTAAATTAGGTTTTGGTAGGAAAATGCCCCAAGAGCTGATAATCCTACAATTTGAAGATGTTCCAAATGATTCAAAGTAATGTTCCTTCTCCAAAAAGTGCTTTATGAGCTAACTAATTGGCGACAGGACATATCTCAAGCTTTGAGTAGAAATGTATGAGAAATGATGATAGGAAGCGTCTTATCAGACTTGCAACCTTGGAAAGAAATATGACCGAAAAGTGCCCCGAAAGCTGACTAATCGGGAGGGTTTAGGAAAGTGCCCCTCATGGGCTGACTAACCTTTGATAAAATGCCTCGAAAAGTGCCCCCTATGGGCTAACCTTGAGGTAGAAAGTTTTAGGAAATGGCCCCTTATGGGCTGGCTAACCTAGAATGGAAATTTGCCTCAAAAAGTGCCCCCTATGGGCTGACCATGAGGACAAGGTTTTTAGGAAAGGGCCCCCTATGGGCTGCCTAACCTTGAATTAGACTTTCCTCAAAAAGTGCTCCCTATGGGCTGACCATGAGGACAAAGTTTTAGGAAAGGGGCCCCTATGGGCTGCCTAACCTAGGATTGAGAATTTGCCTCAGAAAGTGCCCCCTATGGGCTGACCATGAGGACAAAGTTTTAGGAAAGGGCCCCCTATGGGCTGCCTAACCTGGATTGAAGAATTTGCCTCAGAAAGTGCCCCCTATGGGCTGACCATGAGGACAAGGTTTTTAGGAAAGGGCCCCCTATGGGCTGCCTAACCTGGATTGAAGAATTTGCCTCAGAAAGTGCCCCCTATGGGCTGACCATGAGGACAAGGTTTTTAGGAAAGGGCCCCCTATGGGCTGCCTAACCTTGAATTAGACTTGTCTCAAAAGTGCCCCCTATAGGCTGACCATGAGAACAAGGTTTTTTAGGAAAGGGCCCCCTATGGGCTGCCTAACCTAGAATTGAACTTGTCTCAAAAGGTGCCCCCTATGGGCTGACCATGAGAACAAGGTTTTTAGGAAAGGGCCCCCTATGGGCTGCCTAACCTTGAATTAGACTTGTCTCAAAAAGTGCCCCCTATGGGCTGACCATGAGAACAAGGTTTTTTTTTTTCCCGGGAAAGTGCCCATATTGGGCTGACTAACCCTTAGATTGATTTTTAGGAAAGTGCTCCAAGAGCTGACTGACCTAAATGAAAATGATGGCTCAAAAGGTGCCCCATGTGGGCTAACCTCGAGAGATCTAGGGGAGTGCCCCTCTTTGGGCTGACTACCCCATTAAAGGAAGAATATCCTAAGTGAGAATCTTATTCATTTTTTTTTCAATAACAATCAAATGCAAGATGACTTAAGACTTCTGAACAAGTGATAACTAAAATTTTTCTGCAAATTTTCAAAAAAATGGTCTTTTGAAACCTAAGGATAATGTGGAAAAATATTAAAGTGTTCCTTTTTTTTTGTGAGCATTTCTAACAAGTAAAGAATCTGACAAGGCTCCTAAAAATACAAATAAAGGGTAAGCATTCCCTACTGCTCAATAATCACTTACTCTTTTGCCTCATTTTTCTTAGAGGTTTTGGTTTAATCCTAGAAACAAAGTGTTGTCTTAGCTTAATCAATCATCTCTTGAGAGGTTTCTTGTAATCAAGACTCATATCTTCTTCTTGGGGAACATCAGTACTTATGGTTAAACAATGCCAATGAGTAAATTCCCTCATTCCATTTATAACTGGATATCTTGTTTTTAATTGGTTTAATCTAAGAGGACTTCCTTACAATCTCTCGGCTTAGATGTCACTCTTGACTTCTACTCCAAAAATTATGGTCTTTCTTGTAAGTAATACGCTTTAATCCGTTAGGACTTTTTGATACTTTGTAATGCAATTTAGGCTCTTTTGGTTATTGGTTTCAGAAAAGTATGTTAATGGTTTTTTTTTTTGAAAGAATCGTCATTTCAACTTGGGTTTGTAAGTCAAGAAACTTTGAGAAAAAGAACTGGAATAGTACTTGCCCTAGCAATTTTTGCTTAAGATAAGTTATTTTCAATGATTTGGAGAAGTCTTCGAAAAGGGTAGTATATCTTTGAACTACTCTCGTATTTGGCCCTGGTATTTTTCAAGTGTTGTTGGGCTTTTTATAGGTTTAGCTACATTCTTGGCTTTTCTCATTTCTCTTCTTTTCTTTTTCTTTTCCTTCTTTTTCTTTCATTTTCATTCATCATTTTCATTTTTTTTTTCATTCATTCTCTTTTTTCCATTTTCTTTTCTTTTCTTTTAGGCCCAATGGTGATCATTTCATGTGGTTCATGTGTATTTTCTAAGAATGTGGACTTCTCTTCATCTCAAATAAATTATCTACGGCTAAAATTTTGAATTGTTGCAACTAGGGCAAGCACTATTGATGTCTCTATCTTCCCAAGTATTCCATCGTGGGGTGGTTGATGGTGAGGTTCAATTTTGAAACTCTTGTTTATCAAAGGATGATTGTGTTTAGGGTAGCAAAGATGAATGCCTAACATTATCTTGATTTAACGTATCAAATTCAAGATAGACCTCCTTTAAGGAATGAGTCCAAAACCTCACATTAATAACACTCAACTCTCAAGTGTTTAAGGGTTAGTGTTTGGGACATGGTTTGCCTCTTGTCATCTTAAACCTTTTAAACCAAGATACCCTTCCATTTTATTAACTTTGCCTATGTTCTCCACTTCTCATGGTGTCCAAGCGATTTGGTCTTAAGACTCAAGGATTTGGAGTAGTCTTCTTTATACCCTCATTGATAATTGACCATAGCTACTTTGAAAGTGTACTAAAAAAAAATCTGTGTCTGGTTTAGATGACTTTTGATGGAAAGGAAACTTCAAGTGCAGCTTTTAGGATTGGAGTGTGTCGGGACGTTTTACATTTTGAGGCTAAATCAAGATATGAGGAGACCTTTTGAAGTGAATGGGGTCTTTTAAGTTGGTTATAGAGGTCCTTGGTTTTATGTTTAGAGCAAGTGACTATGAGTTTTAGGTTAAGCTGACCAGCAACTTTTAGGACCTTGAAAAGATCTCTTATTGTTAGTAACTCTTCAATTTTCTTTCTTTCTTTATTTTTATTGGTTGTTCTTATTTTTTAGTAAATATGTAAACAAGATGCTCATACGGATATAAATATGTAAACAAGATGCTCACACAAGATGCTCACACGGATGCTAAAAGTAGAAGGGCTGACAACTGATTGACAATGTAATATTGAAACTTCACTTTTATTAATATTGAAAATTTGGAGTTCGATAAAGATTACAAATAATGATCTATTTCCTAGCTCTTTTAGTCTTCTGTTGTGGAGGCTTAGTCTCCCCATTGATGACGGCTTCTAGTTCTTGGACTTTGGCTTGGCACTTCTCCAATTGTGCTTCTAAGGCTTTGCTTCTTTGATCGGATTCCTTGAAGCGTCCCTTCCAGATGTCTTTCTTATAATCTGCAGCTTCGAAGTATACTTCCATCCGGGCCTTGACCTGCTCCAGGTAGATTTCTGTTTCTGGATTGATCTGATCTGGTCTTGGCTGGGTGACGTCTGGAACCCGGTATGCTCTTTCCCCTGTCTGGTATAGCTGGCGGATTACAAACTCTCTGGTGGCTCAGTGTTTTCCCACTTCGCCATCTAGCTCTCCTAGGTCTACATTCGGGCTTTCGATTCTGGCTCCCCAGAGCGCTTTGACCTCTGCCAGCTTAGCAAATTTCTCGGCTACCAACAGGTTCGGATCCTGATACTCAAAGGTAACTGCTTCGAGTGAAGGCCGGTAAACTATGTCTTGAACGGTACCGAATTGGCGGACTACGGAGTTTGGGTGATACCCAATACATCCATTGATCCGATTAACGGCACTGCTTGGAAATTACTGCAGGTTAAGATGATTTTATTGCAGCAACTCCACCTGGCTGTCCACAGAATATCTTCGGCGCTAAGGCTTCTAAGCATATCTACCCAACTGTAGCTGGTAATGTCGTCGGGTAGCTTCACCTTTTCTATACAGGAATCCACCAGATCCACCTGTTGGGCCAGGGTTTTCCTGACCATGTTCAGCCCGAAGCACTTGAGGTGGCTTACGAACCATATCAGCAGAAGGTTGATGCTGGAGCGGAGGATCCCATGACCCTTCTTCTTGAGGAAATTCAGATTTCGGATCTGTTCAGCCAGTAGAGTCGGGATGTAAGATTTTCCCTCCAGGAATTGGGTTACCAGCTCTGCAACCCGGTAGTGAATATAGAAAGTTTCGGTGGGGAACAGTATGGTGGCGAAGGCTGTCAAGATGAAAGCCTTCACCCTTCTTTGTCTGTAAGTCTGAGGGTCCCCACACAGGATGTCCTTTCTATCCCCATTGTCTTCTCGGGCAATAAACCAGGCTTCTAGATCATCCATGCGTATGCAATACCCGTTACAGTCTGCCAAGGCTTTGTTGACTACTGTTTTGCGGATGCCCAGTAGTCTGTTGAACGTACCAGCTGGCCCGGCCTCAAGGTCTGGCGCGTAAATCTGATCAGTCAGTGCTGGAGCCTGTACTCCTCCAGGGTAGGGGTGATCTCATGCGGCCCGATGAAGAAAGCTGCGGGCTCGATCTCCCATAACTGGAGTATGGCCCGGACCATAGGTAAATTCGCCTCTGTCTTGGTTAATGAAAGGATGGGGCCGATCTTTTATTGGATAAAGGCTTGCTCCTCTGGGTTATACAAGGTAAACCAGTGGTCCAGTACCAATTTTGGGTCCAAAGGTTTGTACACCCGAATTTCTTTGCGGAGGAGGCGGTTGACTGCACTGCTAGGCATCTATTACAATAGGAAACAGCCTAGTTACAACAAGAACTATGAAAACGTTACAGGGAAATAGTCCTGAACTCCAAGGACAAAATAACAAACCATTATCATCCAATTGTCAACCCTTCTTACGATGTCATGTATGCAAGTAGGTGGGTTCTAACTGGTTCCCGAGCTCTATGGCCTCCCGCATTCTCGAAGAAATGGATCTCAGGCCATATCGAAGCATAGGGTGGGGTAGCCTAATCGGTCCCGAACGGTGAATCAACTCACTTCGCCCGAAACCTACACAATGGCTCCCCGACTTAGGTTGCTAGGACGGTCCGGGTTCGACCGCATCTACTCACACAAGCATATGGATGTATGCAAGAAACCCCCACAATAGAGAAAATACAAAATCTAACTAAACCCTAAAAAGTTAGCAACAGAATAATAATTAAAAAACACATTTCTTTAAGATAAAGATTTGAAGAGATTCATGTGGCTAGCCTGCTGTTATGGAGTCCCCAGCGGAGTCGCCATCCTGTCGAGTCTAATTTTTGAATTCCCATTCCTAATCCGATCTAAACTAGACCCTATGCTCATCTAATCTAGATCCTCGACTTGAGTTAGGAATTTCGTTTAATTTTTGGAGTCGCCACCCAACTGTTTGTTGGGAAAATTGAATTAAGACTAAAGGAGCGGATTAGTCTTAATTTGGACCACTAGTCGTCGTTCTTTCCTCTTCTCGTTTTTGTGAAAAGAGGAAAAGGGAAAACCAGAGCTTCTAAGTCCGGAGGCTAACCTATTAAAACCTTTACGGTTACCACCTAATCTCCCAAAATTGTTTATCTTTAGAAATGTGTTTCATTTGTGTTTCTGTTACTTTTTATTATGTTTGAGAATTATTTTGAGAAAATGATTTTTCTTTATTTTAGGGGTTGACCCGAATGGGTGCCTACGTACCTGCTATTCAGGATCAAACAAGCCGTAGTTCGCTTTTCTGAAAACTTTTAGATTTGTTGATGAATTTTAATTTTGCAAACTCTTTTGATTTATGTTCTTAATATTTTTGGGATTTTTCTAAAACTTCTGAGCCTAAACTTTGAATTTTTTTTTTTGAAAATGATTTTGAAGGAAAACATCAATTTTGAGTTTATTTAAAGAAAAGGATTTTTCTAAGTGTTAAAACTTAATTTTTCTTCTATTTTCATAATTTTTTTTTTTAATTTTTATGATTTTTATGATTTTTGTGATTTTTTATAAGTTTTTGTGATTTTTATAAATTTTTGTAATTTTTATGCTAGAACATTTTATCCTAAGTTATTATCTATCCTATTTTGAAATCTAAAGTTTTATTATTTTTCCTAATCTTTTTATTATTTTATTCTATTTTTTTTATTCTTTTTATTCTTTTATTATTTTTTTTTACATTTTTCTTAATTCTAGAAAAATCTAATTTCTACATTTTTCCTATTTATTGAAAATATAAACAAATAAATAAATAAATGGCTAACAAAATAATAATAATAAATAAATAAATTCAGAATAATCAAATAAACAAAATAAATAATAATAAAAAATCTGGAAAATCCGACTTACCTGGATCCGGGTCGCTATGCGGGTCGGGTCGGATCGGATCGGATCGGTCGGAGACGGCGGCGGGGTTGGCTCGTTCACGGCGTTCCAGCGGTCGTTTGCGGCGGGTGAAGTGTCGAATCCTAGCTTCTTGAGGGTGCTGAATCCGATGGTGGTGGCGGTTTACTCCCAGATCGCCTCCTAGCGGTTGCTCCAACTCCGATCGATGGTCTCGGCTTCAAGTTCCTCCAGCGTACTCCGATTCACTCCTTTCTCTCTCTTTCTCTCACTTTTTCTTCGTGTTTCTTCATGCTTTGGCTTCCTCCTGTTCTCCTCTATTTATAGGCACCTCGAACTCCTCTTGGATAAGCTCGAATCGGCCGATTTAGATAAACCCATATTTTTCCGTTTCTTAGATTCGATTTTATCCTGGCGATTTGATGTTAATCTCTTGTGTTCCTTTAGTTTATCTGATGGATTTGGCCTTATCTCGACTTTAATCTAGAAGATTAAAAAGAAAACGGCCGATTTCGCCTTCGTCGGACTTCTGTCGGATTTTTTCCTCCGGCTGGGCTCGCGAAGAAGACGATCACGCGCGACGCGCGTGACTTCCCTCGGCCAATCACATGCTGCCACGTGGCAGCTCCAGGGAAAAGAAAGAAAAAATTGCATCGAGCGCTCGGGGGAAGATTCGAACTCGCGACCTCCAAGCCTCCCACACGTTCCCAGCGCACGCACGAACCAGCTGAGCTGGCCCAATTTCCCGATTTTATTTACATCGCAAATTGTACATATGCGATGCAATTTTTTTTATTTTTTTGTATTTTTTGAAATTTCAAAAATTTGTAAAAATTGTTTATCATCCATTATTGCTATTTCCAAAATCATTTTTCAAAATTGAGGTGTTTTCCTATTTATTTTTATTTTTTGAACATTTTTATTATTTATGCTAAATTAGGAAAAAATTGGGAAAAATTAGAAAAAATTGAAAATTGATTATTGATGAGAATTATTGATTCCTAGGGCAAAAATGGGGTGTTTACATGTTGCTGTTGAATGGTAAACACTCTGGTAGGAACTCTTTGTCTAGGACCTCCTACCTGTAGTCTACCTCCTTATCCTCTCATTAGAGTTCTAACTACCTGTTGAACAAGTCTTGGTTGATTTTTTATTTGTTCCTAAGGATAGTTGACTGCCTTATGTTCCCTCTAGTTGCACACATGATAGAAGATTAGGGGAACTGACATTTCAGTGCAATGTTTGCTGATGTGCCCTGTCTTCCTATAAGAGAAACAAGCCTCATTTGGCCATCTGCACTCTTTTAACTCATGGGGTCCATAACATTTGGGACATTTAGCATTTGTGCCTATTGTAGTGAGTGCCAAAGGCACTTGCTTGATCTGGAAAGGAAGGGCTACAACTTTGGGTGTTCTATTTGGCAGCAAGTGATGTCTTTTACTCCTATCTTGCCCCATTCCACTAAAGGCAAGTCTTTTTCCCAGAGCTATTGCTGCTCTACAACTCCTTTGTTCTTCTATGATCTTCTTATTCTGTTCAAGGCACTTCGCTTTGTCTACCATTTCAGCATATGTATTTAGTTGAAAGCCCCCTACTACAAGTTGTAAATCCAATTCCAATCCTCTTAAGAACCTTTTGGCTTGGGACCTATCATCATTGCCTACATTTTTGGGAAAGAACTAAATGAGGCGATTTAACTTTGCCTCATACTCTTTAACAGTTCGGTTCCCTTGTTCACAGTTGTAGTAATCATTCTCCATTCTGTCTTTAGAGCTGTTGGGGAAATATTTTTGATAAAATAGCTCCTTAAACACCACCCAGTTCATGTACTCCCCTACAAGTTTAGGGATCGAAGCCCACCATTTTGCTATAATGCCCTTCAGTATGAATGCAAAATAATTCACTTTCCTATCTTTTGGTATCTGGAAAGCAGTAAAGGTCTTCTCAATCTCCTATACCAAATCCTTAGTCTCAATTGGGTCATCTACTCTAAGGTTGAACTCCTTAGCTACTCTTATGAACCTATCAAAGTTGATGAGTCCATTGGCATTCCTATGCTGTGGGACATTAGGGGCTTGGTGTTGTGCTAGTAATCCCACCAGGTAGATCACAATATGCAGTAGCTGTATTATTTCTTCAGTCATTTGACCTCTTTCCCCTTATGGCTGTGGGTTTAAAGTTTTCTCCTCATTGGGGTTATCATACCTAGCACCCCTTCCAATTCCTGATTCGGTAATTCTTCTTAGAGGAATTTTGTTTAAGAAGAGACAATCGGATCTACTTATGTTAGTATTAGTCAGGGTCAGTTTCATAGTGTGTAAGTATATACACATATACCACTACAGAAGGGGTTTATTCATATATAAAGCTTAGCAATTAGAAGAATACAAGTAAAATAATAATACAAGAAAATAATTGCATAATTAAGTAAATGTCCCATATTTTACCCACTCTCTTCATGTCTCACTATCTTATAGATCCAGTGCTTAATCCTTCTAAAGATCATATCCTAGACACTATTGTTTAAACTTATGTCTATTGATTATCGCTTAGTACTAAGGATCATTACCTAAGCTCTTTGGGATCAACAACCTATACTCTATAGATCAAAACTTAATTCATAAAGATCATGAACCTATTTTCTATAGATTCAAACTTAAGTCTCTAAATATCATAATACCTAGAGCTCTAATACCACCTACATTTTAACGCCCCAAAACCTTAGGCCACGCTACTGCCCGCTATGTGTCCTTATCTCATAAGAACACGCTAAAACTCTGAAACAACTCTGATACATTTTAACCTGTAATTTCTATAATAAAAAATTTTATATATCCTCAAGATTCTAATGATAACTTAAACCTATCAATTATCTAAAGCAGTAGAAATCTTTAAACACCAGAAACAACAATTTCAAAAGATACTATCTATTACAGTTAAACATCATAATTTCCCTAAAACTTAATCACTATAATAATAATGGTACTCTTCGTCTTGCTCCCTTTATGGTTCACCCAAACCCAAGTCATCTTCTAGGTTCTAATCTCTCTCAACACTTGCATCTAAAAATGATTCTTCGAAGAGTGAGCTAATGCCCAGTACGTATAACACAAACACATATGCATGAACAAACATAAACGAGTATCACACAAATCATGTAGAACTTAAATATAGACAATCATTTCTTAATATAATTTACGTCAACAAACAAACAATAGGGTACTCATGATCCCCTTAACACACTTAACACATTGGAGCATGACTTGGTGATGGGAACTGCCACTACGGGCCCCGCACCCATGTACACTTAACCAATTAATCACATTTAACTTAGATCATTTTTAAGCACAACTCTACTAAGGATAACGTCACACAAGGATCATTAGGGTGCTTCCTAGGGATCTGCCACTATGGCCTCTTAGGTCAAGCTAAGCACATACAGCATATCACTTAAACACTCAAATTGAATCATTCACTTAATCAATTTCAACACATGTACTAACTTAAGCAAACACAGAACTACATACAAGTTATACGTACCTTAGATCCTAGCCTTAGGCACTTCCCAGTCTTGAACTTAATCTAATTGAAAATCTGTACACATTAACATGCTCTTCTTAGTATTCAATTTAAGATCAATATCATTCTTAATTTCCTTAATCCTATTCATTTAATTTCTCTAAGGCCTTATTAGTTATCTGGGTTGCATGAAAATTAGTTTAAATTGAAGTTAAACGAACATATAATTATGTTATACATCATTCAACATGATCGTATTGGGGATCGTGTTGCTTAACACGAGTTGAAGTACGACTGTATTAAGGGTCGTGTATCTTTTAGTGAAAAACATGGTTTCAATACGGTTGGAACATGACCGTGTTACCCTTGACTTAACACGGTTGAAACATGATCATGTTAAGAGGCCATATATTTCTCGATGCATCTTTCACACTCAACACGGTCTAAACACGACCATGTTAGGAGGTTGTGTTACCCTTAACTTAACATAGTCGAAGCACGATTGTGTTGGGAGGCCGTGCTACCCTCGGAAATCTCCATGAACCCTATTTCCTCTACTTTAATTTCTCCTGCAATTGATTCCTTTTATTCTTTAAGCTTAACTAAGTCTCTAAATTACATAATTGCATCTAACTTATAAAGAATTTCATACTTACTTCAATTCCACAAGTCAAAATTCTCAGATCGTCGATTCTTCATTTTTGTACATCCCTTCACAACCTCGTTTTCTGCATGAACAATCAATGCTCATAACTACAATTTCCATTAATCCTTAATTGAAATCCATATAAGATCTCTTACCTTTCATACTTGGAATTAGGTCACATTGTCTCCTTTTCCTCTTGTCTCTTGGGTTCCTTTCAAGTGCATCTATCCTTAGTGATTCTATTTCACTGCTCTGAATGACAAAGGAGGCTCTTTAGGTCAACTTGGAGTATTTATATTGTATGTGTGAAATGTCCAAATTGCCCTTCTCATTTTTTTTAATTCCATTTTCATCCTTAGCTCTTTGTGATAATATATTTATTAAATAAATCAATAAATAATTAAAATCTTTCTAGTATTATAGATTACCAATACTAATACTAACCTATACCCTATTATCTAACCGGTAAATTATAGAGTTGATTGATTTAAAAACTATAATGAAATACTAATTAAAGAACTATGACTTTATTGAAAGACATAAAAGTAAAGCAATTTAGAATTAACTTCAAGATGGTAAAATTAGTATTTAGACTTTATTTTCCCTAGGTATTATTAGGTAACATTAACAAAGAAGATTCAATTCCATCTTAAATTTCATTAACCAAGAGAATTCCTAATTTAGTTTAATAACTTTCTCAAGCTTATTAAACCCCAATATTAAAATTATCTATTTGAATCTCTTTACAATAGCATAATTCAAAGGCCATATTAAACAGATAACAAATTCATGTAACCAATTTAATAAATCCAGAAGAATTATGTAACTTATCTTTAAGATTATATCGATTCTCTTTAAACATGGAAGATTTAATTATATATCAAATTTCTCAATTTTAATGTATAATATCAAATAGACAGAAAATAACCTAAAAATTTTAATTTAATTAAAACATCAAGAACACATGTATGAATAAAGAAAATATAAGAATTTATTGAATAATAAAATAGAAATCCTAGTCATATAATAAACCTAGGTTTCATAAGTCTAGATACTATGGAAAATTAAGCACTACTCATATTGGAAACTGAATTCTTCAATGATGTATAAAAATTCATCATCAAGGAAATCATTTAAAATTTAAAAAAAAAACCCTAATTTCTTAAAGTGTAGAAAAGTAGTTGTTTTATCTTTATCTAAAACCCTATAATAACTTAGAAAAATGTTTTTATATATATATTGAGTCCTCTTATATTTATATAATGAGCGTAAAAAATTTGTCTTTTAAGCCAACACGGTTGTGCTTTGGGTCCTGTCCAATTCGTCAGTCAAAATAGTGTAAAATATGACGTTCCAACAAACATAACCTAGACATGGTCGTGTCTAAATCAATTAGATTAGAAAGATATATGACCAATGAACATGGTTGTGTTTGGAGGTAATGTCTAAATCTCTGTAGAGCTTTAAATTCAACCCGTTCTAGATATGGTCATGTTTAGGCCGTATCTAGGCCGAACTGAGTAAAATTGGATTCTTTTTCTTCCTTTTAAATCCCACTATCCATCAAAGCCCTAAGATTAAAATATTACTTAATTTAAATTTAAATTCTTCAAAAACATGCTAAAATCAAGTGAAAAACATGTTAAATCTTACTTAATATATGTATATAATTGAGCACCCATCAAACTTCCCCACACTTAAGCATTTGCTTGTCCTTAAGCAAATTAATCAAATTAAATAGTAGGACAATAAATACTTAATTAACTTACTATTATTCAAGAAACCACTCAAAAGAATTCTTATTTAACCCTATAATAGCTTAAGAAACAACTCTTGATTAACTTGCAGTTTTGAAAGAAGATTAACTATAACTCTTAGACTTTTTACTTAATCAACTATCTTAAATATACAAAAGATTTGAAACTTAAATTATCATCTCCTTAATCAAGAAAAAATCATAAACACTTTACTAACTTTACTAAAATGCATATGCCCCGGTCTTTAGTTTTACTAAACATTATAATTGAAGATAAATATATTACATATATATATATATATATATATATTTAGGTAGTTTCATGGGTCAGTAAGTTTAAGACCCAATGATCTTAGGCTACTAAGTTTTAAAATACTCCTTTGAGCCATCAACTACCTTTATTTAATAGAGCTTATTACTTATGTTTAGCATTAACATGGACTTTTCACTTGACCTTTTTAGCGCGCTTTCAACCAATAATCTTAAGTTCTTTACTTAAGTTAACAGCTGTTAATCCACACAAAGGAGGCACCCCGTAGGTTTATTTACTCGAGTTAATGGGTCCCATAGCTAATCTTTAATTCAATTAATTTATTTTCATCTCTAACTATATTGATTTTTTTTTTTAAAGAAATTTTCAAATGATAAGTATCAGCTATTTATTTATCAAGGATTATAATGCTCTAAAAATATCGAAAGGAAAAAATGTATATCAAAGTAAGGTCAAAAGAAATCCATGATTAATTCTTAACTAATGATGTTATTCAATTTTCTAAATCTTCAAGTTTAAAACTTTGATCAAGTGTTTTATACTATCCAAAGAGTTATCTTGTACAAAATTGTAAATTAACTTAATGATTTTCAGGTTGAATAAAGAAATTTTGATTTCTTAAATAATCACACATTTATAACCCCCTTCCCCACACTTTAAATCGTATAGTATCCTTAATGTATGAATAAAAAGAAAAATTAACAAAATAAAATCAAAGAAAACACAAAAAAATTAAGGAAGGTAGTAAGGAAAATGATGCGCAAACCCTAGGTATGTTAAACCTAGAACCTGACGATCGATATTGAAATCGAAATTCCCATGAAATGTCTTGAAAAAGTTGCAATCGTAACTTGACCCCAACCATACCTGTTGATTGAAACCTAAGCTATCAATGATTTCCCCAAGAGTTTAGGTTGAAGAAATCGGTGAGTTCTCCTCAAAGAACAAGAGAGGGTTTTCTCAAGAAAATTGTATTTTAATAATATGATGATTGTGTGCCATCCTTCCCCCCTATTCGGTGCTATATTGTTATCACATAACAAAAAGAATAACCTAAGTTTCTAAACATAGCAAATTGGCCACTTAACTTATAGAAGGCCGAAATCTTACAAAGACAAATAATAAAATTACAAGGCCGAGTAGTCGTTCAATGTAACATAAACCGGCAGTCTTCCTTGGGTTCTCATGTCCTATACTCCTCTGAGGACGCTTGAATCAAATTAACAAAGGCCAATTCTCCTTTAGCGTAACTTGGTTCCTTCTCTTGTAGTTCCATGACTAGTCCTTGCAAAGCTTTGTTCATCTACTTAGTTCTAGCATGGGTCATTGGGCCTCCATGTAAGGTGATGTGCCTAAAAGGGGTTTAAGCACATGTAATTGGATCAATTACAATCCTCAATAACTAGTCCAATTTCGGTACAACGAATTATAAGAATTGCGTGAACCCTAATGGTGTAAGATGAACCGAATGCTATAATTTTCAAGGAAACAAAACCACAATGGTAGAATCCTCAATTGGAACACTAAATACACTTAAAATCCCATGAGATTATTACATGAAAACAACAAGAACAAAGCTGTGATCCACTTTCCCAACAAAGCAATCTACGGTTCAAAATGTGGTAAAATTGATGGTTAGAACTAATGTCAAAACCAATCAATTTTATAACATGATAAAGTGATTACAAACGCAATCTAATCTGACCAAGAATAATCCAATTCAACCCTAGATATAATGCACTAGAGATGAAAAAGAAATTACAACAATGAGAACTTGATATTACTCACAAATTTACTTTGAGGTCACTCGCCACAATCTCAATTTTGGGATTTAAATTGATAAGAGCAATTTTAGAATTAGGAAAACCCTAAACCTCAACATGTGAAGCATTTCTTTTGTTCTAAAAAATTATCAAAAGTCCTCCAAAACCCTACTTAAGCAAGTATTTATACTTGATCCCTTTAGGGTTAAAAAGTCATCAAAATTACAACTATGCCACTTTAGGGTGGCTAGTCCTAAAAACACAATTATAGGCAAATGAAAGTATCCCAAAAGCTTACACATAAATAATCCAAGTAAATGAAAAATATATAAGAATTAGTCTTCAAGATGCCCAGTCTTCAAAGTCATTAGATATGTGTCCTGATGAGGTTCCTGACTCACTTTAAACTGTAGGTAATTTGGCACTCTGTAGGATTGATAAATGTACTTGTTGGAATGCACAACAATTATATGATGAGAATGAAGAAATTAAGTTAGCTTCCTCAGGATTAGATTGCTCATGAAGGATTCTCAAAATTATGTTTTTAAGCCCTTAGCTCGGGCTCTAGTGACAGGTCCTATGGGAATCTGATTCCTATCATTTCCTCAGGCCTCAGGAAGATTTGCCCTCAAAGCTGATAGGTCTTCATGCATGTTGTCTGGCAAATATGATGACAGATTTGTAACATTAAAGGTTGTTGATACACTATACTCTCCTAGTAACTCTATCTAGTAGGCATTGTTGTTGATGCGCTTTAAAACTCTGAATGGTCCGTCTGATCTAGGAGACGACTTTTGTGACTTCTTATGTGGAAACCTGTCCCTACTAAGATTAGTCTAGATTAAGTCACTTGGATTATAAATGTGATTTTTCTTGTTTCTGTTTCCTTGAATTTTTTGCTGTTCTTGGGTCTTCTGAAGGCGTTCAGCTGTTTTGTCATGAATTTGCTGGATCTGCCTAGCGCGTTCCACTCCACTAAGACTCTCTTCCTTTGTTGCTGGTCCTGCTATAAAATCCAATGGAATAGAAGGATTATAGCCATACACAACTTCAAAAGGAGACTTATTGGTTGAACTATGAGTAGACTTATTGTAAGAGAACTCAACAATAGGAAGACACAAGTCACAATCAGTAAGATTCTTACTAACCGTTGCTCTAAGTAAGTTGCCAAGCGTATGGTTGACAACCTCTATCTGGCCGTCGGTCTGTGGATGGCAAGATGTACTATACATAAGCTTGGTACCTAGTCTTCTCCATCGCGTCTTACAAAAGAAACTAAGAAACTTAGTGTCTTTGTCTAACACTATGCTGTGTGGAACTCCATGCAATTAGACAATTTCCTGCACAAAAACATTAACAATAAAAAGGGCATCATCTGTTTTGTGACAGGGCACAAAATGAGACATTTTGCTGAATCTGTTAACAACCACCATGATAGAATCCTTTCCTCTTTGCGTCCTAAGCAACCCTAACACAAAATCCATTCTGATATCAGTCCAGGGTTTAACAAGTATAGGTAAAGGCATGTATTCAACCTGTATGCCTTTCTTTCCTTTAGCTCTCTTGTAAACGCCACATCTTTATAACACACAATGGACATCCTTTATCATACCCTTCCAATAGAAATTCTCTCTCAATATGGCTAGGGTTCTCTTCTCACCAAAGTGCCCAAACAATCCGCCTACATGTGCTTCCCTTACTAATAGTTCCCTCATAGATCCATAAGGTATACATAACTTCCCAGATTTATATAAAAACCCTCAATTATGCAATAACCCTCATATATCTTGCCCCTAGAACATTTTTCCATAACAACTCCGAATTCATCATTATGCACATATTGTTCCTTTAACAATTCAAAACCTAGTAGTTTTGATTAAAGAGAAGTGATAAGTACATACTTGCGTGACAAAGCGTTAGCAACAATATTCTGATTACCCTTCTTGTACTTTATCATATATGCAAAACCCTCTAAAAGCTCCTCCCACTTGGCTTGTCGCTTAGGCAGATTCTACTGACCCCTGAAATGCTTCAGTGACTCATGATCTGTATAGATAATAAATTCTCTCGAGAGAAGATAATGCTGCCACACCATTAGAGCCCTCATTAAGGAATAAAATTCCTTATCATAAATAGAATAGTTCAAATTTATACCACTCAACTTTTCACTAAAATATGCTATGGGTCTCTTTTCCTGCATTAATATAGTACCAATCCCTATCCCAAAAGCATCACATTCTAGCTCAAAAACTTTGTCAAAGTCAGGTAAAGCCGATAATGGAGCACAAGTGAGTTTTTCTTTTACCTCTTCAAAACTCCTATAGGCCCTTTCACTCCAAACGAAAGGAACATTTTTCTTAGTTAGTTTTGTGAGAGGACTGACAATGCTACTGAAATTATGGACAAAGTGCCTATAAAAGGATGCTAGTCTATGGAAACTCCTTACCTTAGTGACTGAGGTGGGTGTTGGCCATTCCCTGATTGCCTTCACTTTCTCCTCATCCACCCTAACACTTAAACCAGATACAAACAAAACCCAAAAATGTTACCTTAGTTTGGTAAAAGGAACACTTCTGGAAATTTGCAAATAGTTTTTGTGTCCTCAACACTGAAAATACTACCTGAAGATGCTTCACATGATGTTTTAGGTCTTTATTGTATTTAAGAATATCATCAAAATAAACAACAACAAATTTACTTAGAAACTCCTTCAATACATGATTCATCAATCTCATAAATGTACTAGGAGCATTAATCAAACCAAATGGCATAACCAACCACTCATATAGCCTATGGCGTGTTTTAAAAGCGGTTTTCCATTCATCTCCCTCTCTCATCCGAATTTGGTGATACCCACTTTTAAGTTCCACTTTGGAGAAAACCTGTGAACCATGCAACTCATCCAACATATCATCAAGTCTAAGAATGGGATACCTGTATTTGATGGTGATTTTGTTGATGGCTCTGCTATCGATACACATTCTCCAAGTACCATCCTTCTTAGGAACAAGAAGGGCGGGAACAACACATGGATTGGGACTCTCCCTGACGAATCCCCGCTTAACTAACTCATCCACCTGGCGTTTCAATTCTCTAGCCTCCTTGGGATTCATGTGGTATGCTGGTCGATTCGGTAATACTGACCCTGGCATAAGATCAATGGCATGCTCTATCCCTCTCAAAGGTGGTAAACTTGCTGGCAAATTATCAAGAAAAATATCAGTGTACTCATTTAATACCTGAGATACTGCTAAGGGTAGAGATTGATGTTCCTGTACCCCTAGGGTACATCTCAACTATAGCAAGTATACTGGAGTTTCTTCTGTTATAATTCTCTCCAAATCACCCTATCCCATCAACAATACCTTCTTTTCCCCAAAATTATTAAGTTGCACTGGAACCCTTCTTACCTCAGATGGCCTATCGATTTGTGTTGCTAAACCCTTTGAACCTCTGAAGGTGACATCAGATTTAGAATAATGTGTTTGCCTTCCTTCTGGAATACATAAGTATTCCTGAAGCCATCATGTAAAACCCTCCTATCATATAACCAAGGCCTGGCAAGCAATATATGGGATGCACACATACGTAGAATATCATACTCAATTTCATCACAATATTTATCCCTTACACCAAATGGCACCCTTGCTCTTTGAGTCACATGCAAACTCCCCTAATCACTAAGCCAATGCAATTTATACGGTTTAGGATGTAGAGGAGTGGCAAGTTTTAGTTTTGATACTAACGATGCTGCTACCACATTGGTACAACTACTACCATCAACTATAAGGACACATAAATTCCCTTGTACCCTACAAGAAGTATAGAACAAATTTTCCCTTTGTTCATCATCCTTAATAGTAAGTCAATGTCCAGCGTAATACATTAGTATAATGAAACATTTCGCTAGACATGATTGTGTTCAAACCCAACAACACAATAATTATCCTTACACTTTCATAGTTCAAGTACAAAACTAAGCCACAAATGAAATACACTCAACTACTTTCAAGTAGATAGAATTAAATTCAACTACAAGTGTTTAAATAATTAGTTTAATTACTTTCACACTTTAATGACTTGTTTGAATTTAGAACCAAAAGATGTTAATTTTAGTATAAAATGCATGTATAGTGAAATAGAGCTTTAAAATTGCTATATCGATCATGCATTTGAAAAAAGTTGAAATGTGCATGGTTCCAAATTTTTCCAATGTATATTTAATCTTGTTTGAGTTGTGAATAGGTGTGTTGATGTGTTAAATTAATAGTTTTAGTCAATTTTAGGATTAAAGGATATTAATTTTGATATATGATGAAAGTATAGTGAATTAGAACTCCAAAATTGATACGTTGATACATGTAAGTTTGAATTTGGTTAAATTTATCTAAATTCCAGCATATTTAAGTTAGAGCAAAGTGTGATTTCAATGTATGACTTTGGTGTTTAAATGATTTTATTAATACTAGTGAATTCACATAAAAATGGAAATAATTCTAAACTTGGTTCATGACTATAAATGTGTGATTTGAGTTTTGAGAGAACTTAATGAGTATTCATCATGTTCATGACGAGCATTCATTATGTTCATCCTAAAAGACTCATCATGACTCATAATCTTCCATCGAAATCAATCCAAAAGTGTTTTTGAATCCAATTTTGACAAATTACATTTTCATGTACAATTTTTATCATAGTTTTCAAATCTACCAATCAAAATTTCAAATTCAAATCACACAAAACCCGGATTTGAATCAAAGTTTGGTATCAAAGTTAGTTAAAAATGGGTGCTTGATCTTATTAGAAGCTAAGGTTTGGTAAAAAGGTGCTTATGACATGGATTTTTCATTTATTTAAAAAATGACATAAAAAATAGCATAATAATAAAGATAAACAAAATGATATGATAAAATAACATTTTAGATGAGATAGGTCAAGGTCAATCTACCCTAAACCAACCAAGCCAATTTTAGCCTAAGGACCAACCTATTAACCACTCCCTTGGTTCTTCCATAAAACTTCTTAATTAAATTTATTGGCTTAATTAACTTAATTATATGATTAATTTGGTAAATAAATTATAATTAAGATTAATCAATTCAAACCTAATGGATCAAATTTCCAAAATTGATTAAGTTCATTTCCTTATTAAGGCCCATAACCTAAGAAAGCTTAGTAAAATAAAACAAACTAGCTAGGTCTTACAAAAAATTGAGCCCAAAACTAAATAAGAATTCCAAATGAATATAATTTAGGAATGTTAAAGCAAGTGGACCTAAGAAATTAAGGGTGGGTACGGTTTGATAAGGTACAATTTGTCCATCAAATCAAATATAATCATATATTACAATTCAACTTTTTCCCTAAATCAAACCACATCATTCGATTCAATTTGTAATAGTTTCAAACCTAAAATAAAAAAAAAAGGTTTTATTCGATCCAATTTACAACTCGAACCAGTTTTACATGTTTTATTAACTTTTTTTATACACAAGTCAACAAGTCATGGAAAATTATACTTGATATAAAAAAGATTTAATTTATTATCATTTCTCCATATCACTCATCATCTTTAATACTCATTTGATATATTTAAGAAGGTTTTATTGTTTTTCTCAAGGTAATTACTGTTTCTATATCAGTTAATAAGTAAAAATACAAATTCAAAAGAGTAATAAGTTACTTGATGACAACTAAATAAGAGGAGAGATTGAATAAGCAACATAGAATCTGATGTGCTTAAAACCAAGTTTAAGCACATGCAAAGCCAATTTTAAAGACAATCATACAATGTCAATCAAACTAGCTTCCAATCACGTGAACTTCTTCTACTATTAAACCAATTCCATAACACCAATGTGATCAAGATTGAATGAACCAAATATGTTTAGCTCTAATGCCAAAAGATGATTTTCCTCAAACTAAGTTTAAGTACATGCAAATGAACCAATTTACAACTCTTAAGTGATAAGATCAAAATCAGTTCAAAGCGAAACAAAATTATGTGAACCTTAATTGATGGAATGTGATCCGAATGATAAAATTTAATGAGATTAAAATCACAATGATGATATTTCTCAATTGAATCAAGAACTCAACTCAAATTCCAATAGAATCCCAATAAAAAAATCAACAATAAAACCATAAAACCCTCCTCACAATAAGGCCAATCCACGCAACATAATGTATAGTAAAATTGATAGCAATAACAAGTGCTAAAACCAATCAATCATATATCATTACAAAAGAGGATGCAAAGACGCCAAATTCAAATTAAAGAACCAACCTAATCAACCCTAGATATGACTCATTAGTGATGAAAAGGAAAACACAACGTAGGGAATCGATATTACTCACAATTCTCTATGTCACAACTCGCTACAATTCCAATTTTTTTATTGAAATTGATAAGAGCCAATGAAATTAGGAAGAACCCTAATCTCTCACATGAAAAGTGTTTGTTGCAAATTTCAAGTCTATCTCCAAAACCCTACTTAAGCAAGTATTTATACTTGCTCCCTTTAGGGTTAAAATGTTCACAAAATTACGACTATGCCACTTTAAGGGTAGCCGGTCTTAAAAGCAACAATTACAATCAAATAAAAGTGTCCTAAAAACTTACAACATAAATAGTCCAAAGAAAAATAATTACAAGTACAAAATAGTAATAATCCTCAAAGAGCCAATGCGTCGAGGTAATGTTGATCATAGTAGGCCATTGGATGGGAATCTGATGATGTCCCTAATTGATCAATAGTGAGATTCACTTGGCATCCCGTGAAAAAATACCATTGTACCTATTAGATTATCATTCAAATACTTATTAGATAAAGAAAAACAAGTATAAATATAAGTTATTTGGATCATCATACAAATCAAGTTCCATATCCATCTAAGTCACTGGAAAGATTCCCATCAGAATCCTTTTTCTTAGTCATATATTTCTAGATTTTCTTTGCCATTTTCTTTTCCTTTACTTACGATTCAATCCAGTTTAAAATGGTTTAGTTCAACTCATAATTTTTTTTAAACTTATGAAAATAGTTAGATTTGATTCATAATTTTTTAGAACTTAAAAAGACAGTTTGTACCTAATTTATGAATTGGTTTAGTTCAATCTAGTTTGGTTTCTTAGTTTGATCTTTTTTTGTTCAACCTTATAAGAAATAATTATTAGAACATAATGGGCCTAAATTAGGTGAATTAAACATAATAAACCTAAATGGACTTAGAGTGAAAATAATGGATAAGGATAACTCAAATGGGCCTTACTTAAATAAGAAACCCTAATAATTAATATGGCCTATGTTGAATATATGATGAGTGTCAAAAGATCTTTATTATTTGTGCTTATTTGGATATGTTTGTTATGTATTTCTTGTGATTTGTTGAAGAAAGGATACTTATTTTGTGAAAAAATTCATTTCAAGGTTTAAAGAGCTCATTTACAACATTTCATAATGATTAAGGAGAAATCAAGGCAAATTAAACAAGTTTGGATCAATTTTGCAAAATAAATCAATTTTCTTTTTTAGCTTCACCTTCAACATGGCCATGTTGAATGGCAAGGCTGACCATAGCAAGTATCGGAGGTGAAAGCATATAAGATCTATTTTTCAACCCCATCTCGAGTATAGCCATGCAGTGAACCATGCTGACCTACGATCACTAACGCTTTAATTTCGAATCTAGATAGTTTTAGCTTTGAGAGTTTTTAGAGAGTTAGTTAGAGTTTTAGATTAGTTTTTCTAAACCCTAGGAGAGAGCACACAAAGAACTTCAAGGGAGAAATTGCTTGTACATCATTGAAGATCACAAGACATCATCTATAAGGTTTTTATTTCTACATCATGATTTCTTTTATCTTCTCTAGATCTTATGTACTTATTGTAAACTCAATGGAGGAGTAGATTTCGCATGCCCTACACTTTATGAGAGGAGTAGATTTCGCATGCCCTACACTTTATGAAACCATAAACCATGTGAACTGAATTACTTTTTTATTAATGAAAAATTCATGTCTTTGTATCTATTCATGTGATTTTATTGTCTTGTGACTGATTTGTGCATAAATTAATTACATGTTTGATTCTTATTAGATAGAAAAAGGTTTTATCTAATGGGATAGATCTTCATAAATAGAGAAATTGCGTGTTTTACCTAGAGGTAGGGAAATTTTGATTTTTTGCTATAAGAATTTAATTCTTACTATAAGGATCATGAATTTCAAGCAATCTTATGTGACATTAGCAAAGGAGAGGTCTCCACTATCCAAGTATAGTTAGGAATTAATTGACTTGAGGGAGTAATTGATTTAATTGATGAGATCCTACAGTGCAAAGCATAAATAATTCATTAATCGATCCATTATCATAAGAATTGTAAGGTTTAAGGTGGATCAAATTAAGGGATATGTCTTGTGATTGAATTCATCTTTTGAAAGCTTACATAATTGATCTTAGGGTCACTAGGTTAGTTGTTCATTATTTAAATCATAAATCTTGTTTCAAATTTTAGGCTAAATAGTAGAAAAATGGTAATACTAATACTTGTTTTCAAGATCCTCGTGAACAGCAACATAAAATCTATGCTACATTAGATAGGTACACTTGCTTAGCTTAGATTATAGATTTGATTGGGTTTATAAATTTAGAATTTGATACGATTAGTGTGTGCACCAAGTTTTAGCATCACTGCCGAGGATCTAGCAAAGAAACATTAGGAAAAGTCTTAATATCTACTACTTTAGTCATTTTTCTTATTTCCTTCTCTTCCCCCTGTTTTTGAATAATTCTAATTTTTTATTGTTTGCTCTTGTTGGTGCATGACAAGGAGTCTCCCCACAAATATTCTTGATTTAGATCCTGAAATCAAGAAGACTATCCATAGGATTCGAAAGAACCTAGTTGCTAATTCTTCTGGGCAATTGACAACTAAGGGAAAGGCTTTTGATATTAAAGCGAAGATAGAAGCAAATGTAGAATTGTTTAGAGAAGAGGAAACAAAAATCATGGTTGAGGAACATCACAAAACCAATTTGGAGTATGCTAGGCCTACACTTGATGGCATTAGTCCAACCATTGTGAAGCCTCCCATTGGAGCTAATAATTTTGAGATAAAAGGTGTTGTGATTCAACTCTTGTAGCAATATTGTCAATTTGATAGATTACCATATGAAGATCCACATGCACATATTCAAACTTTCTTAGAAATTCGTGAGACTTTTAAAAATAATGGAGTTGTGGATAATGCGGTGCAATTGCAATTGTTCACTTTTTCATTGAGAGGGAAAGTTAAGACTTAGTTAACATCCTTAGCTGTTAGAGCTATTACAACTTGGGAAGACATGGTAAAGCAATTTTTGGACAATTATTTTCCTCCATGCAAGAATACCAAGTTAAAGAGTGACATTTCTTCCTTTGTTCAAAATGAAGCCAAAACTTTATATGATGCTTAGCAAAGGTGGAAAGAGCTGTAGAGATGATGCCTACATCATTAATTACCACCATGGATGCAAGTTCAAACCTTTTATAATAGGCTCAATACAACTACTAGACAATTAGTTGATGTTGTAGCTAGTGATACTTTAAATTCTAAGACACCAAAGGAGTCCTTAAAGCTTTTTGAAGGCATGGCCAAAAACAATTATCAATGCAAGAACAACTGAGGCAAGTAAAGAGCAACTGCATTGTATGAGGTGGATCTCATGACCACTATTGTTGCTAAGATGGATGCACTAAGTAAACAAGTTGCTAATATCAAGAATGCATCAACACTAATGATCTAATTTAGAGATTCATTTGAGGATCATAGTAGTTTCTTTGAACATCAAGAACATGTTGACTATTTAAGCAATCAAAATAGATAACAAAACAATCCTGATAGCAACACATATAATCCAGGTTGGCAAGATCACCCCAATTTCAGCTATAGCAATACAAACACTTAGAGAGCTAACTATCTAGCTCCAAGATTTCAAAGACCACAATTGTCACCACCTCAACTAATGCCTTAACTTCCAGCTCTATCACCATCAAATTTAGAAGATCTTATGACTTAATTCATTCAAAACTCTGAAGTAAGTCATCGAAATCAAGAAGTTTCTATCCACAACCTTGAGAAACAAATCAACCAATTGGCTAAGATGTTGTCTGAGAGATAACTTGGTTTTCTTTCTAGTAATATAGAACCTAATCTAAGGGAACAAGAAAAAGCTATTACTTTGAGAAGTGGGAAGGAGTTTCAATTTGAGATGCTAAAAGAACAAGATAAAGAAGAAAGTCAAAGGCCTAAGGTAAAAGAAATGATAGCTAAAAAGCCAAAGCCTACAAAGTAATCACCATCTCCAACTGTAAAGGAGTATAAACCATGGATTCCATACCCATCACGCCTTAATCAAACCAAGGACAAAGAGCAATTTAGTAAATTTCTTAATCTGTTCAAATAATTGCACATTAACATTCCTTTTTTAAAGCACTTT
Organism: Laguncularia racemosa; assembly: GCA_037954665.1. Taxonomy (NCBI): domain Eukaryota; kingdom Viridiplantae; phylum Streptophyta; class Magnoliopsida; order Myrtales; family Combretaceae; genus Laguncularia; species Laguncularia racemosa. The sequence continues at coordinate 2,430,548 of JBBMOL010000063.1, read as the reverse complement.
CACAAATGCCAAAGTATGCTAAAATCTTAAAAGAACTCTTGTCTAACAAATGGAGATCAGAGGATTTTTTCTACTATTGAAGTTGGAGCTAGTTATTCATCCATTATTCAAAATAAGCTTCCTCCAAAGTTGAAGGATCTAAGTAGTTTCACAATTTATTGTGTAGTTAGTGATATTACTATTGATAAAGCTTTGGCTAACTTGGGGGTGAGTATCAATTTGATGCCCTATTCTATCTTTATAGAGTTGGGACTTGCTAAAACCAAGCCTACTCGAATGAGTTTATAACTTGCTAACCGTTTTATGAAAACTCATATGGGGATCATTGAAGATGTTGTGGTGGAAGTTAGGAATTTCATTTATCTTGTTGATTTTGTGATCTTAGATATAGATGAGGCTAGGGCATTGATTGATGTGGAAGAAGGCAAGCTTATTTTGAAGGTAGGAGATGAAGAATTGGTAGTGAAAATTGCTTCATCTTTGAAGTATCTAATGAGTGTAGATGATTCATGTTATGCTATTGATGTTGCTGATTCTTTGGTAGATGAGCACTTTGAAGAGATACTATGCAAGGATAAGTTGAAGTTAAGCTTAGTTCATGGAGAAGGAAGGGATGTGAAAAATTCGAAGGTTGAATCATTGGTATCACGGCTTAATTCAACTAAGGAAATTACTCCTTAAGGTGGTTTTAAAAAATTGAAGAAGGGAAGTGAAGCAAGGCTTAAAACTTCTATTAAAGATCCACTGGTTTTGGAATTAAAACAACTTCTAAATTATTTGAAGAATATTTTTTTAGTAGAAAATTCAAAGTTACTAGTCATTATTGCTTTGGATTTGTCTTTTGAACAAAAACAATAGCTTTTGAAGGTCCTCAAGGCACGTAAATGAGCCATTGCCAGGAAAATTTATGATATCAAAAGTATCATGATTCTCACATTTGTCATCTTAAGAAATTTCAAGAAGAGATTGAAGTTATATTTAGGAGGCAGAATGGAGCATGAAAACTGAGAGGAGTTTAAACTCCACTCACCAGATTTGTGAGCTAAGAAATTTGAAGGATGTCAAGCCAACGGTGTTAAAAAAAAGTGTGCTTCATAGGAGACAACCCATGTCTAACTTTGGTAAGTTAAGTTCCTTTTGTTTTTCACTATCTTGAGTCCATTTTTATGTCAAAATTGCAGGTGTTAAGACATTTTTTCTTATTTGTGCGACAATGCAAGTTCAATCATAAGTGTAGGTAGAAGCACATTTTTTATGCGGGCATCGTAGCTGACACGGGTTAATTGGGCGTGTCTTTTACAAGACACGACCGTGTAATGTGTTTGGAAGCTCCCAGAAACATACACGATCTGATACACGGCTAGAAGGAACGGCCATGTGTTGTGCCAGCATGATTCTCAGAAACATACACGGCTACATACACGACAAGGAGGCACGGCCGTGTGTTGTGTCAGGAAAATCTCCAGAAACTTACATGGCCTGACACACGATCAGAAGGCACGGCTGTGTGTTGTAGCAGGAGTGTCCACAGAAGCCTACACGGCCGTGTATAATCCAGACAATGGACGTGTATATGTAAATTTATTCCCACATATACATATTTATTTCCTTGTTAGTTATTTCCCTAAGGACTATAAATAGCCTTTAGGCCATTTTAGGGTTAGTTTTTTATTCTTTTGTGAAATATACACTTTTAGAGAATAGTTTTCTCTGTTCTCTCGATTGTGCATAATTGAGGTTTTCAAGGAATAACTCAGAATTATTCTTTACTTGTTCGTGAGACCAATCCTAGAATTGGCCTCGTGTTGTTTACGCTTTCTGCGCTGCGTCAATTTTGGTATGCCTTAATCTTTAAAAAAGGGTGAGGTAAGTTTTCATCTAATTTTCAAGAGTTTTGTGCATATTACATGTTAGGTTGATTATGGAAACTTAAAATTTTTCTACTACAAATTAGGTAAATTGAAACATAACTAATCATTTGATGGAATTTGAGGATGCCAAAAGAAAAGAAAAGAAAAGAAATTGTGATCTGAAGCCACCTCGGCCCCAAGCATGGCCGCGTAGAAGGAGGGGCTCACACCTAGGGGACATTATGCTCGCAACATGGCTTATACTGCCTACCTTTGTAGTAGGGTGGGTTAACTTCTTCTCCATTTTGTTCACAACACGGCCCCTCCTACCCACCCATGTAGTAAGGTAGGTAGCCACCTGATAGGTATCATGTTTCCATCTAAGGCCTAAGCATGGTTAGGTAGTGGGGCAGGCTTACCTTTGTTAGCCCCAACTAAAAAAAACCAACACTTTCCCATTCTTTTCTTCATCGTGTAGCCTTTCCTTCCTATACCGAGACTTACTCTCTTCTCACGTCACTCTTCACTCACATTCTCACTCTTGCTTACACACTTGCTCTCATTTTTTTAACCGTCAAACAATCACATTTTCTTGGATTTCCACGTTTTTGTTCTCTTCATCATCCTAATCAAGTAAGTTTTCTCATCTTTTCTCTTCAGTTTTCTATTTGTGATTTTCTATTCTTGCACTTAAATGGGTTTTTCATATATGAGTGGATTTATGGTAATTCATGATTGTTTTTCTTATAGATTTGTGTTTCTATTACTGTGGTTGCATGTTTACCCTTTAATTCTTATTGAACCATGCTCTACAATATCATGATCTTGACAATTCCATCCTTACTTAAGGTTTATGCAAAATTTTTGTTGATTCTAAAATTGGGGCTTTTGCTTCATTTATGCAATTTCATGCTTATCATGTCTTATAATCCACATTGTTTGGAAAATTTGTGACTATCATGCTCAATTCTTGATCTAGGGTTCATGATTGATCAATTTTGGGGATTTCGGATTTTACCTTTTTATGAATGAAAATTGGTGCCTTGGAATAATTTATTATGCTTCAAAGTGTTGTTAGGCATTTGTTCTCAATCTTCATCATGCCTTATTTCTCGCACCCAAGCACCAATTTGAATTTTTCATTGTATGCCTTAATCCCCACCTCTTTATACGACCATTCTACTTAGGTCGTGTAGAACTTATTTTGTTCTCATTTTGGGTTTGATGATATTTCATGTTTGTTTCTTAATCCTACACTTCCTCTATCTTCTATTCCAATTGCAATTGAGCATCATTTTTATCTTATTTTTAGCATGTATTACTTTGATGTTGTTTTAGCATTAATTTTTCCCTCACATATGTTACATTTTCTTTATTTAAAATGAAATACAAGCATTTATGTGTCAAAAGTGGGAAACTTTCTCTTGACCCACAAACATCTCAAGCATCCACTTCACGCTAAAGGGCTCTTGAGTCCTTACCTCCATTACCATCTAGTGTAGAGCGAGTTATTTTTTTTGGCAATATTTCTTCTGAGTAATGGAGTAGCGATAGAAAAGCATGCTTGGAGAAGATGGAGCTCCATAATAATCAATATTTTGATTGGTAGCTTTTGAGAGAGTTTGGTTTAAAGGACTAGGTTTGTAAGGCTATAGAAATTAGTCCTTGGGCTCAATTTTTTGAGATTAGAGAATTAGCATATTGTGATATTACACTTAAATTTCTCTCCACTATGGGAATAAAGGAGCATTCCCAAACTCATAAGGTTGATAGTACCCTTACCTTCCAAGTTTATGGACAAGCCTATGGATTCCATTTGTCCAAGTTTGGCCTCTTTTTTGGATTGTATTCTGCTATAAAGATTGAGACTCCAAAGTATCTATCTATGCCCAATGATTGGCCATAAAGGAAGAGTACTAAAGACTTTTGGAAGTTGTTATGTTTTGATAATCTTGTCAATTATTTCCCAACAAAATCCAAAGTTACTTCCATAATTGATATTACTTTGAAAGTGGTTCATCACATGTTAGCTCACTCCATTGGTGGTAGAAGTAGTAGTCATGGTGTGGTTATTTCCTTTGAGCTTTTCCATTTGTATAGTATGGCCACGAAATACTTAATCAATGTAGGTGTGGAAGTAGCTTATTTCCTCAAGCGCTTGGCGACCAATTCTTATGTTAAGGGAATTTATTGTGGAGGTTATATTTAAGGGCATGAATTTGTTTAGGCAAACACCAGATGGTACTCCATGTGTTCAAGCTTAGAGAATTATAGATGGTCTATTTCATAGATATGGATTGACTAAAGTACTTGGTAGCCTTACCCCTACTTCCACTTCTCAATACATGACCTCTAATCCTGGTGCTTCTAGCTCTTTTGTTGCTTCATCTTTAAGAGATTATGAGTTTTCCCAATTGAGGAGGGAGTTTCATGGTGAGAGATAGAAAAAAAAAAAAAAGTTCGGATGTGTTGTTTAGGGATTTTTACCGTCTCTTGCTGGGTGTTTTTCACCACCATCACAAAATCTCCCCACCTCTAAGTCTTCTCTAGAGTATGACTTTGAGCCCTCTCCTAAAGGTGATCTTAATGATTTTATCATTGTAAATGATTTAGAAGAAGATGATGAGGAGGATAATGATGAAGATGCAGAAGAGGATGATACGACTGATAATAAGAATGCTTAACTTTAATTTTTTTATTATTTGCTTTTAGATTTTGGTTTATACTTCTGAGTTCCCGAGTTAGCGGTAGACTTTTATCTTTGCTGGAATTTTGTATACTTAATTGTTAGACTTACGATAGGCTAATTTCTTTTTCGCTTTATTTTTTTTTATTTTCTTTATTTTATCTACAAGTATGAACTTCTATTTTTGTAAGGTACACAACCATGATGATGCTACTATTGATCATTGCAATTACAAATTTCTTCTTTCTTATATTGATTTAAGAAAATTCAGGTTGATATCTCTACATGCACCGAGGAAGTTCTTATTGTCATTTTCTTACAATTCTTTCTTGCCCTTTTTCCTTACTTATGCTTGATTGGGACGACATTGGGGACAATGTCTCATTTAAGTGTAGGGAAGGGATATTATGGAGAGAAAGAAAATATTTAGGTCTTATTTGAGCTTAATGATGCAAATGATGCACTTGTTAATCAAAATTTCCCCATTTGTGAGTTCGTAAATAAGCTTTTAAAGTTGATATATTTTGAAGTTTAGAATCTTGAAATTATGCTCATATTTTTGTAAGGTTCGCATTCAAAAGATGAATAATAATGATTTTGCATGCCTTACTCACCTATTTTGAACTTGGTATATTTATTCAAAGTTTTAGAATAAAATCTAAGTGAAGCAAATTTACTTGTCATTTAATGATTGATTTTAAAGTTGTGAAAGAGGTTAAAGTCCCTAGTGTAAAGTTAAATGTTTTTTTTTTCTAAACTTGTTAGTGATATATTTGCTTTTCAACCACTTTGAGAGTTTTTCTAACTTTTTATGAAAGGGGCATATGAAATATATCACTTGGTAATTCTTCTCAAACAATCTTTAAAAAAAAAGAAGAAGAGCAAGCTAGGTCATATGCATGGGCTTTAATCCCTTAGAAGAGTGAAGTTCTAACCTCAATATTGATTAAGCAAGCATAGATATATATATATATATATAAGAGCTAAGTCGAAAAGAAGTGGGTCAAAACCCATCTAGAGGAAAAGAAAAGATAGAGGCAAAAACCTCTCCCTCTAAAGGCTAAAAAAAAAATAAAAAAAAAATGAAGAGATTTAAAGAAAGAATCTAAGGGAATAATGGATGCCATGTACTCTCACTTTAGGTTGTTGTGCTTAAAGAGGTGTTTAAATGGTTTATATGCTTGCTAGAAAGTGGTGAAATGTGATCATGCCGCTTTTGCTTTGTTTGAATTTGTCTTTCCTTTGTGACTTTGGAAGCGGTTATTAAATGGTGAGATTAATAGTTTAACTCACTTGGATTAGTCTTAAAAATTTGACTATAGTATGCTAAATACAAGTATAACTATGGTAGGTTTGAGCGATAGGCATTAATGAGCTACTTTAGATTGATTGAATTGAAGAATGCTATGCTTAATTTGATAATTTCTAATGAGTATAATTGATGATAGATTCTTTTGTCCTTGTTTTGTTTGCTTGAGGATAAGCAAACGGTTGAGTGTAGGAAAGTTTGATGAGTGCCAAAAGATCTTTATTATTTGTGCTTATTTTGATATATTTATTATGTATTTCTTTTGATTTGTTGAAGAAAGGATACTTATTTTTTGAAAAAAAAAAGTCATTTCAAGGTTTAAAGAGCTCATTTGGAAGATTTCATAATGATCAAGGGATAATCAAGGTAAATTAAACAAGTTTAGATCAATTTTGCAAAAGGAATAAATTTTCTTTTTTAGCCCCGCCCTATGCACAACCATGCTGATCTACGATTACGAGAAACTATAAATAGCACTCTTATTTTGTAAATGGACAGTTTTAGTTTTGAGAGTTTTTAAACAGTTAGTTAGAATCTTAGATCAATTTTTCTAAACCCTAGGAGAGAGAACACAAAGAACTTCAAGGGAGAAATTGCTTGTACATCATTAGAGATCACAAAACATCATCTATAAGGGTTTTATCTCTACATCAGGATTTCTTTTATCTTCTCTAGATCTTATGTGCTTATTGTAAACTCCATGGAGGAGTTAATTTCTTATGCCTTGCACTTTGTGAAACCCTAAACCATGTGAATTGAATTGCTTTTTGATTAATAAGAAAATCATGCCTTTGTATCTATTCATGTGATTTTATTGTCTTGTGATTAATTTGTGCACAAATTAATTACATGTTTGATTCTTATTAGATAGAAAGAGGTTTCTTCTAATAGGATAGATCTTCATAAATAGAGAGATTGCGGTTTCACTTAGAGGTAGGGAAATTCCAAATTTTCTACTATATGAATTTAATTCTTATTATAAGGATCATGAACTTCATACAATCATATATGACATTAGTGAGGGAGAGGTCTCCACTATCTTATGTATGGTTAGGAACTAATTGACTCGAGGGAGTAATTGATTTAATTGAAGAGATCATGTAGTGCAAAGCATGAATAATTCATTAATCAATCCATTATCATAAGAATTTAAGGTTTAGGGTGGATCAAGTTGAGGGGTATGTTTTGTGATTGAATTCATCTTTTGAGAGCATACATAATTGATCTTAGGATTACTAAGTTAGTTGTTTAGTATTTGAATCATAAATCTCACTTCAAAATTTAGGCTAAATAGTAGAAAAATGGTACTACTAGTACTTGTTTTCAAAATCCCTATGGACCACAACATAAAATCTATGCTATATTAGATAGTTATACTTGCTTAGCTTAGATTGTAGATTTCATTGGGTTTATAAATTTAGAATTTAATATGATTTGTAAGTGCACATCAACATAATAATTAAAATATGTAATAATGAGCCTAAGGAAAATCGAATAAAGTTAGATTAGATTATATAAGCATAAATTAGATAAATTAGGCATAGTGGACTTAAATAAGAAAATTTATACATAATGGACCTTAATAGGCCTATGTTAGATGGAATTAATGTATAATGTGCCTAAATGAATTAATTGGGTATATACTAAATAAATTAGACCTAGAAAACCTAAATGGACCTAAGTTAACGAACTAAAGTGTTTTAGGCCTAATTAGACTAACTTAATGGGATTTAGTAATTAGGTGGTTAATTAAGTGAGCTTAAATTAAATAGTTAGACCTAAATAAATTAATATAGACAATTGGTATATTGAATTAAGTAACAAATCATAATGGAATTAATTGAATCCTTTGGACCTAAAGTGGCTAAATATTTAACTTAGATGATTAAGTTAGTCAATTAACTTAATTCCTTTAATTAAATTGATTAATTACCTTACTTAATAAATAATTAACTTAATCAAGCTAAGTGAGCCCAATTCTAAACTATTTAGACCCACTTTTTTTAAGACCCAACACCTTAATTAGGTCTTAATAAGACATATAGATATAAACTTAGAAGATAATAAGAAACTTAGAACTAAAATGGGTTAAAGCTTAATAAGCTTTACCTCATAAGGTAATACAGAACTAAAGTGGATAATCAAATTTATACTTAACAAATAACATGAATAAGATAAATAAATAAACTCTAAATAGTGTATGGGCTAAATAGAGCCAAAGGATAATTGGGTCCCCATGCCCTTGTTAAGCCTATAATTAGTATGGGCCTCAGCTATATAGGAGTCCATGATCCTAAACTTATAATAACAGTGATGCTAATAATAACCATATTATTCAATTATCTAAACTTAAAATATTAACTTGTAATTTCTCTTTCAATTGCATAAAAATTGATCTATTATGATCGTCGAGAATCAAAATTGGCTTTGACTTTGGTTTTGAAAGACCTTCAACCTTCTAGGTATGCAATGACATGTGTATTTCATGCTAAGGTATAACTTGCTTAACCTGACTAATAATTAAACTCGACTAAATTAATTACGTGTTGTGTGTGCTTGGTCACTTGAGTTAATAAGTGACACCCTTGGATTAGGATTATGGTTGCAATCATATATCCCAAAATGACATGGTAGATTAGATGCTTAGCCATTAAGGATGGTTCAATGTGTAGTTGATAGGTGAAATCACATTAGATAACGGACACCAAAAGCGAAGAGAATGTATATAGGGAGCCTTTCAATGTTCATGGGGCTTGGTAGATGATATGATATAGTTGGACTGTAATCCATGAGGACTACATAACGATGATGGAATATAGATGAGGCTACTTTTCGGTTTAAAGGTTTTGCATAATAACGTAGAGTCTAGCTACTCTCTTTATCCCTTGATAACCATTGTAGTGGTATCGGACCATAATGCCTCCTATCATGTTTTTGAAGTCATGAATACTCCCATGCTAATTAATCATTTAAAATAATTGTTATGTTAATTAAACTATTGCTTACTGTATTAGATTTAGGCCTCTTATGACATATGTACATGGGCTTGTGTTATCGTATACTAAGCTCTTATAACTCACTCCTTTTCTTTTCTCAGTGAGGATAACCTTTCTATTGACCATTTCCACAACTCCATGGGATATGGCTTCGAGGAGGAGCATTGGGCATACGCAAGTGATGTACTTGATGATGAAGACTATTAGTTAGATGGAATTCAAACCTTAGATTTTGTAATTAGCATTAGACTCTTGTTATAAAGGCTATCGTATGGACTGTACCGGACTTTGTAGGCTTTACATTTATTTTGGGCCTAGTAGGCCTTAAAACCTTTAGTTGCTTTCTAAAGTTTAGAATTGATTTAGGCATTAATCAACCAAACCTTACTATTTTACTTAAGTGAAATGCGTGATGAATTGTGGTCACCTTTTAGTTTTCAAGCCATGACACTTATGCTCTTAAACACTTTTACAAACTACCTATATTTGTTGGTCCTCAAAAGAGATTAGTAGGTAATTGAGCAAGTTGACCAAATTTAAAAGTTTACATTAACAAGCAAAACATGAGTTGATTAATTTCTATTTGTTGCAAAAGCATGGAATACCTTGGCCATGTTTGTATTATTTAAGAGTCACCTTAATTATCTTGTTTAGTTAGATTTTTAAGCTTGATTCTAGAGAAAATGTCAAAATTACTACATGAATTGTAGGTGTTTCTTTAGTTTTACATTGAAATTTGGAGACGTTGAATGCCATACTCAAATGAATTTTCGCTTGTTAAATTTATTGCCTTACCTATTGATGTTTACACTTTGAATCATTGATTATTGAGTGTTTTTCCATATGATCTTTTTAATAAATGATAGAGGTGGTAGATTTGACAAATAAAAGTTCAATTGGTGTTAATATTAGCAACTCTAAGCTATAGGTATAGAATTCGACAAGTGAAAAGTTTGACTAGGTATAATGTTTAGCAATTTTAAAATTTAACTAGTGATTTTGAGATTGCCCCTTGACTTTTTCTTTCTTTCTTTCTTTCTTTTTGATATAATTGTATTTGGTTTTGGTGTGGCTTTATGGAAACCAATTGTAATACTTCATGAAATTGAAGCTTAAAGCTCTAAAAGAAAAACCATTTTATTAGTTGCAACAACCTATTCACTTGCCAAATGCTAAATCCATTAACAACAACATCCTATACACATGGGGACAAAACACTATGCATACCTCACATTGGGTAAAGTGCACATCCAACTTCATGCAATTTGACCTAGATTTTACTTACACCAAAAATCTTTAGCCTATGCATTTATATAAAACAAATATGCAAATGCATATAAATTAAGAGCTAGTCGCCTTTGTAACAGACTTAATTTTTATCACTAAAGTATAAGATTCAATATAAAGATGCCTTTATCTATTATAATTCAACAATAATACATCATCCATAGCATTTGTACCTACAATTGCTTTACTCTTATCATCTTCCCTTAGAACACAGGTATACCTCTACGAACACTTTGCTCTTGCAATGTCCTTCTACATGCAGTAAATAGAAAAGCATACCTTATCTAGATTTATCTCTAAAATATCCACCATCTCCAAATATTTGTTGATTTTAGCAACTAGATAGTCAACAACATCAATGCCTACTGTTGATAACATTTCTTAATCTAATTTATCATTTTAGCAACATATTGCTTTTAACCATCCATACACACCAATTTACTCATACCAATACCAATTTGTTGTTGCAATCTATATGACCAGAACAAACTCGATAACCAGTTATAAGATAAAATGCAAATAGGATGAAGACAAAGAAAATGGAGAAAGAAATTAATGAATGGATTTTACCTTTAAAACCTAAATGTGAGGAAAAAAAAATACCATAGGAAAGTCTAAAAAAAATCCACTATAATGCAATTTTATGAGTACATTATTCCTTTACTTGCAAAGTAACTATTCTTATAGATAAGTACTACTAGGCTTTTACACATTGCTTATAACTCACTAATAATACTATAAACACATAATAATAAAGTCAAGACAATGGAAACATATCGATAGCTTAACATAAGAAAGAATTTGACTAACAAGTTAATTACAAACTAGAAAATTATTTTGTAAATTCAAAGCATAATTTAAATACTCTAAATATCATTCTATTATATTTATGCCATTCATAAATCATAAAAGTAATATATTTAACATCTTATAAATCAACCATGAAAGAAACATAAATAATGCCGTATGGTATGAAGATAACTTATTCACTAAGAAAACTAAATATGATATGTAAAATGAGAAGATAAATTACATCTTAAATCTCCATTATGCTTTGAACTTTGTTTAATGAATGTAACTAGAAACGTCTTAATCAAATTGACTTGTTGAAAGTTAAAAAAGAACTATGTAAAATCTAGAATGGGCAAAATAAATTGAGCATATTTAGAAAGAACGCATGATTTTAAAATTAAGTATAAAATAAAAAATAATAATAGTAAGTTCCACGAGAAAATAAAGACTATAACGAGAAGAAAATAGCATAGAGATATATAAAGGAATTAGATCATACTTGTCTACTCTCATCTTTTCTAGCTCTATACCTTGTCTTAGGAATTGATGTAGTTGATAGATCATGGGTAGCAATAGTATCAATTAACCTTGGAGAATTTTTGAGTTAATGACACTAAGGACGCCACTGGGGTAGGTTTGGGACAAGTTTTGCAAAACCCAAGCTCGACCCATTACACTATAGGGCTTCTTAGAACTTGCCCTAAAGCCCTAAAAGGTTTTTGCCTTGTTCTTAGAACCCAATCTAGTAGGGGTTTTTTGAACCCATTAATGACTTGACATAACCCACTACAATATCAATTTTTCCAATTATGTCTCAACAAAAGATAATAAGATCCTAAAAGTAAAACACCGACTATCAAGTTACTCAATTCATAAATTTTAGTTATGCTTAGTTAAGTTTCTTAAACTTCAATTTGATGATTAACAATTGATAGCATAAATTTCTAATTATGAATATAAATTTAAAAAAATCCATTATGAACATTTATTAAAGAGTAAAAAGGAGTCCTTTCAAAAACTATAAATGGCATTGTGATCCTTATAAAGAGTACTTCACAACAAGACTAGACTTAAAAGGTAAAGATTGAGCTTGAGCATTGAGGTCGAATCGAAACAAGTTTAAAACGTTTAGTTTCAATATTTCATTTGAATAACAATTTGTAAGCTTGATTCTATTCAAATTTTAATAAGTTTAGTTACTAGAATCTTTAGTAAGCTTATTATTCTAGTATCTTAGGTGAAGAGTTTGATTTTTATCAACTTCCTAATGACTATAAAAAACCATAAATAATAAAGCCAAGGTGAGTGGAAAATTTGATAATGATGGGGATCATGAGCCTAAAGAAGTCATACCACAATCTAAAGCACAAGGTTTGCAAAACTTAACTTAAAGAGTACTTCTTGGAGAGTTGATCGTTGATATGATAGAATTTTTCTAGAGTTATTAAATGCATTTTCAGGATTATATGAGTTATATAGCACTCATGTTAGCTAAAGGGCACCAAGAGTGAAGAGAATAGAAGCCCAAAGAGATACACGATCACTAATATGGACGTGTTGATAGGTGTGTTGACAAATATAGGTATAACATGACCATATTGAGTTGAAACAAGTGGACTAGAGATACATGGCCAACAATATGGGCACGTTGACAACCTAGTTGACTATGTTATCTATTATTTTGTCCCATTTTCCTTATTTACGTTGTCAACTTTATTTTAATTACATTTTTACGTTTTATTTAGCCCTAGTTAGAAATTAATAAGTTTATAAGAAATTATATTTGAGAAGATTATTAATTTTTAACCCTAGTTCTTGAGAATTATCTCACAATACATGATCTTATAAATTCTTTATTGAAAATTGTGGTGATCAAACTATTTGTTAATTGCATGCGTTATATCATAGTTAGAAATTGTAGTGCAATTCTTTATGGTGCCTAATATTTGTAAGGAGATCATTCATATTCTTTTCTTGTTTCTTTCCATTCCTAAAATTATAAAAACCATAAAAAAAACCTATATTTGTTGATTTATTCCAAACTAGTGGCTGTTAACCCAAGGTGTATCGTTATTTGGTATCAAAACCATGTTACAATGTAGGATTGAAGTGGAGTAACGCGTAGTGTGGTGGTTGCACTAGTTAGGGAATTGATTATTTTTGCAGTTATTAGAACACATGAAAAAGGTAAGAATTCTCAATTATCTTGAATCATTAAAATATTGAACAAAAGTGTACGTGTGGTTACTATTGGTAATGTTCAAAGGAATCATAAGCAGGTTGATGATGATGGTGAGGTATCATTGCAAGATACACTTAAAGAATTGATAGAGACTACGCAAAATATAGCTGCTAAGATTAGTGCCCTAGAGGCTAGGGACATGGTAGCAAGCATACTATGTAAGCTATTAGAGAAGAATTAGAGGAGAGTAAGGATAATAACTTTGAAGATAATTGAGATTCTAGGCAAAATTGCCAAAACAAGGGTTTAGAACAAATCAAATTAAATATTCCACCTTTTGAAGGAGGAAGCTCTGTCGATGCATACTTAGGTTGGGAGTACAAGGTTAAGAAGGTCTTTGAGTGCCATGATTATAGTGAAGGAACCTTAAGGATGAATGGAGGAGATTAGGTGAAAGGGATGTAGCCAGTTAAGGTGAGATGAAGTGATTACTTCGTAGCTATTTTGTGCTAAAGCATAACAAAATTTGATGGGTGTCGAATCCAACAAAAATAAAACCTACTCCTAGACAATTATATGATTTGCATATAGTGGTGAGTAGGGTCGAATCCACAGAGATTGGTTAAACTTATTTCTATTCAAGGAGAATAAAAGGGAAAAGAAAAATGGGGGGGGGGGGTTTGTTTGTGAATCAAAATAAAGTAAAACAAGGTAAGAAAATCGGATATTAATAAAAGCCTAGCTAAAGGAATCAAGATAGTTTAATTCAAGGAATTGATCATCGATGCAAATGTTCTCTATTCTTGTTCCTAGATAAACTGGTTATGGTTATTAACAAGCTCTAACAACCTATCTCTCCTTACTTCCTCGATAACCTCAGACAAGCGCTTTGAATTATTTCTCTTATTGATTAAACAACCCAAGACAAGCGCTTAGGATTTAATCTATCAATAGCATTAAGATCTAGAGAGACCACCAATTCATGCCAGTAGATTATAAGATAACCTATTTAAACATGATCACACACCTCCATAACATGAATTCGATCATCTCTTTTATAACCAAACATATTATTGCGTCACTAAGACTAGAACAATCAAACAATTACGGATTTGACGTGCTAGTTGACAATATATTAACTTGCTAATTGAGTAGAAGAGCTCTATTCATACCAATCAACAAAGATAATAATGACAAAACGATAAGAAGATATATGAATACCTGAAAACAAAGAATAGATTAAATACAAGTCAATTAGACCTCACAATTCGTGGAGAATTAAACATCTATGACCCTTTGGCTAGAAAAGTAGCTTAGCTACTCATGTTCATCAACAAAACGAAAATAAAAAGTAAAGACATGATGAACCTGGTTGCCTGCTCTGCCTCCAAGATGATCCAAGGTTCTTCAAGATCCAAAGATTCAAAAGTTCAAAAGTTGTCCTAACCCTCTAGGGTTGGTTCTATTTATATTGTTAGGGAGATGGCATGTGATCTTTTGCTAGCAAGATACGAAAATATCTTTCCTTTTCCAAGTAGATTTCGAGAAGTAAATGTTCGTCCACCTGGCACGCCCTAACACACCACCGTGGGTCAAGCCGTGCCATCCTCTGTGCATATTCTTCAAGTCTTCATCCGCGCCCAGTGTGTACCACGGTTACACACACGGCCAGATTTCAAGCCGTGCCTTCATCTGTGCATAATCTACAAGTTTTCATCCGTATCCAGTGTGTACCACGGTTACACCCACGGCTAGATTTCAAGCCGTGCCTTCATCTGGTTGATGTTCCACACTTTCTTCTCCTTGGTACACCTAGCTTCCACCACGGCTCCAAGCACGGTTGCTCCCACGTCTTCCACCACGGTCGTGCCCTAAGCCGTGTCTCTCTCTGTTCAAAGTCCACATTTCCGCCTTCTTGTCCAGTGAGGGGCACGGTTTGCACCTTGGCCGTGCCTCAAACCGTGCTAGTTCCTAGTTAGCTATACGGCCGTGTACTTCAACGTGTATCTTCCTGTTGATTCAAAACCAAGTACACGGCCATGTACTTCAATTACACGCCCATGTACTTCCCTCCGGCGGTGTAAATCCTTATCTTTGAACCAAGTTGTAGATGGCTTCTCTAATTTACTTGAATTGGCATCCTTGACTCCATTTAACCTGATTTATCACGATGATAGAATTAAAGTACCATTTCCTTATGATTTCTATAAAATCAATAATAATTTAACACAATTTATACTATAAAGATTGAGTATAAAATGGCCCTATCACATAACAAGCAAGAAATGTATATGCAATTATAGTCTCTAAAGCAAGGTAGATTGAGCATAGAAGTTCATGTTAAAGAGTTTTAAATACTTATGATTCAAAATGAAGTTGCGGAGATAAAGGAGAATACTATTGCCCGATTCATTACTAGGTTGAAATATGAAATTGCCGACATTGTTGAGTTACAGAAGATTGATACTTTAGAGAGTGCTATATAGATGGCCTTGAAGGTAGAGTAGCAGTGTAAGAGGCATCTTAGATCATCAGACCCTTTATCTAGGCCAATAGAGACTAGTTAAGTTACAGATAACAATGATAGTAGAATTGATAAGGAAGCACTGAATCAGAGGGTATAGTGCAAAGGAAAAAGCAAAAGGGAATGCTCATATTACTACAGATAATAGAGGGACTGAGCAAACTCAAATGGGCAAACATAGTAAGGAAATAAAATGCTTTAAATGTTTAGGGCATAGGCGCATAGCTACCTAGTGTTTAAACTATATAGTAATGACCATGATTGAAGGGGAAGTAAATAGTGAAGATGAAGAGGTGCTTAATGACATTGAGGAGCTCTTGTGGGAGTTTAGTTATAAAGGTTTCCACATCTTATCCTAAGGTGGTGTAAAGGATGTTAAAGGAGTTTATTGATGTGTTTCTAGGTAAGTTACCTAAAGGTTTGCCTCCTATGAAAGGCATTAACCATAGTATTGACCTTTTGCCTAAAGCAATGCAACCTAATAAGCTTGCTTATTGATTAAACCTAAAGTAAGCTCAAAAGCTTAAGTGCTAGGTGGATGAACTAGTAGAACAAGGGTATGGTCATGAGAGTATGAGCCCATGTTTTGTACTGACTTTGTTAATACCTAAAACGGATATGTGTGTAGATAGCTAGGCGATTAACCACATCACAATTAAGTATTGATATCTAATCATGTGATTAGAAGATATGCTTATGAAATGCACAAGGCATAAATATTTTCTAAAGTGGATTTGATAGCAGCTATCATCATATTAGAATGTTGCCGAGACATGAGTGGAAAATGGTCTTTAAAACTAAGCACATGCTATGCAAATCGATGGTAATGCTTTTTGGACTAACCAATGCCTCCAGTAGATTCATGCAATTGATGACCATATCTTGCAACACTTTATTGGTAAGTTTGTAGTCGCTTATTTCGATGAAATTATAATATATACCCCTAACTTAAATAGCCATGTTAAGTACCTTCGAGCAGTATTCCTAGTGCTGAGGGAGGAGAAGCTATAGAGGAATCTGAGTGAATGTGTATTTTGTCAAAGTAAGGTAGTATTTCTTAGCTTTATTGTTTCTAAAAAGGTAATAAAGGTAGATGAAGAGAAAGTTAAGGCTATTCTTGAGTGACCTGTTCCAACATCAATCTTTAAGGTTAAAAGCTTTCACAAGTTGGCTTTGTTCTATAAGCAATTTGTGTGAAATTTTAACGCTATCATAGCATCATTAACTAGGTTGACTAAGAAGGGGTAGGAGTTTAGATGGATTGAGAAAGCTCAATAGAGCTTTGATTTTATTAAACAAAAATTGAAAACTGCACTAATATTAATTCTTCCTAGCTTTAAGAAGACCTTTGAGTTGGAGTGCAATGCTTCTATAGCTGGCATTAGTACTATTTTAATGTAGAAGGGACAACCACTAGCCTATTTCAATGAAAAACTCTAAGGCACAACTCTTAATTACTCCACTTATGATAAAGAGTTATACTCTTTGATTAGGACATTAACGTTGTGGCAGCTTTATTTATTACCTAAAGAATTTATTATTTATACTAATCATGAGTCATTAAGGCATTTGAAGGGGCAAAGTAAATTGTCTAAGAGGCATGCACAATGGATTACATTTCTAGAGAGTTTCTGCTATGTTATCAAGTATAAAAAGGGAAGTTCTAATGTAGTGGTTGTTGTAATGTCACAAAGGTACTTTCTTATATCTACCTTGCAGTCAAAATCACTTCAATTTGGTATGATGGTTAACTAATACCAACATGATGATAACTTTGCTCCTCTAGTGGATAGATTTTTTCTAATTCTATCTATGACAATCATTATTTTTTTTATGGTTTCTTATTCAAATCTAGGAAGTTGTGTGCACCTGAAGGTTCTCTTAGGGAATTACTAGTGAAGGAGGCTCATGTGGGTGGTCTTTCTAGGCATTTTTGGGAGCAAAAGGCTAAGGAGATGGTAAAAGAACATTTCTTTTGTCTTGATATGAAGTAATATGTATGTTGGGTTGCAGAGAGATGTATTAAATGTAAGAAGGCCAAGAGTAGACATGAGGCCTAAAGGTTGTATATGCCATTATCTGTTCCTTCTTATTCTTAGAAAGATCTTTCTATAGATTTTATGTTAGGATTGCCTCGGATTGTTAGAGGCAAGAATGTGATCCTAGTGGTGGTGGATCGCTTTAGCAAAATAGCTCATTTCATTTCATGCCACAAAACAGATTATGCTTTATATATCACTAACTTATTTTTGCAAGAGATTGTTAAGCTACATAAAGTACCCAAGAGCATTATTACAAGAGAGATGTCAAATTCTTGAGCTTCTTTTAGAAAACTTTAGGGAAGTAGCTCAACACTAAACTCTTATTCAGTATCACATGCCATCTACAGACTGATGGTTAAACTAAAGTGGTGAATAAGACCTTAGGGGCATTGTTGAGAGCTACTGTTGGGAAGGATATGAAGGACCGGGATATGTCTTACCAATAGTAGAATTTGCATACAACTGATCCATCCATAGCTCTACTGGGAAGACGCTTTTCAAGGTAGTTTATGGGTATAATCCTACTTTACCTATGGACATGACAAATGTTCTAGCTTCTAGAGATGAAAATATGAGTGGAGTTGATAAAACCTAATAGGTTTAGAAGATTCGAGAGAAGGTACTTAAGCATCTCACTAAGTAAATTGACAACAAGAGAAGGGAAATGAATGTCGAAAGCTAATGATTTTCTAGCCATGAGATTTGGTGTGGGTTTATTTGAGGAATGAGAGGTTTCCAAAATTTAGGTCTGAAAAGCTAGCCCCTAAAGTAGATGATGCACTCTAAGTACCTAACTATATTAATGACAATGCTTATAAATTGAAGTTCCTGAAAGACTATGGGATGTGAGCTACGTTTAACGTGTCTACTTTGTCACCATATCTCACTAATAAGCAAGAGTAAGTTGAGTAAGATTTAAGGGTGAATCTTTAACATCCTCAAGATAATGATGGGGATCATGAGCCCAAAGGATTCATAACGCAGTCTAGAACATGGGGTTTGCAAAACTTAACTCAAAAGATACTTCTTAGAGAGCCAAATGTTTATGAGATTGACTTTGTCCAAAGTTATTTAATGCATTTTCAAGATTATGTGGGTGATGTAGCACTCATGTTAGTTAAAGAACACCAAGAGTGAAGAGAATGGAGGCTTGAAGTGATATACAACCACCAACACAAGCATGCTGATAGGTATGTTGACCAATATGGGCATAAGATGACCATGTTAAGTTGAAACCGGTGGACTAGAGAGATATACGATCACCAACATATGCATGTTGGCAACCATGTTGACTACATCGTTTATTATTTTATCATGTTTTCCTTAATTACGTTGTCAACTTTATTTTATTTACATTTTTACCCTTATTTAGCCCTAAATATAAATTAATAAAGTTGTAAGACATTGTATTTAGGAGATTATGAGTTTCTAACCCTAGTTCTTGAAAATTATATCACAATACAAGATGTTATCAATTTATCAAGAATTATGGTGATCAAATAGTTTGTTAATCATGTGCATCATATTGTAGTTAGTAAACTTATGGTGTGTAATATCCATTGGGAAATCTTTCGTATTCATTTCTTGTTTCTTTCCATTTCATAAATTATTAAAACCATTAAAAATCCTATCTTTGCCAATTTATTGCAAACCAGTGGTTGTTGAACCAAGGTGTATCAAATGAGTTACCACAATAAGTGCGATTATTGGTTATTTAGTTGTTATATGTGCTTAAATTGAATGTTCTTGTTTTGTGTTTGATGATACTTATAATAAAAAGTGAGTTTGTACATGTTTGAGATAAGTTTTAGACAAGGTCAATACATTGCAAATGAAGAAGATAGCACTATCTAATTGTTGTAAAAACCAGCAACCAAATGGTGCTTTAATTGCAAGCACCAACTAGTCGATAATTTTCTAGTTGTCCCCCTTCCTTTTATACACTAACCGGCCAGTGCAAAGTATATCGAACAACTGGTAGGTGATCAATCATTTCACCTTTTGTTTTCCCTTACTAATTCACTCTATTCCATATACTTCCCTAGCTTTGATCAAAATGAGAAGTACTCCCAATTAATCAACAAAACATAAGTTCATCTAAGAACTAATTGCCATCTATAAACCTACCTATTTATACTCCAAAGTATATAAATCGAGGATAATTTATTCTCTTAGCTAAGTAACTAAAATCACTCTACCAATTACCAATTATTCATAGCAAATTGTTTAATTAGAGACCAATTTATGTGAGATATTGACTGTAAAATGTATACGTGATTTCCTAGTGATATTGAGTGACATGTGTTGCTAAGGGTGTGTTAGCATCTCGTTTATGGCGGAGGCTAAGATAGGCCAAATCATAATAAAATAAGATACTTAAACTATTATATGATTGAAATGATTTGAGTTACACATTACCATCAACTATAGGTTTTGGTGTAATGGTAAAGTACTTGATCTAATAATTGGTATCAAAGTCGAAGTCATGGGTTAGATTCCTAGCAAGTGTGATGTTAGGGGGGACATTGTTAGCAAGGGTATGTCAACATCTCACCCGAAGCAGAGGCTAAAATAATCTAAGTTACAATTGAACATGGTACTTAGATTGTTGTATGATTGAAATGATTTAAGTTGCACATCATCATCAATTATAGCTTCTGGTGTAGTGGTAAAGTGCTTGATCTAATAGTATGAAATGTGGCTTGTTGATTAATATTGTTTAGTCACCCCTAAATGAACTAATAAATGAATTGGCTTAATTTAAAACCTCGACATGCATGGTATAAGACATTAAATTATTGATTTAAAGGCCATCACTACTACACAATAGAAAAATAGGTTTACTCCAAGAGGGAGACACTTTGCAACATCATCTGTGAATTATTAACTTGGTAGTTGTCCATGCATTTGATGAAGCCTCCCGAGGGAGAGTCCCCTTATCGTTTTAGGTATGTAAACATCTTGTGAGAAGTTATGCCAAGAGAAATTCTTAGATATGAAATTGATAACAATTGAATATTGTGAGGTACCTTTAGATAATACCTGGATACTAATGGTAGAAAGTGAATCCCTAACCCAAGGTCAAGGGGGTGCATAAATCTTAAACTTCACACTGGTTACCAAAAAACTGCACGTGATGTTTACATTGTACATGATTTCTCATGCATAGCATATGGTTGATAACTTTGTTGTGCCTGTATAGTAATAAAAATATTGTACTCCTATCTTACTAAGCAATGGTTTACTCATTCCCCTATAGTGTAATTAATTGTGTAGGTCACCATAATTCACACTTTACTACTAGAAGAACTATCAAAGTAAGTCTTATTAGTGTGTAGCTAAAGTCACTTGGAAGACTTTTAACTAGCAGAGTATTTTGATTCTTCCACATTCATTATCTCTTTTGGATATGAGCCTAGACTATGTAGGTTTATTTCTATTATCTTACTCACCTATTTTTCAATAAAACTCATATAATGGGATCTTTTGTATATAAAATATGTGTGTGTATGTGTGTGTGTTGTTATTATCTTAGTAGTTAGTGTAGACACTTCACAAGTGTTTTACCATAGTATAGTATTCATGATAAGTTGTCATGACTAGAGTCCCCTATGAGGAATGACAACAGCTCATCCATAAATTAATGGGCAAATTAGAGGTGCAAAAAAGACCTTAGGAAACTTGATTCAAAGTATATGTGAAGATGAGCCAAAGTAGTGGGCTGTTGCTTTATTATAAGAAAAGTTTGCATATAATAATGCTATGCATAGTGCAATAGGAAGATTATCATTTTCTGTTGCGTATACCAAAATGTCTCAACATAGTCTTAATTTGATCAAGTTGCCTTAGGGTGAAGGAACTAATATCTCAACAAAACATTAGGCAAAGTAAGTTGTTAAAGTCCATAAGGAAGTGAAAGAGAAATAAGAAACTACAAATCAAAAGTATAAATCTATAGCAGACAAGCACAAGAGGCTTGAGATGTTTAATGTAGGTGATTAGGTTATGAAACACCTTCAAAATGAGAGATTTCCTATCAAAACTTATGGTAAATTACAACCACCGAAGTATGGTCCATATAAAATGCTTCAAAAGATCAATGACAATGCCCACTTAATTGATCTACCTAACAACTTGGACAATTCCAAAACATTTAACGCAATGGATTTGTCTTTCCTTCGTGATTCTTTAGTTCCTTCATATCTAAACTTGAGGTCGATTTTTCCCAAGTAGAGGAGACAGGCATGAATGAGTTCAAATTGCAAATTATGCAAAAATTTTATCATTAGAAGCACTTAAAGTAAAAAAATTGGAAAAATCAGAAACATCAGAAGTGATGTCAGAATCGAAAGTTGAAAGCTAGAAGTCATTCGAAAACAGTGCCAATCAAATTCTAAAGGGGTTAGAAGCTATCGAAAACCATTAAAAAGAATCAAAAGCTACTATTTCGAGGAAGAAGCCTCATTTTCAAAAGCTTAACTTTAAAACTTGATAACTTTTTACTTATAAAAAGTTATAAATCCCATAATGTGTCAATAAATACTGATTTAAGTTTATTTTGAACTGATGAAACAATTACACCATTTGGTTTAGTTTCTAATATCAAATTCGCACATTATCATTGTATATCAACACATCAAAGATTCTTTGTCTAGATTCAAAAAGTGTATCTCGTTTTATTTAATTTCCCACTTTCTTTTTATTTGGTTTCCTTAATAATTCTAGGATTTTGAGTTTATAAGTATCCTATGAGCGATATAATAGATAGATTATTATCAATAATACAAGTTATTTTCTCTTTTATATTTTGGTTTCACAATTCATGCTACATCAAGTGTTGTCCACCATATTACTTCACCAACCTCTTCATCATTGTAGCTCCACCTCTACATTGTTCTAAGTTTGATTGCACATTGTGCAGATTTTTTTTGTTTTTTTTGTGTTGTTTTTATTTTCAATTAATGTAGTTGCTACCTCTTTGTGTGGGTTTCCTCTGATCAAAGTACTGGATTTTCATTCTCTAAGACATAGAACCTTTTATTTTCAAGAGTTGATGGAACTTATTTTTTGTGAGAAATTTGTCCATAATAAATTGGGTTTATGATCCCTATCTCTTTGATTCGTCATTCGGTTTAGGATCTCAATTAGTTCTATAAATGAACGATCTTTTTTTTTTTTTTTTCAAAGGTGATAAGACTTATCTATTCAACTTTTATTTTTCGATGGTTAATAATACTTATTTTTGTTGTTTCTCAAGCTCTACAAATAAAGGATCTTTTATATTCTATTTAAAAAAAACAGACAGACATTTTCACATGCAGCTTTTATCCGGTTTAAATTCAACGCTTCACTTTTTTGACGACATTAAGTATTAGATGATTTTGATCTAACAGTTGATAGCATTGGAAACGTACATATATAATCCTATGAACTGAGTTAAACGCAGATGATGTACGTTCACATACTATCATGTAAGTTTTAGGAGTAATAAACATATATCCGAGCCTCTTCTTTAAGATTACGATATAATTGAAGGGAAAACAGTTCGACGAAAGAAAGAAAATTTTATTAAACCGTACTAAAACTACGGGAAAAGTTCACGTTCCAGCTGTTTTATCTGGCATATGGGTGCGAGCAGGTCCTTTGTGTGGTCCAAAGGAAATATTTATTTTGCCAGTGTGAGGAGACCATTAGATAAGATCAAATACGAAACCACCAAGAAATTCCTCTGTGGAAATTAAACTTGCTCCCGGACTTGCAAAAGGCAACCGTGATAAGTACTCCAGCTTCTTAATTCTGTGTTTGGCCAAACATTCCCACCTTTATTTCGTAGCAAGAACTATTTAGTCACGGGTACATATTGTGTAGTTTAACACATTATAGTATTTATAAAATATAAATAGCAGTTATATACAAACTGCTTGCTATTATTATTATTATCATGTTATATATTTAAATATTATTAATATTTATTTATAAACTCATTCATATATATATATATAATGTATTAATAGTAATAAATTGTTTGTCTTGTAGCTGTGACGAGACGATCAAGTTTATTCTTATAGTTGATTCCTTCATTGTACAATGTTTAGATATTTACTGTTAAAGATAAAATGCATATTTCAATTTTTTTTATTTTTTTATTTTTTTTAATACATACACTTAAAAACAACTTGCAGATGAAAAAGTGCGATGCAAATAAGGAATCTTAATCCCTGGACGAGAAGAGGGACCAAAACCAAGCGAAAGGGACATCCACTTTTGGACTCAAACAGTAGCATATTACGTTAAGATGCTTTTATTATTTTCAACATTTAGATGCTACTTTGAATCTGTTCAAGTTATGGCTCCTAAAACAGTACACAAATCGGATCTTTAACATGGTGGAGTACTTCTTGCTTGACAAAAAACAGGAGCAAAAAATAAAACAAGAAGGAAAAAAGGAACATCATGGATGGAAGGCTTATCCTTCTTGTTGTCCATTAAATGCCACTCACGATTATAGCTATCTAATTTTTAGCATCCACTTAAAAAGTTCGGCACATGAAAAGCCATTTTTTTTTTTTTTTGGGTTAGACTAACCATATTTGATTGGGAAATTCGTATCCTAATATGTTTTAATTTGAGTAAAAAGTTCAAAAAAAAACTCACATCAGGATGTTTCAAGTTGCATATGCTTTCGTTTAAACAAGACGAAATGGAATACCAACATGGCCAGAGTTCTCAGTTGGCTGGTTTCGGAATTACATGGTTCGTCCTTTTCAAATCGCTAGCAAGTTGAGTTTTAAGTGTACTCAGAAGTCCACAGTCGGGTCCATTTTATGCACATTACTTTCTTAAGCATGATCTCATACAAATGCAAAAATGGGACTATTAAATTGGAAGTCTTTTTCGGAATTTTTTTTACATTCAGCTTTTCCGCTATGGTGAAAAGGAATTCATTCCATGTAACTAAGATATAACATGAAGCGAGTTTTATTAGTAAAATTAAGGGTTTAAGAGATGAGGATTATAGAAGAGTCCGATTCAAAAAATCAGCACACATCTTATAATAGCCATCGGATTTCGAAACCTACGTCATTATTGAAAAATAAATCTAACCTTCTGGAGAATATATATATATATATATATATTATAACGCAATAAATATAACAGACAACAAAAGAGGCAGTCGATTAGATCTGGAGGAGCTTACTCTGCAGATCTGGTGATGCTGATACTAGGATGGAATCAGAGAGAGGCACGAGACTCTGGTGACTAGTAGAATCTGTCAGAAGCAATATCGACCAATAATGGATGGTAGCAAAAACCTCAGTAAGTAGTAAGCGGATCGGAGAATAATATGAAGGTGAACGTGGTGGAGGTGGGGATATGGGGCCATGGCGATGAAACGAATTGGGATGATGCTTCTACGAAACATGACAGAAAAAAGGGTTTCAAAAAGTCCAAGTTTTTGGCTCATAAGTCGAATTCAAAATCATCTTTACCACTTAATTGAAGAAAACAAAAACATGTTGATCACTAAAATCCTGCTTTCTTAACATTTCCTTTTCTTTTTTTTTCCAACTCATATAAATTTTTTAAAAATATGTATGTATATCATAAACTGTTTCTATGTTTCTAAAGTTATTATTATTATTATTTACAATCTTTTAGTGATATGATTATTAGGTTTTAACAATGAATTATGAGTATGTATTTATTTTTAAAAGTTATAAATAAATAAAATCATAAAGGAATTTAAAGATGGATATTTCCATCGATGGGCATTCATTAATAGATCTAAGCAAATGAAGTCAGAAATCCACATGTACCCAAATGCTCGATCGACCGGCGGTGGTCGTCTGGATGTCGGAACCGGCAGCCCTCGTGCTAGATGTCTAGAACGTTCAGTTGATCGGTACAAGTAGCTAGAGCGACGTTTCATGATCATTTACGTCAGAAAACATAAGTAAATAGTTAAAATCACTAGAGGGAAAGAGAGAAGAAAAATCTTTGGCTACAGCGAATAAAAATCTAACCTAGTCCTTGTCTTGTACAGTGTCTAGGAAAAGTATGCATAGTTACGTATAATTAAGGTCGAGGACTGAGAGCGAGAAGAGATATTTTATTTTATTTGACAGTAAAATAAAATTCCAGCATCGGTCCACAACTTCATCATAAAGCGTCTCGAATTTGAGTTCTTCACGATAAAATAAATCTGTCCCAGATAGCTACGTCTTTGTCTTCATTAGCTACCCATAACTGAAGACAGTTGTATTAATTCAATTTCTATATTCTACGGATCGTAACCCCTTTGTATATATATATATATATATATGCCAATTATGTGAAATTGACACGTTTGAGAAACGCATAAAATAATATATTTATATTTACTAATAGTAGATATATATATATATATATATATATATACTTATGGTATGGTGACACAATATACCTTTATTTGGTTTGGAGCGAACTTGGCGAAGCTTCTGGTTGGACTGAAAATGAAGGGTGTTACTTAAGATTCCTAAAACCACTTTGAAAACGGACATTTATCATGCAGTTTCTGAGGTAGTATGAGACTCTAAACCCTACATATTTTGATAGATATCTGTTATATATGAGTTAAATAGAACTGTTTTAATTTGGCAATAATTTCTCAATAGATACAAAAGAAAAAAAAGTCTGGTTTTAGTAGAAATAGTTTAGATACTATATTAAGGCTCCAAATTCATCTTAAACGCTAACATTTAAAATAAAAGAATAAAAAAATAGCATTCAGTCTTTACTATAAAGACAAAGAAAAAGGAAGGGCACCTAGAAAAGAAAGCACTGTTGAAGTTGGACTTTCCAGGCCTTGCCTCGTTACTTCCTCCAACCTTCTTTGTTTTTTTCCTGCTGGTGTTCAACCGAGATGGAGGAGTAAATAATCAGTAAGAAAAAGGGGATCGTCAACCTTCTTGTTCAACTTCATCCGGTGCATATTTTCAACATAGACAAGACTAACTGAGTGTTTTAAAACAATTTTTCATCTTTTCTATATAAGTTTTTAAAAATATATAATAAATATTGAAAATTTTATCAACTTTCAATTTTTTAATCCCTTAATACATATCCCGAGCCACACACACGGGCGCTTTCAAGAGCTTTAGAAATAACGCCTAGGAATTCTAACATCCTTTGTCACTTCTTATCCCGTGAAAGGCTTTCCTTTTCCAACGTGGGTTGAGAACATTGACGCAGTTGCTTGTCTTTGCTTTAATTTGTTTGTTTCAGGATCCCATACGCTCTTATCTGTTAAATTCCTAACCAAACTTTGCGGCGAAGAAGCAGCGATTAGCAGAATAAAAGTATGCTTTAACGTTGAAATTAAAGTCTCAAGTTCCCTGTTCCGTATATTTTTAAATTCACTTTTTTACTAAGTGTGTGTGAATATAAATCCTTAGGAACATTTGTTAAGAGTTAAATATATATATACATTTATTAATATTGATATAAAAGAGTAAAAAATGCATTTATTTGTATTCTTAACGAGTGCCTATAAAACATCTATTAACATTTTTTTGTTACTTAACATTTTCATTATCAGTTGTCTTATAGCATCCATTAAGTGACTTCCAAAAAAAAAAAAAAAAAACTTATATTTTTAAATATTGATTATATACTTAACAAAGCAGAAAGTACATGAAAAGTTGAAATATTTCTGTATTATCAAGTACGTCTCCATTAATTTAAACATGAATGTTATAGGTATACTCGACCTTTTGAAGCCCAAAAGGGGCAAGTAAAAACATTACACGACCTATATAATATTGAAAGGCGAGGCATATGAGTCTCTTTCTTGTTTGACAAGCTTATGATTAAGACAAGATTTTTCTTTCTTCTCAAGTGAACAAATTTACTCGACTACATATTTCTTTTTTTTTTTAATATATATATATACTTTTTTAATGATGAAAAATTCGTGTATCATATCGGATATGATAACGTCTGGGTGAATCTGACAAATGAAAAAGCAAAGCTTGGTGAGAGATGGGGCATGCACGAGGCGAAACCCAACATGAAATAAAGGTAGGTTTAATGTGAAACCTACAGCTCACGACACAAACGCAGTGGTCAGCAATCGATAAAAGTTGTTGGTGTCCCCTACGTTTGGCTTCTTTAGTCGCTTCCAGCTTTGTGGTGGAGTGATATCAAAGCTAATATCTCTCTTTTATATATATATATATTTCGATAAACCATCAGTAAAGATTTAAATGAATTAAAAGGCTCATTTTCAAGTGCAGGCTGAGTTTATACGGCTAACTTATCCGTAACTGAGCTCAGGGCTCGGCAGATAGGGAATCAGCTTTTCCGGAACCATTATGCAGTACCTATGGATCCACTGTCTCCTATCAATCCCCAATTATACCGTCAATGGTTGTGCCGCATGGATGATGAAGTATAGAGCTATCCTTATTAAGTTTTACATGTACCCACCCTTCTTGGGAATTCTAATTTACTGGTTGCTTCGCTATCGTGAAGAGAGTTTTTCTTTACTAGTATATGCCCTCTTAGGCTAAAATCAGATTGAATTCGAATTGCATGTACATATCTCATGGGATCTTTGTGCTGATAAAAGGCTTTGGATGTATTTTTATGATTTGCATGTTCATTTGAATAATCAAGTTTCCAAGCACAAAGATCCATAATTATTTCAATTAAAATTGAAAAACAAGAATTTGTCATGTCAAAAAAGAGAAGGGGACAAATGCTGCTTCTTAGAAAGTTTGGAGACCACGCATTTTTATTATTAAACTGTTTCCTTTTTTTTTGTGGTGTCTTTGCAATGTTTCCTTTCTCTTGTGCAAAAAATCAAATTCATATTACATTGGATATGATCATCAGTACTTACTTATTGGTTTGGTTATTACAAATTTGCACTAATGCTATTTTTGAGTATCACCATAGCATCGGGTACAATTATAGGTTGTACTAAAGATTTAGAAGAAAAATTATACTTATTTATTTTCTTTTTAGGAATAAAGGGTAAACCTCATGATCATTCTCGCTTAAAAGCCTAAACATGATTTGTTAAATCGTAAAGGCTAATATGCAATAACTATGATTTTTCTCCAAATTGTTTGATTGTGCCTTACAAAAGATATTTTCAAGTAGTCAAAAGATATATACAACTTGTCAAAAAAATAAAAAATTAATTAAAAAAAAAAAGGAATCAGAATAGAGTTCAGATAAACATATGTTAGAAGCCAATAGTGGTATTAGAAAACAACTAATAGCTATCCTTTTCTCATTCAAGGGATGCAATTTGTAAAAGGGCAGCACGAATGGAAAACAGTCTTTATCTTCCAGCTAATGAGCATTCAATTTCGGTTGTTTCCTCTACTTTTCTGCTTTCACAATGGACAATTTGAGCAAATTTCATCACTAGATGGTCCTTTTGTTCTCACCCTTTTGGACATAGTTTTCAATTCTAGGGTCACTATTAATTGGACCATATTAAATATTTTTCTTTAAAAAAGAAAAAACTTTAAAAAGTTATATGATTTCATCCAATGATCGCTATTTTGGAATACTTTATCTTTTTTATATTTTTCAATATTAATTATATATTTTATATAAAAAAAAGTAAAATATCAAAAATTTATTCATCTAATTTCTTAATAAGTGTTTCAAATAATCAAATATGTTTTCTAATTATATAATATATATATATATATATGTGTGTGTATTTTGATTTAGGTCATGTTCAGCACTTAGCAATTTTTGGACCCCATCAACTCCGTACTATGCCCCGGACAATACGTGTACCCTTTACACATCCTTACCTTTAGTCACATTATATATTCCCACCACCATCCCTCTTTGTGTACTGCATTTTCTCTTCACTCTACATTCACACACTAATGAAAAAAATTTCCCAATCTTGAGGTCATTCTCACTCTCTCTCTTCCCCCTTTTCCGCCTCCTGACATATGAGAGAAGGACCAAACTCAACAGTAACAATTTCAGGAAGAAGTATTGTTCTGAGATTTAGCAACAGCAGCTGTAGTTATTATGGAGAGTCCAGATCTATCACCACCCCACATGGACGCATCTCGACCGTCCCTAGGCTTCCCTCTAGGCACTGCACTCCTCTTGATAGTCATTTTCAGCTTGAGCGGGATTTTCTCTTGCTGTTACCACTGGGACAAGCTTAGGTCACTCCGACAATCTTTTGGGGACAACTTGGATCCCGAAGGTGATGTAGAGGAATCACCTTCGAAATCCAAGCTTCCTTATGAGGTAATGTTTCGATTTCAATTTCGATATTTTTCCGCATATCATAAAAGAGACCGATTTCAACAAAAAATAAAAAATAATTAAGGAATTAAGATTTATCCTTTTTTTTTTACTTTTCTTTTCAGGGAGTAGAGCTAAATCGGAGCCAGAGCTTGCCGGTTATAATGCCAGGAGATGAGATTCCAAAATTTATAGCTCTTCCATGCCCATGTGAGCCTTTACGAGAGGAAAAAGTGGTCATCAAAGTAGAGAATCCGCCTAAAATTCCTAGCTTTCCAGTTCCTCTGTACTGAATTTTAAATATATATATATATATAATATATATATTTTTGAAATTCAAATTCAATCCATCTTCTTCTTCTTGTACATAAAATTTAGAGTTTGAAATGAAAAAGCTATTTAATACCCATTTTTTGAGGATTTTTGCCTGACTGTAAATGTTTTCACTCATACCAAACCCTGATTGCAATATAGCAAAAAGGGGAGACACATGTTTTGTTCATTTATTTTAATATTTTTGTTTTTTTTACTTTTAAAGATTATACATGAATTCTCAATCAATCTATATTAATGACGTATATTTGGGGTTGTTACTGGGTCACTTTTACTTGAAGTGACAACCTTGATTTATCTGACATCAAAATTCATTTATTAATCTGCGAGTTCGAATTCTAATGGTTTGGATCATTTTCGATTTTAGGGTTTTTGAACAGTTGTGTTAGAATGAAATAAAATAAAATAAAACCGCCTGCCGCTACTGTGAATTTTACAGTGGGTGAAAACATGACAAAAAAAACTATGATCAGAACTTGGGTGTTGTGCCGAAGTCTTGAAGCGCTCAAACTATAAGAGCAGGTACATATGTTCTGAATTCTAGTTGTCATGCTCAGATTTGATTCTTTCATGCTCCGGATTTTCTAACTTCTCGCCCCCAACAATAATAATAATAATATTAATAAAATAAAAACCATTTAATTATGGAATACTCCATCAAAGTTGTTAGATATTAAGATAAAAATCATACTCATCGCTTGCTATTAAATTTATAATCCACTCTTTAGTAAATCCTATGTTTAATTATTACTTTCCTTAACAAATGTTCCTAGATTTTCTAAACTAAAATGTTGAATAATATAATACTATTCTCTCGCACCGCATTTTCAAATTTTCTTTTGTTTTGTTATTATATTCGTCTATATTGAAACCAAATTGACTATCAAGTTGTTAATATGATTATTAATTATAAAAAGGATCAGCCGTGTAAAATAGCAAATTCATCAATCACAATTCTTTTTACCTTTTGGGTTGCATGAACAAAGGAATCACATAAGATAAGATAATCTATGTTCTTTGATATTAATTCATGATCTATTATACAAGAATTTGTCAAAACTGTAAAGTATTTACGATTTGAGGACATGCTCTTTATGGAAAAAATCACCACCACTTTCATGATTTAGGGATTTTCAACCCTCATTTGGCTTTCTAGAGCTTATCTAAAAGAAATTGGCCTTATTTCTTTAAAAAAAAAAAAAGAATGAAAAAAGAAAAAAGAACAAACCCGTAGAAGCTTTTGAGGATTATGGCAGGAAGATGCCACTTTCTATTATCATAACAACACAATAATATGCATGAGCATGTGCCCAAAATGTTGAATAAATCAAATAAAGATGAGTAGGTTGCACCAAGCATTTCAAAAGGCCTTCCATTGCATTACACTCTAGGGCGGATTCATTGATAAAATATTTTTAAAAAGAAAAAAAAATAGATATTATATTTTTATTTAAAAAAATAAATTATACTATGAAAATAAAAACGGTTAAATAGTTAAATATATATATTTTTAAAAGTAAGAGACCTCTAGTTTAAATCCCATCAAAATCATTTTATTTTTTTAAGTTGTATTTATTATTAGTCTCATAATAAATGATTTTCATTGTCCATTGGTCTTCTTCTTTTTTCACAATAGCCCATAAAATTAAATTTCATTTATCAAAAAATAATCATCAAATAAATAAATTCTCATTAGAAACTATTTATTTATTAATAGTATTATTATAAATAATAATGACACACTTCAATCTTATGTAAATGAATGAGTATAACCAATTTTTAATCATTTATATTAATTTTTTTTTTATAAATGCTAATGAAACAATTTTATAAAGTCATTAGTAGAAAATTATAGAAACCTTGTCTATATATTATGTTTTTTTTTTTTTTTACCCACATGTCATTATTGTTTAAAGTTTTTGTTTGTCTATTGTTAAAAATAAAACTTTACATAACTTTTATGTATTAAGAAAATCACTATGGAATCAATTGAGGGCCGAAAATTCTCTCTTCCCTTTACAGAACCATGACCAAAAATCTATATCCCTAGCTTGGTGAATCCCCTTCCTATCCTATCAAAAAATATCTTCCTAAATAGAGAAAGACTGCTAAATAAGACCAATTACACAATATCTTCTTTACATATATACATATCTACCAAAGATATATTCCAATATGTATAAATCCTATTTCTTTTTATATATTGATAATTAAAGTTCAATTAATATGTATGCTTCAATAAAAATATAAAAATTTTATTCTTTTAATTTTTTATGAAGTATGTTAAACAATAGTGTTCATTTCGCAAAAAAAAAAAAAAAAAAGTTTAAAGTTTCCTTTCTTTTCAATGTCAAAAAGTGTTGCAAGTATTATATATATACTATAATTACAATAATAAGTAGAGATTTCTTTATAAGTAATTCTTGTATAGCATTAAATAAGATAAGTTCGACCCCTGCCAATTTTAAGGTTATGTGTCTACCCTAATTATAGTTTCCCATTGCATTACTCCTAAACTAATTAAGTTTAAATAATTGTACAAAGCTTCTCTATATAATAATATTTCCTTCATATGAAATTTGGAGTACAACTAGTGGTAGACAAAAAAAAAAAAAC
This sequence comes from Laguncularia racemosa, assembly GCA_037954665.1. Taxonomy (NCBI): domain Eukaryota; kingdom Viridiplantae; phylum Streptophyta; class Magnoliopsida; order Myrtales; family Combretaceae; genus Laguncularia; species Laguncularia racemosa. The sequence goes on along the minus strand of JBBMOL010000063.1, from coordinate 2,397,661 downwards.
TAACCAAACCGAACCAATCCACAAACCCAACCAAATCAAACCAAATATATATTGCAATTTGGTTTGGAAAATTTTCAATCTAAACCAAACTAAAAATTTATAGTTGATTTGGAGGGTTAATCTAAACCAAATTGTAAAATCAAACCAAACCATTTTGAAAAAATATATAATAATAATTTACTTATAACTAAAAAAAATTCTTTTATTGTAATATAACATTTAAAAGAGTTTTTAGCTTACTTTCATTGAAAAATATATGTATTTAAATTTTATAACCATAATTTAATAAATATGTATATAGATTAACTTAAATTTTATTTTATATGTTAGTTTGAGAAAAAATTAGTTAATTAAATATTTAAAAATTTTTAACTACTTGAATATTGATTTTTTTAAACTCTTATATGATATCAATACATGTTATTATTAAATGAATTTAATATACTCATATAAAATTACTCGTTAAGCAAATATACATTCCTAAAAAACAAAATATAGTTCAATCCATAAACCAAACCAAAATTTTATGTTTTGGAAAAAATATAATCGATTTGAAGTAATAAAAAAACCAAACTGTATTTTTGTGATTTGGTTTGGTTCTGAGGAAAAATCAAACCAACTCGATCCACACCCACCCCTAAGTACAACAAGATCATTTTTTAATATTGTATTATAATATTCTTTTATTGAAAATTGTATGACATAATGGATGATAACTTTTGTTTATTGTTTCATTGAAAGATGAGGAAACATGCTTACCATTACATTAATTACTTGGAAAGAGTGACTATTATATACCCCCACCACCCCCCCCCCCCCACCTTATATGAAATGATATAGTTTAATCATATTTTGCTATTGGTTAAAGAATTCTTCATGTTCCTTAATAGAATCCAAGAAATAACTATTCTTAGATTATACTTCAAACCTTTTCTTTGCATCCTTCTCCTAATAAGCTTTCAAGTAAGTGGAAACATGATCTAAGTAAACAAGCATTAAAATATACATACATTCATATTGTTGTAGCATAGATATAATTAAGATTAAACTACTAAGGATCCAAAACACTTAACTAATTCACATTCATTTTCACTAATTAATTCCCTGGTATCTACAAGCTCCTTAATAGAAAGATTAGTAATTTTAAAATAGCAATTGTTTATAACTTTGTATACCTTAACTACGTAATTATCCTTAAGTCTAAATATCGAATCTAAATTATCCAATTTGGGTTTGCTCAATTACTAGCCATTTAAAACTTTATCTTATTTCTCATGCTATTTTATGTAATCCTCTAGGTTATTGTCATGAATGCAATGCTACTTTAGACATCAATTAGAACACATAGCTATGTAAACCAAGCCATCGAGCTCTTTGAATAGGATCCTTACCGTGTCACTTATGTTCGATCCTAGTGACTTAAGCTCTATACACTATACATGAGGAAAGGATCTCATTTTATCATACCATTATCCATCATATATAGTTCAGGTCATACCCAATAATCATCTTGATAGTGACTTAAAGATGATTCATGTTTACTAACTATAAAGTGTGATATTTCATATTTATAGTGCATGTAATATCAGGTTTAGATATCACTTAAACTAGTTTATGTAAGGATGTATCCAATGATAATAAATGTAGTATGCAATTGATAAGGCACATCACTACCAATCACTCATAAACCTATTTCTCATGTGTCTTGCCTTCAATAGGTGAGTGTGACCTAGGATCAATAGACATGTCAATCTCACGCTTATGCCCTTTCTAAGCACTTACATAATCTTGGACTATTTTGAGATTGATATAATAATATTACTAAATTTTATTGGTGACCTACTATGCTTAGACCAATATAAATATCAATATCATGGGACTTAGAAATGCAATTGATAAACAACAAGCAATGTTTTTGTGATTAAACTCATTTAAGTATCTTAGTATTAACATGTGTATAATAACGCTCGCTCTATTTGTGTGGACACATACCAAATATCCAAACTATGTAGCACCAAGTATGATGCATTTATGTTGCACCCAAAAACAAGCATGGGTCATATTTATATGGTATACATAGTTCACACAAGATGGTGCAACCCATATGCAATCATATGATTTGTTCGGATGGTAGTTGCAACTAATGTATTCACCAAAGTGGTTCAAGGGCAATGATGTCTTATTGGGCTTGATATAGGGAAGAGAAAAGCGTATTGGTGATTACGTGTCAATAAGGAAATAGGTGCTGCGAGCTTAGGTAGGTGTAGATCAGGCTTAATTAGGGTAAGAGCTTCTTTACCCTTGCCTAAACTCATTCAAGCTCGAACATTTAGCCTATAATTTGTAATTAAGACCATCCGTGGTGGGCTATATAAGGCATAACGGGGTAACTACGACTAATTGGGTCTTTTCCCACAATTTTTCCATTTTTTTATTACTAAAATTTTATAGATTTTCAATTATCATATGTCATCAATTCAACAATAATCATTGTCTATAATTCAAGATATAATTTAACACTATAAATGTTCAACGATTCAACAATTAAATGAATAGATTAATGCAACATTTTCAAAAAACAAAGGCAGCGCTAAAATTTTAGAATCGCGCAATTAAAGACTAAAATATTTAATGATGTTAGATACTTGTATTCAATACGACACTAAAACTATTATATTTTAAGGTTTCATGAATTGAATCAAGTCAATATGGGTATTATTATTATTATTCATCACTAAACCCCTAAAACTAATCCAATCTAGTTTTGCTAATTTAGCTTGCCATTAGACTGAAATTTATGTTTAAGGCATCAATACGTCGGCCAATCAAACATGCCTGAATAATAATTTTCTTATTAATTAATACTTTTATAAATTCCTATATTATTCCATGCTTATTTTTCATAATAACTAATGAATAAAATGGAATCTTTACGCAACGTTTGGGGACATATTTTTATATGTAGATTGTTTAAGTATTTAACCACTTTCATTTTCAACCAGTAAATTCAAAGCTACCTCGTTGACGTGTATTTATTTTTCTCTTTCTTCTAAAATACATGAGGTAGCGTATAATTGGCTCTACGCAGGAAAGGATAAAAAAAGATAAAAGAGGTAGGCCTAGTCATTGTCAAAAATTAGGTCACAATCTAGTCCCTGCTCCTTTTTTTTTTTTTTTTTGCTAATTGCAAACAAGCTTTTTAAAGTCGAGTCCATTTGCTATGTGCGCACAGTGATTGATGGAAGCATCAAATCTTTTAGATGAATTAGGTCTCTGTCTCTTCAACAAACCAGGAATCCACCAGTGCTGTAAATATAGTATTCACAGAAATAATAGCAAAAGCTGAAAGCAGCTTCACTTTATTTGTGCCTAATGATGTGGTCTGCCATGTCACAAGCAACTATAATAACATGGATATCTTGGTATATCGATATCAATTTAAACAATCTTACTTAGATGTATGTATAAAAGCTCGAAATATAATAGAATTGGAAGATGGGTTATGATAAATAAGAGATTTTTTATATATTATCATCTAGCTAGAATTGTAAGGGTAAATCACTTGGATGTGAATTGTATTATCCAACCACGTTAGGATCGGATCAAATATATCATGACTAAATGGTCTATATACCATAGCATTAAGTACCGTTTATCAACTAGCCTAAAGAATAATTCCTCAATGAGGGAAGAGGAAAAATCTAATTGAAATAACAGTACTACATGAACACGTAAGCCAATCACAATGTAAATACATGTTTACATTTACTAAATGCAATAAATAAAACGATTTATGTTGTAATTTAGAACAACTAGCCTCATTGTCATAAGATTTGAAGTTAATCAAATTCTAAGAAAACTTAAAATGGAAACAATGCCACCAAACCTACACAACCCATCTCAATGAAAATAGTGTGTAGAATCTAAATAAACCATCTTAATAAAAACAGCATATGGGGTCATACAAGCATCGAAAACTATAAATGAAATTCTAACCATCTTATATTAGATTTTGCACCTCGTATCAACCATCAATTGTCTAGTCCATGGTCCTCATGCACAATAGTGTCCTAAACCACTAGTGTGTCTCATTTACAACTTTTCTCTAGATATTTCAACCAGCATCAACTCTAATCCACCATATCAACTATTTGCCTATATATACATAGTGCCCCATCGCCTAGCAACTAGCCACTTCATTCTAGATGTTCGCACCTAGAAGAGCGTCATAGATACTCAATCCTTAAAGGTGAACAAACAAATGTTATAGCATATAGTATATATCAAGAAAATAAATTTTAGTCTTAGGTTTAAAAAGAGGATAAACATTATAATACATAGTGCATATAGAGAGGGTTTGTTTGCCTACAAATGCATACAAGGGATGTCCATATGATGAAACTAAGGCATTATACTAAGGAATTAACAACAACTTTCGTATGTCTCATGTTGCAAGTAAAATTTGTCCTTAGTTTGCGCCACCTCATATTTAACATCCTTTATTTGTACTTGAAAGAAAACCATACATATTCTCCATTGTAGTTATCTTGTCTTTTCTAAGACACATATGAATTAAATGAATGTGAGCTATTACATCTTTCAAATAAATGGTTCACATCTTTCATATTTATTCCCTATGATTATTTGCGATTTTTAAGGGTACCTTAATCAAAAGAATAATTTTGAATTCAAAACTACATTAGATTAAATTTCTAAGCACCTTCATACATAGTTAATTCTACCTCCAATTACAAATTGATTCCAAACGATTGAATTAGGGTATCTATACTCTAATCATTTGAAAATTCATTCCATTTCTCATGTTGTTATTATATATGATGCTTTAGGTCCTTACAAAGTTGCACTGCTTGCTAATAAGCATAGACTTATCAGAACACCATCAAGCCACCCTATAGCTTGCAGAAAGATCTTGATTATCTAGAGCTAAACCACAAACCATTTCTATGCAATTTCAATCTCCCCATTTAGATATTCCCAATTATAATAATACATGATGCTTGATCATGAGTTTAATCCCTTTACTTAGTTAATGGGACAACTTAGACATTATTAGAACTTATAATGGTTATACTTTCCAGGTCATGTATGTTCAATCCAAGTGACATGAGATATGCATTTTATTTAAGATGAATGGATCCTATCTCAACTTGTAACTACCCATCTTATATGTTTTAGGACATGACTAATATCCAACTAAATGAACTATGAACGATTCATGTTGATCAATATCAAAGTAGTTTGCTATGTATTCAAAATCTAAAAATCAATCACATTAGTTAATACAAGGAAGGAAATAATGATGTCTATTGCAGCATTCCCCTAATAATGCAGGTTATATCCTACCAGCTGTTAATTTCGGCTTCCTCATGTCTATTTGTTTGGGCTAATCGCTTGGTCAATATGTCTTAGGATCATCACATGCAACCATATCGAGCTCATGTCGTCTCTAAGCATTTCCGTGATCGTAATTTGATATAGGCACAGTATAAGTAAACTCTCACAAATGACCTCCTAAAGACAAAATAGATATCTTATGTAAATCCCATTCAACTTTGATAGGAAAAAAAAAAAAAAGAAGAAGAAGAAGCTAACATAAACGCAATAAATAATTAACAAATATTTCCCTCTTTTTATCTAAATTCATTCATGACATCACACATATCTCACCTTAACATGCCCTCGCACACTTTTCTTGGATAAGATAGATTTTTATTTTTTATTTTTTTGAAATAATATGTGAATTTTACCTAAAAATCCAAACAATGGATCCATGTAACAGCAAGAACGACAGCATTATGTAATCAAAAGTATATCCCATCGTTAATTAAGCATTTAAATTATGCAATATAATAAGTGAGATTAAGAATGCTTACTTAAGATTACAAAGGCATGTAATCATAAAATCGAAGATTGAGCTAGGTTATTGAGTACCACCACGACAGTAGCCTTTCACATCACGGAACACGCACATCACTATGACAAGCTCTCATTGCTACCGCCATCAAATGCCACTACCAAGCCATTTTTAGATACCCAAGTAAAAACTTAATGGTTAATATATATTACATATTATTTATATATAATATATAAATATAAATAAAATTTTAATATATAAATAATGTAAAATATAAACAATAATTATTTTAAAAACTACTTATTTTACTGTCATATGTATCAAAATTTTATTGGTATTTATATACATAACATGTGGCATATATTAATTAATGAATCTTTTTTCCAAGCAACTCCAAAACACATGTGCATAAACACAAGAATCAAACACAATCCAATTGATTTAAATCCATCTAATTTAAACTAGATTAGGATTAGAATTTTTAGAACAAAAATCTCTAAATTCCTGTTCATATAAATATCTTGGATCAAAAGAATTGACTAAGTTGCTATAACCACTACATTACTTTTAGAAAATTTTCGTACTTGAAATTGAATGAGATAAGAAAATAAGAAAAACAAAGTGAATAGATCTAAGAGAACGAGGAAGAGGAACAGGGATATTCATATGGGGAGGAGAGAGAGGAGATGGAGGTTTCCATTAACTAGATAATTCCATTTGCTTAATGTATGTCTAAGAACAAAAATTTCTTCTATTGGTTAGATGTGTCACTTACACAATATATACAGTCAAGCTTTAAATTTTCTAAAACGATATTTTTCTTAATGTAAATTTATATTAGATAATTCTTACCTATTATAAACTCTTCAAGTGAAATCAAGAAAAATATTCGTTTTCTTTTTTAATGCTAACATAGAAAGGCCATCGGCCAAAGATTGAAAAATAAAAATGTTAAAATTAATTGGATGGATCAATCATAATAATAATCACTAGTTTTTTTAAACCAAAACAAATTCTAAATATAGAGACTTAGAATTCTAAGCTATAAGTCTACCAAAATAAAATATTACTTTAGGCTTTACTTAAAAAGTGCAACTATATAAATGAAAAATAAAAAAATTTAATCATTATTTTTTTTTTAATTTTCTTATTACCCCATAAGGGAAAAATTACTTTTTTTTTTATCAACTAAAACTATGTGAGTAACCCAGTTGTTTTATTAAACACATTATTATTGTAACTTATTATTTTAAATGTTGGCAGTAGGCAGCAAGAGATGGAAGAAGTAGGTAGAGAGAATGTTGTATAACTTGATTAAAAGACCTAGTACTTACTAACCAAGTACATTTAGGTAATGTACTTGGATAAGAGGTTCGAAATGGGTCTTATTATCAACAATTAATCTTAAGATTCCTCAAATATTTTTCAAAAATTAAATAACACAACTTAGAAAATAAAACAATAAAATAGCATCCTTTTTTAGACTTAGGAATACTGCATAACAAGATTTACCAGTGCTAAAGGAAAGTTTCGAAAAGTTCTAATATGTTGGAAAGAGTAATTTTTGAAGATGTGTTAAGAACTACTTTAGAGAGAATCTACACATATACGGTAAGCACATTCGTTAATATCTTCTTTATAGGATGCTTAGATTTAAATATGTATTTTAGAAGGAATTAAACCAAACTCTTTTTATGTTTTCAAACTTGTACATTTTCTTAAATCAAAGAACTCTTAAGCAAAGTTTTTAAGTAGTTAATCAATTTAATTCTAAAATCTTATAACTTATGGAAGAATAAAAAAGTAGTTGTTCCATATTTGATCATTCTTATTGGACAAGTTTGACCACTATATAAGCAGGAGAAAAGAATAGAAGCATAAAGAGAGTTTTACAAAGTACATAATGCATCACTGATCCGTTGTAAATATATATAAAATTTTAAAAGAAAATTCTACCAACAAGTGCACTGGATCAAATCAAATAATATAGTAATGAGTCGAGTGTTAATTCCATGAGATTAATTAAGTACTAAACCAATATCAAATTCTATTATTATTTAGGTAATCAAATTGAGAGAATTAACTAATCAAATACTAATTAATCTAATCAACCTAGATTTTCACTAAGAACAGGGGAGAATTGTTATGAGAATGTATTAATTGAAAGTAGGAAAACCGAATCCACCCTAGTTTCACTAATCAAATTGCCATCATATTATAATGATTCTTAGCTATGTAGATATTCATATGAAATTGTAAAAGTCTTTAATTTAATTCTTTTCCAAGTTTTAAAAACTAAAAACCTCAAAATTAATTTATTAGCTTCCGCAAGACAAATTAACAAAGGATTCTATCCTTTAACTACAAATCTCCCAATTATATAGTTTACTAATATTTTATCCTAATTTCTCTTAATTCCTTACTAAGAAACTAATCAAGAATATTGCATCAAGACTTAAAAAAATTTCTATTTAGATTAAAATAATCCTACTTCCATAATTCCTATTCAACCTTAATAAGAAATCCTATTGAACCCTAATTTCCCTTTCGAGTAATTAAAATTCCTATAATCTTAATTCAACCAAGAATCTAAATTTATAGTATAGGATTTACAATATGAATTTTCCACATATCTAACAATCTCATAATATAACTACAATCATCATCTTAGTTATTCGAGGGTTTCATCATCTTCCCACAAACAAACTTAGAGCATCATGGAATTGAAAACACGAATATAAATCAAAAGAAGTTACTGTAATGGAATTCATAATTGATAACAAACTCAATCTATGAATTGAATAGGAAATTGCTAGTTCAGAGATCACCAATTCAATAGAACAAAAATCAACTGCAATACAATAACCCTGCAAATACTTGATGAAGGAGTCTTTCCTTAATGGTTCTAATGAATTCAATCGACGAAAAAATTGTAGCAGACCAACAAGTTCTCTCCCCCAATTTCTCTAGGTTTTAAAAATAACCAAATGATAAAGATAAGATGACCTCTCAATCCCTCACATTCGGAGTATTTATCAAAACCAAAGGAATTTTTTTCAATTGGCTCTCAAAGTCAACATTAAAGCCAACAACTTTTCCTTTCAAGGCCGGTAGCTTAGGCTAGCGACTTTCACTCTCAAGTGCGGTAGCTTTTCTTCTCTCAATATGATCATTAGCTTCATCTTCCGATTGCTCCTTTGGAGAAGTCTCATAATGCAAGTCCTAAGCAGTAGCTGCATTCATGCAGGATATAGCAGATTTGAACATATTAAATAATGTAATCCGAAATTTCTTATTCTTTTTCCACTTGTGCCTAAACTCCTTCTTGACTTCCTTAAGCTCATGCTTGACACCCTTAATGTCCTTCCTCAACCTCTCATAAGTGTTGTCAGGAGGAGCAGATTAAGATGTAGAGGCTCTCATGGTAGGGGGAAAGTCTGGAGTCTCCCCAATATCTTCTGAAATAACTCGATTGGCTATCTTAGATAGCCCTTAAGCCCTAAATGGTCTTAAAGAGATTTTCTTACACTCTATGATCACATCCCCTTCATGGTGCTCAAACATACCCATGCCTTTTAACAACACAGTGATGTACCCTCTATAGAGAATAACTCTAGTTCTCGTATCCTCTACTTACCTAGTAATAAATTTGCTACTTTTACCCCAAGATCAACTCTATAGCCTGAAATCATACTATATAAGTAGAACATATCAAAGCTTGTTACCTTACTATGACTGCTCTTCTTGCAGCAAATGGTATGTGATAGAATGTGATGAAGCAACTTGTGCTCCACTAAGGTGAAGGTGGTAGCAAGAGATTTGGAGGGTATAAAATCATCCCTCCTAAGCCAAATTAGTTGAAACCAAAATGTTTCTACATTCATGTTCGGGGGCCAGGCATTAGGGAGGTCTTCTTCAGCTTCTTCATTCTCATAAAGCCTTAAGAATTATCCAAACTGTTTAAGCTCAATTACATGGACTTGCTCATAAGCTTAGAATGTCATGATGGAACAATGCTCATCATGCTCTATTTTCATTGTAGATAAAAACTCAATTGCGACATTCTTGTAAGCTGGTTCTCTTATCTCAAACAGGTTAGACCATATCTTGTCTACTACCATTTGCTAAACATGCTCCTCCATGTCATAATTCCTCAAAAGTTCCCAATCCAAATACTGATGGTTTATGAAGTCTTTCTTTGGCAATTATGTGTTTCTTTCCTTAGCATAGTCTTGTTTAGAGAGGAGCTCTATATGCTGACTTCTAGAAGAAGTCTCACCTACAGTTGTTTATTTCTATTTTCAAGGCTAGAGTTTTCTAAGTGGTATACCTGCATAATAATTCATGAGAATTTCTAGAAAAGAATGCATGATCTAATAAATCATGAACTCAGCCTTGAGATTGTGTTTTCAATTCAACAAATGCCCCAACATTCATGTGTGAAACATGATTTATAGCAAATATGTCTAATTCAAAACTATAGGCATCAAAATAATAAGAACCAAGCAAATAAGTTGTCATGTTGCTTACACTTGCAATAATCAAGGCTAGTGGCCTAAGTTAGGTGGCCTAAAACTTGAATAGTGTAGGAAGATTTGTTCAAAAATGCAGGACAGGAAAATTTTATGGTTAAGGTAATTGATATCTTCCAAATAAAACAAAAATCTAACCCTATCAAAGGCAACATCAATTTCCTAAGAAAACACATGTTAAGCAAAATCGAACAAAATTTTTCAATTCATGAACCTCATCCACAAAGTTGAAACCTAAAATGAATTAGCTGCATATAATTTAAAATATAGGCAATAAACATGGCAAAAGCCCTAATTTTTCATGCATCAAATCAATTCAAGCCCTAGTTCCTACACAACGTGAATTTTTAATAAAATTAGGCACAAAACTAGGTGTAAACCCACATGCATGTGCGTGTAAGCACAATTCCAACTTCAAAAATCAGCAACACAACACATTCTAAACAGCTTTACGATTTCCTTCTACTAATCACAAAAGCTACAGCCAAGACTATAGGGAAAAAAAATGAGAACTTACAAAACTAAAGAATAGAGGGAATGAAGACTTACTTGATGTTGACTGTAGTGGAAAGATGAAGCTTGGTTCAGTGAGTGCATGAGAGTTTGTAAGAGAGAGTGAAGTGTGAGAGCAAGGCAGATGGGGCAAGGAAGAAGACGAAAGCAAATTAAGAAGACAGGTTGAAATATGTCTAAAACAAGACATATGCCAACATTGTTTTACTATACGCCACCAGCTTACTCTACTGACTTTGAAACTCCGAATTTTTTTTTAATTTAAATAAAACTAAACTAATTTACCTTAATGCTATACATGGGTTGCCTCCCATGAAGTGCTTAGTTTATAGTTGCTAGCCCGACTTCCCTAGTGTTTTAGAGTGAATTTGCTAGAGCCACGATAGTGGCAACACTATCAAAGTTTTCTCCTTCGTAATAATGCTTGAGAGATAACCATTTACTTTGAAAGTATAGTTATTTTCTGCTTTTAACTCAACTACACCATAAGGAAAAGCATTAGTAATAACAAATGGACTAGACCATCGGGATCTCAACTTACTTGGAAATAGCTTCAATCTAGAGTTGTATAATAAAACCTTCTACCTAGGCAAAAACTCTCACATTAAGATGCTCTTGTCATGCTATCACTTAGCTTGCTCCTTGTATATCCTAGCATTCTCATATGCTTCCTCTCTCATCTCAGCCATCTGATTCAGCTAGAGCAACCTCTTTTTACCTACAACTTGGAAATCAAAGTTAAGGTGTTTTATGACCCAATATGCCTTATGCTCAAACTCCACAGGAAGGTGACATGATTTACCATAAACAATCCTGTATGGGGACATTCCTATAGGGGTTTTAAAAGTGGTTGTATAAGCCCATGATGCATCATCAAGTTTTAAAGACCAATCTTTCCTAGATACATTGACAATTTTCTCTAAAATACGCTTTATTTCCCTATTAGACACCTCTACTTGTCCACAAGTCTATGGATGATAAAGGATGGCAATTTTATAAGTGACTCTATATTTTGAGAATAATTTTTCAAAATTCCTATTGCAAAAATGTGATCCCCCATCACTAATGATAGTTCTAAGTACCCCAAATCTTGAAAACATGTTATTTTTCAAAAATCTGATTACAACTTTGTTATCATTAGTTTGTAGAGCAACTGCTTCTATCCATTTTAAAACATAATCGATAGCCACAAGAATATATTTGTTTGAAAAAGATGAGGGGAAAGGACCCATAAAGTCTATTCCTCATACATCAAAAAGCTCAATTACAATAATGTTGTTCTGTGTTAATTCATGTCTCCTAGAAATATTGCCAATCCTTTGGCATTGAGCACAAGACATAATGATATTCCTACAATCATTAAACAATTTAGGCTAATAAAACCTGCAAGATAAAATTTTAGCTATAGTTCTTTCTACACCAAAATGGCCTCTTACTTCTCTAGAATGACAATGTTGTATTATGCTAAGCTATTTAGTTTTAGGTACACAATGTCTAATTACTTGGTCAGCATAGCATTTAAACAAATATGGTTCATCCTAAAAATAGTATTTCACGCCATGTAAAAATTTCTTTTTCTATTGATATGACAAACCATATGGTATGATTTTACTGACCAAGTAATTGATTATATCAACATACCAAGGTAATCCTTGGATATCTACAACATGCAACTATTCATCAGGGAACTTTTCATTAATGGGTGGATCTAAACAATTAGATTCCAAATAGGATAAATGAACATCCACTACATTTTCAGTTCCCTTTTCATCTCTTATTTTCAGGTCAAATTCTCACAGTAGTAAAATCTAGCGAATTAACTTAGGTTTAGCATCAACTTTAGCAAACAAATTGATAAGGATTATAAAGTATTAATTATTTATATAAATTAAAATAACCTTTTATTAATTTTCTTACATTTTGTATAAATATTGCACTTAATTAATCTTTATTTTAATTTTAGAGTCTTTAAATTATAATTTATGAATTAATGGAAAAATTACATAAAAATTGAAAAAGAAAATATAATTTCTACAAGATGAAAGTCCAACATGTAAATCAGCATTGACGTATCTAACATTGGAAAACAAATCGTGTCCAAATTATGAGTTAAGCCGAGGAAAGGAGGAAATGCAGCAGCAACACAGCAGTAGACACGCCCGTGCTGATTAGCGTGTTGATGATGAAAGTTGCACAGAAATATACACAACAAGATGAAACGCCTGTGCAATTCTGAAGACCTGACCATGTGGAAAATCAGCATGGAAGCTCCATGGGAAAATCAACAAAGCTCACCGAAAAATAGAATAGATCACTCTAGAGCAAGCTAGAAAATCAACCAAAAAACATGTGGGAAATCAGCTAGGAAGGTATATGAAGTTGCACACCAGAAACTGTGACTCACCGAAGATTTAGTCCGAGAAGATTACATACTTATCATCCAAGATCACAAATATAATTGGTGCATTCAGTAAATATATATATATATATATATATGTATATATATAGGTGACAACCAACCGAAATTAACTGAGAAATATGCGAGGAAGAGACACTGGAAGATTTGCCAGAAAAAATGTGTTGTATTTGCTCGTCGGAAAACATGGGAAGATTTGATTCCATCCAACGTACAACGCCAAGCTCAAAATTTGATATATATATATATATAACGGCAAGGAGTAGAAGAAAGTCAAATAAAGCCAGATCAGATTTGAATAAATCATCCAAGATATCCCATGCTACATTCAACATATATATATATATATATATAGTCAAAGGAGACATTAGAGAAGATAGTAGACGGTAGAAGTAGTCCAATAAAGTAGAGTAGAAGATAGGTGAATAGTTATAGTTTTAGTTTTTAAACCGTAGGAAAAATTAGATTAGGAAAATAAAATTAGATGATTAAGATTAGAATAAAATAAGAATTTAAATAATAATTAGTTAGTTATAGTAGTAATCCTAGGGGGTTCAATACTTGAATATATTTTCATTGATTATTGCTTTTTTTAATTTATTTGTTATTTCTTTTATTTACTTGTTTATATAATTTTGGTTGATTAGATAATTAAAAAAAAAAAGATAATTACTAGTACTCGTAATCCATGTGGGATCAACACTCGATATCTTGATCCACTATACTATAGAATTGATAGGTGCACTTGCCTATAGGTCTAAAGTTATATAGTAGGAAGACCAGTATCATAAATACTTAAAGAGTAGCATGGTCTATATACACTATGATCTTAGAAGCTATCATATAAGGTCGAAACTTGTCACATGCAAATATGACTGCTAAAAGCTCTTTTTCAATTATGGCATAGTTTCTTTAGGCCTCATTCAAAGTTCTACTAGCATAGTATATAACATGAAATATTTTACATTTCCTTTGCCTAAGTATCGCTCCTACAACATAGTCACTGGCATCACACATAAGCTTGAAGGAAAGCTCCCAACCAGGTGCAACGATCACTGGTGCAAAAGTGAGCTTCTCCTTCAATAAGTTAAATACCTGCAAATAATTGTCATAAAAAAAAAGTAGAATCTTTTTCAAGAAAATTACAAAGAGGTCTAAAGATTTTAGAGAAGTCCTTGATAAATCTCCTGTAGAAACCAACATGTCCTAGGAAGCTCCTAACTCCTTTTACTAAAGTGGGGGGGAAACTTCTCTATTATCTCCACTTTTGCCCTATCAACCTCAATCCCCTTCTTTGACATTTTGTGACCTGAGATGATTCACTCTCTTACCATAAAATGGCATTTCTCCTAGTTCAAAAGCATGTTAATCTCTTTACATCTTTTAAGTACATAACTTAAATTTATCAAACATGATTCAAATGATCTCCCAAAAATAGAAAAGTAATCCATAAATATTTCAATAAAATCCTCTAATATTTCAGAAAATATAGACATCATACACCTTTGAAAAGTAGCAGGTACATTATAGAGACCAAAAGGCATTCTCCTAAATGCAAAAGTGCCATAGAGGCAAGTAAACATGGTTTTCTCCTGGTCCTCGGGTGCTATATGAATTTAATTATAACTAGAATAACCATCTAGAAAACAATAATAGTCATGCCCTGCAAGTTTTTCTAGCATTTGATCAATGAAGGGGAGGGGGAAATGGTCTTTACGAGTAGCATCATTTAATTTTCTATAATCTATACAAACTTGCCACCCAGTCATAGTGCAAGTAGGGATTAATTCATTAGCTTTATTCTTAACTACAATCAAACCACCCTTTTTAAGCATTACCTGAATAGGACTAACCCATTTACTATTAGAGATAAGATAGATAATATCTGCATCCAAAAGTTTAAGGACTTCCTTCTTTACTACCTCCTTAACAATTGGGTTGAGTCATCTCTGTGGTTACACTATAGGTTTGCACTCAGCTTCTAGAAGTATCTTGTGAGTGCAAATAAGAGGGCTACTTCCTTTGATATTTGCAATAGTCCTTCCTATCACCTCCTTATACTCTCTCAGCACGCCTAGGAACTGTTGCTCCTGATCACTTATCAAAGAAGAAGAGATGATTATTGGCAAAGTCTTATATGTTCTAAGATAAGCATATTTTAAATAGCTAAGCAAGGGTTTAAGTTCTAGCATCGGAGGTTATGCCAAAGATGGCATCGATTCTGTCTCACTAGTGCCTAGCTCCTCAAAGTAACGAGCCTTTATTTTTTACACTTATTCCACACATTCTTCCTTAAGCTCATCGTCATCACCCCAATCATCCAAATCTTTAAGAACTGATTCCATAGTGTCTACACATGTTATCTCCTCAACAGACTCATGCAAGATTTACAATCATCAAATTCCCTTGTGGCCACATAAACATTAAAAGTTATCTCATCATCCATAACTCTTAATGTAAGCTTACCTTGTTCCACATCTATTAATGCTTTACCTGTTGTAAGGAACAGTCTGCCTAGGATTATGGGCACTTCTCTATCCACCTCCATTTCCAAGACTATGAAATAAACTGGAAAAATGAATTTGTCTACCTTCACAAGGACATTCACGACAATGCCTTTAGGGTATTTAATGCTCCTGTCAGCAAGTTGCAAGGTAACATGAGTTTCCCTACACTCTCCAAGTCTAAGTTTCCTGAAAGTAAACAAAGGCATTAAATTAATACTTGCACTAGAATCAATAAGAACTTTATCAAAGTGAAAATTTCCTATAATGCAAGAAATAGTGAAACTCCCCTTATGTCTTTATTTCCTAGGTAAGTTAGACAAGTCCTTCTATAAGATTATAGAACACTCTCCTGTAAGCATCACACTCATTCCCATCAATCTTCTTCTTTTTGGTGAGCAAATCCTTCATGAATCTAGCGTATGAAGGCATTTGCTGGAGTGCTTTTGCAAATGGAATGTTAATTTGCAGCTTCTTGAAAACCTCCAGGAACTTACTAAATTGAGCATCTAGCTATTGTTGCTTCAGTCTTCCTGGAAAAGGAATAGGAGGAACATATGGTTTCACCTCTGGTGACTTTTGCTTTGGTTCCTCCATCCTTTGATTCCCTATTTCTTTCTTTAAACTCCTCTGTTTGGTGTGAACTTCCTTATCAAAAACTTCCAATTCTTTACCACTTCTCAACATTATGGCATTGACACCCTTGGGATTCTCCTCAATGTTGCCAGGCAAAGACCTTGATAGTCTATTACTCGGCTATTGAGAAATCTAACTAATCTAATTATCTAAATTTTGAATGGTAACTTGTTGATTCTATAGCATTATGCTAGTCTTTTGCATATGGTTTACCATGAGCTCTTTCGTTTTAGGTCAATTATGTTGAGGCAAAGCATTTTAAGCAAATCCTTGCTTCTGAAATCCAATTGGCGGTTTAAGTACATTGTTATCACTCATCCATGAGAACTTTGGATGATTATGCCACCCTAGATTGTAAGTATTCAAATAAGGTCCCTGATTACCCTATTAAAATTGTTAACATAATTCACTTACTCTCCATTAGATGAATCTAAGGGGCTTCTAGCTAAGCACTCGAAAGTAGAATGTTGTCCTGAACATATCTCACAAAAAACAACTTGATTAGCATTAATAGATTATGTTGAAACGAGTTTACTTACCTAAGTTGTAAGAGCTACAATCTAAACAAACATTAAGTCCATGTCACTAACTAATGCCACTCTTGATTTACCTCTCTCATTTTGCCAATTGTGTGCATTGGAGGCTATTTCTTCAATCAAAGCACTAGCTTCATCATAGCTCTTACCCATTAATGCACCTCCAAATGTAGCATCTACCAAAGATCTTAATGTCTCATCCAAGTTGAGATAGAAAATCTCGATCAGGAGATTATCTAGCAATCCATGATGTGGACATTTCCTGATGCATTCCTTGAATCTCTCCCACGCCTCATACAATGATTCAGCATTAAACTTAGTGAAGTTGGTGATATCATTCATTAATTTCGCAGTCTTGGATGGTGGGAAAAATCTCTTTAGAAACTTAGATGAGAGATTGGCCTAGGTGGTGATAGACTCTTGTGGCAATGAATTGAACTAAGCTCTAGCTTTATCCCTTAGTGAGAAAGGAAAAAGCTGTAATCTAATGACATCAGGTGAAATTTTATTCATCTTCACTACATTGCAATATTGGAGAAATGGTGCAATATGCTTATCAAGACACTCATTTGGATATTCGCCAAACTGATTTGTCTGAACCATCTAAATAAGTGCTGGCTTTAGTTCAAAATTATTAGATTGAATAAGAGGTACCCTAATTGTAGAACCCGCAATAGTAGGTACTATATAGTCCCAAAGTGCTCTAGTAGCACCTAGAATCAAATTGTTGTTGTTGTCATCTACCATCTCAACTGGTTACACTTCTTCTCTTCTTCTATTCTCTCCTCTCAATTGACACAAAGTGCATTCTATCTCAAGATTTAGTGGTAAAAGTTCTGCACTTCTACTCCTACGCATAAAAACACTTACAAGAGAACAAAAGACAATTATATGCTATGAAATGCACCTAAATTAACAATAGAACTGAAGGTGGTTTAACATTAAGTTAATCCTCAGCAACGGCTCCAAAAACTTGATCCACTATAAATATATATAAAATTTTAAAAGTGAATTCTACCAACAAGTGCACTTGGACAAATCAAGTAATATAATAATGAGTCAAGTGTCGATTCCATGGGGATTAATTAAGTTCTAAACCAATATTAGATTCTATTATTATTTAGGTAATCAAATTGAGAGAATTAACTAATCAAATACTAATTAATCTAATCAACCTAGATTTTCACTAAGAATAGGAGAGAATTTTTATGAGAATGTATCAATTGAAAGTAGGAAAACCAAATCCACCCTAGTTTCACTAATCAGATTGCCATCATATTATAATGATTCTTAGCTATGTGGATATTCATATGAAATTGTGAAAGTTTGTAATTCTTTTCCAAGTTTTAAAAACTCAAAACCCCAAAATTAATTTATTAGCTTCTGCTAGACAAATTAACAGATGATTCTATTCTTCAACTACAAATCTCCCAATTATATAGTTGACTAATATTCTATTATAATTTCTCTTAATTCTTTAGTGAGAAACTAATCATGAATATTGCATCAAGCCTTAAACAATTTCTAATTAGATTAAAATAATCCTACTTCCGTAATTCTTAGTCAACCTTAATTAAGAAATCCTATTGAACCTTACTTTCCTTTCTGAGTAATTAAAATTCCTATAATCCTAATTCAACTAAGAAATCAGAATTTATAATATAAGATTTACAATATGAATTTTCCACATATCTAACAATCCCATACTATAACTACAATCATCATCTTAGTTATTCTAGGGTTTCATCAACTTCCCACAAACAAACTTAGAGCATCATGGAATTGAAAACACAAATGTAAATCAAAGAAGCTAATGTAATGGAATTCATAATTGATAACAAACTCAGTCTATGAATTGAATAGGAAATTGCTAATCTAGAGATCACCAATTCAATGGAACAATAATCAACTGCAATACAATAACCCTATAAATCCTTGATGAAGGAGTCTTTCCTTGATGGTTCTAATGAGTTCAATCGACGAAAAAATTGCAGCACATTAACAAGTTTTCTCCCCCAATTTCTATAGGTTTCAAAAGTAACCAAAAGATAAAGATAAGATGACCTCAATCCCTCACATTCGAAGTATTTATCAAAACCAAAGGAATGTTTTTCAGTTGGCTCTCAAAGCCGACATCAAAGCCAACAGCTTTTCCTTTCAAGGCCAACGGCTTAAGCTGGCGGCTTTCACTCTCAAGGCCAGTGGCTCTTCTTCTCAAGGCCAGAAACTCTTCTTTTTAAGGTCGACAGCTTTTCTTCTCTCAAGTTGGTGATCAAGGCCAGCTTAAATTATGTTGTTGAAAGTCAATCTTCAAAACATGTGGTGTAAAGTAATGAGTGGCTTGTCTCCTTTGTTCAACATTCTTTCAAGTTCTTAAAACTTCTTTAAATTACTCATGTTTGCACTCTAAGCTCTTAAAGACCTGAAATAGCACAATAAAAACAATTAAGTACCATTTCCTTAAAATTTTCATAATATCAGTAAGAATTTAACACGATTCGCATAATAAAATATGAGTAGAATATGCCCTTATCAATCACATGAAGTCAAGCATTGTTAGCCACAAGTGCTATTAAGAGATTGAAAGTTTGCAAGATATTCTACTAGCAAAAGGGCTCAAGAAATTTTCATTTGTTATGTCGTTTTTCAAAAGGAGTATCTATTGTAAGAGTATGTAATGGGTGTCTATTGACACTTGTGATTTAGACTCAGAGATCTAGTTTGAGAAGTGAGTTTTATGTGAAGGATTAAGAGTTATAACTAGTGATAGACGATAGAACCCAAGAGAACCACAAGGACACAAGAATGGTATTTTCTACTAGATGCTACTAGAGTTGTCACAGTTGCCAATTTACTTGTACTTTCTTTAAAAAAGAAATAATGAATTCTCAGCAGTTGAGTTGATAGTGCTGGTATAAATGATGTAGCTAAGAGAAAAAACCTCTATATATCTAGGCTCTATCTCTCTCCCTCTCTCTCTCTTTACAATTTTCTTACTTTATTTCATCTTACCACTTACTGTTATCATGGTTCAACTTGCATGTCCAAACATTTTCCCTTAAGATAAAAACAAGAAAACATGCATAATTTTGAGACCTACAAACTGCTCATACAGGATGTCTACTATATCTCATTTTAGATCAAGCCTTGAGTAGTTTGAAAGAATTACTTTGTGGTGGTTTTTCTTACCTTTCATATTTATCCTCGCATTTTAATGTTTTCTTGAAAATATTCTTCTAGTATTTCCATGCATATCATTTTTTTTTTCTTTTTTGTTTTTAGATTAAAACCTAAGCTCCATAAAAATAATTTTTTTTAGAAAAAAAAAATGTTAGTTTCCATGATTTTGCAAGTTATTAGTAAGCCAACAATAACTTCTTCTACTTTTTCTTTTTTTTTTTCCTTTTTTTTTAGGAGAGAACAAACATGGTATTGCTGACTTAAATATTTTATGAATAACCACTTTTTAATTTAGTTCAATGGAAAAATCTTTAGTTTTCTATAAAAGGTTTCTATTTATAGATCCTATTGACAAGTCCATGACTCAATACTATTAATAAGAAAAAAAGTTTCAGAAGCCTCAATGTTCACACATGTTAATCTTTTAAGATAAGAATAAGCACTAGTGATATTAATAAAAATATGTTGAAATTTATATTTTTTTTATTTTTATTTTAGAAAAATCATAATTTTATCAATTTTAGCAACAAAAAAAATGTCTTTTATGTGCTATTAGTAACTATGATGGAGCAAAAATCAATTTTCAACCAATTTTAAAGAAAATATATAATAATATTTTTTTTTTGAAATTATATATTATAATAGAAGTGATATGATTTTGAAATTACATAAGATAAATGTCATATTTGAAACATGAATTTTATCAATTTTTGCACTTAATTGTCCGAAGTTTGAAAATGCTAATTTATTAACTATAAAATTTTTTATATCATTTACAATATCTAGATTGACACTATTTAGGTAGTTAATTATAAAAATAGAAGACAAATAGGTAATTAATTGCAACAACAATTAATCGAATAATTAATTACAAAAGTTGATAAAGTTTAAGCATTAAATTAATATTTTTAAACTTTTGATATTTAATTTTAAGAATAAGTAAATTTCAAGTATCACATATGTCATTCATCCAACAAAATTTAGATTTTAATTCAATGAAAGTACATGCTGCAATTTTACTTAGTCAATTTATTTATCTCAAGTTTACTTTAAAGAATAAAAAAATAATAATTAGATAACCATTTCAAGCTTGAGGTAACAAATGGGTGTAGGAATATAGTTTGACGAGTTTGGGTGAGTTTTCTAAAATCTAAACTTAATCTAATGCTTGTTAAGTATTTTAAGATTCACCTCAAACCTTAATAGAATATTTTAAAACATGTTTGAAACCCATTGATAGTCTTATAGAATACTAGAAATCTACTCAAACACAACCAGTAAGCTAATCCAATTTAATAAGTACTTCAAAATTCATATTTGTGCAATAAAAAAATAAATATCTTTAAAAAAAAAAGAAAATATTTCGACAAAAACACATTGAACTATTTTGTATACCTTATCATAGTATAGTATTATTGTTTATTTCTAACCTTTTTATATCGGATTCAAACATCCTATAGGATCCTAAAGTATTCTTGAAATTCAATCCAAATTTTATAAAGTTTTAGAAAATTTTCAAATTTCCAATTGAAAAATATCTTATCAATTTATTATTGGACTCAATTAAATCTGAATATCCTATATAATTCGGTCTATTTGCATTCCCGGTGTTATGGAAACATAAAATAAAAAGAATATTGTGAGGATCAACAAAGTTTTTTTTTTTCTTTTTTTTTCGTTGTCATAATCAGCCCACTATGGAGGATGAAAAGATGGGGATAAGGAGTGGCATAAAAGCCTTTCAAAATGAATCCTTTCACTATCTGTTATCAATCAAGTAAAAGGTAAAAATACACAAGTAATGCGACTTTTATTCCATTGCTTTTGCATCCCTTGAAAATCTTGCCAGCCAAACCCTCTGTAAAAGGCATGGATTTCGCAGGATGTGGCAACTGAGAATGACATGATGAAAAGCAGGAGAAACACAGCACAATGCTCAAGGAAGACTATGATTTCCAACCCACCAAAAGAAGAAAACCCAACATCCACATTACTCCTCTCGCATGTCCTAATTTCACTGTTGTTAGATAAGCCTGACACTCCTATGCATCCACAAACAACCTTCCCCAGTACTAGAAGTTCGTACTTATCCGTGATGAGATCAATGATGATAATGGGAAGAGTAGTTGTTAGTACACGACACTTTTTCAATTCTGCTATCTTCCCATTTGATGCCCTATGATTTGACCACTCTCTTTGAGAATGACAAGTGGGCACCCTATGTCAGTTGCATAGGGACGGATTTCCTCTCAACATGCCCCACTGCTATTAATCGGGATTCTGTATTTCAAGATGCCAAACAGTAACCGGCAGGATTAATCGAAGTTGGAATAGATGCGGCAGTCTCAAATCTCGGATCTATTAAGATTAACGGTTATTTACAATATACTTGGTAAAAAGTCAAAAACAAAGAAAAAATTCACACTTGTATGTGTCATGTGTGGTGACATATATCTGAAAATAGAAATTCAACTTTTTATTTTTCTTCCTTAATAAATAGTAATTCATTCCAGCCTTAGTATAATATCGTATATATTATATTTTAATTTCTAATATGTAAATTTTCTGTTTATGTTTGTTCAAGAAAAATGCAACCACAGCTCTGGAAAATACTTTCGATCTAGTGACTTCTCCTAAACTCTAACGCTTGGTTTAGAATGAGGGGAGTAATGCAGAGTGGAAGAATACAACGAGAAAAAATTGTGAGGATATTTAATACCTACCAATATATTTGGATGATAAAAAAAAGATTATATAAAAAATCTTAATCATTACTATAAACGAAATGAACTATAATGTAAAATTATTAATATATAAATAAAAAATAATAAAAAAGTAAAAAGACAAAGTGAAAAGGATAAAATGGGATATTAAATAACCATTTTTTTTCCTTCTCCTTTCTCTCAAATTTTGAAGTGAGCTAATTTGGTGGAGCTTTAGAAAAAAATTTCTTCCCTATTACTTTCACGTTTATTACATTCTTTCCTTTCCCTCACGTTAAATGGAATATAAAGAAATTTTGAAATTGTGTTTTTTAGTATATACGTAACATTACAGTACAAAAATATTCAATAATCAAGTTAATAGATAACTAATAAACATTCTTTCAATGACTAAGTTCAAGAGTTTCAAACTAGTATTAATTTGGTGTTCTTTACCTTGACCTTACAGACATATCTAATTTTCTCCCACAATTTCAGTTTTTGCTATTTCGTAAAATTTTTCTTATATATGAAAATTTAGGTTTTTTTTTTTTTTGCCCCCTTCCCCTTTCCTTTCCTCCCTATTCTTTCCATCCTATTTCCCTCATACTAATCAAATTATTTTTTTTTTTAAAAAAATTGAAATTATGTTTCCAGATATACACATGACACCTTAGCCTAAAAGCGGTAAATAGCCAAGCTAATAGATAACTAGTGGACAAATTTTCAACCATCATGTCTAAAAATTCCTTTCTATTGATTTGATATTTTTTATTTTAACCTTATAAACGAATATTAACTATCTCCCACAATTAGGACTTTACTCGTGTGGGCTATACAATCCTCTCCCCCTCTACCTATTAAAAAAGAAAAACGAGAAAGAAAGAAAGAAAGAAAGAAAGAAAGAATAGAATGTGATATCTTTGTCACAAGACCTTAAAATTGGGTGCACTTCTTCCCCCTTTTTTCAATGAGCAATTAAGTTCAATTCTTGTTACCCTACCTATACCCTAACAAGACTTGTCGCTTTCTTTAGACCCCTACTCTAAATCGAGTCAAAATAGGGCCATTAGCTTCCACTTTAGTTTATCCCTAAATCAATTACCTACTAGAAAAGGCATTGACTTTGATACAATATATAACACTTCCAATCTAAAAGTAGTGAATAGATAAGTCAACAAATGACTAATGGGTCCTTTTTTTCAAAGATGAAGTTCAAAAGTTTCAAGTTAGTATTGATTTGGTATACTCAATCGCAATCTTATAAACTAATATCAATTTTCTCCAATAATTTATATGAGACTTCACTCATGTTGAGTATCAAAACCTCCCCCTATCCCCATGAATTGCACCTAGGTGACACTTTCCACCTTCTTCGAACCTCTTTTCTAAATCAAGTCAAAATAGGCCTACCAGCTTTCACCTTAGTTTGTTCCAAAATTATTAGCTTATTGGCAAAAGGTCAATTCTAATTCCATTTATAATGCCCTAACCTAAAGTAGTGAATAGCTAAGCCAATAGTTAATTAATTGGCCTTTTTTCAACCTCCAGCCCAAAAATTCCTATGTAGTGTTGATCAAGTTTCTATATCTTAATCTTATAAACCAATAGTAATTTTTTTTCCACAATCTATATGAGATTTTATTTAATGTAGCTAGGGCGATATGGTGTGTGTCTATGTGTTCTAACAATCATATTAGGAGTTATTTAAAAGCTAGTATTTATATTTAATAATGTTATTACCTTCAAATCAAAGCTATTTTTTGGGGCATTCAGAAAGCTAAGATCACCTAAAATCATATAAATTTTCTCTAATCAATTGAAGTGTATATACAAAACTTTATTTTTAAGATTCAATATCCGATATTAAATTGAAATTTGCATACATCAAGTCTAGAAAATAGAACTTATGTGGTTTTATATGTATTAGTAACATAGATTGTAATATTCAATCTTCATGATTTAAAATGGAAAACAACTTTTAGACAAAAAAAAAAAAAAAGTGAAAGTTGATTAGATCATTTGTCTAGTATTAGATCATTATAGTTCATCCTCTTGCATACCCTCCTAATTTCTAGCTTTGCTAATAGTGTTGAACACTATCTATAATCACCTAGGATTAAATTGTTATTTAATATAAATTATAAAGGAGATCTAAGGTTGAAAAATGGAATTTCATAAGAATTGGGGGGCAATTTAGTCCTTTTACAATCAGGGTATATAAACTCACTTTTGACCTAGTGCTCTTCCTTTTTGCCATTTACATAATGACAAAACAAAAGGAAGAGGAAAACACTTTCTAGAGAATACTAGGCAACTAAGAGTAATTCATTAAAGTTCAATCCAATTACACAAGGTAAGGTTTCCTATGATTGAAGTAGTATTCATGATTATAGAATTTAACATTAAAACAATTGTTACTACATGATTTCATTATAAATTGGATTGAAGAAGGAACGGGATGAGCACGGAGATTAACTGATTAAGGATTCAGTTTATGAAAATCAAAAGGTAAGTATTCCAATCTATGTAAATTGGTTAGAAATTACATATTTTAGAATTCAATTAAACCTAAGAGCAAAGGATTTGGAATTAGGATGAATTGGGAAAAGCAAAATTAGGATTCGTAAAGAAAAACAAAGTTCAAAATCAAGTACATGCTTGTGTACTTAACTGTGTTCCTTATTTTTCTTTACGAACCCTAATTTTTCTTTTCTCAATTCATCCTAATTCAACTTGCCTACACTGGAATGTGTATAGAGGGTATGCTATTGGGTTACACGCCCATGTTTTAGGGCATGTTGAAGAGGGGAAAATTTACAAAAAGGCACATGGCTAACAACATAACCATGTACCTTGGCGTACTAAAATGTGGAAATTTACATAAAGGTAAATGGCCACTCTACACGACCACATACCTAGGGCATGCTGAATTACACAATTTCAAACACGACTATGTACTTATCTTGTTTCTTGATTTAATTTCTAATTAAGCTAGTTTCCACGTAACCTAGATAGCTAGTAAGACCTTAGAAAATCTAATAGATAAAGAAAATTAAGAAATTAGATTATTCTTATATTAGTACTAAGAAAGAATCATTGTCCCATTTACAGATTTGAAATTTCTTTAAGATCATTATCAATTAGGCTTAAGACTAAGATTTTAGGTATGTGTAACTTATTTGTTTTCTTGTGCGTGTTAAGTGCAATGAAATTGATTAAGTAAATGAATAATTAAGCGTTTAAGTGTTTTTGGTATGTGCTTGGCTCGGCTTAGGGGTCTGTAGTGGTAGATACCTAGAAAATACCCCAATGATCCTTGTGTAACGTTGTTCCTAGTGGAGTCATGCTTATAAATGATCTGGGTTATTTAAAGTTTAAGGTTCATGGGTGTGGGGCCCATAGTAGCAACTCCCATCACCATGTTTAAGGTTTAAAGGTTCATGGTATGAGGCCCATAGTGGCAATTCCCATCACCATGTTAGAAGCTTTAAGGACTCATGGATGTTGGAGCCCATAGTAGTTCCCAATCACCAATTCAAGGATCAAGTGTTTGAATATATTTAATGGGGTCATGAGTACCCCATTGATGCTTGTGGATTTAAGTATATTATGAACATGTTGTTTGATGTTTAAGTTTTACATAATGTATGTGAATTAAGTTCCTACTTGTTCATGTGTATGTGCTTATGTTATACGTACTAAGCATTAGCTCACCCTTCGAAGATTATCTTTTTAGATGTAGACATGGAAGGACATTTTAACCAAGAAGATGATCTGGGAGTGAATGTACAAAAGGGGGAGGAAGAAGAATTTTACTATTATTATGGTGATTAGACTTTAGGAGAAATTTATGTTTATATATGTGGAGAATATTGAGACCTTTGGAAGAAAATAGACTAGCACATTATAAATATTTCGTTGCTTTAGATTTAGATCATGGATGAATGGTCAAGACTTGCTTTAATTTTGAAGGATGGATTCGGATGTATTTATATCATGCTAGTAATATTGATTATATTGAATTGAGGTTTGTAGGATTTGCAGGATTAAGTGGCATCAGAGTATGCTCAAAGACTTAACGTGTCCTTATTTGATAAAGACACGTGGTAAGCCGTAGCGTATTTGGTTTTGGGGCATTACGACTGATATGGTATCAGAGCATAGGTTGATGATCCTTAAGGCTTAGGTTTTGATCCTTAGGAGCTTAGGTTGATGATCCTTATAATATTAAGTGATGATCACTAAGTACAAGTTTCAAATAGTAAAACATAGGATATGATCTTTAGAGGAATTAAGTATTTGACCTATAAGATGGTGAGACATGAAGAAAGTGGGAAATTATGGGAGTTTTATTTATTCAATAATTGATTTTATTATATTATTATTTTAATTGCATTTCATTAAATTATTAAGTTATTCTTATATATGTATACAATTATGTGTAGAGGTATATACGTGTATACCAACATATAACAATACTAACATGGAACTGACACTAACTTTAAGTCTATCCAGTTGTTTATTCTTAAATAGAATGCCTTCAAGAAGAATCATCGGATCAGGAGCAGGAAGGGGTGCTAAACATGGCAACCCTAATCAGGAGGACATTTAAGGTTAGTAGCCACAAGGGGGATGAGGTTAAATGGCAAAAGAAACCGTCTAGCTGCTGCAGACTGTGAACCATTTAGTAGGGCTATTGACACAACAACATCAAGCCTCTAATGTTCTATAGCATAGAAATGCCAATGAAGCTATCAACTTTAATAGATTCATTAGAGTGGCAAACGAATTTAACCCAAGGGTGGATAACCCAATTAAAGCTAAGGATTGGGTACAAGAGATGGAGAAAACATTTGCTGTCATTCAAATACCTAAAGATAGAAAGGTTAATTATGTTACATTTATGTTGAAGAGAACTATAGCAAAATGGTGGGCATCTGTTCCTAGATATGCAAGAGAGTGTATGAATTGGGCAGTATTCAAGGAACTATTTTATTAGAAATACTTCCTTAGTAGCTCTAGAGATAGGATGGAGAATGAATACTACAATTGTAAGCGGGAATCAAACAATGGAAGAGTATAAGGTGGAATTGAACCACCTAATTCAGTTTTTGCCTAAGAATGTTCATGCTAATGACAGATCTCAGGCCTGAAGATTTTTTAGAGGCTTGGACTTGGATCTCCAACATGAGATTAGGGCTTTTCAATTGAACACTTATGCTAAAGTAGTAGATAAAGCCAAATATCTAGAACAAAGCAGAAAAAGGATTGAAAAATAAAGGAGCCATAAAGCAACAATAGCTTTGGGAAAAAGACCCGCCTCAAGTGGGATAAGGCAAGATAAGGGCAAAAGACCCCACATGTTCTATAATAGAACATAGAGCACTACAACCCCTCCTTTAGATATTAGACCAGTGCCTTTAGCACTTCCTACAATAGGCCCTACTATCAAATGCACCAAATGCTATGGGATTTATGAGTTAAGAGAATGTAGATAGCTAGATGATGCTTGCTTCTCCTATGGAAAGACAGAACACATCAATAGACACTGCAATGAGAGGTCAATCCCCCTAGTATTTTGCCATGTATGTAAATAGAAGGGACATAAGGCAATTAATTGTCCTTAGAGGTAAGTAAGAAATCAGGCAGCTTCAGCTCTATAAGCAGCTAGACCTCCAGTCAGGGAACAAGCTAGTAAACCATAGGTAAGGGGCCCTAGACAATGGGTTATCACTAGATTATTTACTATCTAGCAACAACAACACTAGGAAATTCCAAACATGGACACCATTGCAAGTATGCTTCAAGTACATGCCTACAATGCTTATGTACTTTTTGATATCAATGCATCTATATCCTATGTGTTTGAGAATTTTTTGTGTGAATGTATGTTAAATGTTAAGCATATGGATGATAATCTAGCTGTTAGCACTCCTTTGGGAGTTAGAGGGAAGATAAGTAGAATCTATAGAAGAGTAAGAATAAAGATATAGGGTAAGGTGATGCGAAGAGATCTCTTGATATTAGACATGGTGGAGTTTGACATCATTCTGAGTATCAACTAGTTATCAAAATACCATGCCATAATTAATTGTCACAACATGGTGGTACAATTCAACATACCTGAGGAAGACTCTTTTGAGTGTAAGCTAGAAGCTCAAAGACTAACTGGATTACCCACTTATAAGTTGTAGAGAAAGAATATGTCAATAGTTGTATCTACTAGAGCTAGTGAAGGAACCAAATGGAAGTGGTACCTATAGTGAGAGAGTTTCCAAATGTGTTTCCAAAGACCTTCCTTATCTAACCCTAGCTAGAGAGATAGAGTTCAATATTGATTTAGTACAAGGTACAGTACCAATATCAAAATCGGTATATAGGATAGCACCAGTTGAACTAAAAGAGCTGAAGAAGTAATTACAAAAGCTATAGGATAAGGGTTTCATAAGACCCAATGTATCTCCTTGAGGTACACTAGTCCATTTTGTCAAGAAAAAGGATGGAAGTATAAGGTTCTGCATAGATTATAGAGAGTTGAACAAAGTCACTATCAAGAACAAGTATCATCTTCCCAAGATAAATGACCTATTTGACCAACTTCAAGAAGTTTAAGTGTTTTCTAAAATAGACTTGAGATTAGGATATCACCAGCTGAGAATTAAAGAAGAAGACATACGGAAGACAACTTTCAGGACCAGATATAAGCACTATGAATTTTTGGTGATGCCCTTTAGATTGATGAATGTACCTACAACATTCATCGATTTAATGAATAAAGTATTCAGGGACTTCCTAGATAAATTTGTAATCATCTTTATAGACGATATCCTAATATACTCAAAAAGCAATGAAGAACATGAAGAGCACTCGAGGTTAGTGCTAAGTAAGTTACGAAAAGAAAGATTGTATGCCAAATTCAATAAATGTGAATTCTAGTTAAAATAGATGGTTTTCTCAGGTCATGTAGTTGAAAAAGAGGGAATATTTGTAGACCTAGAAAAGGTGAGAGTTGTAGAGGATTAGCACAAACCAAAAACTGTCAAATATAAGTTTCCTAAGTATAGCAAGCTACTATAAAGGGATTCTCTAAAATAGGAACTCCTCTTAAAAAGTTGATACAAAAGAATGTGAAGCTTGAGTGGGATGACAAATGTGAAGCTAGTTTTCAAATGCTCAAGGAGAAGCTTGTGTCAGCACTAGTTTTGGCATTATCCTAGAGCGGGGAAGAATTCGTTGTATATAATAATGCCTCAATCCAAAGATTAAAATGTATGTTGATGCAAAGAGGACAAGTCATAGCATATGCATTATACCAACTAAAGTCTTATGAGAAGAATTACCTAACTCATGACTTGGAGCTGGCAATAGTGTTACTAGCCTTAAAATTATGGATACACTACCAATACGGGGAAAAATGCAAGATTTTCACTTATGATAGGAGCTTAAAGTACATATTCACACAAAAGGAGCTAAATATGAGACAGAGAAGATGGTTGCAGCTAATCAAAGACTTTGACCTGGAAATCTTATATCATCCAAGAAAGGCTAACATGGTGGCAGATGCCTTTAACAGGAAGAAACAAGGTAATGTTGCTACTCTCATCACTTCACAACAGGATTTATTGGACGACATGTGTAAATTGGAATTAGATGTTTTGACTCATAAAGTGAGAGCAAAAATGGCCACTTTATGCATGCAACTAACCTTACTAAACAAAATCAAGACTAGCTAGGTAGAAGATAAGGATATGCAAGAGATTAAGAGCAAGATGAAACAAGACAAAGCTCCTAAATTCAATATGAACACAAAGGGGATTTTGAGATATGGAACAAGGTTATGCTTGCCAAGGGATATGGAGTTAAAGAGGGAGATAATGAAAGAGGCACACTATTTAACCTATACAACACATCCTAGAAGTACCAAAATGTATAAGGACCTAAAGATTTGTTATTAGTGGAGGAATATGAAAAGAGAGATAGCTAAGTATGTAGCTAGATGCTTAACTTACCAATAGATTAGGATTAAGCATCAGAGGCCGGCTAGAGAATTACAACCTCTTTCAGTACTAAAGTGGAAATGGTAGCACGTAACAATAGACTTTGTTACGGCCCTCCAAATACTAAAGAGAAGCGAGATGTAGTCTAAGTAATTGTAAACCTACTAACCAAGTCTGCTCATTTTCTACCTATCAGAGTAGGATACAAATTGGAGAAATTGGCTTAGATATATATATAGGAAATAGTCAGATTACATAAAGTGCCAGTAACCATAACTTCTTATAGAGACACAAGATTTGTAAGTAGCTTACAAAAAACTTTGGACACCAAACTACAATTCAACAATATATTCCACTCTCAGGCAAATGGATAATATAGCAGGACTATACAAACCTCAAAGATTTGCTCAGAGTATGTGCACTGGATTTTGATAGTAACTGGAATGAACATATACCTCTAGTTGAGCTTGCATATAATTACAGCTATCAAGTAACCATCCAAATGGCTCCTTATAGACTTTTTATGGAAGAAGATGCAGATCCCCATTATACTAGGATAAAGTGGGAGACAAGCAAATACTAGGACTGGAATTAGTCCAAAAGGTAGTGGATAAGGTGAAATTAATGAGGCAAATGATACAAACAGGTCCATCCCAACAAAAGAGTTATGTGGATAAGAGAAGGCACCCTTTAGAATTTTAAGTAAGAGACATGGTCTTATTGAGAGTTTCTCCAACCAAAGGGGTGATCAAGTTCAGTTTGAGAGGGAAGCTAAAGTTAAGGTATCTAAGCCCATTTGAGATCTTGGAAATAGTAGGCACTGTGGCTAAGTTGGCTCTCTCACTACGTTTAGCTGGGGTATATGTTGTATTTCATATATCCATGTTGAGGAAATATGTGCCTAATCAAAATAAAGTAGTGGCTTTAAAGCCATCGAATGTGTAGCCAAACTTATCCTTTGTGAAAAGACTAGTTAGAGTTGTGGACACCAAAGAACAAGTACTAAGACGGAGAACAATTCCCTACATCAAAATATAATAGACAAATTAGACTGAACAGGGAAGCAATGTGGGAATTGGAAGAAGACATGAGGAAGAAATATCCAAAACTCTTCTAGAATTAGGTAACTTTTGAGGATAAAAGTCTTTACGGAGGGGGAGAGAATATAATCACCCAAATTAAATTTTTATTTAATATAAATTATAAAGGAGAGCTAAGGTCAAAAAAATGGAATTTCATAAAAACTAAGGGGTAATTTAGTCTTTCTTACGATCATGTTATATAAACCCACTTTTGACCAAGCGCTCCTCCTTTTTGCCTTTATATAGTGACAAAACAAAAGCAAGAGGAAAACACTCTTTAGAGAATACAAGGTAACCAAGAGGAATTCATCAAAGTTTAATCCAATTACACAAGATAAGGATTTCTATGATTGAAGTAGTATTCATGATTATAGAATTTAAGATTAAAGTGATTGTTACTACATGATTTCATTAGAAATTGGATTAAGGAAGGAATGAGACGAGTATGGAGATCAACTGATTAAGGACTCAGTTTACAGAAATCGAAAAGTAAGTATTCCAATCTATGTAATTTGATTAGAAATTACATGTTTTAGAATTCAATTAAACTTAGGAGCAAGGGATTTGGAATTAAGATGAATTAGGAAAAGAAAAATTAGGGTTCGTGAAGAAAAACAAGGAACACGGTCAAGTACATGCTCGTGTACTTACCCTATGCTAGAATGTACACAAAGGGTAAATGGCTAGGTTACACACCCATGTTCTAAGATGTGTTGAAGAGGGAAAAATTTACAAAAAAAAGTACACGGCCAGTGATACAACCGTATACTTGGGCATGCTAAAATATAAGAATTTGCATAAAGGTATACGGCCACTCTACACAACCATGTGCCTAGGGCATGCTAAAGTACACGATTTCAAACATGATTGTGTACTTAGGGAAATCTTGTTTCGTGATTTAATTTCTAATTATGCTAATTTTCACGCAAACTAAATAGCTAGTAAGACTTTAGAAAATCTAATAGACTAAGAAAATTAAGAAATTAGATTATTCTTATATTAGTATTAAGAAGGAATCATTGTTACATTTACAAATTTCAGATTTCATAAAATTAAGATCAATTAGGCTTAAGGCTAAGATTTCAAGTACATGTAACTTGTTTCTTTTCTTGTGTGTGTTAAGTTAGTATGCATTGAAATTGATTGAGTAAATGATTGGTTAAGCATTTAAGTGTTTGTGGTATGTGCTTAGCTTAACTTAGGGGCTCGTAGTAATAGATCCCTATAGAGCACTCCAATGATCCTTATATGACATGTCCCTAATGGAATCGTGCTTGGAAATGATCTAGGTTGTTTAAGATTTAAGTTTGATGAGTGTAGGGCCCATAATGGCATTTTCCATCACCACGTTTAAGGTTTAAAGATTCATAGGTATGGGGCTCGTAGCGGTAGCTTCCAGTCATCAATTCAAGGATCAAGTGTTTGACTATGTTCGATGAGGTCATGAGTATCCCATTGATGCTTGTGGATTTAAGTATATCATGGACATGTTGTTTGATGTTTAAGTTTTACATAATATATGTGAATTAAGTTCCTACTATGTTCATACGTATGTGCTTGTGTTATACACACTAAGCATTAGCTCACACTTTTAGGATTATTTTTCTTAGATATAGGCATGGAAGGACATGTTAACCAAGAAGATGATCTAGGAGTGAATGTACAAGAGGAGGAGGAAGAAGAATTTCTCTATTATTATAGTGATTAGACTTTGGGAGAAATTTATGTTTATATATGTAAATAATATTGAAACCTTTAGAAGAAACTAAACTAGTACATTACAAATATTCTACTACTTTAGATTTAAATCGATGGATGAATGGTTAAGACTTGCTTTAATTTTGAAGGACAAATTCGAATGTATTCATATCATGTCCGTAGTATTGATTATATTTTATTAAGGTTTATAGGATTTATAGAATTAAGTAGTATCATAGTAGATTTGAAACCTTAACGTGTTCTTATCCGGTAATAACATATGGTAAGCCGTAACACCCTTGATTTAAGGACGTTACACCATCATTTACTCAATGGAGAATATTGACCAATTCAAATGTAAAGTCGAAAAGTGCATTCCATACTTATCAGGGAAGCATGTTGTGAGTTTCTTCCAAACGTGGAAAAGAATCTTCACTAGATGAGGTATGATAAATAAAACGGATAGGTCTCGTTCCCCTTTTTCTAAAGAGAGAATTGACTAGATTAAGAACATCAATGTATGATATATTTCTGTATTAAACTTAATTCGAATATGATAACTATATATAAGAAAAAGATGTTATGCTTCATCTTCGACAGAGAGAATTAATTAAATTAGGAACATTAATACATAAGATATGACGTGATATTTTCTAGCTGAAACTCATATCAAATGTGATGATTATATGAGGTGAAGAGTCCCCATTTACAGCTTTTGAAAAGAGATGTGATGTAACAATGGTCACAAGTTCTCAGGCACCTTGAATTGTTTTAGGTACTTAAATTATGATTTATGCACTTTAGTAGTTTTCCGACTTGGATTACATTTGCAAGTCTTCCTACTAATATTGCATCATAATAACACTTGTATAATTAATGAAAATCAGAGCTTCCAGGATGCTCTCAGAGCTAAAATCATTCTTAACTCCATAAACCCTGACAACTGCTAATCATCTCCGACAAACAACAACCCAAGTCTATGTAAAATTTATTATAACATGCTCAAATCAAAAGAGCATCAATTGGTCGGTGGAACGAATCAATGTTTTCTCTTATGCTGAAATTGACGATTCAAACTTTCAAGGATGTCAGTAGGCTACGTGGCAAGATTAGTTAACCAAGAAACTCAACTGCCCTAGTTAGCAAAGATTCCCAAGTGGTCTCATCTCATCTTCTTAATCTTCATACTTGTAACTAACTTTCCTTATTAAAAGAACGTGTACAAAAAGTATAGTCGCCATTAAAGTTTCATGGTCCAATTTGCTAAGAAATATTATCCTAATATTGCTGTATATTTATTTAGAAAAAGTTTAACTGATATTTAAAGTATTTATTAAAAAATGAAATAAAAAAATTGTATTTTTATACTTTTTCTTTTGAATGAAACATATAAGAAAATATTAAAAGATGTGACGATTTTTCTAAACATTTAATAAGTATTCGGGAACATCAATTAATCAGCCTCTAATTATTTTATGCTATTGATGAGTAGATCTGGTTATATATCCGAAAAATTAAGTGAAAAGTAGAAGTTGAAAACGTACGGATGATAAGACAGCCGTCACATGGGACCTGCTGAGTCCTCACCAAACCCACATGGGGTCAGACAGGCTAGAGTCTTTTAGAAACATCGAGTAGTGGACTCCTAGTGGTCCTTATCCCAACACCTACGATGACGACGTAACGTGTGCACTTTGTCAGGACTGAGCACCTAATTCTTAGCATTGAGAATCTCATCAAATGGATGATCTTCTCCTTATTTTAACATTAATCAAATCCTTATCACCATAATTTATTCTAAAGAAATGAAAATAGGTGATACCCCGGGATCTTGATGTCTACCATCTTTTACAGTCAGCACATCAGGAACCCCCTCGTCACCACATAGTAACTGGTCACAGATTTCTCGATTTTAGAAGTGTTATGCACTTGGGTATGGTATCGTACTGGCCATGGACGTTAATATTAAATTTCAATATGCTAAAAAGTTCTGTTGCTTTTACTTTTGAAAATATGCCCACCTAAAGATATGGTCATTCGTCGAAGAAAATATGCTCCACATGGTGAGGCCACTATGTCGCATGGAAAATATTAACAGTGTCTTACTTAACCGCTAAAAGAAATTATACATTACTATATTTGGAAAATGTTTAACTGAACGAATTTTTCAACCGAAACAACGTGGTCGAATGATGTGGCGACATTTTGGTGCTTTTTGCTTCCATTGCAAACGATAGATAACTTGAATTCTTGATACCTTCGGAATAAAAAGCATTGCAGCATCTATCAGTGATCACTTTTGCACGAAGAAGTTAAGTATTGGGTTAACTCTAGTAAGTTAAATTATTGGAAAGTTTAATAATAATTTAGACGGTAGAAATGAAACATATGACCCTCTTTTTCTCCCTTTTTATGGTATTAGTAAAGATAAATTTTAATTAATAGGGAAAAAAAGTTGTATCAGTCAAATCAATTGATACAAGAAGACTAACTAATGAAGAGTTTGAGATATGAAAACCTAATCAAATAAACAAATATCTTCAAAAGTCAAGTCGCATAAAGGAAATGTCATAGTTATCCAATTTACTATAATCTAATAAGGATCGAAAACAAATATAGAGAGGATGGGGCAATCATGTGGCTATCCCTTATATTAAGATTTGTTAAAGATAGCAAATGTAATATCAATAGTGGCAAGTTTGTGGATATTAAGTGATAGATCCACAAATTCAAAATAGTGAAAGAATAGAATAGTTATATAGAGAGAGGAGGAGCAATCACATGGCTATCTCCTATATTAAGATTTGTTAAAGATTATAATTTGATTGAGGAAACGGTGCCTAACACCTATGGTAAGTAGATTGAAAGAACTAAGCCAAGGAGAGCTATCAAAGTTCATAAAAGTGGATGCCTACAACTAATTGATGACACAAGTTACAACTCTCACAACTTAAATGAGAAAACTCATGTCTAGCCCAAGCTCTGATTATAGTGCAAAGATATATAGTGGAGCACATGATAGCATGGATTGTCAAGTGGAGAACCTTTTCATTCATTTTATGAGCATCAGTGTTAAATAAGTTTACCATGTTAGCAACTTTCGAAAAAGGGGAACCATAATCATACCCAAGTACTTATGACTCAAGAATGTACGACCATCCAAATCTATCATAGTGTAAGAATAGCACGTGCTTACAAGCCTCCACTTGGATTCTCACATCCTTTTAAGGAGAAGAAGTTGAATATGGATGAGCTCACAAAAGCTTTTTCCGATCATCTTCAAAAAATTTCAAAAATTAGGAATTTGCCATTAATAACTTAAAGGTATAATTAAGTTGAATGTCAAAAATGCTAAGTAATCAATATTAAGATATTTTACCCAACAACACAAAAAGAAAACTTAAAGATCATAATAGCACAAATACACCAAATAGGTTTTGAGTTGGATCTTCAAGTGAGAGGGCAAGGAGATAATGTAGCAGTTGCATGAAAAGGATATGAGTTTGATGGTGATTCTTATGTAGCCACTTGGTAAATGAAGAAAGAAGAGAGATTAATGAGGGAAATTATGGTAGAGAAGCTTATCACTGTTACTCTATAGTAGTTTTAGAGACTAAAGAAGTTGATTGACCATGCTATGGTCATAAAAACTTCAAATTAGTCTATACAAGAGGTGACAGTAAAGTTCAAAGAGCAAGTTGGCAAGATGATCATGCTAACTTAAGGTGGCATGGATGAGAATGAAGACATACTTCCACAAAATTGGACAATCTAAGGAAGTTCGACAAGTAGTTTATTTTTCAAAAAACACTATTTTTTATTTAACCTTGGCACCACAATGATTATGGTGCCATTCTTTGTATACGAGAAGATGGGAGTAGGGAATGTGTTGAAGAAGACTAAGATCTCCATCAAGTTCCTTGATCAATCTATTATGAAACCTTGATAGATATTCAACGATGTGTTGGTGAAGGTTAATAAGCTCACTTTTCTTGCTAACTTCATCATGGTAAAGATGAACAACATGTAGATATTGATTATCCTACATTTCTTGCCACTTTTAGGCCTATGACTAATGTGAAGGTGAGTTAACAAGCATTAAGTGTTAATTATGAGGAAGTCAAGATGCATGTTAGAAGACACAAGGAGCAATGTAGTCCTCTTATCCATAATGGTCACATGCTAGACACAACATTTAGTACATAAGTAGATACAAGTCAACAAAGACAAATCAAGAGGCAAAAGGGACATAGGTAAAAAGTGAGGAAACCTTGATCATTTGATCAAAGGTGAAGTGAAAGTAGTAGGAATGTCAAGCTAGTGAATATAAAACAAGTGCAAAGTGAGAGAACCATTATTTTTTCATTTACTATACTACTTTTGTTTTGTTTTTGGTCTTCTTAAGCTCTTTACTTGTAATGTGCAAATGATTAGAAATTTAGTATGTAGGATAATCTAGATGGGACTAATGTGGCTTGGCATTGGTAAAACCGGCATAGCTTTAGACACCCCATGAAAGTATTGTTCTTAACTTAACTTTGCTTTCATCCCTATTCAACAATGAGGGCTTTCTTGGTCTTGAAGTTAGGGATAGAGATCATGTGATTTTTAAAGCTAGGGGGTGATTGATGCTATTTATAGTCCAATATGAAAAATGTTGTTCTCTTGACATATGATCAAAACTTTACACTTAAGTAAATTATTATATAAAAAATAATTAATTGTAGAAATAACTTAGATCTTTTTGCATTTGCAAAGTAAAAAAATGTTGCGATCTTTTTCCAAAATTCTGCACTTAATTTATTTGATCATGAAATGAAATTTTAGCAAAGGACCAAAGTACAAATTTTATCCATATTATTTTTAGTTACATGTTATTTAAACTTTGATTTTAAGACTTAGGATAATGCCACTAAAGAGCCTGTCAGTTGCAACTTCAAGGCTTACTTGGAGGTACCTTAGAAGTTTTTAGTAGCACGATAACCTAAAGTAAATGAACAAAAGAGATTTTTCACTTAAAAGTTTTCCTAAAAAGGAAATAAAGTTGAGGA
The DNA here is from genome assembly GCA_037954665.1 of Laguncularia racemosa. Classification (NCBI taxonomy): domain Eukaryota; kingdom Viridiplantae; phylum Streptophyta; class Magnoliopsida; order Myrtales; family Combretaceae; genus Laguncularia; species Laguncularia racemosa. The sequence goes on along the minus strand of JBBMOL010000063.1, from coordinate 2,358,936 downwards.
TAGCAATGAGAATTTATAAAAAAATTTAGTAGAGAACTTTATTGACTTAAGTAATTAGGTTTGTTAGGTGTTTTTAAGACCATACACTTGTTGTTTTGTGAAGAAATCCCAAAACATTAGGTAAAAGCACACTATATAAGTCAAGAGAAAAGCTTGAGAAAGCTATATAATGAAATAAAATGAGAAAAATTATAAAACCTCAAAACTTAGAATGCTACAATTCACCATGTGTCATTATTGGATAATGACACATTAAGGCTCTTAATCTAGTAACTTCAAATGACACCCGTAACAACTGCCAACACACAACAACATAATTCATCAAATGTCAAAATCAAGTAGCTCAATTGAGTCTCACTATACATCCACAATTACAATAACCAAGATTAACTAAACACATTAAACACCTATGAGAAACTAGTTAAGATAGCTAACAAGAATATCATCTCCTAAAAACAACATCTTCTAAACCACTTGTAACACATTAAGTAGCTTCTCTCATCTACTAATCATTATAGTAATAAAAATACTTTACATCGTCCCCATCCTTCTCATAATTCACTATATATTTATCATATGTTAAGTAATCATCTATATCAGCAACCGAAAAAGAAAAGTCCTTGAAGGATGAACTAATGCCCAATTCATGTAAACTAAAGTCACATGCACATGAACAAACATTTCAAATTCACATGCATCAACATAGATAGATAGCCAAACATCCAACTATTATCTTATTTAAGTCTTTTTAAGTAACACAATGGTACCCATGACCCTACCATTAGATACATATAAATTACGATGTTGAGAACCACCACTCCAAGCTCTAGCACCCATAAGTCACAAAAAACTACTAAATCATTTTGATATGGAGCTCCATCAGGGACACCACCATATAGGGTTCTACATCTATGAGTCCTTAGGCTGAACTAGGCACACATAACAACCAATTATTTAATTAGATATTTATTAGATTCATTTTATTCCTAACTTGACAACCAAAAGCAACACACAAGGTATACACATACTTGGAGTTGCACTATTCGTACTAAAATCAACTCTAGCTAATCCAACACCTAGTCACAATTGCAAGAACAACTAAATTTAGAATCCTAATAACTAGTGATAATCTATCTTATAATTGTCCTAGTATAGATTAGAAAGGTGTCAAAAAAACATTTGAAGAAAAAAATATAAGAAAACGCCATTTTGAATAAGTAGTGAAGTTCATGGGTAGGTTCACGATCAAGTTCATAGGCATGAATGAGTTTCATAGGTAGGATCACCCACATGCTCATTGCTGTGAACCTCTCGGTGATGAAAAGAGAAGGTTCATGATCATAGGCAAGCATGAAAGGGGTTCACGATTGCGATCATGGGTGTGTTCATGGCCATGAACTCTTGTATATATATATATATATAAACCTTCATCATGAAGTTCATGACCGTGTTTAATATGTGTAAAGTGTACTAAAAGTACATGGGTAAGATCATAACCATGATCTTGCTTGTGATCTCGTCTGATTCCTAAAATGACTGAGTGAAAAATGTAATTTCTTTTATAATATCTCATTCTATATCATTCAAAACACTAGTACACAAAATTCATACTAGTAATCTAACATTTAATTGATCAAATCATCCAAATTCAAGAAACTTGCTTATAGTCCTTGCTTATTATCAAGGATATTTGTTATAGAAGGAGAGAGAGAGAGAGTTTTCCTGTAAGATACTAAGTGCGTGAAAAAGGAGGAACTGGGATAGAAAGGTTATGATAGAGGGGTTTTATAACTTTCATGAAAAAGACCATATTGTTCCCCATCTTAAAAGCTTATTATTTTTAAACACCATTACCTTTTTATTTTTATTTTCCTTTTCCTTTTGTTTTAGGTATTACAATAGTGATAGAAGTTCATAAGGATACTTTAAAACCTAGTAGCATAAGGTCGTTTGACCTTGTTAACCAAGGAAATTACTCAAATCGTAAGAACCTTAATAAAGTCATAGAGGTTCATTTATATATCTTTAAATCTAATGGCCTAAGGTTATTTCTTGGGGCTTACTAACTAAGGAAGTCACTATAAGAAAAATAAATAAATAAAATTAAAGAGATAAGAAATGTTATGCAATAAAAAAGAAAAAAAGGACTCCCAACTAAAATAGAAAAATAGCAAATTATTAAGTTAGGAATTGATGTAACATGCATTTACTCTATGTAGAACACTTATGAAGAAGGGAAGTGTGTACATCTTATTTCAATTTTGTAAACTATAGCTAACATATCCTTGCTATACCAATGTTAAACTTCACTTTTAGTCCATAAATCTTTGTTTGAATAGGATTGTAAAACTTTATATTACACAAATTAGTAGTCAGTAGTTACAATATTTTGTGTGCATTTATGATGAGGTTGAATGTGTAAAGTGCATCAAGAGTTGCTAAAGGTAGAGAAGATTAAAGAAACAAATGCAAAATGATAGATGAAGTATGTCTCGTGAGCTACAAATAGGCCTTTAGATAATTATTAGTTATTTTTCACGTAATGGCGACTCTAGTGTAACAACTTTTGCCTTTAGTAATTTTCTTAATCTATGTTTTGCTTTAGAAAAGGCCAATTCTAAAGTTAGAGGTAGCTTCATAATTATCAAAATTTTCCATATTTTAACCTAAATTTATGCTGCACTTGTCCATGCATAGCTGTGCTTTTGACATTGATATATATATATATATAAATGGATCAAAGTGCATGAAATTGAAGAAAATGCCCTAATCAATATTAATCTCCATGCATATGTTTATGTCTATAAAATTAGCATTGATTGCTTGAAGATTGCGAATCGTAGATTTAATTCAACCTACATCCATGTCAATGTTAAACTAATTGTAGTCTAATTCCATGCAAATCGTCCACTCCTTTTCTAGTTTTCCATATTTTAATTCACAAACAATTTTTGGCTAGATAGTATATTCATAAACCATAATACTGATACAATTGATATTTATGAACAATTAAATTGTGACATAAATGAATCATATATTAATCATAACATCAAGTATCATCAATTCCCATAAAAATGGTTTAATTCATAGTAAAGTAAAGAACAACACTCAAATAATGAGAGGACACTATAACAATTCTAATTACAAAGGAAACAAAGCACTTAATGTGTAATTGAAGCTTGATTTTACCTTTAAATTCATCTTATTATGCGTTTCTTGGAATTTCTTGCGTTTAGGTGGCCTTGGGAGATGTGAAAGTCATTTAGTATTCCAAAAATATAAAAGAAAAATTAAAGAAAAGTGTATTTCATCCATCATACAAAAAGACTATTAATAATTGTTCAATAGATGGGGGATTTCATCCAAGTCCTGCATATATGCTCTAAATAAAGTCTTGTGGCAACTATAGTGTATTAGAGTTTCCTAACTCTATCTAAATCTTATAGTGCATGAGATTTAACTAAAGCCTCTTTGAGACAATTCTCCTTTTGAGCTTAAGGTTTTGTTTGAATCTTATGGATCATGATTCAAATGATGTCTTCACATCATTGTTCTATTCTATACTAAGGGTTTCGTTTGAAGTTCATAGGGCTTGCTCTAAGCAAAGTCTTTCATATGTGAACTTATCCTAGCAACACAATTTCATGTAGAGCTCAGTAGACTTGCTCTAAATGAAGTCCTTTAGAAGCAATATATCAATAGCTTTCCTTTAGTCTTCTTCCATTCTTACGCTTAAACTAGTTTGTTCATGTGTTCTCCAAATCAAGCAAATTCCTATGAGAAAGTACACACATGCACACATAAGTTTAGTATATAGAAGCATGTAAGACTATGTGCAAGATTAGCATGAGCATAAACACACCCGTGCTAAGAAGCATGTCAGATGAGCATGAGCACACAAATGTTCGTGATGGTGGGCGTGTTGATGGGGCGTGCTAGTGGACGTATCCAAGACAAGAAAATTGCACATAATGTTATAGAAGTGTCCACATACCCATGATAATGACTATGTTGAACCACATTGCCAAGTTAGTAGAGGATGTTTAAGGTTTTTTATTGTCCTCTTTTTGGTTTTTGGTCTTTATCTTATCACATACAACAATTTAGATGTCCTTAAGGGAGATTTTATCACATTTCTTTTGATTCTTAAGGTCAATTGTCAATTGATCTTATGTTTTCATGCTACTCAGAGTATGTCAATTTGGTATCAAAGCAAGAATTTCTTGCAAAGATGTTAGGAGATGATAGTTTAGGAGGCAATTATGTTCCAAACATTGCTCGAGATATAGAAGCCCTGTGAATCGAAGTGCAAGCTCAAAGGGCGGTATTGGATAACATGGATCAGACATTCCAACATTTTGAACAGTGCTTTGATGACCTGATCAAACATTTCGATGTGATAGGATTCGATGCCAATAGAGATATGAACGGTGGTAGGATGCGACCAAAGGCAAAGCATGCGTGCGACAATCCTATTATCAAACCTACAACTACAAATCATGAGTTATAGATGTATAAGGATGATTTTGAGGAGAAAGATAATGCATTGTTTGAAGAGGAATGGCCACGTAAATGAGGTGGTGGTGGTGGCAGATACAAGAAAAACAATTGTGGGTTTGATTATGGAGATAATAGAGAATTCAAGCCGAAGGTCAATATTATTAGTTTTAACAATAATTTAAATATTGAAGATTTCATTAATTAGATTGCTGAAATTGATAAGTTCTTTAAATATATGGAGAATCCTGAGAGAAAGAGGGTGAAGTTGGTAGAGTGTAGATTGAAAGGGGGTGCATCAGCCTAGTGGGAGAGGCTCTAGAGCATGAGGTATAGTAAGGGCAAACAACCTAATATAGGATGAAGCAGTTGTTGCAACGAAACTTCTTACCTCCCGATTATGAGCAGATCCACTTTTAGCAATATTAGCAGTGTCATCAAAGGTAGAGGACTATACATGAATATACTATGAAATTCATTCGGTTGGCAAAGAGCAATAACTTAAGGGAGAGTGAGGGTCAGCAGGTGGCTAGATACCTGAATGGATTAAAATTGCATATTAGAGTCCATGTTCTATGGAGTTTGAATGAGGCAAAAAAAACATGGCTCTTGGAGTGGAATTGATGTTGCAAGAAAGGAGTAGTTGGTTTGATGGTGGTTGTCGGAGATTTGGGGCTAAAAGTTCAAATAAACCTATAGTTGAGAGAGTAACACTACTTTGGAGGTGCAAAGAGAAGTTAATGATAAGAAAGAAGAGAGTGCAATGGGTAAGAAACCAATGGAGACAAAGGATACACAAAGACAAAACAATCCATACGTGAAGCCAATATTAAGGAAATGTTACCATTGTAATCAACCAAGGCATCGGTCTAATGAGTGCCCCAATAGAAGAGGGGCCAACATAGTAGAGAGAAAGGAAGAGCATAGAATTCATTGTGAGCCTGATGGGGTTAATGAGTACTATGAGGATGAAGATGAACATGATGAGTAGGCCTATGTAATCAGGAAGTTGATGCTGGCACTAAAACGGGAAGAAAAAACTCGATGACATCAATTGTTCTATACCAGATGCACAATTGATGGAAGAATCTTTAAGTTGATCGTAAACAGCGATAGTTGTGAGAATATCATATGCAGGAAGTTATGCAAATGTTACAATTACCAATAGAAAAGCATCCCAACCCATATACTATTGGGTGGATTAAGGTAGTAGAGAAGATTGAGGTTAAAGAACGCTACAAAGTACCCTATTGAGATAAGGTGTATTATGATGTAGTGGATATGGATGCCTATCACATGTTGTTTGGTAGACCTTAGTAGTACGATGTCAATGCCCAACATGCGAGTAGGGAGAATTTATACATGTTGGAAAAGGATGGGGTGAAGTTTACTCTCTTGCCTTTAAAGTTAGCACATCATTCTAAACCTTCTAAGGTGGAGGGATGCTCATTCCTCACAATTACACAGTTAGAAAAGGAGATGGAGGATACTATGAGGGAGTCCTAAATTATACATACACTAATTATTTCACAATTGGTGATAGTTGATAAGGAGGAGAAGGCAGAAGCGGTACTAAACAATATCAGGGGGCTGTTAGATGAATTCAACGAAGTATTACCTGATGATTTACAAGATGGTTTACCTCCCATAAGGGACATGCATCACTACATTAACTTAATTTCTAATGCAAGTTTGCTAAATCTCCTACATTATAGGATAAACCCGAAGGAGACAAAAGTGTTACAAGAAAAAGTACAAGTGTTGCTCTAGAAGGGATTCATCAGAGAGAGCATGAGTCCATGTGCTATACCCACATTATTTAGTCTAAAGAAAGATGGGAGTTAAAGGATTTGCGTAGACAATCGAGTAATCAATAAAATTACCATTGGTTATAAATTCCTAATTCCAAGACTAAAAGATATGCTAGATCGATTGAGTGAGGCTATGGTATTTTCAAAGATTGATTTAAGAAGCGACTATCACTAGATTAGGATCAAGCTAAAGAATGAGTGGAAGACGACCTTCAAGACCAAATAGGGCCTTTTATAAGTGCCTGGTCATGCCTTTCAGTATCAGCAATGCACTAAAAACTTTCACGAGAATCATGAACCAAGTATTGAAACCTTTTATTAGTCGCTTTATTGTTATTTATTTCGATGATATCTTAATATATAGTAAGTCTGAGAAGGAGTGTCTTATGCATCTGAGGGAAGTGCTAACTATTTTGAAAAATAGTAAGTTGTATGTGAATGTGAAGAAGTGTATTTTCCTATCTGGAAGTTGTCATTTTTGGGTTTTGTAGTTAGTAGTGATGGGATTCAGGTGAATGAAGAGAAGGTGAAGGCAATTAAAGAATGGACAATTCCACAAACTGTCACTGAGTTTAGGAGTTTCCTTAGGTTAGCTAGTTTTTACAAGAGGTTGATGAGGCATTTTAACAATATTGTAGCTCCTTTGACTGAGTGCTTGAAGATAGGAAAGTTCCAGTGAAATGAGGAAGCTAAAGTCAGTTTTGTTGCTTTGAAAGAAAAGCTATGTAATATACCTATCCTATCATTACCTGACTTTGATAAATTATTTAAAGTGGATTGTGATGCGAGTGCAGTTGGTATAAGGGTTGTTTTATCTTAGGAAAAGAAACCAATTGCATTTTTTAATGAAAAATTATGAGATTCTAAGAGGAGTTAGTCTACATATGACAAGGAGTTCTATTCAATTGTGTGTGCCCTAAGGACTTAGGTGCATTATTTGGTAGGTAAAGAGTTTGTGTTGTATTTAGATTACGATGCACTTAAGCATTTGAATAACCAAACTAGAAATAGTAAAGACATACATGCAAGGGGGATCCAGTTTTTGCATAAGTTTCCTTTCAAGTTGAAACATAAATTAGAGGGGCAAAACAAAGTAGTTGATGCTTTAAGTAGGAGGGCTAATCTTATGATAACTTTGTCTACTGAGGTTGTAGGGTTCGAACACTTGAAGGAATTATATAAGATTGATGCTGATTTTAAAGAGACTTGGGAGAAATGTGTGACTAAGCAACCTTATGGCGATTTTCATATCCATGATGTCTATTTAATGAGGGGATATCAACTTTGTGTTCCTGAGTCATCTTTGAGAGAAAAGTTGATTCATAACCTACATGGTGGTGGATTAGCTAGTCATCTAGGAAGAGACAAAACAATTATTACAATCAATGATAGATTCTACCGGCCTCATTTGAGGAGGGATGTTAGTAAGATGGTGCAATGCTATTATGTGTATCAAACAGTTAAGGGACAATCCTAAAACACTTTAGTGCCTATGCTTGAGAATATCTAGGAAGACTTATCAATGGATTTTTGTACTCCGATTGCCTTGTACTTAATGGGGCATGGATTCTATTTCTGTTGTAGCTGATAGGTTTTCCAAGATGGCACATTTCATCTATTGTTGGAAAGTAGTAGATGTACAGATCATAGCCAAGCCATTTTTTAGAGAGGTTGTTCGTCTCCATGGAGTACCCAAGTCTATCACATCAGATAGAGACAACAAGTTCTTAAGCCATTTCTAGAGAACTTCGTAGGAAATGTTTGACTCGTCTTTAAATTATAGCAACATAGCTCACCCTCAAACGGATGGGCAAACTAAAGCTACAAACAAGACACTTGGTAACCTAATTAGGAGCATTTGTGAGAAGAATCGAAAGCAGTGGGATATTATGCTAGCTTAAGTAGAATTTACTTACAACCGTGTGATTTACAGGACAACAGAGAAATCTCCATTCTCTATAGTTTACACCAAGATTCCCCAGCATGCTTTAGATTTGATCAGGATTCCCAAGACTTCTAAGTTTAGTGCTACAACATAGAATTTAGCAAAAAATTGGAAGAATGTGATAGCAAAGGTGTAAGAGATGATAGAGCAATCCAATGCTAAGTATAAAGCAGTAGTAGATAAACATTATAGGAAGAAGTTATTTTCGGTAGGTGATCAAGTAATGGTGTTCTTGCGAAAAAAGAGGTTTCCAATTGGCAAGTACAACAAGCTACAACCCAAAAGTATGGACCATACTAGATTGTGCAGACGGTTAATGACAACGCCTTTGTGATTAGACTACCTAATAGTATAGGCATTTCCAAGATGTTCAATATAGTGGATATATTTCGTTTTTACACAGACAATGCACATTTGTATCCAAAAGAGAACTTAGGGTTGAGTTCTTCTCAGGTGGGAGAAAATGATGTAGAAGCATGTAGGATTGCATACAAGACCAGCACAAGCACAAACATGCCCATACTGGTGGGCGTGTTGATGGGGCGTACTAGCGAACATGTTCAAGATGAAGAAAATTGCATCGAATGTTACATAAGCCTCTACACACCAATGCTAAAGATTGTGCTAAACCACACTGTCAAGTTAGTGGAGGATGTTTAGGGTTTTTTATAGTCATCTTTTTGGTTTTTGGTTTTTATCTTATCACATATAACAATTTAAACATCCTTAAGAGAGATTTTGTCACTTTTCTTTTGATTCCCAAGGTCAATCATCAATTGATCTTGTGTTTTCACACTTCTTGCTACATCATTTAGCATAAAACTAGCTAAAAACATAGTATTTTTCATACTTAGCAACAATGAACAAGCGTATTACGTACATAGACATAATAACATTATTAAGCTTAAGATTAAGCTACTAGAGATAAAAAATACTATTCACCAAAAAAAAAAAAGATAAAAAATACTTATTAATAACTTAGATGGGTGGTTTGACATCAGAATAGTAGTTACGTCACATGGAGACACTTGAACCTGCATGATCACCATCTAAGGCCACCACTATGACCACCAAATATTGACTCGATTAATCGCCCCACTTATCACCTAGTTGAGCTAGATCTTGATAGACCTTAATTAAAACTTATCCTAAAGAACCAACTTAAACCAAATTTAATTAAGTTGAATTGATTCAAATCACTTACGATCAAGATTAAAATTTCTAACAAAATCTTTAGATTTTTTCATACATATGAAATGTTAAGATTAAATTACTAAATTCAATTGCTAGTATCACTAATAGTATCCTAGCTAGGCATTAAAATTAGGATTTAATTTTGAGAATAAAAATGAACTTAGAAAATTTTAAGTGAGAGAGTAATTTGATAAAGAGAGTGGCGTGTAAGATAGAATAAGAAAAGGTGATATATATTTTTTTAAAAGGTAAATGTATTTGAAGTTGTGATTAGGGGTGGAAAAAAGGACATATCATCATAATGATTAATTTTGTGTTTTCTACAAGAATAAAAGAATTAAATGAATGTGGGTTATTAGATTTTCTAAATGGATGGTTTACATATTTGGTCCATGAATTTATTTTTTTTTTTAATAATAAACAATCCATTTTATCCTACTATTTAAGAAAAAAATCTTTACTTTCTTCATGCAGTTGCATATACTTTCACATGTATGGAAGTCAAATGGGCTTCTAAGAGTCCTCTCACTTGGTGCTACTCTAGGCTTTAGGCCCTTGCTTAGCCTTGTTTGAACTTTTTTTCTTTTTAATTACATTTATTCCCTTGGATTAATTTTTAGTTTCCTGAAGCACCCTATCAAGACATTAATTCTAACTCCAAAATCACATATAATTAAAATTAGCAAATTACAAGTGATCAATATTTGGGGTTTAAATTCAAATAGAGAATTAAACCTTAAAATGGTTTAAATAGAAACTCAATATAGCATTAAATAGTTCAAACTAGGGATCCAATTATGGTACCATTACAAATAGTAACAAATTTATTTTTTAAACCACATGGTATGTTTTAAGATAGTAATGAATTATCTACTTAAACTACTTAACAAATATTATTTTTTTATTTTAACCATTTAAAAGTTCAATCATTTATTTTGATGACTTAGTATAATGTTGATTCTCTAATTTAACCATTTCAAAACTCAATCCCTTATTTGAACTTAATTTCAAACGTTGACCCTCTTACTTATAATTTTCTCAATTAAAATTTGAAGTACCTTAATTAAATAATTAATTTTATCTCTAAATTACTAATCTTCCAATTGGCTCAATTTAGTTTTCAATAGCCTCTAACCATTTAATACTTTGTCCTTTTTCTCATGATATTATATGCAATCCTTTAGGTTTTAATTATGACACCAATGCCATCACTAGGCACATACTTATTGATGCACCAACTCGTGTTCTTCAAGTAACACAGTGTAATGGCAAAGGACTTTACAATAGGGAACTAAACCATGAGTTATTTCTATGTAATCCTAATTTTTCTATTTTGATATGTCAAAGTAATCTTATGCATGAGCATCATGATGTATTTAATCTCTTTACTTGACTACCAGTAAAAATTAGACTCAACTGGAACTTGCTTTGGAGATAGACTTCCTAAATTTCTTATGTCTATCCCAAGCGGATTCAAATACACATTCTATGTGCGACAACGCATCCCCTTCTTGACCCTTGACAATAGGGTATCATATGTTTCAAACTGTATCCAATAACCGGTTTAATGATGATCTAATTAGCGTCAAAGTATGGCATTCTACATTTAGAGTACACGACTATCTGAGTTTTAAAGATGCCTCTTACAAATTTATGAAAGGAAAGGCAAAATGACGCTTAGTACAACAATCCCTCGAAAGAGTTAAAATAATGGGCCCACTGCATTATTTCGAGTCAAAGAATTCTTACCCAGTCAAGTTGTTGCGAATGTGAACATTACGAATCGCTAGTTGAAATCCCATTAGTGGGTCATGTAATATATTTTGATGTTAGTTTTAGGTCTAAATTAAAGAATATTAAGACAATGGGCCTGGCAATTTAATTTGAGCAAATAGGCAAAGTTAAGTGATGAAGGCTTCATTAATTGTTCAATCCAACATGGGAACAATGGAGTATTCTCATAATTCTAGTGCCACTACGCCATCCACTCTTTTTTTTTAGCCCAAGCGATTAAAATTTTTTAGGGAAAAATGGGTTTAGAGAAAAATTAAAATGAAGGAATCCTTATGGTGCTATCTAGTATACATATGATATGAAGTGTCCTCAAGGTGAGAAAAGTGCAAATGCCTTGTGTCTATATCTTCTAGAGTTACGCTAAGCTCTCGTTATATCATCCTTCAATGTTCTAGGTATTTTTAATGGCGTTTTTTATAATTGGTATACTTCTACTTTTTACTTGTGATGTGCTTTTACATGATTGGTAACTAAAGTTTTGGTGCTAATTGAGAGTAAGATTCTATGGCTTTGCTATCACTGTTCTTTATATTTTTATAAATATAACTTAGCTTAGGGTTTTAACTGTCTATGACATAGAATACTAGGTTTATTAGTTTATTTGATCAAGATTAGGATAAGTTTACCAAATCACTCAATGCAAGACAAACAATGAGATAAGAACATAGCACCACTACATAGGTATTCTCCACTAATGGAAACTCTATACTTCAAAGCATTAATATCCAACTATCAAAACCAAGGACAACGAAGCTACTCTCCGCAAGAACCAAGTTAACTGAAAATTCTTCCTACAAATTGAAACAACAACCCCGACAAGTAAATGGACTAGAACTCCCCAAGCTTCAATTGAATCAAGTGAAGTCTAATGGAACCATATTCAATTTGTTTGAATTAATTTGAATATATACACAATCAATATTATAATTTTCAAATCAAGAATTCTCCATATTCCTTCATAAGCACACACAAAAATAAATAAATAAACCCGATGTAGTTTGTACTAGATTGCTAGGTTTACTAGTCTAACCTTAAGATTAAAATTTGGAATGAGATTGAGATAATCTAATTTGAAAAAAATAAAATAAAAGGAAAAAGTGATGTGAGAGAGAGAATTACATGAATGATATGGTATGACAGCAAGCTTCTAATATTTTTTCAAGTAACGAAATATCTAAAACTATGAGAGTGAGGAAACACAAATGAATATCATTTGGCTATACATGTATTTCTTTCAAGAAAGGGAAAAAATGATGAGAGAGAATGTAAACCCCTGGATTAACACAAATGGTGGCTTACATCCATGAATCAAGTCACTTTGAATTCTTTGAACTGGAACACTTGATTTCACTCCATTGTCCTTGTAAAATATATTACCTCTCACATCCACATACAGTTGTACATGTGAGAAGAAAAATGTGCTTGCACTCCTCTCTCTCTTTCACCCAAATAGGCGTATTTCATGCCTTACTTAGCCTAATTCAATTTTCTTGAAATCATTATTATCTTTAGTTAATTAATATTGTTTAGAAGCACTACAATCAAAAGTTTAACTCTTACTTCCAAAATAAAATCAATTAAACTTAGAGGATATTAATCAAATAATTAGCTATAACTCCAAATAACTAATTGATTCTAATCACCTAATTTAGGTTCCCTAGCTAGTAACTATTTGAGATTTTTATCTTGTTTTTCACACTATTATATTTAATCCTCTAGGTTATCATTATAATGACATTACCACCACTAGGCAAAAACTTGATGAAACATCTAGTTATGTTTAACAAGCCATTGATGCTCCAATAAAGATCTCTATGATCTTGAACCAAACCTTAAGCAATTATATGTGATCCCAATCTCTTCTTTTAACATCTTGGAATTCTTCTAGTGCATGATGCACCATAATCAGTTAATTCTTATATCAAGTTACTAGGACAATATAAATGCAACAAAACTTGCTATAGCCACAGACTTTTAAGTCACTTATGTCAAATTAAAGTGGTTTAAGATGTATGCTCTATCTAAGAAGAACAAATCATGTCTCGAATAGTTATTACCTTTCTCATATGTCTTAAGCCAAACCTATTAACCATCATGATGATGACCTATGGAGGATTTACATTTACCTAGAATTCTATCTACAAAATGCATAGAGATCTAATGCCCTAAAATTGATCACATTTATTTATGGTAGGAAGGAGCTTAAAGATGATCAATGCAGTATTCTCGCAATGAGGAGGGTTATGTCTAGTTACTTTTTAACTTAAGCTTCCATATTTGTATCTTTTTTGAGACCTAGTCTCTTAGTTAGCAAGTATAGTCTAGAATAAACATAAGTGAACTTTCGTGTCCATATTTCCTTGAAGCACTCTTACGGTAGAGGACTAATATGAGATTATCGTAATATCTACAAACCTTATAGATAACTTGCTACATCTAAACCTGATATCATATGCCAATCTTATGAAACATCAAGGTAAATGTATTGCTAGCTGCAGTGTAATAACTAAATGATTAATGATGTGTTCTATTGATTAAACTCATCAAAGATAACAACTGTCCTAGCAGTGACATGAGAACACCAATGAGCATATCCGAAGTCACTTGGTTAGATAATATTGGTTTGAAACTGTAAAGCCCCAAAACCTGAAATGAATACAATCGACCACATGTCATCACTAAGTAAAGACATTGCAAAGGCTTAGTATCTACTAAAACTCCACACATGCAAAAAGTCACCTTGACATCATTAATGAAAATCTCCACATAAATCAATAAGTTGCTTTACAAAGTTCCACTCAGTACCTATATATGACAATGAAACTACAAAGAACAAATTGTCCACAAAATTTAAACTGGAGTCCATCTCCTATAATAAATCACATCAAAAGCATATTAAGACTCAAGTACAACTGAAATCTCAGGTGAAACGCAACTAAACACAATATTTAGTAATTATCTGTCTTCTAGCCCACCTACCACTCATCATGGCAAGAATGTCCACTTGATCTGCTAAACTTCCATCGTGGGAATCAAGTTGTAGAGTAACTCATTTGTGGAATATGAGCTTTCAAATACTACGTCCCTGACATGGACATCTCATTTAGGAACAAAGGCTTCTCCTCAATTAGAAGAGCTAAGGCCAGTTGGGGGAACTCCCAAAGTAAGAGCAGGGTTAGAGACTAAGGTAATACCAAGCCCCTCTATCCCTACTGGAACATCATGCCGATCCTCCATCTCATATAGGGCAACATTCAGACATTCTATCAAAGTAAGGAGGGTACCCTATTCCTCTAATCCGGTTGGAGCGACATCCCATGCTGCTGCCCTCTCACCTGGCTCATGAATAAATAGCTCGTCTTGTTGCTCAGTGCCGACCACAATGGACTGGATTGTACATATGGTCTTCCGTGCCCCTACCTCCTCACAAGACTCATGATGGCGTTTGAGTTCATCCAGTCTGGGTTGAACCTCTTCTACTGGTGTAGGAAATTGTATAGTGGGCAACGAGCCAATCACCCTAATGGAAACTCCTGGGGCACCTGCACCCTTAGAGAGGCATTCCAAGGAGGTTCCCCTACCCTTACAATAGCTATCAATCTTTCTCAAGCTTGTGCACCACTCCCCGCTATCCAATCCAGCGCCTTCACCAAAGCAGACTAAGATGGTCTTAACGTAGCAAGCTTACAAGCCATCTCTACAAAACATATAGATATTAGAATAAGGTAACAATATGCTTAAGGAAAACAAAAAAACTAACACCCTGGGTGGCTGCGCCTCAACAATTAATCCTCATTCGACTTCCCTTCCATGGGTCAGCCCCATTCGGCTTTATAGTGATCGGAGTTCTACCTCTAGCTTCCCCCTCTAAGTTCGAAATATCTTCGCTCAAGAATTTCTCAAGGACCTCTCTCACATTGAAGGGACCTTTATTCTGCTCGTAAGCCACGTTCAGTCGAGTCGTAGTATCCTCAACATGCGGTACTAACTTAAAGCTCTTTGTCCTGACTAGTCTCAACCAACCAATCTAGAAATTAGTCTTTACTAGGCACTCGATCATGATATAGTTTTCATTCTAGTGCTTGATCAAAGAGCTAAGATCATTGAGCAGTTTCACTTCGCCATGACCTAAGAAGTGCCACCATTGTGTAGCCCTCCTAATGGCATAATAATGCCTAAAGAGTTATGACTTAAACTGACTTGGTGGTGGCTCAGCACGGCTTTAATAAACTATAAGAGCAATACCCTTTGCCCGAATTTGAGGTGATGCTCGCAAATATAGAAAATCCGCTTATCCACTAGCGCAACCCTCTCATCAGGGCAAATGGCACGCATGATCCAACTGTCAGGAAAAGAGTGAAAATACCTCCTCAAGCCATCGACTTTAGTTTCACTCAATATGTTAACTGCGTCGGCCGATGATGACTCTTCATTAAATCTCTTAGTGTGAATGCATACAGAGGGCTTTTGGCCCTCTCCATGATCCGAATATTTATCTTCCCCAAACGAGGAAGTAGAAGCCCTTTCACCGATGTCATATAATGACCATTCTACTTCTTCGTACAGCATCTCCTCCTCTGCCATCGCTACTACTATAACTGCTGCATCTGCTACTACCGGAACCATGGTACCGATGACACTTTCACTCTTGTCAAAGACGCGCTAAAGGACGAATTGGTGAAACAGAAGAAGAAGACAAAGATCCAATCGCATTACCGAGTGAAAGAAGAAGGAAAATATCTTAAAGGATGAGAATCTAGTCAAAAGCTTTAAGGTCTTGTAGACTTTTGGATTCTATGGAAGCAAGAGTGAGGATTTAGGGTGCGAATCTTTTATTTATATTGCTTAGGATAGTGCAAAAACGACGGTTTTTTTTAAAAAAAAAACTGTAATTGAAGTAGATGAAAATGTAACTATGAATCGATTATCACATAGTCAAAAAGCACTCGAGCAACATCCCAACCAACTACGTGTCTTATTGTCAATCTTAATAGATAGGGTACATTGCATTGCAATGGCATTCATGTAAGCATAACAAGGCATCAACATTGGTCCCAAAAGTTAAATGTCCACTACAATGCACACAAATTTTGAATCAAATTATGCCTTATCACACATGCTGAACAATTGGAATGTCAGAATTGAAAAGTGGCAGCTATCTCAAGAAGTACAATTGATGAAGTGAAGCATACTTTATAAGGAACACCCACAATTCGGCTCAAACAATGTAGATTGAATACTAGATCAATTAGCTTGACACTCGGTAAAGTCCACACAGAATGTCTCCTCTCCAGTTTAGTTTGACTCAAAGGGCAGAGCAAAACCCTATTTGGTATGATTACTTAGTGTTTCTCAAATTATTACACCGCTTCATGGTTGTTAAAATCATGAGTCAATTATACGATTCTACAAGTTTGCAATCTTATGAAATTTTTCATAATCAAAATGAAAGAAAAATTATTTAGGTATATACTTTTGATAAAATTATGAGTTTAAATGTATGATTCTACAAATTATCGATTTTATACGATTTTATCGATCCTATACTATTCAATTCTAAGTAAAATCGCAATTTTGACAACCTAACTACTTACACTCAAGATTCAGCTTAACTCGGCTTCCACTTGAAGTGCACAAATCTTAATGGAATTGACTTAACACCCCTCATGCCACTCATCCTAAGGCTCATTCAGCTTGGTCAATCAACACAAGAGTGGCTTAGCTAATTAGACTATCAAGCCAACCAAATCTAGGTCATACACATAGGTTGCAAGTCGACTATGCCAAAGTATAGTCGAAATTCTAGTTAGTTAACACCTATGCCAATTGCCAACTTTAAAGTTTAGTATCCTAAATCAATACACCAATACTAGACTTTGCTTAAGTGTCGAAAACTAAATTTAGCTTAACTCTCCTTACCGACCAATTAACAACAAGAGTGAAGGGCAAATGTAGTATATAGATTTCAATTCCTAACCTTCCAAGCATCATCCCAACCTATAAAGAACATACTTAACAATAAAATGAGTTATATGCCAACAATCCCTAACAAAACAAACAACATTACTTTCTGTATAAGCATTCTAAAATATTTAAGATAAAGGACCTTCATACATCTATTATAATCTTAGCAATTAACCTGACATATAAAGGGCCTTTAAGGCCTCTTTGGTAAAGGATTCCAAAATTTCTAAAACCTATGATGATATTGTTGGTTTGAATTATCTACTTTTACCTTACTGTCTTCCGTGTTAGAGTGTGACATCTCTCAAATAAAAGGTAAAAGAACTCTCATCATCAAGGTGCCTTTTGGTGTAGTGGCCTGAAATTCATTGGAACTTTGAGCTTAAGTGTATTCGACCTAGAATACTCCCAAGATTGATGACCCCCTAGAAAGTAGTTGTATTAAGGGATAAAATCATGCAAAATACCATGTTAAAGCCGGCAATATCTCAATGGAAGAAGTTCCAACTAGGTTATTATAGGATGGTATTAGAGTAATGTACCAATTGGAAGTGAGGAAGCTAAGCACCACGCAGGACAAAGTGCCACATTATGGAGACACCTCTTGAGCATGTAAGGGAACACCTCTATCTTCCTCATTGCCCGGTGTGTGGTCCAAGACCTATCTAATGAAACTAACAAACATGTAAGTTCTATAAATGGGAGAGAATGCAACATCTCTCAGATTAAAGATGGCAAAACTCTAATCATCGAAGAACCTTATAGTATAGTGGCCCAAAGTTTATCAAAACTTCGAAGTTAAGTTTGCTTAACCTGTAGCACTTCTAAGATAGGTGACCCATAAGAAAGCAGCTACACCAATGGACAAAACAGTACGGTGTACTATGCCAAAGCGAACCATACCTCAATGTGAGGAGTTCAAGTTAGGACATTACATGAAGTGTACGTGTTGGAGTCACATCTAATGCCCTCTTAGCTCACATTTGTTCTTTTGTAGGCCATACTTCAAGCCATCTAGGCCCCTCTTTCATTTCCACAAACCCCAAAGAATTTTCATTGATAGTAGAAACCTATGAACACAATAAGATTATATCCGTTATACATTATATGCGAAGCTAAGTGAAAAGCCAAAATTGGTGATGCATCATGGGCGAGATTGATCCATGATGAAGAAATAAAGAGATTAAAATCCTGCAAATTTTTAATGGGACTGGATCTTAGTCATTTGATCATTTTCAAAACGTTGGGTGGCTTTAAGACCAAATCTAGGTTATTTAAAAAGTTTGCCTCATGAGGGTAGGATATGTATCATGAGAGACATGAGAATTTTAAACAGAGGTTCCAATCTTTCTGCCATTTGGTTGCTAGAAGCAACCAAAAAATGAAATCTTGTAACTAATTTAATTAACATGTTTCAAATGTTGTGGATTTCATTTTAGTAGTTGATTTAATTATTTAATCGAAATAAATAGTCACTACAAGTTGATTATTTGAATAACGAATTACATTTGGTTTACTACAATGAAATAAAGCTAAAAAAGAATAGCAATTCCTTTAATGTTATTTTGTTTTATGATCGAAGGTATTTTTTGAATAAAAATTACATTGTATAAAAATTAGCAAATCCTTTGATGAATGAAAGGAACGAAAGGAGTAGAAATTCTTCATTTGTTCCATATTATATGGAATAGACATAATTTATAGTATGACTTTTTGTAAACCAAATAAGAGAATAGCTATTTCAGAGTCCATTCCAATAAACTGAATGCAACATAATGAAAATTGAATTGGACTATATCCAAACTCACATAAGAAGTTGCCACAAGTTCAAGTATGTGCAAGCATGTGGCAGAGTGTTATCTAATCAAATGTCTTTATGCATGTACCCTTTGAAATGCATGGTGAAATCAATGGAATGCTAAGATTTTAGATTGTAAAGTGTATAGGTCAAGACAATGATAAATTCAAGTACCTTAATCGAATGACACATAATCTTTGCTTCTTTCATGAATGAGAAAAAACATATTCACTTTAACCCACGATAATTTGACTATAGGGATCTTTATTTTAATAGATGTGGAGATTCATTCGAAATAGTGTCACATGCATGCAACATGAGCCATGTGATTCACACATAAGCAATGAGCGATGTAGCATGGAATCACACTTCTAGTTAGATGAGTTAGAGAGAGATAGGGGGGAGGAATAGACAAATTCAATAGGCATGTATCAGTGTGATGACTAAAGGACCTAGAATGTTTCAATTTTGTACAGCTTAATCTCTAAAGCAGTGGCAAACTAAATAAAAAAAAGTTGTAATCTTTCATTTGAGCTATGAGAAATAAAATATGAGATTATCAGCCCATGAGCTTTACATGTAAGTGATGAATGTTGCAACATGGAATAACACTTCTAGCAAGAAAAGTTGGAGAGAGATTTAGGAGGAGGAGTGATCTCAACAAACCCATACTAGTATGACAACTAAAAGAACTTAAATGTTTCAATTTTGTAGAGCTTAATCTTTAAAGTAGTGACAAATTGAATGCAATAAGTTCTAATATTTTATTTAAGCTCTAAGGTTTGAAATATGATATTATCAGCCTTTAAGAAAAAAGTTAGGTGGCATTTATAGTGTTTGACAATCACTAACCATCATAGTGTAGTTTCAATGATCAAAAGTCAAGATTGATAAGGCTTTTTAGAGCCATTTATGGGCTTCTATGTGAGGCATGTATAAGCCTAAGAACCTTTCTAAGGACTTGTTGAGTATATGAGCCTACTAAGAGAGGTTAAAACTAGATAAGCTAGTATTAAGGAATCCTAGTTTAAGCTAACCAATCAAGAACTCCCATATTCATCTTTAAGATAGGTCCAATTATTTAGATCATATTATTATCCAAATGATTACTATGAATCATCATTCAGCTTATCCCATTTTAATCTATTTTCATTTAGTTACTCTTAAGGTTGCCCCATGATCTACAAGGAATCAAAGGATTTTTTTAGCATTTGTTAAGTGTTTTAAGAACAAATGTCACTATCTAACATACATGTTGTAAAGCTGACATAGTGTAAAGTGTGAAATAAAATATAAGAGAGTAATAAACTAGCAATATTCAATAATAATCGATAATCATCCTTAGTAACACTATCCAGGGAGTATTTATAAGCTAGAAACCCTAGAACCAGTAAGGAAAGAAAATAAAAAATAGAATAGAAAACTAAATAAATCAAAATAAGATTTTCTAATCTCTACAAGGAAACTTTAATAGCTTCACATAGTATGGAAATCAAGGATTTTAACCACTAAAATAGCACCATTGAAGTTAAACTTCTAAAACTAAGCCTCTACTGTAGATTGATTACTTTCCAACTCCTTGATAAATCCAAAAGCTTCTAAATCGATTAAAACATAGTTTTCAAATGCCTTTTGGCTCTTAGCTTCTAGTTTCGACTATCTCTTCACCTATAGTTTTACTTCTTTTTATTCTTTTGCTTCTGTTATTTCCAATGGTCAAGTTGTTTCATAGCTTGAAGTTCTAACTCGTCAACCTCAATCTCCTCCTGAGAAAGAACTTGACCTTGAGTTCAGATATAAAGGAATTGAAGAATCATGCAACAAAGACAAGTTTACCACTTTAAAAGTTTTGGAAATGCCCAAACTATTAGGAAGATCAATTACATAGGCATTATCACTAATCTTTGAAAGCACTTTGTACAGATTATACTTAGCTGTAATTTATCATAAGTTCCAACTGGATACCTTTCCTTTCAAAGGTGTATCATAACCCAATCTTCCACATTAAAAATCTTAAGCCTCTTATGCTTGTTTGCTATAGATTTATACTTCTAGTTTATAGCCTCTAACTTCTACTTCACCTCTTTATG
The DNA here is from genome assembly GCA_037954665.1 of Laguncularia racemosa. NCBI lineage: Eukaryota > Viridiplantae > Streptophyta > Magnoliopsida > Myrtales > Combretaceae > Laguncularia > Laguncularia racemosa. The sequence goes on along the minus strand of JBBMOL010000063.1, from coordinate 2,337,843 downwards.
AACTTCAAAAATCTATTCTACCATATGTTTGGCTGAAGATTGTTTCCCTTACCCTTTGGTGGCTTAATAAAATCAAGAGTATGTTGAAGAACCTTAGTATATACAATAGAAAATGGTGATCTTCCTGTTACACTATGAATAGTGTTGTTGTATGCAAACTCTGCTTGTAACAGTGTAATATCCCACTGCTTAGGTTTATCTCCACAAATACTTCAAATTAAATTTTCCAAGGTCCTATTCATAGCTTGAATTTGCCTATTAGCTTATGGATGAGTTATGCTACTAAAGTTCAAAGCTGAATAAAAAAACTTCCACAAAGTCCTTCAAAAATAACTCACAAATTTACTGTCCCTTTTAGAAGTAATAGGTTTCGAAACCCCATACAAACACATAACTTCCTTAAAGAATAGTTTAGCAACATTAATTGCATTTGAAGTTTTTCAACAAGGAATGAAATGAGCAATTTTTGGAAACCTATTGATGAGTGTCTAAAGACTCTTAATTCTAGTGCTTATTAGTTATAATTTTATATGTGTAATTTATGAAGAAAATGGTACTTATATGATTAAATTTTATTTTTAGGCACTAATGAAGACAAAAGAAAAATTTAAGGAGGATATGATCAAAGGCGAAGTGAAAATTAGCGAAAAAATAAAGAAAAGTGAATTTTTGGCTCAGCACAACCCTTATAAACGTCCGTGCTAGGTGAAGAAAATGGTTAGAAACCATACCAAGACGTGCCCCAAGTCTAGCACAACTCGTGCTGATGAGTGACAACAAACATCCTGTTTAGCCCTGCCCCGAGCATAGCCATGCTGGAGGTCGTGCTAAACTGAGCAGTGAAAAATAACATTTTCCGAAGTTAACACAGCCTCGAGCACAACCGTGCTGATGCCCATGTTGAACCCTGTTTTCACAAGAACTATAAATAGACGCTTTGTTTTATTTTAAAGAGACTTCTTTCCTTCTACCTTCGTTCTGGAAACCTTAGGGGAGCTTTATTACGAAGAACTGTCCAAGCATCATTGGAGATCACAAAACAACAAGGGATTATTCTTTTTAGCATGAATCAATAATATTTCTCTAGATTCTCTGTTTTTATTGAAAACTCCATGAAGGAGTAATTCTTTATATCTTTCATCTTGTGAAACCCTAACTCATGTGGTGAACCATGATTGATTAATGAATTATTTATATCTTTACATCTATTCATGTGTTTCCATTGTTTTTGTAATTGATTTATGCACGCAAATTGATTGCATGTCTGATTTTTATTAGATTGAAAGAGGTTTTATCTAGTAAATTAGATCTTCATGAATAGAGATATTACATGTTTTACCTAGAGATAGGAAAACATTGATTTTCTACAATTTATGGCAATGTGAACTTAATGAGATCTTGCATAACGGTAGTGAGGGAGAGGTCTCCATTATCTTATGCATGATTATGAATTGATTAACTTGAGGGAGTAATTGATTTGACTTGAGAATTCCTGCAGTGCAAAGTGTAAATTAATTCGTTAATCGATATCTTATTTTGAAAATTTAAAGGTTAGGGTGGAACAAGATGAGGGGTATATTTTGTGATTGAATACATTTTTAAGACAATATCATTCAATTCTAGGGTTACTAGGATTTGTTTGTTATTAATTTAATTCATAATTTCCGCATCATAAATTAGACTAGATAGTAGAGAAAGGTAATACTAGTACTTGTTTTCTAGATCCTAGAGAACGACACCTATTAAATCTATACTATAATCGATAGGTACACTGCCTAGCTCAATAGTAGATTTTATTGATTATAAATTTAAAACTTAAACGAACGGTTAAATTTGAGCGATACCAAGTTTTTGGCGCCATTGCCGGGATCTGGCAAGGCAATATTAGGAAAAACCGTAGTATCTACTACTTTAGTCATTTTCGTTTTTTATTTGTTTTATCTTTTTTTCCTTTTTTTATTCTCTCCATCTTTTGAAAGGTTATAACTCACACTTGGTTGCCTTTTGCAGTGTATGATAAGGAATCTTCCCTCTAACATTCTTGATCTAGATCCTGAGATTGAGAAAACACTCCGCCAACTTCGAAGGAATACAACTGCCAAATCTTCTAGACAGTCGGGTAGTGAGGAGGGGGAACATGCTATAGTAGTGGCAATGGAGGTTAAAGAAGAAGAGCTAATAGAGGTACAGGTATAAGAAGTAATGGCTGAGGATCCACCAAAGACAAATATTGAGTATGCAAGGCCTACACTAGATAGCATAAGTCCAACCATTGTTAAGCCTCCCATTGGGGCTAATAATTTTGAGATCAAAGGTGTGGTGATTCAACTCCTTCAACAATACTATCAGTTTGATAGACTACCTGATGAAGACCCTCATGCTCACATTCAGATATTCTTGGTGATTTGTGAAACTTTTAAGAACAATGGGATGACAGATGAAGCAATGCGTACAAGATTGTTCCTGTTTTCATTAAGAGGGAAGGCTAAAACATGGCTTCAGTCATTGGGTCCCAAGGATTTGACTACACGAGATGATACGGTAAAGCAGTTTTTAGATAATTATTTCCCACCATGTAAGACCGCCAAGCTTCGGAATGATATCTCTTCTTTCACTCAACAAGAGCATGAAACAATATATGATGCTTAGCAGAGATGGACAGAATTGTTGAGAAAGTGTCCACATCACTAGTTGCCCACATGGATACAAGTTCAAACATTTTTGAATGGGTTAAATCCGGCTACACATCACTTAGTAGATGCCACAGCTAGCGGTACATTGAATACTAAGACTCCGGAGGACTCATTGAAGTTATTTGCTGATATGGCAAGAAATAATTATCAGTGGGGCCATGGCAAAAGTAAGCAGAAAGCGACATGAATGTACAAAGTAGATGTAATGACTACTTTGGTAGCTAAGATGGAAGCTTTGAGCCACCAAGTTGCAACTCTCAAGAACCCCCAAGGACCACAACATCAACATCAAGTAGACCCTGAGGAGGGTGTAAATCTATTTGAGCAATATGAACAGGTAGATTATCTTGGGAATTCAACCAGACAACAATATAACCAGTATGGTAACACCTACCATCCGGGGATGAGAAACCATCCAAATTTTTCTTATGGAAACTAGGAATATAGAGAGCTAATCTACCACCACTGGGGTATTCAAAGCAATAATAACCACTTTATCGGCAATTACCACTTCCTCTAACTCAACCACCTTAACAAGAAAAAAAGAGTAACTTAGAGGATATTCTAAGTCAATTCATCCAAAGCTCTAATGCAAGACATCGTAATCAAGAGGCCTTAATCCATAATCTTGAGAAGCAAATTAGCCAATTGGCTAAGATGATGTCTAAGAGACAACCCGGCTCTCTTCCCAACAACACGGAAAACAATCCAAGGGAACAGGTAAAAGCCATTACATTAAGAAGCGAGAAAAAGTTACCATCTGAACAACAACATGAAAAAAAGCAAGAGGATAATCAATCTATTGAAAAGGAGAAAATGACACCTAAGAAAACACATCCTCAGAGTAGATCACCACCGATTGTCAAAGAATATGTGCCAAAAATCCCTTATCCAGCTCGCCTCAACCAAAGCAAAAACAAGGAGCAGTTTGGTAAATTCCTTGATCTATTTAAACAATTGCACATTATTATTCCATTTGTAGAGGCACTTTCACAAATGCCAAAATATGCTAAGTTCCTAAAGGATCTTCTATATAACAAGCGGAAGTTGGAGGATGTGTCTATCATGGAAGCTGATGCAAATTGCTCATCTATCATTCAAAATAAACTTCCTCAAAAGCTAAGGGATCCAGGCAGTTTCACAATTTCATATGTCATAGGTGATACTTCAGTTGATAAGGCCCTAGCTAATCTTATGGCCAACATTAATTTAACGCCATACTCTTTTTTCAAGAAGTTAGGACTTTCTGAGCTAACACCGACTAGGATGAGTTTGCAACTTACCGACCGCTCTGTAAAGATCGCCAAAGAGATAATCAAGGATGTCTTAGTAAAGGTAGGGAATTTCATCTACCCCATCAACTTTGTAATTCTAGAAATGGATGAGGATGAGGATACCCCTCTAATACTTGGGAGACCATTCTTAGCCACTGCCAAGGCAATGGTAGATGTAGAGGGAGGAAAACTTACCTTGAGAATCGGTGATGAAGAGTTAGTAATCACAATAGCTGACGCTATGAAACACACCCTGAGCATTGATGACTCTTATTACTCTATTGATGTTGTCGATATGTCAGTAGATGAGCATATAAAGGAAGTTCTGAGCAAGGATGAGTTAGAGTTGAGCTTAACATTGGAAGAGAAGAAAGATGCAGATAACCCAAAGGTTACGCTACTCATTGAACAACTTCATGCCTCAAAAGATGTTACACCTCAGCATGGGTTTGAAAAGTTGAGAACAAAAAATGAGGCGAGACTTAAAACTTCTATAGAAGAACCACTAGTGTTGGAATTGAAACAATTACCAGATTATCTAGAATATGCTTTCTTTATAGAAGACTTTAGCTTGTTGGTTATCATAGCCTTAGATTTATCTCAAGAGTAGAAAGACTAATTACTCACGGTCCTAAGAGCACACAAGTAAGCCATCACTTGGAAACTATATGATATAAAAGGTATTAACCCCTCCTTCTGTACTCACAAAATTTTATTAGAATAAGGATTCAAGCTTGTAGTGCAACTACACAGACGGCTAAATCCTAATATGAAGAAGGTGGTTAAGAAGGAGGTGATCAAACTTCTTGACGCTGGACTTATTTACACCATATTTGATAGCGGCTAAGTTAGTCCAACACAAGTGGTGCCGAAGATAAGGAGGAATTAGATCTCCAACTGCTAGAGACTTAGTGGAAGAGAGTGAAGAGCGTCAAGCCAACGACGTTAAACAAGTGCGCTTCTTAAGAGGCAACACACGTCTAACTTAGGTACGTAGCGTTTCTTTTATTTTCTTTTTGTTGTCACTATCCTAAGTCTATTGTTTTTAGAAATTTGCAGATCTTAAGGGGAGTTTCTAAGCTTGTGAAGAGCGTGAGAGCAAACTCTAAGTGTGGGGAAACGCCAATGACAAGTAAGGGCTTTTAAATTTCCATCACTAAGTGCATCTAGTAAGTCCCTTCTTACGTACATTTACACTTTTAAGAGGTGCACGACGATAAAAGTTATTGTCCATTGGTGTGGTATCTTATAATTCCCATCCGCACAACCAATACTCAAGATATGCATGACTTATCTAAGAACCTGTTGATTTTTTTGAAGTCGGCACAGCCACGAGCATAGCCGTGCTGCAACCCAGGCTGACTTTATCTAAGGATCAGTGGAACTTTTGAAGTCAACACAGCCACAAGCACGACTATACTACAGCCCGTGTTGACCACCCCTATATATATATTCCATTTTTCTCTCTCTTACTCTCCACACCGTTACAAAAAAACCTTCCCTTAGTCTCTCAATCATCTTTTTCCTCTTCTCACAATTTATACTCACACACTACATAATCATTTCACAAATTCGTCACACAACCATATTCAAGTAAGTTTCTCTTCTCTTTTCTTCTTCTTTCTGTAACTTTTACTTCCTTGCACTTGCATACTCGGCTGATGTCACATAACTCATCATGACTATTTGACATACATCACAATCAAGGATGCATTTGTTTATAGCATGGCATTTTCTTCTCCCTTTGTGAGTGCTAACATCTATGTAATCATTCGATGGATCATAGTATCATTATATGACGAATTTTTTTTTTCAATTTATATGAATTTCGTTCTACTTTCCTAGGGCTCCTAATCGATGTTGTTGAAAAATTTTTAGGGCTTTTTGTGATCTTTATGCAATTAAAGGCTATCGAAGTCATGGAACATAGATGAATTGCGTTTTGATCATTCATATGTACCACATTACATTTCTAGGGTTCTAAAATGTTCATAAATTGGGGGTTTTTGAAAGAATCAGCGGATATGAAAAGAAATTTTGGCATTTCTAAAAGATTGTCATATGAAAAATCAGTCTTTGATTTCAGCACGACCCTGTGCACAACTAATTTCTCGCACCCGTGCTAATTTGAAATTTTTGCTGTTTAAATTTCTGCCTCACCTTCAACATGGCCATGCTGAACTACATGACTTTCTCTTTCAAAGTTTCATCCTAGTTTGATGCCTTTCATGTCCTATATTAATTTTTTCTAATTTTTTTGAGACTAAAGTTCTCATATGCGTCATGATTAAGCATCCCCCGTTGATCAAAAAATATATATCCATTAAAGAATCATACTTATATACCTTTGCAACTTTTCCTTGCAGAGATGAGGTACAAAAGAGCATGTGTGAAGAACACCACCCTAACCACTTCTACTTCACAAGCCTCTCATTCTCAGAAGAAGCCTCAAGTTCTGTAACCCCCACCAGAACTTGTTAACATTCAGCCTAAGTTATCTAAAGAAGACTGGAGTAAGGAGAGACGAAAATAGCTGGAGAATCTTACCTGTGGAAACAATGAATATCTGGACTAGAAATTATGGGATTGAAGATAGAGTCCGCCAACTACTTAATGTGGGACCCTAGGCCACCTTAGTTGCTGTCCATGAACTGGCTTACAAAGAAATCACTTTGGAATTCCTCACTACACTACAGCTTACAAACCAAACAATGAGGTTCCAAGCCTATGGCAAAGAACATATCCTACATCCTTCCACAGTTGGCTTCTATATGGGATTATACTCATGGGCGGAAAGTAACACCCCAAATTTCAAGCAACTGAAGAACGGATGGCCTGAGGGGGTAACAACTCAGTCTTATTGGGAGCAATTGTGTGATTATGAAGAATGTGACAACCCACCCCCTCGTTACCATCCTTCCAAGTCAAAGGCATCGGGCATAACTAACGTAAACCTGCAAGTTCTGCTCCACATTTTAGCTCACACCATTAGATCTAGGAAAAGTAGCCATGGAGTCATAAACACTTTCGAAATCTTTTAGATGTACAGCATGGCTAACCAACTAAGAATAAATGTGGGACTAGAAGTTGCCAAATACTTCCATAGGCAGGCCACAGACCCTAGAGCGAAGGGAATTTATTGTGGAGGATATGTCACGAAGTTTTTTGAAAGGATTTCAGATTTTTCAAGATCCCGGTTCAAAGGAGCCCGGCATCCCCTCCACCACAATCACCGATGGGCCATTCCGAATGTGGGGGTTTGTCAAGCTAATCGACCAATCCTCTTCAGCCAGATATTCTACCCCGCCTAGAGGGGTTTCTTCTGCATATGCTGCATCTACTTCCCGGCCTCCCACTCAAGACAATGACATCCAACAATTGAAACGGGAATTCCAAGAAGAAAGGAAGCTACACCAGTGCGAATGATAGAAGAATAAACACTTTCAAGTAGCGGTTTGGTGCTTCTTGGAAAGACACGCAAGCTGTTTTTCTCCCCCCACCAACTAACCTACCAACATATGCCTCATCACTTGAGCAAAGTTCACCTGACAACAATGCTCCTGCCCCATCCAGGAGAAGTGAGAAGGTTCCCATGGTTGTTCAATCCTCTAGTTCTGATAAAGAGGAGAGTGATGAAGAAGAGAAGGATGAAGAAGAAGAGGACGATGGAATGGACCAAGAGGACGAAGATGATGATGATGATGATGATAGCAAAGAGGAAGAACAACTTGATTGATTCATTTTGATGTTTTGTATAATTTTTTAGACTTTTACCATTCTGATTTTACCATCATATGTACCTATTGATTGAGATCCCTATGTAGGGGAAACTTTGGATCTTTTAGGGTGGCTTCACCCATTATCAAGACTAAGATAGTCTAATTTGTCATTTTACCTTTAATTTCTTTGTTTTTCTCTTAGGATGATGATGCATGAACCTTGGATTACCAACTCCAATGATGACACACATCTGCATTGAATTTCTTTACCCTTGGCATTGAATCATACAAACAACCATCCACATCTAAAACCAGGGAAGTCCTTAGTGTCTTTTCTTTTGTTTATTTCAATTTTTTTTTATTCTTTTCCTTTTGTTTTTCCTTTTCCCTTTTTATGTGCTTGATTTAAGATGACATTGGGGACAATGTCATCAATAAGTGTAGGGAAGGGGTATAAGGAACAAAAGAAAAATTGAAAAAGTTTAATTCTCCACATTTACAAGTTTGCAATTGATTTTAAATACTGATTTTGAATTATTAAAAGGGTGAGATCCTTGAAATTGTACTAATAAAAGTTAGTGATTTTATGCCCCTACTCACCTATTGGTGGACTTAGTATAATTAGTTGGAATTTTAGGATGAAATCTAAGAGGGGTAATCTTACTTGCCATTTAATTATTGATTCTTGAGTTGTGAAATAGATAGAAGTCCTTAGTTCAAAGTTAAATGGTTATATTTTTAAGCTTATTGGTCAATATATTTACTTTTCAAAAACTTTGAGAGCTCTTCTAACTTTTTGTAAAAGGTGCATATGAAATCTATCACTTGGTGATTCCTCTTAAGTAATCTCTTAAAAATTAATTAATTAATGTGTTAATTGAGCAATAATGAGAAAAAGGTTAGTTAGTATGGGTGGGCTTTCGTCCCTCAGAAGAGCAAATTCTGACTCCGTTGCTGACTAGTCACTCAATTAAAGAAGTAATAAGCCACTACTCCAATGACTTAGGTTCTCCAAGTTAAGAGTATCTTTGTGAATCCTTAAGGTTAAGATAATGGAGGTATGATGGGGTCCCTTTAAAACCCGATCACCTAAGGTTGTCTGGCCTGGGATCGACTAACCAATGATATTATAATAACAAGATGGGATACAAAAAGGGCAAAGTTCAGTGGATCTTGTAACTTGAATAATTAAGTCCATAGGGACGCTTTCAATTGAGGGGATAACGTTTGTTAACTTGGGTGACAAGCCCAGGATTATCGGCTAAACATTTGTTACATAGGTTGCAAGATCTTAAATAACTAAAATTAATATATATATATATATATAAAGAGAGAAGAAAAAAAAAAAGAAAGAAAAGAGGAAAACTTGGAAAAAAAATTTGAGAGGTTTAACAAAAAGAGGAAGAAAATCCAAGGGAAGGATGGATGCCATATAGTTTCACTTGAGGTTTCTGTGCTTAAAAGAGGTAGTTGAACAGTTTACATATTCTCTAGTAAGTGGTGAGATATAACTAAGTCACTTTTGCTTTATTTGACTTTCTTCATAACTTAGGAAGCATCTCCTAAATGGTAAGGATAATAGCTTAATTACTTGGATTAATTTGTAAACTCCAATTTTTGTATGCTAGGTACACTTATAATCATGGTAGATTTGAGTGGTCAGCACTAATAAATCACTAAGATCAAATTAAATAGAGGATGCTACTTGAGAATTAAAGTCTAACTATAAGTACAATTGATGAGAGGAAATGTATTTTATCCTTATTTTGTTTGCTTAAGGACAAGCAAACGTTTAAGTGTGGGGAGATTTGATGAGTACCAGAAGACCCTTAATTCTAGTGCTTATTAGTTATAATTTTATATGGATTTCATATAATTTGTGAAGAAAAGGGTACTTATATGATTAAATTTTATTTTCAGGCACTAATGAAGACGAAAGAAAAGTTTAAGGAGGATATGATCAAAGGCGAAGTGAAAATTAGCAAAAAAATAAAGAAAAGTGAATTTTTTGCTCAACACAACCCGTGTAGACGTCCATGCTGGGTAAAGAAAATGGTTAGAAACCATACTAAGATTTGCCCCAGGTCTAGCATAGCTCGTGCTAATGAGTGACAACAAACATCCTGTTCAACCTTAACCCAAACACGACCATACTGGAGGCCGTGCCGAACTGAGCAGTGAAAAATAACATGTTCCGAAGTTAGCACGGCTGTGCTAACGCCCATGCTAAACCCTATTTTCACAAGAACTATAAATAGACGCTTTGTTTTATTTTAAAGAGACTTCTTTCCTTCTAACTTCGTTCTGGAAACCCTAGGGGAGCTTTATTACGAACTTCAAGAGGAGAATTGTCTAAGTATCATTGGAGATCACAAAATAATAAGGGATTATTCTTTTTAGCATGAATCAATACTATTTCTCTAGATTCTCTGTTTTTATTGAAAACTCCATGGAGGAGTAATTCTTTATATATTTCATCTTGTGAAACCCTAACTCATGTGCTGAACCATTGATTAATTAATGAATTATTTATATCTTTGCATCTATTCATGTGTTTCTATTGTTCTTGTAATTAATTTATGCGCGCAAATCGATTGCATATTTGATTTTTACTATATTGAAAGAGGTTTCGTCTAGTAAATTAGATCTCCATGAATAGAGAGATTACATGTTTTACCTAGAGATAGGAAAACATTGATTTTCTGCAATTTATTGGAATTGTGAACTTAATGAGATTTTGGATAACAGTAGTGAGGGAGAGGTCTCCATTATCTTATGCATGATTATGAATTGATTAACTAGAGGGAGTAATTGATTTGACTTGAGAATTCCTGTAGTGCAAAGTGTAAATTGATTCGTTAATCGATATCTTATTTTGAGAATTTAAGGGTTAGGGTGGAACAAGATAAGGAGTATATTTTGTGATTGAATACATTTTTAAGACAATATCATTCAATTCTAGGGTTACTAGGATTTGTTAGTTATTAATTTAATTCATAATTTCCACATCATAAATTAGACTAGATAGTAGAGAAAGGTAATACTAGTACTTGTTTTCTAGATCCCAGAGGACGACACCTATTAAATCTATACTATAATTGATAAGTACACTACCTAGCTCGATAGTAGATTTTATTGATTATAAATTTAAAGCTTAAACGATCAATTAGATTCGAGCGATACCACCTATCAACCACCACAAAAGCTGAATTAACTCCCCTCTAAGTTCTTAGCCATCCTAATATAAAATATATAAATAATCCTTGCAAACATTTTTAAGAACTAGTAAAAGTATGTACATTCTTGTACTCTCAGTTTGTCCCTTTGCTCTCTATCACACTATACATCTCCAATAAATCTATAAACATCTCTTCATAACTGTAGTTAATAAAATCTCTCCTTCATTGTTGTAAGATTTTATCACAGCCCAAACGTCCTACCAAACCCCCTCCATGCAACTCCCTAATCACTTGCTCTCTAAGAGATGTTCTAGGAAAACACAACTAATTTTCATACATTAAGTATCCATCATGTACATAATATCCATCAATTGACTAATTTTGAGAAGTCCTTAGCTAAATATCAGCAAGATCCTCATCATACTCGTACTCATCCTTAAGTTGCTCAAATCCTACAATTTTATTACTCAAAGTGAGCAACAAAGATGCTTTCCTACTCAAAGCATTAGCAACTCTATTTTGATCACTAGACTTATGTTTTAGCATGAAAGGAATTTTTTGTAGAAATTGACACCACCTAACATGCATGATGCTGCTAATTTTTTTAGGTATTTTAGGGCTTCGTGGTCAACTACTAGGTAGTACTCCTAAGTTTTAAGAGCTCTAATCACAAAGTAGAACTCTGTTATAAGTACTACACTTTTGCCTCACTTCACTGAACTTTTCATTGAAGAATGCCATTAGTCTCATTCCTTAGGATAGAACAGCTCCCATCTCAACTCCTCTAACATCACATTCTACTTTAAACAACTTATTAAAGTTTAGCAATGCCAAAACTAAAGCAATACATTGCTTTTCCTTCAAAATTGAAAAGCTATTAGCTACCTCTTCACCCCCACTAAAACATCTTTTTCTTCAAACACTTTATTATTGGAGCAGTGATAGTGCTAAAATTTTTTATAGAACACTTAAAGAAAGTGACTAATCCATAAAAACTTCATAATTTCAACACATTCTTTAGTATAGGCTAATCTCTAATTGCCCTAATTTTAGAGTCATCCACTTGAATTCACTCAACTAATACAACATACCCTAAGAACAACAACTTATTTATCTTAAAGGTACACTTCCAAAGGTTTGTATACAACTTATTCTCTTGCAAAGTGAGTAACACTTGCCTTAAATGCAACAAATGCTCTTCCTTTAAGCCAATGTAGATCAAAATATCATCAAAATATACATTACAAACTTCCCAATAAAAGACTTTAGTTCCTAGTTCATAAAGCGCATGAAGGTTTTAGGTGCATTCGATAACCTGAATGGCATCACTAACCACTCATACAGCCTTTCATTGTCTTAAATGCTATCTTCCAATCATCCCCTAGTCAAATTCAAATTTGATGGTACTCATCCTTCAAATCAGTCTTCAAAAACCATTTTGACACCATGCAATTGATCCAATATATCAAATAGCCTCAAAATTGGAAATTTGTAACCCACAGTGATTCTATTGATTGCTCTACTATCAACACACATTCTTTAGCTCCTATCTTTCTTCGAAGTTAACAATGCAAGAATAGCACATAGACTTATGCTTCCCTATATAAGCCCCTTCTGCAATAATTCTTTCACTTTCTCTCTCAAAATTTCACTCTCATTGGATTCATCCTGTAATGGAGTAAATTTGGCAAGCTTGCAACAAGGATCAAATCAATATGATGTTAAATATCCATCAAAGGTGGTAATCTATCAAGCATATTCTCTAGTATTATCTTCATAAATTCCTACAACAAAGGCGCACCACTTCTGAGTACTCCTCTACTCACAACTCAACTTCATTCATCAACACTAACTTAACTACTAATATATGCATCTCCCTTGTTTCTTCAACTTTGAAATCAATTTTATGAGTGATAGATAAAAGTGTACTTTTCTTCTCAAGTGATTTCGGTTTACCATTCAAAGGCAATAATATATGCTTTACCCCATTCTTCTTCAACCTATATACTAGGGTGGGCAAAAAAATTGACCAAACCAAACCAATCCATAAACTAAATTGAGCCAAACCAAATATATATATATATATATATGCAATTTTGCATGGAAATATTCTAATCTGAATTAAACTAAAATTTTATGGTTAGTTTGGAGTAGTAATCTAAATCAAACTATTTTGAAAAAGTACAATGATATTTTACTTATAACTAAAAAAATTCTTTTATTGTAACATAGCATTTAAAAGAATTTTTAGTTTACATTTATAGAAAATATATATGTATTTAAATTCTGTTACCATAATTTAGCAAATATAGATATAGGTTAACTTAGAATTTATGTTCATATACTAGCTTAAGGACTAAATTAATTGTATTACACATTTGAAATTTTTTAGTTACTCGAATATTGATTTTATCAATCTTTTATATGATATCAAGACATGTTATTGTAAATTGAATTTATTATTACTTATGTGAAATTACATGTTAAGCAAATATACTTTCTTAGAAAACAAAATATGATTTAATTTGTAAACTAAACCGAACCAAACTGAAATTTTATGGTTTAGGAAAGTTTTGAAATCGAGCCATATGTTTTAGTTTAAGGCATTAAAAATCTTCGCATTTTTATGGTTTGGTTAGTTTGGAGGAAAAACCAAACTAAACCGAACTATGCTTATCCTTACTATATACATAATTCCAACCCAAATGTTAGGCATCTATATCATACTGCCAAGGCCCTCCAAACAATAAATGACAAACATTTTACATCAACTATATCATAATAAACTTCATCACGGTACTTACCAATGGAAAATGGCACCTTACAACACTCTTAACCTTTATCATTTCTATTTTCATCTTGATCCACCCTAATGTATAAGGGCTTAGATGCTTCTCTATAAGAAGTCCTAATTTCTTTACTTCATTTCTTTCAATAATATTCTCACAACCCCCGCTATTAATGATGACTCCAAACACTTTATCTTTGATAGTACATCTAGTTTTAAACAATTGATGCCTCTCAGTTTGATCTTCTTACTTAAGAGATAACATGTAACACCCCAAAACCCAAGCATATTACGGCTTGCCACATGTCCTTATCAAACAAGGACACGTTAAGGCTTTAAATCTACTATGATACCACTTAATCCTATAATTTCTATAAATCTCAATTTACTGTCTTTCATACTACCAACATGATATGAATACATCTCAATCATCCTTCAAACCTTGAAACCAATTTAACATGAAATTCATAATCAAAATTTAAAGCTATGAAATATTCATAAACACTAATCTATTTTCCTCCAATATCTTAATGCTCACTACATCTATGCAACACAATTCCTACTAATGTCTTATCACCATAATAATAATGAAACTCTTCTTCCTCTCCCTCTTATACATTTAATCCCAAGTCATCATCACGGTTAACATGTCCCTCTGTACCTGCATCTAAAAAAAAATAATCTTTAATGGGTAAGCTAATGCCCAGCACGTATAACACAAGCACACGTGCATTATGCAAAACTTAAACAACAAGAAACTACTTCATGTATTCTTAAGTCCACAAATAGCAATAGGGTACTCATGACCCTCTCAATACACTTCAACACTTCAAACACTTGGTCATTTAATTGGTGATGGAAACTGCCACTACGGACCCCACACCCAAAAACACTTAAGTCTTACACTGGTGGTGGGAACTACCACTATGGGCCCCATAACCATAAACACCATAAACACTTAATCTTTAAGCTTGGTGATGGGAACTGCCACTACGAGCTCTACACCCGTGAACACTTAACCCTTAAACCAATCCAGATCATTTCCAAGCACGACTTCACTAGGGATAACATCACACAAAAATCATTAGGGTGCTCCCTAGGGATCTGCTACTGTGGGCCCTTAAGCCAAGCTAAACATAAACAACAACCACCTAAACACTTAACCATTTCATTTAACTTAATCATGTTCTATATACATATACTATCTTAAACAAGCATAAGAAACACACAAGTTAAATGTACCCGAATTGAAAAACTTGATTTCCTCTCACTTTTACAACTTCACAATTTCTCCAAACCTATACATATTCCCAATTACATGCTCTTAGAGTTGTATCTCAATTAAGTAAAACAAATAAGCTATGTTTCAACCAACGTGGCCATGTAACTTAACACGAGACAATACACAGTCTTGCCATATTCTATGTATTTTATATTTTGACATTAGGTGAGACACAGCCCTGTTAGGAGGTTGTATATCTTTCTAAACAGTCTGGGTTTAACACAAGGCATGGCATAGCTGTATTAGGAGGCCATGTATCTTTCTACAGCCATTCACAAACCCTAATTTTTCTTTTACTAATTCATCCAATTTCTAAATCCCTTGCTCCTAAGTTTAAGTTAATCCTAAAACATGTCATTTCTAATCAATTTACATGGATTAGAGTACTTAATTGTAAGTTTCCGCAAATCGAATCCTTAATCAATTGATTTTCCATGTTCTTCACATCCCGCTCCTTAATCTGAAATCTAATTGAATAAAATGATGGAAATTGATTAACTCCTCAATTACATATATACAGTAACCATTAAATCATCAAACAGCTACCTAATTAACTCGTATTCATCCTTGTGGTTCACTAGGTTACCTTGTATTTTATAAAAGAGTGTTTGTCTCTTTTTCTTACTGTCTCACTATGCAAAATGGCAATCTTATGAAATTTCGTTTGAACCTTAGCTCTCCTTTATAATTTATATTAAATAAAATCTTAATTTGAGTGATTACATTCTTCACACCACACCCCCCCCCCCCCCCCCCCCCCCCCCCCCCCCCCAAATAAAAACTTTTGTCCTCAAAAGTACCTGATTCTAGAAGAGTTGTGGATTTTTTCTTGGTTTGTCCATTGTACTTTAACATAGGGAATTATTCTCCGTCTTAGCATTTGTTCTTTGGTATCTACAATATTAACCTATCTCTCAACAAAAGACAAATTTGGCTGCACATTCAAGGGCTCCAAAGCCACTATTTGATTCAGGTCGGGTACATACTTCCTCAACATAGATACATGGAACACGTCACGTAGCCAACCAAACTTAGCAAGAGAGTCAATCTATAAGCCATAGTACCTACTCTTTCTAAGATCTCAAATGGGCCTACATACCTCGAGTTTAACTTCCCTCTTAAACTGAACCTAATCACCCCTTTAGTTAGAGAAATTCTCAACAAGACTTTGTCTTCTACTTAGAATTCAAAAGGGTGTCTTCTCTTTTCTACAAAGTTTTTTTGTTGAGATTGGGCTGTTTTTATCCTCTACCTAATTAGCTTCACCTTGTCCACTGCCTCTTAGACTAAGTGTAGTCCCATCATCTGCCTTTCTCCCACTTCATCCCAATATAGTGGAGATCTGCACCTTCTTCCATAAAGAGCCATATAAGGAGCCATCTGGATGGTTGCCTAGTAGCTGTTATTATAAGCAAATTCAACCAAAGAGATATGCTCATTCTAATTACCTCCAAAATATAATGCAAATGCTCTAAGTAAATCTTCCAGTATTCGTATAGTCCTCTCAGATTGACTATCCGTCTGAGGGTGAAATGCAGTGCTGAACTGCAATTTGGTGCCTAAAGCTTTATGTAAGCTGCTCCAAAATCTACTTACAAACCTTATGTCTCTATCAGAAGTTATGGTCATTGAAACTCCATGTAATCTAACTATCTCTTGTATGTATATCTAAGCCAATTTTTCCAACTTGTATCCCACTCTAATAGGTAGAAAATGAGCAAACTTGGTTAATCTATTCATAATTACCCAAACGATATCCTGTTTCTCTTTAGTATTTGGGAAGGCTATAACAAAGTCCATTATCACATGCTCCCATTTACATTCTAGTACTAGAAGAGGCTATAATTCTCCAGTTGGCCTCTAATGCTCTATTTTGATCTATTGGTAGGTTAGGCATCTAGCTACATACTCAACTATCTCCCTTTTCATGTTCTTCCACCAATAATGACTCTTCAAGTCCTTGTACATTTTGGTGCCTTCCGAATGTATTGTGTATGCTAAGTAATATGCCTCTTTCATTATCTCTCGTTTCAATTCTATATCCCTTAGGACACATAATCTGATTCCATATTTCAAGATCCCCCTACGTCTAAGTTGAATTTCGAAGCCTTACCCTATTCCATTCTGTTCTTAATTTCTTAAATATCTTTATCTTCTACTTGTCTAATCTTGATTCTATCCCTTATGGTTAACAGTATACATAAAGTGGCCATTTTTTCTCCCACTTCTTGAGTTAATATCTCTAACTCCAATTTACGCATGTCTTTCAATAATTCCCTATGTGGAATGATGAGAGTGGCTACATTACCTTGTTTCTTTCTACTAAGGGCATTTACCACTACATTGGCTTTTCTTAGATATTAAATCTCCAAGTTATACTCCTTGATCAATTTCAACCATCTTCTCTACCTCATATTCAGCTCCATTTATGTGAAGATATACTTTAAGCTTCTATGATCAGTAAAGATCCTACATCTCTCTCCATATATGTAGCGCCTCCAAAGCTTTAAGGCTAATGCTACTGCTTCTAACTCCAAGTCATGAGTTGGGTAATTCTTTTCATAAGGCTTCAGTTTACATGATGCATATGTTATTTCCTACTCACCTTGCATCAACACACATCTCAACCCTTAAATTGAGGCATCACTATACACAGTAAATTCCTCTCCACTCTTAAGCAATGTTAGAACTGGTGTTGATACGAGTTTCTCTTTAAATGTTTGAAAGTTGGCTTCACGTCGGTCATCCCACTCAAATCTCACATTCTTCTGTGTTAACCTAGTGAGAGGAGTTGCTATCTTGGAAAATTCCTCTGTAAACCTTCTATAGTAGCTTGCCAAACCTAGGAAGCTTCTTATATCTATAACTATCTTTGGCCTATGCTAATCCACTACAGCTCTCACCTTTTTTGGGTCTATAGATATCCCATCTTTATTAACCACATGACCTAAGGAAACCACCTATGCTAGCTAGAATTCGCATTTACTGAATTTGGCATATAGTCTTTCTTCCTGCAATCCATCTAACACCAGTCTTAAGTGCTCTTCATATTCTTCATTACTCTTAAAGTATATCAGGATATTGTCTATAAAGATGATTATAAATTTGTCTAAGATATCCCCGAATATTCTATTCATTAAAAATTTGTCTAAGATATCCCCGAATATTCTATTCATTAAATCCATGAATGTTGTAAGTGAGTTAGTCAATCCAAAGGACATCACCAAAAACTTGTAGTGCCTATATTTGGTCTAGAAAGTTATCTTTTATATGTCTTCTTTTTCAACTCTCAACTAGTGGTATCTTGATCTCAAGTCTATTTTTGAAAACACCTAAGCCCCCTACAACTAGTCAAACAAGTCATTTATCTTAAAGAGAGGATATTTATTCTTGATAGTGACCATATTCAACTCTCTATAGTCTATACAGAGTCTTATGCTTCCATCTTTCTTCTTGACAAACAGAACTAATGCACCTTAAGGAAATATATTAGGTCTAATGAAACCCTTATCCTATAACTTTTGTAACTATTTTCTTAGTTCTTGTAATTCCACCGGTGCCATCTTGTAGACTAATTTTGATATTGGTACTATGCCTTATACCAAGTTAATACTAAACTTTATCTCCTTAACTGAAGGTAAACTAGGAAAGTCTTCTAGGAATTCTCTCACTATAGATACCACTTCCAACTTGGCTTCTTCACTAGCTTCAACATATACAAGTACCAATATATTCCTTCCCCATAACTCATAAGTAGGTAATCCAATTGGTCTCTGAGCTTCCAATTTATATTCAAAATACTCTTCCCTAGATATATTGAACTACCTTATATCTCTATTTCTACTCCTCTACATATTCTACTTATCTTCCCTCCAACTCTCCAAGGAGTACTAATAGACAGACTATCATTCATTTGTTTAACATCCAATGTACATACACATAAAAAATTCTCATACACATAGGATACAGATGCACTGATATCAAACAGTACATAAGTGTTGCAAGAGTGTACTAAAAATATACCTGCAATGGTATCTATATCAGGGATATCCTGGTGCTGCTACTGCTGGATAGCAAATACCATAGTAGGCACTCATTGTCTAAGACCCCCTACCTGTGATTACCACCTTGTCCCCTCACTAGACGTTTAGCTACCTATTGAGATAAGGTTGTTTGATTCCTTACTTGTCTCTAAGCATAGTTAACTATTTTGTATCCCCTTTGCTTACAAATATAACAGAAGATTAGAGGAACTAACCTCTTAGTGTAATGCCTACTAATGTGTCATGTCTTCCCATAAGGAAAGCATGCACCAGCTAGCCATCTACACTCTCTCAGCTCATGCGGCTCATAGCACCTACTACATTTGACATTTGAGCCAATTGTAGGAAGTGTCAAAGTCACTAGTTTGATTTGTAGAGGAGGGTCTATAACACTCTATGTTCTTTTCCGATACACATGATGTCTCTTACCTTTATCTTGCCCCATTCCACTCGAGACAAGTCTCTTTGCCAAAGATATTGCTACTCTACAACTCCTCTATTCTTCTATACTTTTTCTACTCTACTCAAGGTACTTGGCCTTATTAACCATTTCAGCATAGGTATTTAGTTGAAAGGCTCCAACCTCATGTCTAAGATCCAAATCTAAGCCTCTTAGAAATCTTCGAGCCTAAGACCTATCATCATTACAAACATTCTCAAGTAGAAATTAGATTAGGTGGTTTAATTCCACCTAATACTCTTCCACTGTTCTATCATCTTGCTCATAGTTATAATATTCATTTTCCATCCTATCCTTGGAGCTACTAGAAAGTATCTCTAATAGAACGGCTCCCTGAATACTGCCCAGTTCATGTATTCCCATACCAATCTAAGAATTGAGGCCCACCATTTTGTTGCAGTTCCCTTCAACATGAATGTAGCATAGTTGACTTTCCTGTCTTTAGGTTTCTAAAAGACATCAAATGTTTTCTCCATTTCTTATACCTAATCCTCAGCCTCAATTAGGTCATCCACTCTTGGGTTAGACTATTTAGCCACACTGATGAACCTATCAAAGCTGACAAGTTCATTGGCATTTCTGCACTATGGAACATTGGGGGACTTGATGTTATTATGTTAACAATCCCACCAAATGATTCTCAGTCTATAGTAGCTGGATTGTCTCTTCAACCATCTAACCTCTTCCCCCTTTATGGCTGCTAACCTTAATTATTCTCTTCATTAAGGTTGCTACGTCCAGCACCCCTTCTTGCTCACGATCCGGTGATTCTTCTAGTTGGCATTCATTTTAAGAAACAACTAGATGTACTTAAATTAGTATCAGTCAATGTTAGTATTATGGTGTGTAGGTGTATACACATGTACCTCTACACATAATGTATACCCATATATATAACTTAGCAGTTGAAATAAATGAAAATAAAATAGTTATATAACAAAATAAATTATTGAGTAAAATGAATGTCCCATATTTTCCCACTCTCTTTGTGTCTCATCATCTTACAAATCAAATACTTAATCTCTCTAAAGATCATATCCTATACTTTATTGTTTGAAACTTATGTCTAATGATCAATACATAATTTTCTAGGGATCAACAAGCTTATGTTCTTCAGGATCATCAACCTATACTCTATAAATAAAACCCTAAGCCCCCAAGGATCATAAACATTGCTCTAATACCATTTAAATTATAACACCCTAAAACCCGAGCACATTATAACTTGCCACATATACTTATCAAACAACAACGCATTAAGGCTCTAAATATAATCTGATACCACTTAATCCTGCAATTTCTGTAAATCTCAATTTACTATCTTCCATACTACCAACATGATATGAATACATCTCAATCATCCTTCAAACCTTAAAACCAATTTAACATGAAATCCATAATCAAAATTTAAAGCAACAATATATTCATAAACACTATCTATTTTCCTACAATATCTCAATGCTCACTACATCTATGTAACACAATTCCTACTAAAGTCTAATCACCATAATAATAATGAGATTCTTCATCCTCTCCCTTTTGTACATTTACTCCTAAGTCATCATCATGGTTAACATGTCCCTCTATACTTACATCTAAAAAAAAAAAAGTAATCCTCAAAGGGTAAGCTATTACCTAGCATATATAGCACAAGCACACACTCATAAACAAACAGGAACTTAATTCACATGCATTATGCAGAACTTAAATAGAAAGAAACCAATTCATGATATTCCTAGGTCCATAAATAGCAATAGGTTACTCACAACCCCCTCAACATACTTTAAACACTTGGTCATTTAATTGGTGATGGGAATCTACCCTGCGGTCCCAGCAATAGGGGAACTTGATTTGGATGTATGATCCAAGACATCGACATATGTTCATTTTTTTTCTTTACCTAATAATGTTTGGTTTTTGCACTATAGCAGGTACATTGATCAGTCTTTACGGGATGGCCAAATAACATACACTGATGATCAAATTGGGAACATCCTTGGACTCACGTCCAATAGTCCGCAATGTGCTCAATTGACTTAAAGAACCAACCATTTGAGGACCATCTTTTGTACTTGTATTTTCATTATTGAACCGGCCACTTTTACTCATTTTTTGGACTTATGATTTGTTTGTATTTTGTTGTTAAAACTGGCCACTTAGTGGCATATGTGTAATTTTTTGGACATTTTAACCCTAATTGAAGTAAGTATAAATACTTGCTAACTAGGTTTTGTAGGGGGACTTTTGATAATTTGAAAAAGATAAACACTTTTGCTGTGAGGAGAGTCCTTGCATGTAAATCCCATCTCTTATCAATTTCATGTGTGGAATTGCGGCGAGATTGGCTTAAGAATTTCATGAGTAATATCAATCTTCTTAAGTTGATTCCAATTATTACTAGTGTATCATATCTAGTGAGTGATTGGATTTGTTTTTATTGTGTTCATATTTCACGCCAATTAGGGTTCCATATCCAATCTAAGGTTCACGCCATTTTAGTTGGAAATTGGACTCTATTGTGTTGTTCATTCGATTTGTTTTAGAAGTACAATTGAATTTTCATTGTAAATTGTGTGATCAATCAAAAGGTTATTCATACAATTAAGGTTCACTTGACAAAATTGTTCATCACGCCATTTTGAGAATTTGGTTTGATTGAATTATTCAATTGATTGTATTCATGTGCTTAGATTTTAAGCACATCATATTTTGGTATCAGAGCATTAGTTTAAGGAAGGGAACATATTTTGAAATTAAGGTTCTTGAATTTCTATTTATTGATCCGAAGTGTTGAGGTGGAATTGAAGTACTTGAATTCGTTATTGTGGTGTCATATTTGTTGATTGTTGAAGTAGAAGTGGATATCTTGTTATAGCTCCTTTGTTCTTGAATTTGTCGTGAAGGGAAGGGAAGTAGGAAGTGCATTTCTTGTGCCATTTTTGGAATTAAGAGTACCTCATTTTGTGAAGAGAAGAGAAGTGTAATTCTTGCATGGTTGTTTCGAAATTGGGGAGTGTAATTTACAATTTCCATATTTGAATTTGTGTGGAGAATAGGGAAATTATTTGAATTCAAACACATCCTTTAAGTTTGAAGGAGTTATTGAGTGGTATTGATTGCATTTCATTTAAATTTGAATTGTTCTTACCATTTGTGGAGAAGGTTGCATTAAGGGTGTAATTTTGAATTTGTTGCCGTGTTTATGTGTATGTATGGCGGCCTAAGTGTGTATTGAATTGGTAGAGTTTATGTTGTGTGTATTGAGTTGAAGGGTGTTGCACCGTGAGTGAGGTGTTGTATGTGTGGCGGTATGAGTGTATTGTGGAGTTATGTAAGGAAGGTGCTGTATGTGGTGTATGGGAGTGCGTGTGCTGTGACTAGAAAGGGAAGTTAAGTAGTGAAGTTTGAATTTCAAAACAAGCATTTAAGTGTGAAAGTTATTAAGTATTATTACTTAAACACTTGCTTAGTTGAATTCAATAACTTATTACTTGGAAGTGTTTAATTGTGCTTCCATTTATTTTTACTATAATTGAAGTGTAGAGAATAAGGATGTAAGCGGGACGGGTTTAGGCCGAGATCAATAATCCCATTACCCATCCCATTATCCTATGGGGATTCCCAAACCCTATAGGGTTTTTTATGAAATACCCGCTACCCATCCTAAACCCTACAAGGTTTTAATAAGTAACCCGAAACCCGTCTCAAACCCATTAGAATTTTTTTAAAAAAAATAATTCTATTATTAGTTTAAAATTTTTACTTATTCATTATGATTATTTTTATAAAATATAGCTTATGTTCTCAAAATAAATAATATTTGTACTTTCAATGTATTTAATTATATGTATTTTAATATTATTTGAAAATCTACATGTTGATAAATAAAGTTGCCGACGTAAAAACATTTTAATTATAATAAAATAAAATTACTAAACCAATCATATAACTTAATAAATAACACAAAAAAATATAGTTAACAAGTCTTAATAGAAATAGAAAAATTCTAAACACATATAGAAAAGACATTAATCTTATATTTTTGGGAATTCTTACTTGACAATTGATTCTCATAGTCTTCAAATCCCATCTTCTTCATCATCTATCTTTAAACCTATCAAAAGGGGAAAAAACCCCATAAAACACATTAGAGATTATGCAAATAATAGTTGCTCCATGTATAAAAGAACTTATTATTGTATAATCAAAATTTTTACCTCTTATCTCATTTGATAACCAACTTTAACTGCACATCAATGCTTCTATTGTATCGTAATCTAGTCTACTTCTATGTGAGCTAATTACTCGTCCACTAGTACTAAATGCAGACTCAAAAGCAACCGTAGACACAGGAATAGCCAACATATCTTTAGCTAGTTCTTGTAATGTAAGATATTTAATTTCATTTACTTTCCACCAACTAAGAATATCAAAATCATCAATCTAAGGTAACACAGCTTCTTCTAAATAGTGATCCAATTCCGACTTGACTTAGCCATCAGTATTAATAGTGCTTAGGAATTGCACCAACCTTGATTTTCTTGAAGAATCAAAAGGAACAGTTTGAGTAGTTGCTGAAGTGTTCCCAGAAGAACTACTACTACTACTATTCAAACCTTTAGAAAGTCGAGATCTACCCCTTAATTGACATTCATGAACTAACTCGTAACAAATGTTTCTAACATTTTGAATCTCTACAGATACATTTACTCCATAAATAGAAGGAAACACAAAATCCACGGCCTTCATCTTAAAACATGGATCCAAAATAGTACAAATAGCCATAATGATGTGTACATCACCCTAATATTTTTCAAACTTATCAAACATTTTCCCCACCATCATTCTAGTATTCACATCTAAAGAGCCTTTCCATTTAACCAATGATTCTCTAATCTCAAAAACCTTTTCAAAATAATAATTTGTAGTTGGATATTGGGTACTAGTAAAAATATTGGTTACCTCATAAAAGATCGCTAACTTCTGGAAAATTGCTTCTACTACCTCCCAATCATCATCAGTAGGAAGACATTTATAATGTCTAACCTTAAATTGAACTCCATAAAAAAAACTTCTTTATATCCAATGGCTATCATCAACATGTCATATGTAGAGTTCCACCAAGTTTTGCAATCTAAGGCAAGCTTTCTATCATATGGAATATCCAATTGCTTACATGCTTCTCTAAATTTCTTGACTCTTGATGGTGTCACCAACCAAAATGCAACACTATCATGGACCTTCTCAATCGCACTTTCTATCACGGTCACATCCTCCTTCACAATTAAGTTTAAAATATGTGCACAACAACGCATGTGCAGGACCTTTCCCCGAAGAATTAACTCATCTCTTCTTAGTTTCATGGTCAAAGTTGTAATCATTGAATCATTCATAGAACAATTATCTAAAGTAATTGTAGATAATTTTTCATCTAATCCCCATCTCATCAACGAGTTAAACAAATAATCGGCAAGCACCTCATTTGTGTGTGGCGTTGGAACATATAAAAAACTACATGAAAATATAAAAAACCTCAATATAAGATAATTTTCCATTATTGATTATGAAAAGATAATATAAGTAAAGAATCTTACTCCATGAGTCGATTTTGAAGTATCCAATTATGATCAATGAAGTGTGCTGTGACAGTCATATACCCCTTTTTCTGATTTGATGTCCATAAATCTGTTGTTTACTGCAACTCGAGAATTTAGTGCTTTCAACAACACTCTCAATTTTTCCTTCTCCCCATTATAGATGTTCATGATTTCCTTTTTCATCATGTTCCGACTAACATGCTTAAAAAGTGGTTGCATACTTTCAAGAAAATCCCTGAAATACTCATACTCAACTATTGAAATGGGGTATTCATGAACAATTATTGCTTTTGTAAGTCTTTGCCTACAAATATCTTGATTGAAAGTCCAATTTCCTATGTTCAAACAACTCTCATTCTCATTTTGCCGTTTCTCAATAGATAGTAGGCATTGCCTTATGTCTTTCTGCTTCTTCATTTGTGTACACTTCTCTAAATGATTACGCAAATGCTTAATTCCTTGTTTACTACCTGCTTTTAGTGTTTTGGAACAATGATTACAGATAGCAATATCTCCCCATTAACCGTTTTTCTCACCATATCATTCCATACAAGAGAAGTCAACTTACGTTTATTGAGATTATCACGTTGATCGGCATTGTTTCCTACTTGAGAACTTGTTGTGCTTGTGGGATTTGTTGTTGGTGCTTCTGTTTCAGATCCGAGCAATGGTAATGGACCTTCCTCTTCCTCAACATCAATGGGATGTGCATCAATGGGCATATCAAATTCGTCCATTTCTATATTATATGAAAGTAAACAAAAATAAAATTCATCAACTTATCCATAGAAATCATAGAAAATATGTAAACTAAGGTGAACTTCAATTCTCCCAAGAACTTCAATTCTCACATTATAAATTCAAAGGCATAAGAAATGGATGGATAATTATGAGGTATAATTCAAAAAGTACAAAATTCATTATCTATGACCGTCACATATTAAATATATTTTGACACAAAAATATTTGATAGTTAGATGAGATTGGATACGGGTGAAGTACAAGGGTGAAGAACATCTAACATTACAAAATCGACTAACAACTTAAGAACAAAAGTTTATATCAATTAGGAGTAGTACTAACATAGTAATTGTATCAAGAACAAAGTCATAAATTCATAGGATCTTTCTCTCTTATCCCAATCATCTTACTACAATACAAGAACAAAAGTTTATATCAATTGGTGAGTTTAATTGGAAGGAGAAATTTGAATTTAATTTATTCTATTCGGAAATCACTATTAGACTATAAAGATCATAGTTAGATGAGATTGGACAAAAGACGAACAACACTACAGCAGACACATCCTTGCACGAACACACATGCCCACATATACAAATAAACCACAAAATGGTAAATGGACCACAACTTACAAACAACTTACCTATCTGCGTGTGACTTGCGAGTGCGATGGTGGCCACGACAGACGATAGAGGACAGTCGAGCTCGAGACGACGCATGCGCTGGTGCGTGCAAGTGCGACGATGGCCACGACAGATGACAAACAACAAATGATGCATGTGCTGCTGCATGCGAGTGCGACGATGGCCGGTGTAGATGAAAGAAAAAAGATGAGATCGAGAGTTGAGTCGATCCGTGAGATGATGCGAGCAAGTGCGATGGTAGCCGATGCATACGACTGTGCGACAGATGACAGAAGATAGATGAACAAGATCAAGCCAGACTGAGATTGACAATCGAAGACAGATGAGAATGAGATCGAGCTGATGCATGCGACAAGCGACAGCAGCTTACATAGGAGGAGGGCAACGACGAGAACGAGATCGAGTCGAGTTCCAATTCCAGCCAGACCTAAGGTTTCTACAGTAGCGTCTTGATTTTTTTTTCCGTCAAAAGTGTGTGTGTGTCTCAATATGTGTCTATGTGATTTGTGAGGTGTAAGACTAAATTTCGAGTAGAGGTGGACCGTGGACGTCTAGTGGAAGTGGACCATGACCGTGAGTTAGGAGTGGACCGTGGTCGTAGAC
This sequence comes from Laguncularia racemosa, assembly GCA_037954665.1. Lineage (NCBI taxonomy): Eukaryota > Viridiplantae > Streptophyta > Magnoliopsida > Myrtales > Combretaceae > Laguncularia > Laguncularia racemosa. Next base: position 2,310,820 of record JBBMOL010000063.1, on the reverse strand, counting down.
GTGGGTGGCTCAATGTGTGTCACTGTGTCTATGTGGGTGTCTTGTGTTTGTGACTCTATGCTATATGTATGTCTCACTGTCTCAGTGTGTGTCGTGTCTGTGGACTGTGTGGATGTCCACTATACAAGCAGTGCCGTAATGTCATGTGACTTGTGTCTTAGCTCAGTGTGCTGTGTGTTTTGTGTGGGTACTACTACTGTTGTGTCTCAATGTGTGTGCGTATCTTAGTGTGTATTTTTTTTTCTTTTAATCCCTTTAATATTTCTTTTTAATATTGTCATAAGTAGTACAATAGTGGGTAAAGCCATCCTAAATTTTTTTAAAAACTTTATTAAATATATAATAATATAATTTATTAACTAAATTATATATATATATATGTTAACGGGTTTTGGATCCCAACGGGTTTAACATTTGTCCCATTACCCTTCCCAAACCCTACAGGGTTTTTAAAATGAAACCCATAACCCATCTCAAACCCTATAGGGTAGTACCCTATAGGGTTTTTAGTGAGACGGGTGGGTTGGGAACCTGACAAAACCCGTCCCGCTGACATCCTTAGTAGAGAAGTATTTGTTGCATTGGAGACTTGTTGCACCGTGGGTATATAAGTGCGTGTGTGTTTTTGACATGGTGTGTGAAGTTAAATAGAGTTGTGTTTATTTTGTAGGTAAGTTGATTGTTGTGGCGGGTGAAGTGTTGTGTGGTGAAGGGAGAGTGTTGCAATTGTTTTAAACTATTTGTACTTCAGCAAATCACATCCACAAACATGTCGAATGACATTGTGAATGGGGGCATTAGCAATGAGGCCAATAGCTAAGTTGGTGGAGGATAGGGTCATCGTACTGCAAGTGGGAGAACTTTAGAAGAACAGCTTCAGGACCTCACCACCATTGTTGCTACACTAGCAACAAGGATTGACAGGATGATAATGCCACAACCACCAGTAGCAAATCCTCAGGCACCACCACCTAGAGTAGCTCCTCAAAATGTTCAAAGAGAGGGAGTAGGAGGAGGAGGAAACATGGGAAGAAGAGTGGAAGGAGATCATTATGCCTTTAAGGAGGAGATGATTGATAACTTTGGGGTCAATCCTCACCCAAATAGGGATTTTAGGCCACCAAGGGGCCTAGAATATGTGAAATTGCATATGCCTTCATTTGATGGCAGAGGTTCAGCGGATGACTATCTAGACTAGGAGGATAAGGTTGGGGGCCTTTTTTAGTGTTATGAGATAGATGATAACACTAGAGTTCATAGGGCATGCCGCCTTATGGTGGAAAAATTTGGTGATCGGCAAGCGAAGGGATGGAGAGGCTAAAATTCACACCTGAAGAGACATGAAAAGGGTTCTAAGGAAGAGGTTCATTCCTGAGCATTATAAGCAGGAATTGTTTATGCGTCTACAAACTTTGAGACAGGGAGGTAAAACAGTGGATGATTATGTGCGGGAGTTTGAAACTTTGATGATCAGATGTGGGTTAATAGAGCCTCCTGAGCAAACCCTAGCACGTTTTGTATCTGGGTTAAAGTATGAGATAGCTTGTATTGTTGAGCTTCAAAAGTATAGTACACTTGATGAGGCTATACAGTTAGCCTTGAAAGTGAAAAGGCAGAGGTGATCCAATCCATTCCGAGTTACTAGTAGCAAGTCCAGTACTACTACTAGGCCAATGGGTGCTGATGGTCGATTGGGCGGACCAAAAGGAGCAGGTAAACCTGTCAAGGCAATAGACAGAGTTACCCCTAACATAGACAAAGAGAAAATAATTTCTAAGAAGGGCAAAGAAGTAGTTGAACCTGATGTTAGGCAGACAGTACTGGATCAACTAATGGAAAAATGTGCCACATTAAATGCTTCAAATGCATGGGATTTGGATATATGGCTGCACAGTGTCCTAATAAGAGAGTAATGACAGTCATGGAAGGCACCAAAGAAGAAGATGATGATGAAAAAGAAGCTGTCGAGCTTACAAACCCGTCCATGGCTTTGCAAGAGTACTATGATGATCAGAACGCTAAGACACATGAGGATAAAACGGGTGAACATTATTTACCTATTAATGTGTTGCATAGGGTTTTGACTATATCTCCTAGGGACAAATAAAGGGAGAACCTATTCCACGCATCTTGCAAGATCCGAGGTAACCTTTGTGTACTAATCCTTAATAGTGGTAGTTGCACTAATATCATATCTGCTGCATTAGTAGATAAATTACAACTAGCCACTAGCCCACATCCTAACCTTTACAAATTGCATTAGTTGGATAACCGAGATAGTCTGCATGCTACACAAAGGGCAAAGGTGCCAATCAGTGTAGGAAAGAAATACCATGATGAGATCATCTATGATTAATTCCTATGTACGCCTTTCATTTATTGTTGGGTAAACCCTAAATGTTTGATAGAAAGGTGTTACATGACAGGTTCACAAACACTTATATGTTTCGAAAGGGTGAGTCACGGATAGTCTTAATGCCTATGTCTCCATCTAAGGTGCGCTCTTTCCAAGAACAAATTAGCACTACTTCTTATTCTTCTAACAGTCAAGCAAATAGGCCAACAAAGGCATCGGGTTTTAGTCCAAAAGATGACCCCCTAGATTTGAGAGCAAATCTTTTAGAGGCCCGAGGAGATGATGAGAATCTACCCTACGGTCCCAACAGTAAGGGATCCTGATTTGGATGTATGATCCAAGACATCTACATATGTTCTTTTTTTTCTTTACCTAATAATGTTTGGTTTTTGCACTATAGCAGGTACATTGATCAGTCTTTACGGGATGGCCAAATAACATACACTGATGATCAAATTGGGAACATCCTTGGACTCACATCCAATAGTCCGCAATGTGCTCAATTGACTTAAAGAACCAACCATTTGAGGACCATCTTTTGTACTTGTATTTTCATTATTGAACCGGCCACTTTTACTCATTTTTTGGACTTATGATTTGTTTGTATTTTGTTGTTAAAACTGGCCACTTAGTGGCATATGTGTAATTTTTTGGACATTTTAACCCTAATTGAAGTAAGTATAAATACTTGCTAACTAGGTTTTGTAGGGGGACTTTTGATAATTTGAAAAAGATAAACACTTTTGCTGTGAGGAGAGTCCTTGCATGTAAATCCCATCTCTTATCAATTTCATGTGTGGAATTGCGGCGAGATTGGCTTAAGAATTTCATGAGTAATATCAATCTTCTTAAGTTGATTCCAATTATTACTAGTGTATCATATCTAGTGAGTGATTGGATTTGTTTTTATTGTGTTCATATTTCACGCCAATTAGGGTTCCATATCCAATCTAAGGTTCACGCCATTTTAGTTGGAAATTGGACTCTATTGTGTTGTTCATTCGATTTGTTTTAGAAGTACAATTGAATTTTCATTGTAAATTGTGTGATCAATCAAAAGGTTATTCATACAATTAAGGTTCACTTGACAAAATTGTTCATCACGCCATTTTGAGAATTTGGTTTGATTGAATTATTCAATTGATTGTATTCATGTGCCTAGATTTTAAGCACATCATATGGGCCCCATACCTATGAACACTTAAGCCTTAAACCGGTGACAGGAACTGCTACTATGGGTCCTACACCCATTAATACTTAACCCTTAAGTTTGGTGATAAGAATTGCCACTATAGTTCCTACACCCATGAACACGTAACCCTTAAACCAACTTAAATCATTTTCAAGCACAACTCCACTAAGAACAACATCACACAAGGATCATTGAAGTGCTCTCTATGGATCTGCCACTATGGGCCCCCCAAGTCGAGCTAAGCACAAACAACAACCACTTAAACACTTAATCATTTCATTTAAATTAATCAAGTTCTATGTATATATACTATCTTAAACAAGCATAGGAAACACACAAGTTACACGTACCTGAATTGTGAAACTTGATTTCCTCACACTTTTATAGCCTCACAATTCCTCCAAACCTATACATATTCCCAATAACATGCTCTTAGAGTTTTATCTCAACTAAGTAAAACACATAAGGTATGTTTCAACTCAACATGACCATGTTAGAGGCCATGTAACTCAATACAGAATAGTACATGGCCGTGCTAGAGGTCGTATACCTTTCTATGTATTTTATATTTTGATACGGTGTGAGATATAGCTGTGTTAGGAGGCTGTGTATCTTTCTATACAGTCTAGGTTTAACATAGGGTGAGACATAACCATGTTGGGAGCCATGTATCTTTCTGTATAGTATGGGATTAACATGGGGTGAAACATAACCATGTTGGGAGGTCGTGTATATTTCTATGCCCATTAACAAACCTTAATTTTTCTTTTACTAATTCACCCAATTTCCAAATCCCTTGCTCCTAGATTTAAGTTAATCCTAAAACATGTCATTTCTAATCAATTTACATGGATTGGAGTATTCACTTCTAAGTTTCCGTAAATCAAATCCTTAATCGGTTGATTTTTCATGTTCTTCACGTCCCACTCCTTAATCTGCATTCTGATTGAATAAAATAATGGAAATTGATTAAGTCCTCAATTCCATATGTACAGTAACCATTAAATCATTAAAAAGTTACTTAATTGACTCGTATTCGTCCTTGTGCTTCACTAGGTTGCCTTGTATTTTCGAAAAAGTGTTTATCTCTTTCTTACTATCTCATTGTGCAAAATGGCAAAAGGACATGTTCTAGGTCAAAAATGAGCTTATATACTCTGACTATAAAAAGAAAAAATTGTCCCTCAATTCTTATGAAATTTTGTTTTTGACCTTAGCATATATGCTTAGCCCTCTTCTTCAAACACCTCCTCTTCATCTCCATCTCATTTACAGTAGATTTCATCATCTTTTTCAATAATATTCACAATTTTTCATAAAGGACACTCATTAGACTTATGTCCAAGTTGGCTGCATTCAGACTTGACCTCCCTTCCTTCTACATCCATCACATGACATTTGCTTGTAGTCTTTTCTTCATGATAATGTGTATTTCCATTGCTATTACGACCCCTTGCAATTGATTCCAATACAAATTTTAACCTTTCACTAGATCCATTGGCCTTGTATCCCTCGTAATTCCTCCAACTCCTTTCATATTACATAAGCTCTGCTTTGAAAGCTATGTTCCTAGCTTCCAACAATGTACAAATAACTTACACCCCAATCCTATCTCTCAAGGCACATTTCAAGCCATCTAAGTATCTTGTAACTTGCTACCCTTCCAACTCAAGAAGGTTATTCCTCTTTACAAGCCTCATAAATTCCATTATATACTCATGCACAGTTATATTCCCTTGTTGACATCTTTGATATTGCTAAAATAAGATCTATTTAAAGTCAAGGTGTAAAAACTCTTTCTTCAAAAAATCTTTCATCCTAAACTAAGTTCATACAAGACCTCTTCCTTCATATGCCCTTTAGATTGAACCTTTTTCCACCAAGAAAATGCTTCTTCTTTCAACCTTTAGTCAAAAACTTTAGAATCTCTATCATTTCTATAATCATCCCTCCCTTCATGCCCTTGATAAGATAGTCGACAACTATATATCTCAAGGTCATATTTTCTTCTCCAACTTATCATCATCATAGATATACTGCCTAAGAGTAGGAGTAAGTTTGTCAAAAGGGCCACCATGAGCTAAATCTACCCCTAGCCTTCTATTTTCATTCTATCTCCTATGTGCATTATTGAGCCCAAAAATTGTCTTCCACCTTTAATTTTGATCCATATTAAACCCTACCCATCTAATATGAAACACTCCATAAGAAATTAAAGGGTTTTTGAAAAATCTTTTGAAATCTTGTTTTCAAGAGTCGCCACTAACCAAAATCAGAAAAAGAGATAGGTTAGAAATTTAATGGGTGAATCAATTTCAAACATAGCCATTTGTCTAATCGAGAAAACCAAAAAATCATGGGTTTAAGGATTTGAATTTTAAAACTCAAAAAGAGATCCAAAAAAAAAAGTTTTTAGAAATAAAAGGACCTAAATAATTGTAATGATTTTTATTTATGATAAATCAAGAAAAATGAGAAAAGAATATTTTATTTTTACATTAAAAAACTATTTTTTATTTTTATGGAAAAAATAATTTTTTTATTTTTTATGATTGCTCTACGAGTGTTTACGTATCCACAATTTGAAATCAAGCCTCCATGGTTTCTTTCCAATATTTTTTTTAGAAAACTTTGATTTGTTGGTTCCTTTTATCTTTAAGGGAAACTTTCTCTTTAGGTTCTTAATTTTCTTTTCTTTTCTTTTTTTGCATGAAAAGCTTGAAAAAAGCCCAGTTGTGAAAACTTCTACACATACCCTAAACTTGTGAAAGATCATCAATTTATTTTTATTATTTTATTTTATTTCTTATAAAATAATAAGTGACAAATACTTGAAATTTATAAAAAAAAATGCTTAATGAGAATTTTTTTTAATAAGATAAATAATAGGAAAATCAAATTCATTATAAAGACAATATAATGGGGATAAAAAACTTAAAAAATAATAATGACATGTTAATGGCATCAAGGTACTTGAAAATCACCAAAGAAGAATTAGCTATACATTAACATAAGTAATCAACATAGAGTACTAAACCATACAAATAATTCAACTACTAAATCTTAAGTAACAAGTTTTATGCAAATTTGAAAACATGATGGATCAATTTAATAACATGCAAAAGTTACCTAAGCATGCAAATGGACACTATGCAACCCATATTTAAATGTCAATATGTCATTCTATCATCAAAATCACTAAACATGCAAATGCACATGCAATTTTATTGATAAGCTCAACAAAAACATGCAAATAGATACCATGAAGTCTATGACTCAATATCAATATGTTGTTCTACCATAATAAAAAAAAAAAAAAAAGCAAATTCAACAACACATGCAGTTTTCTTGTTAAATTTATTAAACATGAAAATGACAATTATATGATCTAACATGCAACTATTTTTTTATTAGTAGTAGTTTGACTAAGTATGCGATCTATATAATTTTTGCCATAGTTTCATTTGAAAAACCCAATTTTATTTATAAAAATCTAATTGATCAATGGAAAAACATTAATTTAACAAAAAGACCTAGTTTAGTTATGAAAAATAAGTATAACACAATTTCCTAAGTATGCTTTATCTTTTTATTTCTTAGCAACGATTATACTCAACAACGATTAAAGATATAATTATATCCATCAATCCATAAATAAGGAAATAAAAACAAGTACAACTGATAAACGACGAAAAACAGGACTATTTACAATTACCAAACAATAAACAGAAAATAAATAAAAGAAAAGGAAAAATAAAATAAAATAAAATAAAAATAATAAAGTAAATGAGAAAAAGGACGAACGTGAGCAAGAGAGACTCGTAAGAGACTGGCAGGAATTATGGACGAAGGTGCAGTGATCGTCGCCGGCGGAGAGTGTGTTGGACCGGGGTACCTCCAGGTGTTCTTTCAAGTGACACCGGTGGTGTAACAGTAGAACACGGCTGTGATGGAGTTCCACGAGGTCGCCGCTAGCGGTCGATATAGGACTCCTTGATTGAAGGCATTATTTATTCATTCGTGCTGCAAGTCTAGGCTTTTAGGAAAGCCTACGAGCCCTAAAATCTAATGAAACTGTTTTGGAGCTTCGTATTTCTTTAGATTTCGACAAGTTTTAGAGAGAATTTGGGGAATGGGTTTCGCATGCATAGAGAGAGAGCTTTTCGAATTGAAGTTTTTGAGTATTTCTATAAACACCCAGAAATTTATAGTTATTAATATTTATTAAAATATAAAGCGAAGGTTAAACATGTAAATATTTCAAAGATACAAGAGTAATTCGGTCTTTTCATGATTAAGATATATAAACCCCAATTTAACCTAGTCCATTTGCACAATAACACACAAAAAAACACTCTCTAGAACCTTAAGACAACCTAGTGAACAGCCACAAAGACAAACCCAATTTCATCAAATAAAAGGTTTCAATAATCAAGTTATTGTCTACTGATGGAATCGTGAATTAAGCAAGTTTTTATAACATGATTGATAGAATTCGAATCAAAGAAGGAGGTAGAAGGAGTATAGAATCAAGCAATTAAGGATTCAAATCACTAACAGAATCAAGTAAGTGCACAAATTCACATAATATATTAGGATTAACATAATTATTGATCAATTAGACTTAGATTCCTAGAAATTAAGCTTGGGAACAAATTCGAGATGAGGAAAAAGGGGTTTGTGATGGATAGTGTTGTATAGGTCAGATACACACTTGTACATCTACTCATGTAGAAATATGCATTTTGTACAAAAAGGTATACAAACAGGGGCACACCCGTATACTTGGGTATGTCAAATTATGGAAATTCATAAAAAAGTACACGGCCAAATACACAATCAAGTATACCTAAGCATGCTAAAATAACAAAATACACATAAAGGTATATGGCTACACTACATGGTTGTGTACCCAACCATACCAAAATACGCGACCCAATACACAACCGTGTACCTAGAGACATTGTTTTATTTGATTTAATTTCTACCTATTTGAATTTTCATTCAACCTAAACACTTAGTATAACCTTAAAATTTCCAGCAGAGTAAAAGAAGTATTCCTATAACGATTAAGTAAACAAAATTAAGTAACTACGATTATTCGTAGACTAATACTAAGAGTAACCTCTTTACATTTTGATAGATTACATTTTAGCTATTAATCAAGAACAAGTCATGCTTAAGACTATTCTTCCAAGTACGTGTAATCTTTGTTGTTATTGTGATTGTTAGGTTAGTATGTAACTATAAAAACATATAATGGGTTAGATTAAGTTGCTTGTTAATTGTGCTTGGCTCGGCCTAAGGGCCTATAGTGACAGATCCCCATATGACACCCCAATGATCCTTGTGTAACGTTATCCCTAGTAGAGTCGTGCATGGAAATCATCTAGGTAGTTTTAAGAATTAATGGGTATTAGGGCCCGTAAAGGTAATTCCCAACACTATACTATGGATTAGGTATGTACATATGATTTGGTAGGGTCACAAGTACCCCATTGCTATTCTATGAATAAAATAAAATAATAACCTATTGTAAGATTTTTAATGTCTACATTGATGCATATGACTTAACTTATGCTTGATCATGCACATGTGTTTGTGAGTTATACGTACTGAGCATTAGCTCACCTCTTAGGAATTTTATTTTTTTTTAGCTGTAGGCACAAATGAATATGCTACTCATGATGATGACCTCATGTCAAATGTGTAGAAAGGGGATGACATAGAATTTTACTATTATTATGACGATTAAACAAAGGAAGGAAAGGAATTAAAGTTCGTTATATATACTAAATGGTGACTTCCTTTGGAAAATAATAGACTAATAAATTTCTAAAAGTCCAATTGTTTTTAGACTTTGATTAAGAATGATGTATTGAGATTTATTTTCAAGAGTTTAATGGCTATAATGGGATTTACTTGAATCATTATGAATGTTGTCAGATGAATTATTTGAATTGTGAGTAACAAATATTGTAGGTTATAAGAAATTGGCTAAGTTAAGAGCCTTAACGTGCCTTTACCCTAAAATGACACTTAACAAAGCGTAACATCCCAAGTTCCGGGGCATTATAGCTTAAATGATATCAAAGCTAAGCTAATGATCCTTAGAAACTAAGTGAAGATCAATAGGTATAGGTTTCAAATAGTAAAAAGTAGGTTGTAATCCTTAGATGGATTAGGTATTAGATCTGTAGGATGGTGAGATATGAAGAGAGTGGGTAAAGCTATGGGATGATTGCTTTTGTTTAGTAATTTATTTTATTGCTATCATTACTCATATTTGCAGTTCTCTAAATTTCTACATTTTTCATATATGAGTATACATGTGTAGATTTATGTATGTATATATAGGCGTATAATAATACTAACTTTTAAATTGACACTAACTCTTAAGTCTATCTGGTTGTCTCTTCTCAAATAGAATGCCTTTAAGAAGAATTACCAAATCTGGCTCATTAAAGGGTGTTAGGCATAGCAATCCAAATGAAGGGAATCTCCATAGTCAGTAGCCCTAAGGGAGACAAGGTCAAATAGTATACCAAACAGCTCTACTTCTACAAATTGTTAACAACCTAGTAAGGTTGTTAACACAACAACAGTAAGCGCAAAATGTTCTACAGAACAGAGCTGTAGAGGAACCAATTAGCTTAGACAAGTTCATTGGGGTAGAAAAAGAGTTTAACCCTAAAGTGGATGACCCGATTGAAGAAGAAAATTGGATGCAGGAAATTGAGAAGACATTTGTTACATTTTAGGTACTAGAAGATAGGAAGGTAGCCTATGTTGCGTTCATGTTGAAAAAGACTACAGTAAGATGGTGGACGTCAATTCCCAAGCTAGTAGGAGAATATGTGAACTGGAGGGGAACTATTCTACCAGAGGTATTTCCCTAGCAGTTCTAGGGACAAAATAGAGAATGAATACTATAACTGTAAATAAGGGAGGAGAATAGTGGAGAAATATGAGGCAAAATTGAATCGCCTAATTCGATTCCTACCCAAAGCAGTCCACGCTAATGATGGATCTAGGGCAAGAAGTTTTGTAAGGGGATTGGAGCAAAGTCTCCAACATAAATTTAAATGCTTCCAACTGACCACATGTGCTGAAGTGGTCGACAAAGAAAACTTTTTTTAGCAAAGCTAAAGAAGGATAGAGGAACAACTGAACCATAGAGTAAGGGTAACCTTAGGTAAGAGACCTGCCTCTAATGTGATAGTGTAGAATAAAGGTAAGATTCTCTAGATGTTCCAAAGTAGATCTCAAGTTATCATAGCCCCCACTCTACAAATCAGACTAGTGCTTTTAACACTTCCTTTAGCAATCCCTACAATTAGATGCACTAAGTGTTATAGGCCCCATGAACTAAATGACTCCAGATTGCCAAAGGGTGCGTGTTTCTCCTATGGAAAGATAAGACATATAAGTCTGCATTGCAATAAAAGGCCAATCTCATTGGTATTCTACCATGTGTGTAAGCACAGGGGATACAAGGTAGTTGACTATCCTTAGGGACAGGCAGGAAATCAAATAGCCCTAACTCAACAAGCCAGTAAGACCTCCAGCAAGGGTACAGGCTGGTAGGCCACAAACAAGAGGCTTTAGACAAACGGTTTCCACCAAGGTATTTACACTTCAGCAGCAGTAGCACCAGGACCTCCTAAATATGGACACCATTGTAGATTTTCTTTAAGTACACACTTGCAATGCCTATGTATTATTTGATACTAGTGCTTTTATTTCCTATGTATTTAAATCATTTGTACATGAGTGTGCATTAAATATTGAATGTATAGATGATCACTTGGCTGTCAGTACCCCTTTAGGAGTTGAAGAAATGTTAGATAGAATCTGCAAAAGAGTAAGAATAGAGATACCAAGCAAGGTGATGCCAACAGTCCTATTGATTATGGAGATGGTAGAGTTTGATATTATCTTAGGAGTGAATTGGTTGACAGAATATCATGCCACCATTGATTGCTATAACATGGTGGTACACTTCAACACACTTGAGAAAGATTCCTTTGAATATAAGTTGGAAGAACAAAGACCAATAGGATTACCCACTTATGAGTTGTGGGGGCAAAAGTATGTTAGCTGATATGACAATTGAGGCTAGTGAAGAAATGAAGTTAGAGATGGTGTCAATAGTGAGAGAATTTCCAAATGTTTTTGCAGAATACCTTCCTAGTTCACTCCCAACCAAGGAGATCATTTAGCATTGACTTAGTATAAGGTACTGTACCAATATCAAAACCAATATATAAGATGGCACCAGTCAAATTAGAAGAACTAAATAAACAATTACAATATCTTCAAGATAAAGGTTTCATAAGACTTGGTACATCTCCCTAAGGTGTGCCAATCCTTTTTATCAAGAAGCAAGATGGAAGAATAAGATTGTACATCGACTAAAGAGAACTGAACCATGTCACCATCAAAAACAAGTATCCTCTTCCCATGATAGATAACCTATGTGACCAATTACAAGGAGCTCAAGTATTCTCTAAGATCAACCTAAGATCAGGACACCACTAGTTGATGATTAAGGAAGGGGATATCCAGAAAACAGCCTTTAGGACCCGATATAAGCATTTTGAATTTTTTGTGACACCTTTTAGGTTGACCAATGCACTTATAGCTTTTGTGGATTTAATGAATAGAGTGTTCAGGGACTTCTTAGATCAATTTGTAATCATCTTCATAGATGATATCTTGATATACTCTAAGAGCAACAAGGAACATGAAAAACATTTAAGGTTAATGTTAGATAGGTTGCAAACAGAGAGACTATATGTTAAACCCAAGAAATGTGAATTATGGTTGGAGCAAGTGGTTTTCCTAAGTTATGTGGTTAATAAGGATAGAATCTCTATAGACCCAGAAAAAAGGTGAGAGCTATAGTGAACTGGCTTGGACCAAAGATAGTAATAGACATAACAAGCTTCTTGAGTTTAGCAAGTTACCATCGAAGATTTGTAAAAGGATTCTCTAAGATAGTGACTCCTCTCACCAGATTAAGATAAAAGAGGGTAAAGTTTGACTAGGATGATAAATGTGAAGCTAGTTTCCAGAAACTCAAAGAGAAGCTTATGTCGGCACTAATTCTAAGAATACCTAAGAGTGGGGAAGAATTCACTATTTATAGTAATGCCTCAAGGTTAGGTTGTGTTTTGATGCAAGGCAAGCAGGTCATGGCATATGCATCCCTGTCAACTAAAGCCATACAAGAAAAATCACTTAACTCATGACTTAGAGTTTGCAGCAATGGTACTAGCACTAAAATTGTAGAGATACTATCTATATGGGGAGAAATGCAAAATTTTTACTAACCATAGAAGCTTGAAATATATCTTCACACAAAAGGAGTTGAATATACATCATAGTAGATGGTTGGAGTTGATTAAGGATTATGACTTGGAAATCTAGTACCATCTAGGAAAAGCTAATGTCATGGCAGATACCCTTAGTAAAAAGAAATAGGATAATCTTGCTAGTCTAATCACTTCATAGTGAAAATTGTTAGATGACATGCAAAAACTAGAATTGAATATTTTGACTCAAGAAGTTGGAGTGAAGATGGCCACTTTACACATCCAACCAACTCTAATGGATAGAATTAAGATTGGTCAAGTAGAGGATGTGGACATTCAAGAAATCATAAGTAGATTGAAACAAGGCAAGACTCCTGAATTTAATGTTAACCCAGATGGGATTTTAAGGTATAGAACACAATTGTGCATACCAAAGAAAAACTCAAATATACAAAGACTTACAGAGTTACTATTCGTGGAAGAACATGAAACAGGAGATAGCTAAGTATGTAGCAAAGTACCTTACTTGTCAGCAGATCTGAATTGAATATCAGAGATTGACTAGAGAATTGCAACCCCTCCCAGTACCTAAGTGGAAATGGGAACATGTGATGATGGATTTCATTACAACCCTCACGAGAACTAAAGAGAAACAAGATGTAGTATAGGTAATAGTAGACCGGCTAACCAAGTCTACTCACTTTTTTTCCTATCAGAGTGGGATACAAACTAGAGAAATTGGCTAAAATTTATATATAAGAGATTATAAGGTTACATGGAGTGCTAGTAACAATTACTTACATGGTTTGTAAGTAGATTTTGGAATAGCTTATATAAAACATTGGGCATAAAACTGCAATTCAACACTACGTTCCACCCTCAAATAGATAAAAAATCCGAAAGGACGATCCAGATCCTAAAGGATTTGCTCAAAGCATATGCACTAGACTTTGGAGGTAACTGGAATGAGCACATACCTTTAGTTGAGTTTTCCTACAACAATAGTTATCAGGCAACCATCCAAATGACCCCTTATGAAGCTCTATATGGAAGAAAATGCAGATCCCTATTACATTAGGATGAAGTTGGGGAAAGGTAGATGTTAGGACTAGAATTGCTCCGAGAGGCAGTGGACAAGGTAAAACTAATAAGACAAAGAATATAGATAGCTCAAAGCTAAAGCTATGTTGATAAGAGATGATGGCCAATAGAATTCTAAGTAGAATATAAGGTATTATTGAAAGTTTCTCCAACTAAAAGGGTGATCAGGTTTGGTTTGAGAGGAAATTAAACCTAAGATATATAGGCCCATTTGAAATTCTAGAAAAAGTTGGTACTGTAACTTATAGATTAGCTCTACCACAAAGCTTGGCTAGGGTAAATGATGTATCAATATTGAAAAAGTTTGAACTAAAGTTAGAGAAAATAGTAGCTTTGGAGCCTTTGAATGTATAGCCAAACTTATCCTCTATTAAAAGACCAATCAAAATTGTGGACGCCAAGGAACAAGTGTTAAGGAGGAGAGTAATTCCCTACATTAAGGTACAATGGACAAATAAGACCAAACGTGAAGCTATGTGGGAACTAGAAGATGATATGCAAAGGAAACACCTAAAACTTTTCTAAACTCAGGTAACTTTCAAAAACGAAAGTCTTTATAAGGGAGGGACAATGTAAACACTTGAAAATATATAGTTATCTAATATTTATTAAAATATCAAGCTAAGGTCAAACGTATAATACTCTAAAGAGACGAAGGTAATTTGGTCTTTTTATAGTCAGGATATATAAACCCCAATTTGACCTAGTGAACCCTTTTTACCATTTACATAATAATAGACAAAGGGACACTCTTTAGAACCTTAAGGCAACCTAATGAACAACCACAAAGACAAACCCAATTTCATCATGTAAGAGGTTGCAATAATCAAGTTATTGTTCTGATGATGGAATAGTGAATTAAGCAAATTTTTATAACATGATTGATAGAATTCAAATTAAGGAAGGGGGCAAAATGAGCACAGAATCAAGCGATTGAGGATTCGAATCACTAACGGAATCAAGTAAGTGCACAAATTCACAAATGTATTAGGATTAACATAATTATTGATCAATTAGACTTAGATTCCTAGAAATTAAGCTTAGAAACAAATTGGAGATGAGGAAAAAGGGGTTCATGATGAACAATGTTGTACACGGTCAAATACACATTCGTGTAGAAATATGCATTGTGTACAGAAAGGTATAAGGACAAGGAACACGCTCGTGTACTTGAGGGTATCAAATTATGAAAATTCATAGAAAGTTACACAACTAACTACACAAAAATGTATCTGGACGTACTAAAATAACAAAATATATAGAAAGGTAAACAACCACAATATACGGCAATGTACCCAACCGTTCCAAAGTGCACAGCCTAATGTACAGTCGTGTATCTAGAGACATTGTTCTATTTGATTTAAGTTCTACCTATTCAAATTTTCGTTCAACCTGAACACTTAGTATAACCCTAAAATTTCCAAAAAAAAGTAAGAGAAGTAATCCTATAACAATTAAGTAAGCAAAATTGAGTAACTAAGATTATTTCTAGACTAGTACTAAGAGTAAATTCTTTACATTTTGATAGATTACGTTTTAAATATTAGTCAAGAACGAGTCATGCTTAAGACTACCCTTCTAAGTACATGTAATCTTTATTATTATTGTGACTGTTAGGTTAGTATGTAACCGAAATAACATATAATAGGTTAAACTAAGTTATTTGTTAATTGTGGTTGGTTCAGTTTAGGGGCCCTTAGTGGCAAATCCTTAGGAGGCACCCCAATGATCCTTATGTAATGCTATCCCTAGTAGAATTGTACATAGAAATGATCTGAGTAGTTTTAAGGACTCATGGTTGTTAGGGCCTATAGTGGTAGTTCCCAACATTGTATTATTTATTAAATATGTATATAGTTTTGGTAGGGTCATGAGTATCCCATTGCTATTCTGTGAATTAAACAAAATAATAACCTCTTGTATGATTTTTAATGTCTGCATTGATGCATGTAACTTAACTTATGCTTGATCATGCAGTGTGTTTGTGGGTTATACATACTGGACATTAGATCACCCCTCAAGAATACTTTTTTGTTTTTTTAGCTTCAAGCACAAATGAATACGCTACTCATAATGAGGACCTAAGGTCAAATGTTTAAGAAGCGAATGACATATAATTCTATTATTATTATGATGATTAAACAAAGGAAGGAAAGGAATTAGAGTTCTTTATATGTATTGAATAGTGATTTCCTTTGAAAAATAATAGACTAGTAAATTTCTAGAACTCCAACTGTTTTTAGACTTTAATTAAGAATGGTGTGCTGAAATTTGTTTTTAAGAGTTTGATGGTTTTAATGGGATTTACCTAAATCATTATGAATGTTATTAGATGAATTATCCAAATTGTGAGTAACAAATACTGTAGGTTACAGAAGAGTAACCGAGTTAAGAGCCTTAACGTATCTTTACCCTATATGGTCACATAGTGGGCCCTAATGTTTCCAAGGTGTTACAATTTCTATAATGAATCTATTGATGAAATCGAAACTAAGGACCTTGATTTGTATAGAGAAGCTCCAATTGAGTGTAAGGGAACATGGAAAATCAAAAGATCGATGCTTTTAAGTTCCAAATGTGACTTATCTTTCTCTCTCCTGAATATCCTCATTTAATTCAATTTCTAGAAGCAATTGCTTCTAGAATTGATCATTCGGTGTTCCCTCTGCTTAGATACAAAGAATAATGGAAGAGGTGAGCTCGAATTCAAGTTGCTTTCTTCATCCATGGTGGTCACATACCCCTGAACAACTAGAGGTTGAAGATGATCAATGCATGTGCCATGCACGTACACAATCCTTTTCTAAAAAACAAAAATAAAAAAATAGAAAGAATAAGAAAAAAAATAAAACAAAATAAATAAATAGAAAAACCTTAATCTTGCATAAAGCAAGGTTTGAATCCCTCATCTTCAACCTATATAATCAACTCTCTATCCGCTAAACTAACAAGCTCAGTCAATAAGTATTTTTCTTTTGTAAAATTAAATTATATTAAAACCTAAGCAACATTTATTAAGCCAAATTAACTTTCAAACAAACTTTAGACTAATGATTAACCTAATATCATGTCTAGTACGCAAAAATGGTATGAATTGGAATAGATTGGAATGGATTAGAATGGAATCGTGACTAAAATAATAAATTCATTCTCGTATTTGGAAACATATATGGACGAAATGCATATAAATTAGTATTTGTCAAAACTATCCTTAACTATTAAATATCGTAATGAAATTAAAGGTTAAATAACTAATTTCAATTGATGATTATTAATGAGGTTGAAATGGAAATGCAATTCTACCATCTTAAAGGAAGAATTGAATTCCCTCTTGAAGATGAAATTGACAATTTCAAGGAATCACAATTCTAGCTTTTAAAATTGCTTCCTAACATAGGAAACGAAAGAAAACTCATAGTTACAATTCCATTCCAGGTTCATTCCTATGTACCAAACACACCATAAACTTATTAATCACCAAAAATGAGCTTAACGTATATATTTAAGAAAATTTTACAATCAAGTCAATATGATAAAAATCTGAATTCCGATTCATTATTGGTTCAATCAGTCAAAAACTTCATTTCTATCTATTTTGGTCAATTTAAGTTTAAAAAAGGCCCAATTTGATCCTACATTTCATTGAAATTTCCTTGTTCTTATCTAAAAGCAACTGAGTTAAGCTTATGAAACTTTATTATTTTCACAAAATGATCTTTTGAATTAGAAACTCAGCTTTTATCAAATCCTATACATATTAAGGCTTAAAAATTCATCTTTGGCCCAATAATACCCAAATCTTTATGTTATTTTTAGATTTTTCCCTTTTTTTTTTCGTTTTCAATACCATATGATTTTTTCCTTTTTTTTCTTTTTTTTTTGAGAAATTGCAATTTTTTAAGGTTTTTCTATTTTTCCTTTTTTTTTGCCTTTTTTCAAATATTTTTATTTCTTGGGCTTTTCATTTATTTTACATTTTTGTTATTTTTCTAACCTTTCATTATTTTTTTTATTTTTCCATTTTCTATTTTGTTTTTCATTTTCTCTAAAAGAGAGCAAAAATAGAGTGTTAACATGTATCAATTTCTAAAGCATCCAAAAATTCTCCTCAAAATGCTGAAACTTGAAATCCATCTATTGCTCTAGACATTACTCTAAACATTGCAACACATTGTTCCCTCAAGAAGGAGCCCTAGCCCCCTGATCACCATCATGAAGATTGTTGCCATCACCACCACCAATTACCATCCCAATCTAATACCAATTAATGCAAGGTGAAACATGAAACAAAATATGAAAAAATAATAAACTTGTAATATTTGATTATAATTGATAATCATCTATAGTAACACTATTTAGCATGTATTTATAAGTTAGAATAATCATTGGACTTAGCCCATTTTAATGCATTTTAATTTTATTCCATCTTGGGGTTGCCCTATGATCTATAAGGAGTTGAATGATTTTGAGCATTTGTTAAGTGTCTTAAGCACAAATGTGCCCAAATTAAATATGACTTTGTAATTACTTTAATTTATAAAAATTCATTGTCTTTTAGCACCATTTAAATGTGTATCTTACATTGTAATAAAGAATAATGTCGCCCTCTAAACAAAACTCTAAATAAATATTCTTTAAATGCTAATTGAAAATGTTTGAGCCAACTCGCTTTTTGCTTTGTGATTTTATGTAAACTATCCATCTCATCGAGTTGACTACCAACTTCAGGCGGGTAGTTCTAGTTCACTTCTTTGTTTTAGCTCAATGAGATGAATAGGTAAAATTATATATCAAACATATACTCATTTTGATGGTAACAAAATTTTGAAAAAGAATAATAGCATTACGATTTAGCACCACTTTATTAGGGCTAAATTTCATCATTTATTGTGATTTTTAGACTTTTTGTTTAGATCCTCTCAAAAGTCGCATCATCTTTTTTTAACTTATCATAACTTGATTTATGCTATTTTCTTTTGTTGTCCCCCTATGCAAAAGCATATTTTCACAAATGCACAGTCAGTGACTTTGAGAAATTTGGATTTAAATCTTCGATATAATATCATTATATCTTCCCTGTAACTCCTTTTAAAATTCAAACTAACCAAACACCTTTTGCTCATGCAGATTTGCGAGTGAAATCTCGATCATATCGAATTCTTTCACCAAAAATCTATTAACTATGATAGCTACTAGTAAGAAAATATTATCCATAGCAAATCTCTAAATCTAATTTATATAGATAAGCAAATAAAAGACCTTGTACCTCATGCAAGATCACAACCAATTCAACCCATAATTTACCTATTCATGGTGAGCTTGAATAATAGAAATGATAAGTAGTATTGGCAAAGAAAAAAAAGAGGATATAGGCAATGTTGATCAATTTGTTAACAAAAAACAAACACATCAATAGACATAAATGGATTTACAAACGGAATTAATTATTAGCAATCCCAATCACAACCCTATGCTTATTGAATATTGATGTGCTAAGAGCCACAATGTTGAAATTGGACTTAACATCTCAAGATTTGTCTCTCTTTTTTTTTCCACTTTAAATTTATTATTCAATTCTTTTTCTTTTAGATCATTGGTAGCTTGCTCTATCCCAATTATAAATCATTGGAGTTAAAGTTAACTAGGGGTTAACTTTTAGATATATTGTCACTTCTAGGTGTACTTGGCCATTCTTTTCATTACCTTCAACTAGAGTGAGCTTTCTCTTTTTTCTTTCTCCTTTTTCTTATTTTTCAATGCCTTGGTCCAATACTCCCCTCTAGGCTCTGATTATAAAGCAAAATCAATATAACTTCTTAGATGATCCATAACTATAACGTTCCAAAACCCGAGATGCTATGGCTCACCACATGTCCTTACTAGCTAAGGACACATTAAGGCTCTTAACTCTACTATAATACCATTTAAATTTATATTTCCTATTAATGATAATCAGATTGATCTCATCATTTCAACATAATACAAATACATCCCATTTCAATCTTCAAACTCTTAAACAACTAACAATCATTTATAATCAAAATATAAAAACAATTAAACTTATAGAGTTTACTAGTTCATTATTGTCTAAAGATCCTCACTATTCGATACATAGAGATAACTCAAATTTTCTTTCCTCTAATCACCATAATAGTAATAATAATCTTCATCATTCCTCTCTTGTGCATTCAACCCTAAGTCATCTTCATAGGTAGCATTTTCCTCTGTGCTTGCATCTAAAAAAAATAATCCCCGAGGGGTAAGCTAACGCCCAGTATGTATAACCAACAAACACATACACATGATCAAAAATGAATTAAATCACATACATTTATGCAGACACTAAACATCAATGGGGTACTCATGACCCCGCCAAACATATAAAGATACTTAATACATAATACAATGTTGGGAACTGCCACTATGGGCCCCAACACCTATGAATCCGTAAACCTTAACCAATCCAGATCATTTTAAGTATGACTCCACTAGGGACAACGTCACACAAGGATCATTAGGGTGCCTCCTGGAGATTTGCCACTATAAGCCCCTAGGCCAAGCCAAGAACATATAATAAGCAACTTAATCCAATCCACTACCTTAATCGAATTTACAACTATCTTAACAATCACAAACAAAAACAAAGGTTACACGTACCTAGAATCTTAGTCTTAAGCGCTACTTGTCCTCGATTAACAGTTAACTAAAATCTATCAGAATGCTAGTAATTCATTCTTAGTACTAATCTAAGAATGATCTAAATTTCTTAATTCTATTCACTTAATTGTTATTAGATTACTTCTCTTACTCAATTGAAATTCTTAGGGCTATTCTAAGCGTTTAGGTTACATGTAAATTCATCTAGATAGAAATTAAGCTAAGTAACAAAATGTTTCAATGGCACAATTAGATACACGACCATGTGCAATGGTCATGTATCTTTATGTGTATTTTTGCATTTTTGGCATGCCCAGGTACACGATCATGTAGTTGGCCATGTCCTTTTCTGTGTAATTTGGTATTTTGGCATGCTTGAGAACACGGTCGCATAGTTAGCCATGTACCTTTCTATAGATTTCTATATTTCGACATACCCAAGTACACGAGCGTGTCCTTTGTCCATGTACCTTCCTGTATACCATGTATATTTCTACACGGATAGATCCACGAGCGTGTACATGACCATACGCTACACTATTCTATAGGAATCATTTTTCCTCTTTTCTAATTCATTCCTAAGCCTAATTCTTTTGATCTTAAGCTTAGTTGAATCCTAAAATTTGTAAATTCATAATGCATTATGCAAATTAGTAAACTTAATTGATTCAATAACTGTTTCAAATCCCTTAATCTCTTGATTCTATGTATGTTCCTTCTCACTCCTTGATCCAAATTCTATAAATCATGTCATTAGAGTTCATTTAATCTTTAATTATATAATCAAGAGTAGTGATTTGATCATAGAAACCCTTACTTGATGAAATCAGGTTTAGTTCTTGTTATTATTTGCTAAGTTGTCTTAGGGTTTTCTTATTCCAAAGAGTGTCCATTTTTTGTCTGCTATTGTGAAAAATTATAAAAAGAGGAGCACTAGGTCAAACTACAATATATATACCCTATCCACAAAATGACTAAATTACCATCAGATCTTTGTAAAAATCACACTTTTGACCTTAGCTCTTTATTAAATAAATGTTAAATAAAAATATTTTTTTCCAAGTATTTACATTCTCTCCCCTTTCCCCCCTTATAAAGACTTTTTTCCTCAAAAGTTACTTAATTCTAAAAGAGTTCTTGATATTTTCTCCTCATATCATCTTCCAGTTCCCACGTCGCTTTACATTCTGTCTAATTTGTACATTGCACTTTAACATAGGAAATTGCTCTTCTCTTTGATACTTGTTCCTTTACATCCACAATCCTGATCGGTTTTTCAACAGAAGACAAGATTGGCTATACATTCAAAAGCTCTAAAGCCACTATCTGATCTAGGTTTGGTATAAATTTCCTCAACATCAATACATGAAATACATCATGTATCCAAGCCAAACTTGGTAAGAGAGCCAACTTATAAGCCACAATACCCACTCTTTATAGAATTTCAAATGGGCCTACGTATCTCAGGTTTAACTTCCCTCTCAAACCCAACCTAATCACCCCTTTTGTTGGAGAAACTTTCAATAGTACTTTATCTCTTATCTACAATTCCAAGGGGCGTCTTCTTTTATTAACATAACTCTATTGTTGGCTTTGAGTTGTCTATATCCTCTACCTTATCAATTTTACTTTGTCAACTGCCTCCTAAACCAATTCTAGTCCCATCATTTGTCTTTTCCCTACTTCATCCTAGTGTAATGGGGATCTATAGTTTCTTCTATATAGAGCCTCATAAGGAGCCATTTGAATGGTTGCTTGATATCTATTGTTATAGACAAACTCAACCAAAGATATGTGCTCAATCCAATAACTTCTAAAATATAGCGCACAAGCTCTAAGCAAATCTTCTAGAATCTAAATGATCCTCTTAGATTGTCCATCCGTCTAAGGGTATGTAGTGCTGAATTGCAAACTCGGTTAGCCAATCTACTATTACCCAAACCGCATATTGCTTCTCTTCAATATTTGAGAAGGTCGTAACAAAATCTAGTATCACGTGTTCCCATTTCCACTTTGGTACTAGAAGAAGTTGTAATTCTCCAACTGGCCTTTAATATTCAATTCTAATCTGCTAGCAAGTAAGGCATCTTGCTACATACTCAACTATTTCCCTTTTCATGTTCTTCCACCAGTAATGTCTCTTCAAGTCCTTGTACATTTTGGTGCTCTCATGATGGATTGTATAAGCTGAGTAGTGTATCTCTTTCAGGATTTCCTTCTTCGGTTCTACATCCCCTAGCATGCACAATCTTATTCCATATCTTAAATCCCATTTAAGTCCGTGTTAAATTTAGAAGCCTTGCTATGTTCTAACCTACTCTTGATCTCTTGAATATCCTTATCCTTTACTTGGGCAGTCTTGATTCTATCTACTAAAGTTAGTTGCATGTGTAAAGTGGTCATCTTTGCTCCCACTTCTTGAGTCAAAATATTTAATTCTCCTTTATGCATGTCATCCAACTACTCTCACTATGAAGTGATGAGACTAACGACATTACCCTATTTCTTTTTGCTAAAGGCATATGCCACCACACTGGCTTTTCCTAGATGGTACTAGATTTCGTGGGCATAATCCTTGATCAATTTCAATCATCTCCTCCATCTCATGCTCAGCTCCTTCTAAGTGAAGATGTATTTCAAGCTTCTATAATCAGTAAAAATTTTGCATCTCTCTCCATACAAATAGTGTCTCTATAGTTTTAGGACTAGTACCATTACCACCAACTCTAAATCATATGTTAGATAATTCTTCTTATATGGGTTCAGTTGGTGGGATGCACCCAATTCCTAAAGATCATCAAACCTATACTTTGACACCATTTAAGTTGTAATGTCCTAAAACCCAACACACTACGACTTGCCATGTGTCCTAACTAGGTAAGGACATGTTAAGGCTCTTAACCCTACTCTGATATCATTTAAACCTATATTTCCTATTAATCACAATCAAATAGATCTCATATTTCAACATAATACAAATACATCCTATTTTAATCTTCAAACTCTTGAAACAATCTTAGCAATCACCCATAATCAAAATCTAAAAACAATTAAACTTATAGAGTTTACTAGTCCATTATCTTATAAAGATCCTCACTATTCAATATATAGAAATAACTCAAATTTTCTTTCCTCTAATCACCATAATAGTAATAATAATCTTCATCCTCCCTCTTCTATACATTTGACCCTAAGTCATCTTCATAGGTACCATTTTCCTCTATGCCTATGTCTAAAAAAAAATAATCCTTGAGGGGTGAGCTAATGCCCAATATGTATAACCAACAAACACATACGCATGATCAAATATAAATTAAATCACATACATTTGTGTAAGCACTAAACATCATACAACAGGTTCTTATTTTACTAAAGCCCACATAACACAAATGGGGTACTCATGACCCTGCCAAACATATAAAGATACTTAATACATAATACGGTATTGGGAACTACCACTATGGGCCTCAACATCTATGAATCCTTAAACCTTAACCAACCTAGATCATTTCTAAGCACGACTCCACCGGGGAAAATATCACACAAGGATCATTGGGGTACCCTCTAAGCATCTACCACTACGGACCCCTAGGCCAAGCCAAGCACATACAACAAATAACTTAAACTAATACATTATCTTAATCCAATTTACAACTATCCAAACAATCACAAACAAAAACAAAGGTTACATGTACTTGAAATCTTAGTCTTAAGCGCTACTTGTCCTCAATTAATAGCTATCTAAAATATATCAAAACATTAGTAATTCGTTCTTAGTACTAATCTAAGAATTATCTAAGTTTCTTAATTCTATTCACTTAACTATTATTGGATTACTTCTCTTACTCTACTAAAATTCCTAAGGTTATTCTAGGTGTTTAAGTTGCATGTAAATTCATTCAGATAGAAATTAAGTCGAGCAACAAAATGTTTCTAAGTACACAGTCATGCTTTAGGCTGTGCACGTTGGCACGATTGGATACATAACCATACATAGTGGTCGTGTATCTTTCTGTGTGTTTTTACATTTTAGCACACCCAAGTATATGATCATGTAGTTGGTCATAGACCTTTCATGTAATTTGGTATTTTGGCATGCCTAAGTACACGGTCATGTAGTTGGCCGTGTACCTTTATATGGATTTCTATATTTCAACATACTTAAGTACATGGGCATGTCTTTCATTCGTGCACCTTTCTATACACTATGCGTATTTCTACCCGAGCAAGTACATGAGAATTTAGTTTATTATACACTACACTAGTCTACATGAATCATTTTTCCTTGTTTCCAATTCATTCCTAAGCCTAATTGAGTCCTAAAATTTGTAAATTCCTAATGCATTATGAAAATTAGTAAACTTACGTGATTCGATAACTATTTCAAATCCCTTGGTCACTTGATTTTGTGTTTGTTCCACCCTATTCCTTTATCCGAATTCTATAAATCATGTAATCCGAGTTCATCTAATCCTCAATTCTATAATTAGGAGTAGTGGTTTGATCATAAAAACCCTTACCTAATGAAATCAAGTTTAGTCATTATTGTTGTTTGCTAGGTTGCCTTAGGGTTTCCTTATTTTGGAGTGTCCCTCTTTGTCTACTACTGTGAAAATGATTAAAAAAAAAAAAAAAGAGCACTAAGTCAAAGTAGGGTATATATACCCTGTCCACGAAATGACTAAATTACCCTCGGGTCTTTATAAAAATTACACTTTTAACCCTAGCTCTTTATTAAATAAATGTTGAATAAAAATATTCTTTTTTAGGTATTTACAATAAGTTGCCAATTATCCTATTGCGTGTTCTTTGTAAGAGCTTTATTTGAACTTTTATTAAGCAAAGAAGAAGAGGATATAAAGAAGTTGCTACTAGAGTCATTGTTTGACACATAGACCTTATACCCATCATCAAGATCTTTACATTGTTGCAAACAATCTTTAGATCCACCATTATTAAGTTGGTGTTTCTTACTCAATCTTCTCTAGTTGACTTTTATGGCTTGCTAGGATTAGAAACCTCCTCAACTTCATCCATTGATTCAAAAGAATTTGAAAACACACTAAATTCAATATCATTAATGAAACTAGCCCTAACTCCTCATCATCATTCAATCTCTCCAATTCCATAGCCATAATATCTCCTCCATAAAATTTCAGCTTATCTTTTAATTGGTGATGATGAGGGCTACATGGTAGTAACCCATGGCACGTACACCATGAAGTAGTGAGTAGTGTTACACTAAGTAGTAACATGAGTGCTTACAACACTTAACAAATGTGCAAAAATCTTTTTGCATTTTAATTCCTTAAACGAGGTTTTTTTTTCATTTGTTAAGTGCCTTAAGCACTTAGGTCATTACTCACTACACTACTATTTATATGTTTATAGTGTACATGTCACAAGGTAATATCAGTCAGCCCTCATCATCACAAGTTAAAGGATAAGCCAAATCTTATAGAAAAGATATTATGGCTATGGAAATTGAGGGAAGAAGTTAGGGGGAGCTTCATTAATGATATTGAATTTAGTATGTTTTCAAATTCTTTTGAATCAATAGATGAAGCTAAAGAGATATTTAATCCCAACAAGTCAATTACATCAACCAGAGAAGACTTAATAAGAAATGCCAATTGAAGGCATCAAATCTATTGGTACTAAAAAGAATGGCTAAGTACGCATGTAGGAGAAGATGTCTAAGAATCAACCCTACTTAGCTTCAAATCCTATGGTTTAGAAAAGGGATAATGTAATACCATAAAAAAATAAAAAACAAAAACAAAAACAAAAGTAAGTGTAAAGAAAATAATAATAATGCTTTAGTAATAGGGGTATTTTGAACTTTTTATGGTCAAAGCATTTAAGACCCTTTATGATTTATCTATCTCCTCTTGTACTTTCTACACAGTGAATACACTAAAAGCCTTCACAAACATACATAACTTAATCTAGTCTAATTCTACATGAATCAACACAATTTAGCCAACTAAGACTCTTAACTATTATCATTGGTCATTTAGATTTTTTAATCCTAGTTGTCTAAATGTTTTGTGGTGGATTATTGATATTTTAAGGGGTAAGAAGTGCAAAAGTAATGAAACGACTTTGCAGGTTTGAGTGGAAATTGTGGTTATTCAATCAAATTGAAGCAAGTAAGTGATTCATAATCATGTAGAAGTAATTTTTTATATGGTTATAGAAGAAATTAGGTTTTTACATGATTCTAAGTTTTCTATGAGGATTACAAGTAAAGATCACGATCATGATCATGCCCATGAACCTGTAGGGCAAATCACACAAGCGATTTACAAAGCATGATGAATGATCATAACTGTGAACACACAAGTTAAACATGCGTATGTTAACATCCAACTCTCTTTAGTTACAGGAAGACTCACGGTCAAGTTACATGCCCATAAACCCTTCTTATGACCTCTAATGGAAGCTAAAAGCAACTTTTTTTTTATCTTTTGTTTTCCAACACACTTCCTAAGTAATTTAAGATAACTAGAAAATAAAATATCACTAGTTAAGGCTCTAAGAATAGTTATCTATGTATTTTTTATTAGGTTATAGAATTAAGTAGATTCAGTTGCCAAGCGTATAGTAAGATTCTAGGTACGTGCTTTCTGTGTTTGCTACTTCTGGCTATTAGCTTAGTAAACTAAATAAACCTAATTGATATTGGATATAAATGTATGTGCTACTTGTATTTGGCTCAGTTTAAGAGCCCATAATGGTAGATCCCTAGGAGCACCCCAATGATCAATATATGACACTATCCCTAGTAGTGTCGTGTATTGAAATGATTTAAGATAGATTTGGGGGGTATTGGGGCCCACAATGGCAATCCCCAATACCATTTAAAAAGTTAAGACTGAGAATGGCTATTGTTATTCAAGCTCAATGCGAATGGATATATTATGGCTGAATTGGTTGTGGACTAACAACAGGTGCATGGTTATCTATTTGCTTGTCTATTTATGAATCATGTTATGGATAAGTTTCTTCATTGATAGCTAGCATGGTATAACAAATTTTTCTTAGAAGAACCTAATATGATTGGGATTTCATTATAAAATCCACTTGAACTAAAGGCAATTGGTTAGATCAAACCTTTTTCCAAAAGGAGAAACAAGCATATGTCTTGAAGATTCTAATTCAAATTCATCAAAGCTATTGGTTCTTCATCTATGAAGATAAGATTCTAGATAGGGTAACAATAAAATAAAATAGCTATATAAACTAAGTTATGTTTGGTTGAAAATTTGCAATTTCACCTAAAATTTCAAAAAATGGCATAAGATCATAATAAACAATGGAATTCAACATTAACTAAGTTGATGCCAATAGTAAGCGATCGATTTTCTATGAAATTCTACGAGTATATGCTTGACACATAATTTTATTGATCCATCTCAACACAACGAAATTGGGAAGGATCTAAAATCATATATGCGGAGGTAGACATAGGTAAAGGGTCAGGTTGAACCGGCAACCTGACCCAAGGTGGTCAATTCACCTACAAACCCGCCAATTCGATGGGTTCACATGGTGAACCAGTAAAATGCAAGGCAAAAAAAAAAAAAAAATGTAAGGTCAATTCATATATTTTGAACCTAGGAACTAGCAGGTCCAATCTCATTCCAGGTCAGGTTGAACCAAATCCCATGTCTATGTGTAGGGACCAAAATTGGTGGTCTCTGAAAGCCTTCTTAACCCTATCCCATTCAATGAATATGTGATACATTACTTAATTTTGTCTAACATGAAAACTCATATCCACACTAATCCCTCCATTATTTTACTCCCTTCTAAAGTACTTTTCCTAAAAATGGGATCCAGTTCAACCCAACCCTAAAACAGCCTAAACCCATCAGTTCTCGAGTTCAAAATATATCAATTGAAATTGACCAGAGGTTCCATGTTTCTAGGTCGATTCATGTGAATTGGCAATTCATGGGCCAATTAAGGCCATGAAATCCCTAAACAATTTTTATTTTTTTTTTTTTGCCTTTCATTTTACTTGTTTACCATGTGAATTCGCCAAACCGACGAGTCCAATGCAAGGTTAAATTAGCTATCCCAAGCCAGTTCGAGCCAGGTTGCTAATTCAACTCAGCTCTTTACCCATGTCTACTTTTTCCCTCATGACATTTCTACCGCTACAACTTTTCAATTCCTGCAATCAAAACCAATGTGATGAGTAATGAGTCTGCACTCTCTCTGTGAGCATAAGGACTTGATTTCTTCTCTAGATGATGCAATTTTTTGTCTTTAAGAAGATTAATAATCTTGTTATTTCTCATATTTTATTACAAGTAAATAGTAGGAGTATTTGAAATTAGACAAATAAAAAAATTTTGCAATAGATTACACCAACCACCCCTGGTGTGTTTTGAAATTTCATCAATATCCTCACTTTTTAAAATTGAGCAAACTCTTCCTCTAGTGTTATGTATAGGGCTCACTGTACTGATTACATGGATGTACAATTAGCCAAAAAAAATGATGTGGCAATGCCACATAAGATTGAATTAATAAAATATAATAAAGCTTAATACAAATTAAAATAAAATATAAGAAATTAAAAAAAATGAAAAAAGGAAAAGAACATGTTTTATTTGAAAATTCAACGTCTACTATCATGCCATCACCTTCCATCATCATTGCGTCGCTATTACTATCAGCCTATCACTGAATAATGTACCTTTAGATGGAAAAACTATGCAACTTCTTTTACTAGAGAAACCGTAAGGAGAAGCTTGTGAAGAAAAAAAAAAAGACAAAGCTGTGATCGAGGAGTGTTTTTTTCAATTGTACTATTGTATTGATTACCATAAATTTTGGATGGCTAGGCTTGCATAATTGTTGCGTTGTTGTCAAATAATCTCATGTAGTCGATGGATTTCACTTGTAGCTAAAACGAAACTGATGTAATAAAATCATATCCACTTTTGTCGTGCAGTATTAAAATCGAATCATATTCCTCTTTCCCATAAGCTTCGAGCCTTCTTAACTTTAGCAATATAGAAGAAATACCACAACATATGTGATGGGGCTTAATTATACTTACTTTAATAGGTAATTTTTATAATGTTTTTATGAAATAAATGAGTGTTTTAATCAATTTTGATGCTTTTTTTGAGCTGTATTTTGATTTTTAGGGGTTAAAGAGTTAATTTGAAGAAAAGGGAATGAATTCAAACAAGTTTGATGAGATTTAGAGCTAAAATAAAGAAGATATGAAGTTTGGACAAAGAACACACCCTAGATAATCATCGGCCATGTTTCTCAACTATGATTCTAAGCAAAGGAAGAGTATGATTAATGAAGAACACGGTCAGATGCATAGCCGCGTACTTGCTTGTGAACATATAGGTTTCATTAAACATTTGAGTCTCAAAGTCAGAGAGGTTCACATTGAAATCAAGGTTGTTAAAATCACAACCATGATCACAACTTACTCTTGCAAATTTTACCATACTATTTAAAGATTCAAAGACCAGAATTGAGCAGACTTTTTGCATTCATTGGAAGAGCAATCTAGCATATAGAGAAGCAGCAACACCAAGAGATAGAAATGCAAGATCCAAGAGATTTGAAAGGAGTTTTATCATGAATTACAAAAAAAAATTATTTTTGAATATTATGATTAAGTAGTTTGGTTGTTAGACATTGAAAGCCTTAGGAGAACTATGTAGTTAGGTTATTGTTTTTTATTTAGTTCTATAATTCTCAGTTCATTATGGTCCAATTATGTGTATTTTGGTTTTCTATAAATTAATATTCCAGAGTGTTAATTTATCTGCGTAGAGATCAAGAGATCATTTATATGAATAGATCTACATAATTGAAAGGAGTTACGTGCAATACTAAAGATAGGATAGTGTAAATCTTCCAAATTGAGGTCAAACCAAATAGTAAAATTCATATAATGATAATGCAACTTGAGAGGTTTTAATTAAGAAAAGATTTCAATTAATCAACTAAAAGTTAGGAATTGTTAATCTCAAGAGAGGCATTAGTTCAATTCAAGAATTCTCAATATTCAATGAATTGTGATAAAACTAATAAATTACATAGAGGTCCTGGGGAAATCAACATCTAAGCATTGTGGTTTTACATTCTTACGCGTTTTAATTATTGTTAATTGTTAGTATAATTAATTTAATTTAGTTTTAGTCTTATATTTAGTTCCTTAATTTTTAATTTGAACTTTAATTTGTGGGTTAAATAATAAAGGATAAGGAAAGTACTAGTAATTAATTAGTTCTTGCAGGTTCTATCTAATCACACTAGTAATATATTATATATGCAACCCAATGCATTTACTAGTACAAAATATGCTTTTGTTTTAAATTATAAGATTTACGCATATCAATATATATTACAATCTCAACCAATGACAAATCCAAACTCAAATTTTATAATTAAAAAACAAAAAAATAAAAAATTGAATAAAGAAGAAGAAGAAAAGATCAAATTTTACCTAAGAAATCAACATAGAAACCAAGAATCCACAAAGTAAAAAGTGAAAGCACAATAAAATCATATTAATTTACCCTAATTTAGGTTTTGAGGTTTACGATTTTCGTCTCATATTTTTCTTCTTTTTTTTTTCTGGTGTGTTCTTTATCTTTCTATATTTGCGGATTAGTTAGTATTTGATAAATACAAGTTGGATTTCTGTATCCCCTCTTCAATATTGCAAACCTTATGTAAGTCTTGTAATAAATGTTTACGATTATCACGGCCTTTTTTATTAGCTTTCCCTTCGCGGGTTCTTAGATAAAAGAAGTGAGTAGTTTTTTCATCCACATGCAACACTTAGGGTGGGTTGATAGTGGTGGTGGGTGGTGGCGGCGTTAATGATTTTGGTGGTCCGTGATGGCGCTGACAATGGAGAACGGGTTGACACTCACGATGAGTTGAAGATGGTTGTCAAATCCATCGTCCTACACCTTCTAACTTTTTTTTCTTTTTTGTTATTTTTCTATTTTCTCTAAATTTTATTTTAATTTCTACTAAGTTTTTGGTTTTATTAATTTAATCTTAAATGGCATTGCCACGTCATTCTTCTCTGCTAAGTATGCATCTATATAATCAAATACAATAAGGCCCACACATATTAAGTCAAGAGGGAAAGTGGGGGTTGACGAAATATCCAAAGTTGTCTGGGGTGATTGGTATGATTTGTTCAAAAGATAAAGAAAGATGAATTGTTTTGTGTTATGTAAAAGTGATTAAAAATTGGGTTAATTGCATTTTAGAAAGACAAATTTTGAATAAGATCTAGTTAAAAATATATATTAGTTTTGAGCACATTAGATACATTATAGAAAAATGAGACTTCATACAGAATTTTGTAATAAATATGAATTTTATCTTGCAATGATAAAGTTATTATCTTGTGTTTAACTTATTGATGCTTACATATATATTAATTTTTTAGGTCTATGGAAATTGATGGTGATATTTTTCCAAATGAAGATTCAACATGTAGAAAATTGAAGTCCCTATAAGAGCTTGAAAAATTAGCAAGAGAGAATAATGATGACTTGTGTACCATTCTCATCACTAACTGTCATGGGAAAAAAAAAAAAGATACTCATAGTAGTGTTGTAGAAAATGACATACCAAAAGTGAGGATAGAATTTGAAACTGAGGAAGAAGCATATAATTTCTACAAGCAAGATGCTAAAGAGGTCAGTGTTAGTACTTTATGAAATAAGGCACGGAAAGATTCTAAAGGTGAGTGGACTAATGGCATTTTTTGTTACTCTTGTCTTGGCTTAAGAGAAAATAATAAAAGGAGTAATGTAAAGTACCATTGACCAGTGACAAGGTGTGGTTGTTTAGCCCATACAAGTTGATGTTAATGATCTCATTATTAGTATTCTTTAGGTTGATATGGTTGAACAAAAACTGATTTATACTACTTTGGAGATGTTTGTTTTGACACCACATACAAAAAATATAAGATGTAGACCATTACATTGTTTATTGGTGTAAATCATCATAAACAAAGCATATTTAGATTGTGCTATTATATGATGAGCCTTTGTTAAAGTAATGTCTAGTAAAAAGCCAAAAACAATCATCAATAATGAAGTCCTTGCAATGCCAAAAGCATTGGTGGAAGCTTGGCTAGAAACTAGACATTGTTTATATGTATGGTATATGTACCAAAATGCAAGAAAGCACATATGCCATGTGTTCGAAAGATTTAGTACATTTGCTAGAGATTTTAGCATGTGTGTATGAGTTCAATATTGAAAAAGATTTCATTAAAGTATGGATTGGGATGCTTCAAAAATACAATCTTGGTGAAAGTACATGGTTGCAGAAATAATTTAAAATGAGAGATAAATGGGCTTTAGTTTATGGTCGAACAACATTTTATACTAACATGAAATCTACTTAAGCAAATGAAAGCATGAATAATCAAGTCAAGAAGTATATCAGCTACATTTTTTAACTTGTACTTTTTTTTCAATATTTTAAAAGATTTGTGGATGATTGACATTATGAAGTGTTAAACAAAGACTTTAATGTTGGTCAAAGTAGCCATTTCATGCCAAATAAAATGGAAATATTAAAGCATGCTATAGAAGTCTACTCAAGCAATATTTAAGATATTTCATAATGAGTTGTGGTTTAACAAGGGAATGTGGGTTATGCATTCATGAGGAGTTTTGATCAATAATTAAATGTGAATCCATTCCTCCAAGAAGATCCCATCACCATTTTGACTCTACAATTTTTAAGTGGATTGTAATTGTAACAAATTCAAGTTTGGGAATTTTGTGTAACATGCCCTAAGTTTTTATTACTTCAAAATGTGAAGCAAGTTCTTAAAAAGTACATTCTAAAGAGATGGACAAAGAATACAAAGGTTAGTTCTATGGTTGCATATGATCCATGCAAAATCAAATTGTCTGAAACCAAACATTAGAAGACATTATGTAATGTCTCGAAACCTAAGACGTCATAGCCCGTCATATGTCTTTACATAGTAAAGACACATTAAGACTTAAATATTCTAAATTTGTATAACCCACAATAATTGTTAATTACAATTAAAGTAAACCAATTGACATCATTAATAAATGGCTCAATTGAGTCTCATTGAATAATCCACAAACTACTTCTAAGGTTATCTTAATACATCAATATATAATAAGCTAGTAATAGCGTAAATACTAAACCATTATCAATACTATCATCTTCCATAATTAAACATCATTCTAAAAATGTTTTAAGACTTCAAGTGAAATTCTTCACCTAATCATCATAATAATAGAAATACTCTACATCGTTCCCACTCTACACATATGTCACTAGATCCTCATCATATAAAGCATACTTAGCGGTACTTGCAATTGAAAAAAAAAAAAAAAAAAAGGTTCCCCAAGGGTGAGCTAATACCCACCATGTATAATCCACAAATACATGCACATAATCAAGCATAACTTAATTCACATGCACCGATGTAACAATAAAACAATCAAACAATAAGATATTATCTTATTTAGTCCTTAAACAATAAAAAAGTACTCATAACTCTGCCACACCATATATATGTATATATAATATGATGTTGGGAACTCTACCACACCATATATATGTTAGGAATTGTAACTATAGACCCCAATACCCATAAGTCCCTAAATATACTAAATCATATCAGTATGTAACTCCACTAGAGACACTAACATAAACCAATTAATAGATGCCTCCTAAGGTTCTACCACTATATGCCTTTAGGTCGAGTCAAGTACAATCAACAAACAACTTAATCAAACCCAACATTCCATTAATTCCAATTTTTTAACTAACTTAACAAGTACAAGTAATACACAAAATTACATGTACTTAAAAGGGTGGTCTTAAACACAACTTATCCTTACCTAGTGGTTATACTAGAACCTGTCAAGTATAGAACAATTAAATCATAGAATTTGCCTGGAGTATCATCTAAGTTCTCTAATTTTGTTACCTAATTGTTGTTATATCACTTCCCCTACTTGGTAAAGTTTCTAAGTTATACTAGGTATTTAGGATTAATGAAAATCAAAAATAAGAAAAAAAATGGTTTAAGAATGTTTTCAAGGAACATGGCCATGTGTTAAGCTGTGTACGGGATCACGGGTAAGGAATACGGCCATATACTATGACTGTATACCCATCTACACAGCCATGTATACAAGTCGTATACTTAGCCATGTACAGGTACATAGGCAAGTATATGGGCATATACCTAGCTATGAACCTTCCAATTCACTTTTCCTCCTCTATACAACACAGGCATATACCTTATCATGTTACCCTCTCCAACCCCCCCCCCCACCCCAAATTCCCTTTTGAAATCTCTTCCCAATTGCATCAATTTCAAGTTACTTCAACCCTAGATACTAACATGATCATGTAATTATTTGGACATTAGTTAGAGTGTATGTAAATTGTTCTTACTAGAAATCCATGAACTATCCCTATGTGGCCAATGTATCTCCTACTAATCGACCCATACCATTACAAGTAACTATCATACACACCGCAGGGCCTCAATATGAATGACTCGATCAACCCGCTGTTCCGACATGTTCAAACACACTTCATGCAGGACAGTCCAATCAACATCAATTTGGCCACGCAGGTCAATTTCATGGAGCTTCGACTGCATGTTCACTAGCTGCAGGATATATCGGAACCCACCAAATTGCCTAGCCACTCAATTTGAGAAATGCCACTTGATAGTGTAGAAACAAATAAGTGGCACATGAGCCATCCAAACATGCATGCCAGCTTTGCAAAAATATCACAGTATATTAATTAAATTCACATCATACAACTCCCATTCAACCTGAAAATAGGAAATTTTATTTACTTCAAATGATAAATATGGTTAATTGCTAGGAAAGAAATTTGATTACTGAGGTACCTGCAACATATTTTGCATGTCCAACGCATCCTAATATGCATCGACGACGTGGGTGGGGTGAAACTACGTGTCCCCCCGCATGCTCCACCATGCCGCCAATTGACATCCAACCGGTACAGATAGTCTGTGTCGACTAATGGGTACAATGTAGGGAAATTTTTCCCAAGCCCACTAGCAATATGGTCACCCCTCCAATCTCGTGTGCTGACGATGAGGACACGACATATAGTTGGTGATACAACCATGCCAAATATGCAGCCCCCTAACTATATGTCTCAGCGATGTCGAAATGTTCTAGAAAAGGTAACCACATCGCATGCACAAAGGCATTGGATTTATAGGCAAAGATAAATCCCCCTAAGAGCTGCAGAATGTATGCACGAGTAGCTTGATGTATTTGCTCCATATCAGCGTCTGGTGGGATCAGCTAGAACATATCACAAAACCATATCATACTAATGCCCCACCCCACCCCCCCCCCCCCCCCCCCCCTACCATTGGACCTCGGTCTCACCCCCAATAGTCTTCACATATTGCTCCCCAATCCAGGCAACTACTCCCTATAACTGCCTATCCATCCACGAGGAGTCCCAACTAGATCTCCACATCCTGTAGTGTAATGGTAAACTCCCTCGTCGGCATGTAGAATGTATACATCTCTGGACGCCATCTCTCCATGAGTGCGGTAATCATGTGCCAATCAAGAGGTATGTACGGCAGGCAATTAACACCTTTAAATCTAACCAATTGCAAGTATGGCTCTATTCAAGCATCAAATGGGATTGTACACTCATCGTGATGGAGTGACAACTCACACCGGCACATAGCGAGGATTGTTAACTCCTATGCCAACAACAGGTCAAATGTTTTCCTATTTCTAATACAAAGTAAACTAATTGATAAGTAAAACATTTATTACCTCTCCATCCTAAATTGCTTGTGATCGATGACTGGCCTACTACATCAAGACTAAACAATTGAAAGGTCCAAGCTCCATCTATTATGCAAAACCGTACAAATAATTTATATTTGCAACCAATACAAAATTTTTCACTAATTAATTTTATAGTAATTAAATGATGATATATTAACGACTAATGACCTTTAATTAACGGATGATTAAGAACTACTTACTTTTATGACTAATTATACAAAACCATACAAATATTTCACATTTCCACCCACTACAACATTTGTCACTAATTTATTTAATAGTAATTAATTAACGATATATTAACGACTAATCTCCTTTGATTAATGGATAATTAATAACTAATTAATTTTATAACTCATTTTACAAAACCATACAAATATATTCACTTTGCAACAAATACAAAATTTTTTAGTAATTAATTTTACAATAATTAATTAATGACATATTAACGACTAATCACATTTAATTAACGATGATTAACAACTACTTACTTTTATGATTAATTGTACAAAACCATACAAATATTTTACATCTCCACCAATACAAAATTTTTCTCTAATTAATTTTATAGCAGTTAATTAATGATATATTAACGATTAATTCCCTTTGATTAATAGATAATTAATAATTAATTAATTTTATAACTCATTCTACAAAAACATATAAATAATCCCACCTTACAACAAATACAAAATATTTCACTAATTACTTTTACAATAATTAATTAACCACTTATTAATAACTAATCACCTTTAATTAACAGATAATTGCCAACTACTTACTCTTATAACTAATTCTACTAAACCATACAAATATTTTACATTTCCATCTAATACAAAATTTTTCACTAATTAATTTCATAGTAATTAATTAACAATATATTAAAGACTAATCCCCTTTGATTAATGGATAATTAATAACTAATTAATTTTATATCTCATTTTACAAAACCATACAAATATCTTTACTTTGCAACAAATACAAAATTTTTCACCAATTAATTTTACAACAACTAATTAACAACATATTAACGACTAATCATCTATAATTAACGGATAATTACCAACTACTTACTTTTATGACTAATTCCACTAAACCATACAAATATTTTACATTTCCACCAAATACAAAATTTTTCATTAATTAATTTCTTAGTAATTAATTAACGATATCTTAATGACTAATTAACACTTAATTAATAATAACTTAATTTATGGCTACGTTTATAAAAATACATTATAATAACAAATATACATAATTCATTTACTAATGTTAATTAATCATATATTAATAATTAATTAATTATTAATTAATAGTTAATTAACAATAACTACTATTTCAATAAAATTTATGTAGTATATATATTTATATATCTTTTTTTTTTCATTTATCCAAAATAATATAATAGCAATAAAAATAATTTTTTTCTTAAGAAAACATATCGAGATCTTGATGAAGAAATTTCTACACACGTATTTCAGTAAACTAAAACCTGCATAAAACACAAATTGTGAAAACAAAAATTTACAAAGTGAAATTTACAGAGAAAATTCAAAGATCGAAGTGTGTACATATGAACTAAACCAAGGATTTGTATTTATATTTGAAAATATCGATGCAAATTTTTTCATGTGTGTTACTATGTAAATTTATTATATCACTTTTAGGTTTGCAAACATACTTTTACAATTACTTTATAGGTTTACAGAAATACCTTTATAATAATTTTATAGGTTGCAAAATTTTTACAGGTTTGCAGTGTTATAAGCTTTATAGATTTGCAGTAACAGATTCCTAAGGTTAAAAACAAAAAACAAAAAAAAAAATTGTCCTAAAGGCATGAACTCAAATTGCACTTTACGCCTTCATCCTAAAATTTTTCGATATCACTGAACTCACATATGTGATACGTGCCTTTAAAACTTATTTTAGTAATATATTTTACGAGTATAATATTTACGTAATTTAAAAAAAACAATATTTAAGTATGTAACCCCAACGAAATAAAAAAAAAAATCATTTTCTAAGTATAGAAAAAAAAAAGAAATAAAAGGTAAAAATATATCAAATGTGACCCAAACAAAATAAAAAGGGAAATAATAAAAAAAAAAAAAAAGAAGAAGAAACATAAATCGTTGAGGTATTTTGCATGCATAGTTAATGAAATTTTTCTAACCCTCTTATCTTTAGAAAGGTTTATTCGGTAGTTATTAGTTTAAAAAAAAAAAAAAAGTTCCTAAACTTTTGAATATCAATTTTCTATAATCAGTACTTTTTTGAAAATTAAGATCGGAATATCCAACCCTTTTTAATTGTTATCTTTCCAATTTGTCAGTAGCAACTCCACTTTTCTCTAAAAATTTCAAATTATTTTAATGCCTTTGTTAATCAATTCATATTAGAGGGGCTTTTTTATGAATTAGGGGATTAAAATAAGCCCATTTTCTTTTATGATTATGAAACAAAAATCAGATATATTTTCAAACTTCCTATGCTTCATATTTATTTCCTAAGTTAATTGTCCATTCGTAGTATCCGCCTATATCATCATCTATATATAATCACGGTTCATGTATGATAATCCCAACTAAAAATAATTCTATCCATCCAGTTTTACTGACAATTTTCTAATGCAATAAGAACAAGACGGAGAATTTTGCCTTCACAATAGGTAGGATGGGAAGAACGAGTTTTTGCCAGACAAACTTTGTATTGTGTTTTATTGAAAGTGGACTGAGTTACTCTTTTTTTTTTTTTTTTGGTTTCAAATCACGCAATTAGGTCACTAGGGTCCTGCTTTTCCCCTTTCGGGAGCAAGTATTGAGAATCATTGGAGTAGAGGAGATGTCATTACTCATTAATTGCCTTTTTGGTTAGAAATGGTTAAAATTTTCTTATACTTGCACACTAGGATGCCTGACTTAGCTTTGGTTTCATTGACGTTGCACTTTATTTTCACTAATTACATGTTGCATAACTTCATTGATTCAACAATTAAAGAAAGTAGATGCGATAGTAATGCTAGTAAGTAAAATCTCAATTAAGTATATAATTTGATAAAATGAAAGTTCAAGTATAAAATCTTAGAAGGTGTCAAAATACTAAGAATGAATGTAACATTATCTTGATATATGATCATCCCCCATCTCAAAAAACAACTAGCTCTACATATGAGAGATGTGAAAAGAGCTTTCAAGTTCTCATTTTTCATTCGAAAACATGTTGGTTTATTTTCCTGTTGGCTATACCTAAAAAAAGCTATCTACCCAAGGTAAGGATAGTATTATGTTACTTTAAAAGGTTTCAGGAGAAAAGAACTAAATAAAAAAGATCTCGTTTCGATCGACCCCCATCTTTTTAGCATAAAAAAAGAGTTGAAAGAATCCACTTTCCCTCTCCCCCAAAACCTTTCTCCGATCTTCCAGCGACTAGCCAAACTTAACTTGTTCAAACATAGTTTTCAAACTATTTTCATTTTCATATGACAATTGAAAGCTGAAAATCTCTTACAAACCAAACAAGCCCTTTTTAGTTTTGCACAACTCATCATCTAAAATTTCTTTCTTCGTCATTCAAGGATATTGAGAGAAGGCTTCCCCGATCTTGTGCTTGCTTTCCACGGTTTTTCAATGCCATAGAATTTCCATATGTAACTAATTAATTTTATCTATGATTATCTGTAAATGTAATCACTGTGGACAATTAACAGGTGAATAGAGAAGATCTCGTGAACTTTCTAACACAGTGGTCATCTGAAGTATACACATGCTATGTAACAGTTTATATGGATGTCACCACCGACCCCTCTTCGGAAGCTAGTATAACAGATGCTTAAATGGGTGCGTAGGGCGTACATAAAAACTCAACCTGCATAGACCATTCTTTTCTGGGTGAAACCTGCACAGATCACAAAGTCTGCTTTTCAAATTAAGATAAGAGCCATTGAGATCACCTTGCTTTTGTATTTTATGGAATTCGGATAACTTCCTTGTCTAGTTCATCATGTGCCATCAACCTCGTCCTCATTGTCGAGACCAACCCAATGAATAAAGGCATAGAGAAATTCTCTGAAACTAACCTCTCCATCTCTTCTGCGTTTAGCCCACAAATTATCAAAGGTTGCCAGCCAAAGGGAGCATGTCCAATTAAAAGTGGGCATTTCTAATCTTAACACATTAACTTCATTTTATTATCTATCTTTCTTAATCTTTTAACATAGCTGGACTTAAAAAGTAGTCCTCCAAAGCCCATATATATAAGCTAAAAATTACATGACAGTGACAAAGTTTAAGTACCGGATAGATTTTAAAGAAAAACTGAAATTGATAATATATATTAACAAAGCGATTACTTACAGAAAACGTGTTTTTAGTTTCATCTGTGTCATGTTTTTTTACTTATTGTAGACCTATATTTCTCTTCGTTTATGAAACATTAGTTAGATGGTAAAATAGGCATATGATGGAAAAAAAAAAAAAAAAACTTCTACACTCTTTCTTTTCTCCAATCCTACATTTTCAAGTCTTTTTTTTTTTTTTTTAAATACGGGTGTGTAAAATGTAGAAGCCAAAAGAACACTCACAAAAAATAAAAATTATGAAAGCACGTTTCTACTGCAGTCAATCGTCCCTACCAGTATGATAAACTCAAGGAAAAGAAAACAAACATATAAAATAAAAGTGGATTATAAAGAGTGGAAAGCTTGTTACCGAATCGAATCGTAGTGACATGTGAAGGGGACCTTTCCTTGGGTGAAGCTTCATTGAGTGCTCTGACCATGCTTTTCTGTTGAGCTTTCCATCGCCATTCTTATCCAAGAACAAAAATGCTTCGATCATGGTTTCAAAAGTTGCTTCCAGCTGGGGAGAACCCACTTTTGCTTTCTACAAATGGATCGACAACATTTTCAGATATTACAAGTTCAAAACATAATCCAAAACATTATCCCAAATGATAAACGAATTTGCCCATGGGATTCAACCTACTGTCCCCATTGTTTTTCTTTTTGTTTTACATGCGCAAGTTTCAATTTTTCCACTACCACAACTGCAAAGGTGATTTGAGCTAACAGTCTTTCAGTGATTTCGTAATCCTTATATGGATATTGATCATTTCTATTGAGAAAGAAACATGAAGGACAATGAGTATGGAAAATCATAACTCCTTCAAAACTAAGTGAAAAGCTCGAATAATAATACAAACTGGATACTGGAAAAAGGGATAATACCAGACTTGTTACTTCAACTTTTGAGTGCTTTTTAAATTTTATGTATAAAGTTGATACTGTTAAATGTCAAAATTTTATTTAAAATTTTACCTTAAATTCTAAAATTACTAAGTATGTGTAGAGGGTTAATTTAATCTAGGATTGACCCTTAGATGGATTTTTGAACTAGTGATAAATCGAAATAATCAAGTCCATTCATTTAAGGATGTCTTAGAAAGATTTAACTTAATGAATATAGAATAAGAATTATCATATCAATACTAACGCACTTTAAACCTCTGTCGTTATGTTTGCATGCTCCACAAACTTGTCCATGGGCTTGAATTATAAGAAGCCCAAGAGTAATCATCTATATTAATGGAGGACGCATCTTATTCATTGCTCATCAAAACTATTCAATGATGTCATGATAACTTATCTCATCTATCAATTACTAGAGTTATCCAATGGACATGGACGAGCTTCAAAATTAATATATATCAATCTCCTCCTTGTCAATTGGAATAAGTCAAAAGCTTACACAAAGACCACTAAGTTGTTGAAGCCTTATTCTCAAGGATCAAACACTAAAATCGACTAAGAACATCTAAATCTTGCTCAAGAACAGTGAATTCCATACTCTAAACTCGTTTAGTTGTCATAAGTGCAAGTGAGCTACTATGATCACATAGTCCACCTCCTATACTTCTCTCTAGTCACATTTTCCACATATCATTGAGTCAAGGCTTCTCCAAAGTCACTCAAAGCATGGCATCATGCCATGCACACATGACTAACCACCAACAACATCACCCCCACACAATATCATAATAAATTAAACTTTAATGGAGTTAGAATTACTAACTCGCCATCTTTGTAAAGATGTTGTGTTATTGATTGAAGAGAACAAGGGTAAGCAATTAGGGATGGTAGTAAATTTTACACGAAAAATTGATTTGATATGAATTTTGACAACTCTAGATTTTATGTGTGTTGATAGTCAATTCTAAGCTCAGGCCTTAAGGCCTAGCATGGTTGAACCTGAAAGGGCCCATGAAGCCAAGTCTATCCACAATGGATTTAAAGGGATGCTCACCTAGAGCCCCTAAAATAAGTAAGACATTAAATAAGAAGAGATAAGTAATTATACTAATTATGTCCTATCATGCTTGAAGATCACACTAGTTCCTTATCCTAGAGAAGGCACATCAAGTCGTAGGTATCAGAAGCCACTAGCCAATCAATTTATAATTACTTCCATGTAACTCATGCAAGCCAGGTCAAATTTTAAACTCTTACACACATTATTTCCCACAACTTGCAAACTGACTTAACTATTAGGTGTTTTCTTTTGCGAGTTACCTAAA
Source organism: Laguncularia racemosa (assembly GCA_037954665.1). Classification (NCBI taxonomy): domain Eukaryota; kingdom Viridiplantae; phylum Streptophyta; class Magnoliopsida; order Myrtales; family Combretaceae; genus Laguncularia; species Laguncularia racemosa. The sequence goes on along the minus strand of JBBMOL010000063.1, from coordinate 2,267,746 downwards.
CTCATTATCCAATTAGATGAAAATGCACCATCAATAAGGCATAAAAGTGAAAAAAAAAAAACACCTAAATAGAATTAAGTAATTTTTTTAGATTGTCACCATTGAAAATTGAAATATTACAAATAATAATTTTAAAAAATTAAAAAAAAAAAGAAAAGAGAGAGAGATAATGAGTTATTCAAACATGGAGAAAATGTAGGTAAATCCAAGACTATAACCAAAATATATTTCCAATTTGGTGAATGGGGCTATAAATTATTGAAAGGGACATCATTAGACACCTTTAAAAGATGAGTAACATAAAGGAGAACAATAAATTCCTTGAATTGCATTCCTTCCCCGCCATCCATATCACAAGAATAAAAGAGTTCATCCACTTCCTTCTCTGTCATATGAAGTTGCAATTTCTCCAAGCATTTCTTTAGTTCATCTCTTTCAATTGTCCCATTGGAGTCTTCATCTACGCGATATACAATATCAGATATACTATAAGGTAAATTCTTAATGTGAAAAACCAATCTACCCTAAAACATAATCTCGACTCAATTTGATACCTCCACTCCATTTCAAAGTGATCAAGCCCTCAATTTAGTTACAAACATACAGGTCACATCAAAATTGAATAATAGTCAAGAACACCAAGATAAGTACATCAATCCATGTTACTATATATACAACATGAAAAAGCCATATTCATTTGTTTTCAAAAATACAAACATGTATATGGTAAAGAATTTAAACGCATATTTTGCCATTTCAAATCTACTTATATCGTTTAACGTAATTAAGGGCTTTAGCCATCCGTTTAAAAAATTTATTGACCAATTCAAACCCAATTCTATTTTAGAAATCAAATGAAAATTTCGTAGAAGTTTTATGGTTTAGAACTACAGTTAAAAGGCTTACCATATTGCTCAAAAACAGTTTTGATGTCCCTTAGTCCCTCTTTGAATTGTGGGAATTTCATTATCATGCCATCGATTGATTTGAAACTGCCATTCCCCGATAATCCTTTCGTCACCTCCATAATTTTCCTTTCAAGTTTCATGTCCAAACTCTTGTACCTATAAGGTGACGTACTGCGGTAGAACATGTTTCTTACTTTGTTTGACAACGACTTCAGCGATAGAAGGGGAAGGCATGCCTTGGATATACAAATTCAACAACATCAGTTAGATAACAGACAAAAAAAAAAAAAAAAGTCCATGCAATCTATATAGCATGGAATTATCATAAAGTTCATAATTTTCATTTATATGTCTTGATGAATGGACCTAAAAGCATATTACATGCAACTGTGAAAATTATGCAATCAAATGAGGTTATAGATGCAAAAATTACTTTAGCTTTGCCATGCAATAAGGAAACAAATGATTTCTAGTTTGGCACTCTGCGCTCTAAACAACAAACCAGACTCTTATTTACAGAGCTATCAAAACAAAACCTTAGAATACCCCATGAGTATGGCGTGAGAGAGAAGCAATAAGTAGCACTTGGTTCAAGTAATTCAAAGAGCTAAAAGAGTAAAGAAAGCAACTAAGCAAGCATAGGAGAGGGCATTTGTACTCTCCAAAAAGAAAGAATATTGCTAAAAGGAAGCTTGAGGAGAATTCTTAAAGTAGATGCCATTAACACAAGTCACTTTTTTAAGAAATTAAATACGTAAGAATTATCTATTTGATTGCATTAGATTTGCAATTAAACGAGATTCTATTTTACCAAAGCATGATGAACATTAGAGTTTAAGAACAACGTACTTATTGGGCATGAAATGTCCGTTCTCGAGGAGTACCTCTTTTTCCTTATTCACCATTGGCTCGAGGAATCTAGACAAAGAATAGAAATTTGGTTTACACTAAATTAAGCATCAAAAAAGTAATTGAAGGATTAAGCACTATATTTTTAATTAGATAATCTTTCAATATACAATTTTGATGTGAGACTAAACCCATGAGGAGGTCAATGTGAGTATAATTGGTTATTTGTAAAGCTTTCTGGTTGCTAGAGTAATAAAGTTAGTGGCATGAGTGATATTAAGTATGTATATGAGCAGTGTGAGAGACATAAGGAGACCTAGAAGAAACATATGACTAAGCTCTACCAATTTCAAGAAATTCATTTTAAGTGTAAAACTAAACAAACCATAAACCTTTTTTTAAAGATAATGGATCCCATTAGTTGGTGTCGGTAATATCTTTATATGATTCGTCCACATGGCATAGAAACCGGTTTTAAAAAATAAAGTTCTTGTTAAAGGATGTCTAGGTTTCTCAACAAAATGAAGAGTAAATTGCAATACAAGTCACTATATTTGCTTTATGTATGCTTAATTTTTCTATTTTAAAATTGGCATTTAGACTTCTAAATCTCTGTAAACAAGTTTACAAATCCTATTTTATTATTTTGTTATTAGATAAAATAATTAAAAAATGTTGAAAAAAAATTACATAATATTGTAAAAAAGAGTTTTTAGCTTTTTTTACTATTTCATTGCATGTGACATTTTCCTTTTGTTTCTCTTTTCTAAATTTTTACTATTTTTTTATGGGCAATATAGTCATATAGGGATCTAAAAGCAATTCTTTGAAGGTTTGGCAGTTGAAACTCAATCATAAAGCAGGATTTCAAAGTACACAAGGAGCACACATAAAATGCTACATTCTATTTTACCTACATATGAAAGTTCAATTTATCATGCATGTACCATCAATTAACAAATAAAATTCTCCTTTAATATAAAAATGTTGAGGTGTGGAAAATCCTTTAAACTTCGTACATGTCTCTTTGTTTCTACAAGAACTCATGGATCTTAAGGGAAAATGCATGGCTTGAGTTCAATACTAATCAATTATGTTTCAAGTTAATTATTTGGATTAATGCCTGGATCTAAAGAATCGGACCAAATTTTAAGATGATATAAAAATTTTTGGAACAATAGGCTCATAATAGGGTCAATAAAATTGTCTTTCACAATTTTATCTTTCCTTAGTAGGTTCAAGTATTAATCAAGATCCATTATGGATTCTTAGGCTACTTTCTTCCTTATTAAGCCTATTATGGCTATTAATTCTAAGGAAAAGTACATTTTGTGTTCTAAACGTTTATTTACTTTTTTATTTGAAATTCTCAACCTCTTTTCTTATTTAATCCCTTGACATTTCAAAACCTTACAAATAAAGCTTCCATTGAATATATTAAATTTTGTATCCATTCTAAGCATGTATTAGCTTCTAATTAGTTTTAGGTTAGTTGGCCAATGTGACTATAATACATACAAATTATTCCAGCCTCTTTTTTAATTTTAATTATTAATTTTTATTTTTTATTATTTTTATTATATTATTATATTTTTACTACATTGCATAATTAAATAAATTTAATATTACCATTTTTTATTTTAATTATTTTGAATTCAATTTGAAGTTGATACATGTCACAAATAGATTAAAATTTTAATAAATTTAATAGAAATCCTTTTTTATAAGGTTTTAAGAATATTAAAACTTAAAAAAAATTGAGAACTCAAATAAAATATATATAAACATTAAAAATTAAAAATGTACTTTTTCCTCAATTATAATAAATCTTATCCATTAATAGTGGAAATGTTATATGGTAGTGACCGTAGTGTAGATACCACTTTTTTTTATTTTCTTAGTGCGTAGAATATACTTAAAAAATTGAAACATAAAGAAAATACAAAAAGAAATTAGAAAAGCCATAGAAATAAGAAAATTACAAAAATAATAATAATTTTTTGGTCCTTTTGGTGGGAATTATTTTTGTCAGCCATAGTGCACACACTTAGCTCATTGAGTTTAAATTTGCTCTAAATAATTCTACTACCGAGTCTAATTTGATGAGAAATTATTATATTTGGTCCTATTTAATATTATATTTATAGCAATTAAAATTAATCCCAAAATTGTGTCGAATATCCATTATTGGATCTAAATGAGGGTCTAAAAATAGGCCATTGGGCATGTGCAAACTGGGTCCATATTAGCCCTTTTTCCGAATTGGGTCGTCTGGACCATCCAACCTTAAGTTCCACTGAACCTTGAGTAAGCTATTAGCTCAGTGGCTAACTGGCTAGATATTGGAGTCTACAAGCTGCAGGTCTTGGGCTCAATCCTTCCTATATGGGCATGGGTTGAGTTTGGCCGAAGAAACTTTCTTGGAAATCAGATTAAATTTTGGATGATAATAATAGAATAGATGCAATGCAACGTAACTTAAGGCAATTTAAGCATAATAACATATTGGGACTTAGTTCCTAAACCTATAGGGAAAAAAAAATGTCACCAAATGGGTTTTTAAAGATAAATATTAATATGTAAACCTTGTTAAAAATCATATATTATACAACCAAGTGCACTAAGTTGCATATGTAAATAAAACTAATAGGTCCAAGTTGAAATCACATGGATTGTAACTAGTTTTTTTACCAATATTTGTCATACTTGTATTTTGATAAGATGATATTTTTATTTTTATTTTTTTAAATCTAAAACCAATTCGGATTAAACTATAATCTCATAATGCGTAAGGCCTTATTTATTAAGTTAAGAAATATGGGCCTCAGTATTCAAATCAGATAGATTAGTACTACGATTGTCGACTATCTAATCAAACCCAAGATTCGAATGAAAAAAAGCAAAAAAGCTCAACAAATGAAAGAAGCCATCATTCCATAACTCCAATTGATACTTTCTATTAAATCTAGAGTTAAAAGAGGATATATTAAGATATTTATTAACTTTCTTATCTTGATTATATCATTTTTCTATAAATGGAGCATGAAACCTTTGGGTGAAGAATTGAAATCTTACTATTTTATACATACTCTCTCTCTCATTACGTTAGTTTTCCACCCAATACTAACTTAAGCTTACAAATCCAACTTCGACATCTTCCATAACTCGTTGTTTTTATCGTACACCTTCACAAGAATTAGGTAACAATGTATGTTTTCTTTTCTTTTTTTTTATCGGTTTTCATTTTCCACATACACTTGAGGTCAGTTTCAAGCTTGTTTTTCATTAATTAAAAATCAGAAAGCTTTCGTTTCAGCAAAGGGTTTTCTTTTTTTTTTTTCCCCATTGAATTGACTTCCAGGTAATTTCCCAAAATTAGACGTCCCTTAGCTGTCAGTAATTAGTAGATTATATGCAGGTGACAAGACAGATAATATATTGACATCCCAACGTGAGACCTTGCTATTCATAAGAACATGAACTAGGCAACTCACCCACCCCGGTTCCAGAAAAGATTGCCACCTATCTTGGCTTGAAATACCTATCAACACAACATAAAAAAAAAATGAATAAATAAAAGAGTGGGGTGTGGGGTTTCTATTAGAAAATAGTATTTTCCTTATCAGGCAATGAGACCACAAAAAAATTAAAAAAAGGGGATGGGTTTCAATTAGACAATAGTATTTTCCTTATCAGGCAATGAGACCATAACCTCCTAGTCCTAGTCGACAAAATCAGCAATAACATAACATGGCTTTGTAATTGCCCGCATAATGGGATCGATCAGAGGGCCACTGACTAACAGCAACAGGACAATAGCCCAAAAAATTCAATTAATGTTACAGTTCTAAATTTATCAAGGTTTGGTCATATCATATCCATAATCCATGGACATGTACATATCATATGTACGTACAATTCAATGGAAAGTGTGTCAATTAGTGTCCACTAAGCTTGGAACATTCAAGCTCAGGCCACATTTATTTTTCCAAGAAAGAGCATCCACCTCCCCCAAATCCAAACAAAACCTGCCCATACCACACCTCTAATCCGCCCGTCAGCGTCCATCTCCTGTACATGACCTATCACTATCATTACCCTATCCCAAGAATCATTGCTATTGGTTATGGTAAATGGTTTTCGAAAAGAGAATTGCAAATAGCTGTGCGAATATCACATATTATGGAAATTCTCAAACCCATTTTTTTTTTTAAGTTATTTGATTAGTAGAACACAATTTCGCTACATTTATACCCCTTTCTGTAGAGACCAGCGGCTCGGAATTTTTGCTTCACCTTTAATTTTAGTGGTGTGTTAATGAATATCTTTACATACATATTAAGGATTTAAAAAAAAAGTGTTTATTCTTTCTAATATTAGTTAGTTGCTTAACCAAAAAACAATTCAAATATACAAAATGACCAATTTTTTTTATATGACATTCAAATAAATGCTTTTAAAGAAGAAAGTAATATGATGAGTTATCATGTATATGAAAAAAAAAAAAGACTATAAACATAGTCAATCTAAAAGATTTTTAGGGTTTAGCGTTTAGGGAATAGAAAACTTGATCCCGTGGTGGCTCGAATCGCGGGAAAAATGGACGATATACAATACAACGAAATATAGGCAATGTGGTAGAAAAAAAATTATGGCATATTTTCTATTTTAAAATACATCATTGTGTTTCATCCAAAATAGGAAAAATTACAAAGACATCTTCTAGATGTGTAAATGCATTATTTTCAAAATAAGGATGTCATTATAATTTTGATAATTTAAAATGGTGCCATTACATTTCACTTTAAAATAAATAAATGAATGAATAACCTACAATTCACCTAAAAATAAATAACCCATCTTGTTAAGTATAATATGCTCGCATGGTCTTGTTTACACATGCAGTTTCTTAGTGTATGATCCATTAATGCATATCTTTATAAACCGTTATACCAAACGATACCTTAATAATTAAGAATTTCAATACTCTTTATTTAAGATAATTTTCCTCACTTATAATACTGATGTCCTATTATAATCATTATATATTTTCAGGATCATGATAGAAATGAAGAATTATTAAGGTAACCCCCATAGTTTGTGAGGGGACCCTCATTATGTAGCACTTTGCTGTAAATGGGATCATGAGGTGGCATCCATAATTTGGCTCTTTGTGTTGAGCATTGACTAATGAATTGCTTTATAAACATTTGAAACAAATAAAATTTCGCCATGTCTAGATATTATTGGCTTTGACATAATAGATCTCATTATTTTGTCCTCTAACATATTTGCTTTCCAAGAGGTCATTAGTTTTAGGATTACATTCCACTTAGCATTCTTAAGTTTGAAGTATCATTCAACTAAAGGCTATCTAATCAAAATGTGCCTCATTAGTTAAGAGTTCTATCACATATAATTGAGTATATAATGGTATTCAAGATGAGGGTTAGTATTTTTATCACCTTTTTGTTTGTGTATTTCTATCATAGCAAGACTTTACGTTTTAAAGTTAAATGCCATCAATCTTGTAGACTAATTTCGATTTAATGTTCATGTTAATATTACCACAGGTGGTAATATAGCATAATTTTTGGTAGAAGTATTTTGAATAATAGTTTGAAGTATTAGACGTTATCTTTCAATAGTGGTGTATTATTAATTTTTTGAGGTTTATCATTACCAAATTCTTATAACCATAAAATAATTTTTATTAGTTTTAACCTACCTTTTAGTTAAATTTAGTTGTATCTTGATATTGAAAGAAGGCACTTGTTGGATAACTTTTATATAGTGATGCACTATCCAACGGAGTAATACGGCTGAACTAGATATCGATTGTTGTTAAAGCATATATATATATTGTGGACCCTAAAATCAAGTGACATCTCTAATTGATTATATGACATTCTAAAGATCCACGAGTCTTAAGTAGCTAGAGCACACATCTTGAAATGCTCCAAAATGACGCGATCTATATGGGAAAATGGGTTGAGGAAAGAATAATTAAATTGAGTTGAGCCTCCACCAGTACCACATACTCCCTTCCCCACTAAAAACCCATTAATGCATATCTTTATCTCCCCCAAACCCAAAATCTACCCACCAGACCGCCAGTTCATGGGAAGTTTCACCGGTAGTGGAATTATTCACTGATTAAAATTGGGCTTTTTTTACCCATGTGAACGGGTCATGTGTCATTTTGAAATTCTAGCCTTGGAATTGGATTTTTCCAGCTGTTGCATATCTCAACCACCTTGATAATCGAATGGGTGAAAGGGATCTAAAGAAGGATAGATACTCACCCGCCCCACCCCAAGTCTTTGATTGAATACCACAATATTATATTTATTTGGGCTCACATGATATCTTTCGTATATATTGCTGCTAGGCCCCAACAAGGAATTTAGTAATGCGTATGGGGTTGAATCCAAAGGATTGAATAAATAAAAAAGAAGAAACCCTGTGTCATAAATATCACTCTCTGCATGAACATTTTGTCCTACCCCAACCTATTATCAAAGCCAGTTTCAGTCAAACTCGAATCGGTAAATTAGTTTATATACGTGTTTTTTACACTTTATCATCTTATATATTTTCCTTCTAAAAAAAAAAATTGTCATCGTTAGTTAACTATCACTATGATTATGATTTGTCCAAAATAATTAATTTACTTAAATAATACTATTGAATATATTATATTAAATAATATAATGAGAAGTAATAAAAGCACACAAAAAAAATTCAAGGCCCTGGGTTGCGTGGTCAATGAACCCCAGCCTTAGTGAAATACCCCATAGAAAATTCTATATTGAGGGCTATTTTACTTATTTTAACTTTAGTCTTTTTAGTTATTAATACATTCTCTTTTTTCTTAAGATACCTATCTTGCGTTCTTTTCCCGTTCAATTAAAAAGAAGTTATGGAAAAATAGCGATCTATTCTCTCAAAAAATACAAGACTTCTTTCTCTCTAATCTCACCCGACAGATTCTTCTCCATAAAATAGGTTAACGTTAAAGAGACTTAGTTTTCTTATTAGATTGTCAAAAGTAAACACTCCAACTATAGAATAGAGGTTGCAGGGCAAATTCTAGAGATTTGATGAAGAACTATGATTGGAGAATCAGTGTGTGTCTCCTTCTAAATGTTTATAAACACATAACTTAGAATCCAACACAACTTTTAAGTGAACTTGATATCAATTAAACATTTTGGATTAAGCAATGTGATAATTTGTAGATATTAAGTTCCTTGTATTCACAATAAGATCAATTCCCCTTTCTTATCTTGTATATTAAGATATTAATAATGGATGGAAAGGAATGAATTTTAGTGAAAAAAAAAAATCTTATGTTAGATTGTTGTTAAATGATAATTGTAAGACTAAGATAAGTATTCATGGTAGGAGAGGAGTAATTTAGTAATTCTTGTTTAATTATTCATTATTTCTTCATATTATGAGAATTAATAGATTATAATTGCTATGTTGATAAGGAGGTAATGAAAGGAGTTTGATGTTGCAGAAAATAGAATGTGCAATGGTGATGTTGGTTAATCATTGATAGCAAAGATTATGTATTGTTGAAGTTGTGGTAATTAGGAGTGAGTACAGATCAAATTGACTTGGTTTTTCCTTCAAACTAAGCTAGACCACTAAAATACAGCTTGGTTTTTTCATCACTTCAAATTGAAATAGATGATTGGTTTTTTTTTTTTTCTAAACATAAATTTTTTATTTGGTTTAGTTTGGTTTACAAATTAAACCATATTTTGTATTTTCAAAAAATATATTTACTTAATATGTAATCTCATATGAGTAATATTAAATTATTTAATAATAATATATATTGATATTATATGAGAGATTAAAAAAGTCAATATTCAAACAATTAAAATTTTTTAAATGTTTAACATAACTAATTTATTTCTCAAGTTAGCATATAATATGAAATTTAAATTAACATATATATATATATATGTTAAATTATTGTCATAAAATTTATATACTTTTCTAAAAAAAATAAACTAAAAACTCTTTTAAATTTTATGTTATAATTGAAGAATTTTTTTAGTTATAAGTAAAATACTATTATTTTTTTTCAAAATTATTTAATTTGATTTTATGGTTTAGTTTGAATTACTCTTCCAAACCAATCATAAATTTTTGGTTGGGTTAGAATTAAAAAAATTTCAAACGAAATTGTCACAAAAAAAAAAAACATGTTTTTTATTTAGTTTGGTTTGATTTGGGCATTGGTTCAATTTAGTTGATTTTTTTCTCACCCCTAGTGGTGCTTCATCACCTATAGTCAACTAGCCTTGAGGGGGGGTTTGTGGCATAAGGTGGCCTTGGTTAGGGGCCAATAGATCATAACACCAGAGGCAAGGTTACCAATCAACCACCTTTCTACAAGCAAGGTACATAACAACCAACCGACCCTCTAATAGGTTTACTATGCAAAATTTTTCACTAGGCTTATCGACTAGGTCTCCTTCATTAGTTGACCTACCAACCCAAAAACCTACCGATTGATCTTTAAAGCTTATAAGTCAATTGAGCTTTTTTTATGGGACTTGTTTAAGTTTACTTTAAGGCCCTTTGTCACTTTTTTAGTCTTAATTAACCTCTTTAGAAATGTTATCAATCTTAGAATTAAGAACAAGAAATTTTAGTAAAAATTAGACATTCAATTTTTGTTTCCGTTATTTATTTAAAAGAGTCTTACTACTTTAAGCTTTCAAAGATAGACTAGCATCATCTAAGTAAGTATCTATATGTTTTTGCTTGTGTTTGTAGAATTAGATATTCTATCAAAACTCTTAAATTGATTATTGTCTGTGCTTGCTCGTTTGCCAAGAGGACTAAGAGTACCGTAATACCAAAAGTAGAGGCCGCAAACTAACAAGCATCTTGTCTTGCGAGAGTAGTAAGCTAAGGTGATGCATTAATAGTTTAGGCATTGAATCATTACGAGGAAGTAGTCATATTGTGGACAGGCTGACTATTATGATATGAATTGGTCCTTTGGAAGGAAACAACAATCAAGTCATACCAATGGAATGGGATGCCTTTTACAAACAGTTGATTGTATTTTACTAATGGTTGATATTAACAGCAAACTTAGTAGAGGAATTTTCATTTATTTATTTATTTACTTTGACTAATTAATTTTTGTTGATTAAAAAAGGTTTTTTCTTTTCTTATGTGAATGGCTCATGTGTCACTTTTGAAATTCTAACCTTGGATTTGGATTTTTCCGGTTGTTGTACATCTCAATCACTAATAGAATCAAAATGGGTGAAAGAGATTTAAAGAGAGAAATACTCAACCCCAAGTTATATTCATTTATATTATCTTTTAAATTTATTAGGCTCATAATATTCATATATCCTGGATAAGCCCCAGGAATTCATGCAAATGGAATCACATATACGGGAAATTTAGTAATGCGTATTGGATTGACTTCAAAGTATAGAAAATCTTGGGTTCCTCAACTCTAATCGTAAATTTTTGTAATAAATAAAAATGTATCTTCTAAAGTTATTTTAACTAAATTATTCTTAATTTACAAATCTTTAATTGAGACTATCTGATTTTTTTTATCATCACGATGTATTTTCTTTCATATAACATCAACTATTGATTATACGTTACAACATCTTAAAAACATAGATTTATAAACTAAAAAAAAAAAAAAAAAACTTTAGAGTGTCTAAATCCAAGATGAAAATTAATCCTACACATAGCAACATCTTAAACATATAAAATTATAAAAATATAATCAAATAATCCAAATCTACAGTGTTAAATATAGGAAATGATACCGTTGCCGGGTGCTTACCCTCAATATTGGGTGGGGTATATGGAAAAAGGTTTTATATGCCACTTATTAAGATTAATGATGTATAAGTATTAATAAAATTTTAATATATAATAATAATAATAGGTATTTTATTAAAAAAATACTATTTATGTTTTTATATATTAAACTTATCTATATTCTATATTATTAATTCATTCATTAAAATGTTAGTTCTATGAAAGCTTTTTTTTTATATATTGATGGGATTTGGATTGACTATCAAAAGAGTCAGAATAATGTTTTGTTTGGAGTCTGGAAGCCTAATTAGAATAAGTGAGGCAGTTACCAAAGCGCTTACTGCCAATGTAAAAGAGGGCATGTAGACTGTAGATGGATATGGCTGATCATATTCTTTATCAGGGAAATCAGAAAGAAGCAGTTTCATCGAATGCCCATTCCAGATGTGAACTGACTACTTGAAGCAGGAATCATCAAGATAAGAGATAGGAAATGATAGTATAAGTACCTATATATTAAATATATTATGTCAGTTTCAATAAATGTCATATACATTAATAAACACAATATATATAACCAATTATGTATTACATATATTAGCGTATGTATCTAGTGTCATATTCTTTACATAAATTTATGTTAGGATATGTTATACGATAGAACAGTATATGACTATATGTTATATATTAATATAATATAACACGTATCATGCATGTATATCCATAAATTACCAACTTATTTGTCTTTGTCTTTGGACTGACAAGATAATAATGCTTCGATTTATCATTATAAATTATTACTTATGCAACAATGTATTTGTCGTGTTATACATATGGTTGGAATATACTGTTGATTACATGGCAAATAAAATATACATGAAATAAATTACTCATTTTTATATTATTTTTACAATAGTTTTGACATGTACTAATTTGTATATATGTAGCATTTATTTCAAATAAGAGAAATCACAATTATGATATTATACAACACTAATTCATACATCTAAAGGAAGATAGGTCGTCTTATATGAAATCAAAGAGGCATTTAAGAGGACAATCCATGTACCAATACCTTATTTTGATACTGCCTAATACGTTGGTATATTAAAAAGACTTACAATAAATCTCCTTTTTATCTGATCCTTCTTTGTCACATCCTATTTACACTAGGCAAATTTTACTCTACAAACCTATATTTTCACTTTAAATCACTATAAATACCTATATATATATATATATATATATATAATTTTACATTTTGCAAACCTATGATTAATCTTCATTTACATGCCAACTTCTTATTAATCTATAATAATTGATGTAATATCATGATTTAATAAATACATTTAAGGGTAAATATCATATTTGATATTTAAACTTTATCTATTTTTATAATTAACTATCTAAAATTTAAAAGTATTAATCTACTACTTATAAACTTCTTGTGATTATTTATATTACTTAAATGGGGTAGTTAATTGTAAAAATTAGCAAAATTTAGATAGTTAATTATAAAAAATGGATAAAGTTCAAATAGTTACTTACAAAAATAAATAAAGTTCAAGTAGTAAATTGATATTTTAAAACTTTAAGTAATTAATTATAAAAGTGAGCAAATATGACATTAACCATATATTTAATTAAATAATATAATGAAAGTTTAATTATAAATAAATACCTAAAGAAAAGGAAAAAGTTTACAAAAGAAATCAAATCCCTAGATGGTGTGGTCAGCCACCTAAATGTCACACTCAAAACCAAGGCAAGATAACTCTACCACATACTTATACAATAATACAAGCATGCAAAGGCTTAGATACTATTAAACACACAATAAGGACATTGTTAAAACTACTATCTAAATTTTTAATATCTTTTCAATTTCCTATCTATTGTTTGAAGTTGATAAATTTTATATTCAATTGAGTTTTGCTTGTCACATTTATTACCTTGCCTCTACTTATAGTTTTTGTCTAATAAGCATTTGCCATATCATCTTTTTTAAGATTTTGAAGGTAGTAAATTTGGTAAGTACAAGTTTGATTAGATATCACAATTAGCAATTTCAAATATCAAGTGTAAACTTTAACAAGCAAAAGTTTGATTAGGTATAACATTTAATAGCTTCAAATTTTAATTAGAAAATTAGAAAAACACCTAAAGTCAAGTAGTATCTTTGACATTACCGCATTCACAATATTCCAATGTCAAATATAATCTTCTATTTCTTGCACCATTATCTCCTGTGTGCAACATTCACTTCATAGACACAAATCCACTAAAGAATTTAATTAATTAATGGTATTCTAAAGTAACATATATGATAAATCCTATTGTTATGCTATTGTCATTCCCATTCCTATATCTGATAATAAGAAATTATACATGTATCTCTATATGCAACACTTGAAAAACATATCCTATAAAAGGATGAACCAAAGTCCAATATGATAGCCACCACATACACATGCAGATGAGAAAAAAAAAACACACACACACACACACAACATGGGCACACATAATACTAATGCAACAAACAACCATTTATTATCTTATTTAGGTGAAATAAACAATATAGTCTTAGCGTCCACAACAATCATCTACAAAGGCATCCCATTCCACCAATACAACCCCATTGTTGATTCATTTAAGAGGACAAACCTATATCACAACAGTTAGCCAATCTACAACCTGGCTACTTGTATATAATGGTTCAACACCTAAACTACCATCACATACCCCCAACTCACTGCCTTCACAACAGAATACAACTGATGGTCTACAACCTTCACTTCTAGTACCTCAATACTCCCAATCCTCCTTGCATAGGAGCAAGTGCAAATAACAATCAATTTAAGAGTTACGATATCTAATTCTACAAACACAAGCAAACAAATATGGTAACTATGTACTTTGATGATGCTTGTCTAACTCTAAAGGCTTCAAGTAGTAATCAACTCCTTTAAATAAATAAAGAAAATAAAACTTCATCGTTACTAAAATTCATTATTCCAAATTTTAAGATTGATAGCATTTCTAGACAAGTTAATTAAGACAAAAACAAAAAAGGTCATAAGGGTATTAAAATAAACTTAAGTAAGACTCTAAATGATAGCCTAATTGACCTACAAGTTTTTTATGGTCAATTAACCTAGTCAACATAACGCATTCTACTTTTCATAAAATCAAAATTCTTTTGCTACTCCTTATCAATATAGCAATTAGAATCCATAGATTATCATAACATGAAGAAATAATGAATAATTGAACAAAAATTACTAAGTTACTCCTCTCTTGCCATTTCAACTAAAATTTGTTCCTCTTCACCCATGAATTTCTTAACCTTCCAAGATAAGGTAGGGGAATTGATCTTATCATGAATACGAGGAACCCAATATCCATACTACATTGCATAACCTAAAGTCTTATTAGTACCACCTTTACTTAAAGGTCATCTTAAACTATAAATTAATTGTTTAGAAACACTTCAAAGGTGAAACTTACTAATTCTCCAATCACCATCCTTTGTTGATTTGCTAAAATTCGCCTTAGCTAGAATCTTTACTCTTTGGTTATATTGTCTCTTTTTAACAATTTAATAAGAAAACCAAATCTTTTAATGTTAACTTACCTTAGGGAGATGAGTTCATTGACAAGGAACCATCAAGAGATTATTGAATGGAGAGAGAGAGAGAGAAAAGTTATGCATTTTTATGAGAGAATACATCTTTGTTTTTCTTTTACCTTTTTAATAGTATAGAAAAGAATCCAAGAGATGTGTATTTTATCCAAGTGATGCATCAATTCCAAAAAAAAAAAAAAAAGTCCAAAGGAAATATATTAATTAACTAGAAAGACTAAAGGAAAAATTACTTAAATACCCCTCAATATAGAATATTTTCTAAGGTATTTCACTAAGGTGAGGGGTAGTTGAGCATGCAAAGGTCTTTGATTTTTTTTCTCAAGCTTTTTTTTTTTTTGGTTATTTAACTAATTAGACATATTCAACAATATTATTCGATTAAATTAATTATTTTGAGCTAATTAGAAGCTCACATGTGTTAGCTAACTAACAGCAATAAATAGAAATGAAACACAGATATGCAAAGTTTTAAAAATGAAAGCATATGCATACAAGGCAACATACTAGTGAACATATATGTATATAAAGTAAAATTTATCATTTAGATGGGCTTTGATAATAGGTTGTGGTGGAGCTTAGTTTCAATAATCAATATCCACATAAAAATTTTATGCAAACTTTGGATTTCTTTTTTTTTTTACTAACTACTGTACATATCACAACTATTAGAGAGGAAAAAAGAATCATTATTGGTATTAATACGCCTTGCATTTAAATGAGTAATAAATAAATACCGATTATATTCAAGCACATACTAGTGATAATAGGTAGGTTTTAAAAAACTACCATTCATATTTTCATATATTATAATTTATTTGTATTTATGTTTGCCACTAATGTATTCACATAACTTGTTAATACCATTGAAGCTTTTCCTGTTAAAAAGAGATAATTGAATTCAATCAATCCCACTAAGACCAATGTTGATAACATTAGGTTGTAACAATTATGATTACAAATTTCAAATTTAGAATTATGTATTTCTTAATGGTTGAATATACTCATGGTATAGTGCAAGATATTTTTATCAGATATAAAACACTAACACAAAGCATAAATCTTAATAGAGGATTTCTTGTGGATTTAGATCCTTCAAAATTATTATTTTTTATTGTCCTAAATTTATTCCATTAAGATGTCTATACTTTTGTCACTTGGACAACCAATCCAAGACAATAATCAACATGAGCTTAATAGAGTTACTTCCATTTGAGCCATATTAATATAATGATTGTCTAAGAATCATTTGCAACAAATAGAACAAATTGTAGCACTAATGACCACCTAGTATTTCTAAAAGAGAATTATTATCCCTTGCAACACTCGAAATAAAATAACCTAAAGAAAAAACCTATATTAATCTCCAATAATTAGCTATGTACAAGGCTTATAAGTAAAACATAGTAAATTGTAGTAGTGTTATGATCGACTAATTAGGGCTTTAGTTGACTATCATAAAATATTAGTTGACCAAGGTCTATGGTTCTCATAAGAAATTTTTTAGCTTTAGTAACTTGTAATATGGATTTGTTGATCATAGCTAAGCTCAAGTGGACCATTATAGACTCTTGTTTATTATGAGACATAGTCGACTATCCTAGAAAGAAGTCGATTTTCTCAAGCTTTAAAAAAAGTTCACTTAACTTCTACCTACTTTACTCAACCACTCAACCCTTCTCCATAAACACCTAATAGGTTAGATTAATTGTTTTTCTTACGAAACAAATTTACTTGTAATTCTTATCTAAAAAATCACTTTAGTCAGTAATTTATGCTTCTAGATGTAACTGCTTATGACTAATTTCATCCAAATAATTTTCAATATTCTAAAATGTTAATAATACCTAATCCTAATTTGACCCTAATATATACTTTACAATTCAAGTAAAAGTAACCACACATTTACTGCTAAGGTTGTTTACTTCTTCAATCTCCATCTTATTTCCTTGATAAATAATTACTCAAACAATTGTAGAAAATTTCTAAACTATAAGTTTTTTTTAGGGAATGCGAAAAGCCGACTTGAGTTTTAGATTTCAACTCACCTTAAAATTTTAAAGTTTAACCCTAACCAAGCTTTGTAATTGGAGTTTGAACTTGATTTAAAGTGTTCATCAAAGAGTTTGAACTCGGTTCGAATACGTGCTCATTTAATCTTGATTATTTAAAAGATATTATATTCCTTTAATTAAATCTATATTGAAGTTCGAACTCAAATTCGGCATCTTTTATCAAGCCCCCTCTCGGCATTCCCTTAATCCCTGAGGCTCACCAGCAGCTAGTAGAGAGGTTGGGAGCTACGCAAGTGCTTGAAGGGGAGGACGAGAGTGGGAAAGGTATAGGGACAATGCAACCATAGATTTATGATGGAATGGCTTAAATGTTACTCAAATGTCACTGTTTTGAGTTATTTCATTCATGATGATGTTTGAAAACCAGGTAATGCTTACATTGTTCGATGATTTAAAACATGCAGTGAATCTATTCCTCAGAAAAACCTATAATCGCACGATGGCACTCGGAAATGGACTACTTGTGAAAAACTTATTTCCTAAAACTTACAGCATTAGTAATATGGGCATTATTGAGGGAATCTTAACATTGATGCCCCCCAAGTCTACTAGTTATGGTCCCAAAAAGAGGAACAGGATGAGGTTCAGTTATTCATCATAATAATAATAATAAAAAAAAAAAGTGTAGCAGAGAGAACCTATACTTTACAATTAATGGTCCCATCTCTTCTTTTAGATAATTTTCCTTTGTGTGCCTCGTACTGCTTCCTTTCATCCAATATTGTAACGCTGTGTGGATTTACAGATCATTCATGCGATTTCGATCTTACATCCACCATTTCGATCTTATATATATATATATATCTTATCCCAATATTTGAATTCTTTTAACTGTGCATCTACTTGTATTCTGTAACATTTGATTGTTAATAAGTTAAAAAAGTACAAAAACGCCTCTTAATAAGTTTTATAGCTATAAATATACTTTCTGTTTATCTTCATATGAGATGATTGGATTCATTCACGTTAAAGAAATATAAAAATATAATTAAAAAATTGAATACATCAGTTTTATTTTCTAATTTATTAAGCCTTATTTAGACTAGAGAAGCTTGTAATCACTGCAAGACATGGAGAATATTATATGAATTACTTTTTCAGCAGTCGATACAATGCCTTTTCTTTCATTTAATATTGTAACTCCATCATAAAGCAAGTGCCGTATGATATCATACTACTACACTTGTTAGTGTAAAATTATGGCAAAACCCACAGATGCCAAGTTATCAAATCTCTCTTTTCCAAGTTTATTGTTCCTTTAATAATTTAAGAAAAGCACATATTTTATTTTATTTTATGATGATTTCTTAACATTCTGAATATTATTATTGTTTAGATTATCTTTTCTACTTGATTTTCGTGCGTTATTCCACAATTGTTAATATTGTCTTGCATCATTGTTGGACAGGAACAATTATTTTGGCGATCTCATACTGTTTATAGCATAAAATAATTTGCTTTCATTGTCCTATGTCAAATTGGTGTTAGAGAAATGATGCTTTCTACTTGTTTTTGCTTCCATTGTCCAATGCTAATAAAAAAACATAACAAGTGAAGAGAAAAAAAATAGAAACATATAAAATTTACATGGAAAGCCTCAAAAAACAAGGACATAATACCACCCAAAAAAAAAAAAAAAAAGTCAATTTAATATGTGTAATGCCAATGTACATTGATTATCTCATAATCTCTCTTCTCTTTTTTAGTATAAATAATTTTTATTTAATGAAAAGAAATTACATTAATCAAATTAATTGATATAAAAGGAATAACGGTGACTCCAACCATCTTCTAACCACCCTAAAGCATAGGGTTAGTGGGTGATCAATAACCACCTTAGGGTCTTGCATGCACCTCCCACCACCGCCCAATGGAGGCTTGTCACCCTTTAGTTTTGTGGTGGTCGGAAAATAGCTTAGGTTGTACACTCCATTTCTATTTTTTTTTCCTCTACATAGTATAAATAATTTTATTTATATTATTTATTTAAATGATTTGATAAAATTATGAAACAACAAGAAATTATCATGTGTCTCCTATCATTAATACAAAATGAAGAAAAAAAAATCATATGTTTGTTAAAAATTAAAACATAAGTTGCTTGTTTACAAAAATGCCAAAATACAAGACACTTCTTTTGTAATTTTTCCAAAAAAAAAAATACACATAATTTATGTGGAACATCGTAAAAAGACTAGGTAAAAAACCACAAAGAACACTAAATTGATCCTTAATAACGTAATAACATTAATATAGTGATTCTCTCATAATCTCAAAGAACTTAATTTCTTTAACAAGTTTATAGTTATTTTTTGCTCTCTCGCTAACTCTATCCATTATACGTTACACCACATATATAGAGTCAAAAGAAGGCAAGCTCTAATAGACAAAATAGACTTAAGTATCAAGAGAACAAAAAATAGGAAACTGGTAAATATATAATCACTATGATTTAGCCCTTTGCCTAAATCTTTATCTAAATACTCTTCCATGATTAGAATTTCCTACAAATTCAAAACATAAATTCAACATGCTTTTATCTTATTTTCCAAGGTTAAGATGTGGAATTGGGCAAACCCCAAATCTTGTTGTACCTATAACTATATGATTAGGTAAGGTATATATCTATTGTACTCTATGATTAAGTAGTTTTGAATTTTAATTTTTAAAATTTATACATATAGAGATAGGTTTCATAATCTATCTATCCCTATAGTCGCCCATTCCTAAAACCGTCACAATCCATCATTACCATAATCAATTTATACATTGTAAGGCTATTTATTAAATCGAAATGAATCATAAAATACGATTCAGTTTAGAAAAATTCTAAATAGTTTATAATTCGATTTATGGTTTGGTTCATGAGTTGAACAAAACCGTTTAAACTCGAACCAAACTGTTTCTTATTAAAATATAAAAAAATAAGCAATATTTTTTAGTTTTAAATTCTAACAATTCGTTTTACAGAGGATTTAAATGATTCACAATTTGGTTTGTAGATTGAACCAAACCACTAGAACCTAAACCAAACCTGTTCTTACTAAAATATGAAAAATAAGTGATTTTTTTTAACTTTAAACCCTATTGCCATTTCAATTTAACCTTATTTAAACCCCCACCCTTTTTTTTGTTGTTGTATCTCTTCTTGCTCTTAGCTTTCATACTACACTCCTTTGTTTCACACCGTCTCTCATCTCTTAAGCAGACTCACATACTTTCACATCCTAAGATGCAATATTACTATAATATAATGTTATTTAGTTTTGATTCTTGCATCATGTATCTCAATTTAAACATTAATGTTTAGTTAAAAATTTCAATTACTATTAACATTATCAATTAGAATAAGGAAAGTGATTTAAATTGAATTGAACCAAATGCAATTCATTTCAAAACTCTGAATCAATAAAAAAGATTTGGTTAATTAAGAGTTCAAACTAAATTGATCAAGTACGGTTCAATCCTTGAATCAAACTATAAAAATTTTTAATACAATGTTGATATATAATTAAATTTCATATGTATATTGTTTAATTATTTTCCATATTTTCAAGGTTAAAGCATAAAGATGATGAAAAGAAAAGGGTAAGTTAACATTAAGAAGAAGAAGTACCTTTACTTTTTATGCATAGCAATAGCATATATCATATCACATTGTATCCCCGCGCTAAATCACATCAAATTTTGAAAAATAAGCACACACTGAATAAACCGATTGGAAGTTATAACTGAAATTACAAAAAAAATAAAATAAAATATAAAATGACCATTAGTGTTGAGAATGGGCCGCACAGAAATTGGGCCCACAAGACCAAAAAGAAAAAGAAATTTTGAAAAAGATGATGTCGGTGGGCTTAAGCATCGATCAGTAGCGCGGTGACTTGGCATCCGACTGGGGTACTCCGGTGGATTCACCGAGAGATAACCGGATGACGTGGACGTCATGTTGCGGAAAGCCGTCGAGATTTGACATTTGAAGCTTCGGCTTTGCCCTATTTCTTCGGTACGTCTTCCCCTTCCCTTCGCATCGTCCAATTTATTTCTCTTCCGTTCTTGTGGAGTCGGTAATTTGCAGATCGTAATCAGGCTTTTCCTCACGGTGACGAAAGTCGAAAAGAAATAGAAAGGAAGAAAATTGAAAGAAATTTAAAAAGAAAATAAATATTATTTGGATAAGAAAAGAATGAAAGTGAGCGAAAAATAATAATAATAATATTGTTTATTTTATTAAAATATTAAAAAAGTCACCATAATTTTAAGATGTAATTTCATTATAAAGGTTAATTCTCTTCGATTCTATGTAATAAAGGTTATTATTTGGTTAAAAAGAAAATATTCTCTTCCAAATTCATTCATTCATTCCTCATATAGAAAGTTTTATCACGTGATTCTTATTCAATGGTGTAAGGCTCAACTTATGATGGGTTATGGGCCTTTAAGATGGGTAATTGACCGGTAAAACGAGCACATATCTCCATTTCAATACTTAAATCAATGGTAGTTCAAAGAGAGTATGGAAAAGTCACCAAGGCAATTGGGCAAATGTGTCCCATGTGAAGTGTATGCTTTCAAGTTTATATATGTTCAAAGAAGGGATGGCTACTTGATTGACATTTCCCATGTTCCTTAGACCGCAAAATGCTAAGGGGTGAAGTAAATGTCTAGTGCACTGATGCGGACATCATAGGCCAGAAACATACACGGCCACATACACGGTCAAGAGATACAGCCTTGTGTTCTGTCAGAATAATTTTCAGAAACATACACGGCCAAGAGACACGGCCGTGTGTTCTGTCAAGATCTCTCCCAGAAACATGCACGGTCTCCATACACGGCTAGGGGACACGGTCGTTGTATTACGCTAGAAATATCCCCAGAAGCTTACACGGCCATGTACTTTCCAGACGATGGACGTGTATACTTATATCTGTTTCCACGTGTACATATTTATTTCCATTTTTACACATTTTACTCGGATGTATAAATAGTTATTAGGTCATTTTTGGGTTACATTTTTATTATCCATTTGAAATACACTTTTGAGAGAGGATTTTCTCCGTTTATCGGTTGTACGCAACCAGATTTCTTCAAGGAATAATTCTTCGTTATTCTTTATGAAACCAATCCATAATGATGCGGACATCGTAGGCCAGAAACATACACGGCCAAGAGGCATGGCCGTGTGTTCTGTCAGGATAATTCCCAAAAACATACACGGTCAAGAAACACAGTCGTATGTTCTGTCAGGATCTCTCCTAGAAACATGCACGGTCTCTATACACGGCCAGGGGACATGGCCGTGTATTACGCTAGAAATATCCCCAAAAGCTTACACGGCCTGTATACACGGCCGTGTACTTTTCAGACGACGGACGTGTATACTTATATCTATTTCCACGTGTACATATTTATTTCCATTTTTACACATTTTACTCAGATGTATAAATAGTTACTAGGTCATTTTAGGGTTACGTTTTATTATCCATTTGAAATATACTTTTGAGAGAGGATTTTCTTCATTTATCGGTTGTGCGCAACTAGATTTCTTCAAGGAATAATTCTTCGTTATTCTTTGTGAAACCAATCCATAATCGGATTCGTTTCGTTACGCTATCCGCGCTGCGTCAGTTGGTATCAGAGCAAGGTAATTTCCTGCGGAGATGTCAACTCATCAAGGCGATGACTGCGGTCGTATTCTTGACGATGTTCAGGGTACGGAAGTCCTACGTTACGGGCAACCAATACGAAGGGCGATAGAGGAGACCATGGGTTAGAAAATCCGGCGTGAGGAACAGCGTCGTGAGGCCCTGATCTATCGATCCAATACTAACAGTAGCAGGCAGGTTTATTGGAGACGACCGAAAGGCGATCCAAGGATTAGTTCTGTTACTTATGATACGGATGATGAAGACGAGATTTTTAATGATCTGGCTAGGAGAAGAGGCCGTGGAAGATCCAGATGGTACAACAGATGTAATTGCAGGTATAAAGATGAAATCTTTTCTCAATTTAAATATATTGTATCTAAGTTCGATGGTACCGAGAGTCTGAATGAGTTTTGGGTTTGGGTAGAGGACATAGAAAGATTCTTTGACCATATGAGGATTTTTGAGGGAATGAAGATAGAGTTAGTGGAGAGTCGTTTGTGGAGTGATGCATTGTATTGGTGGGAACAACTTCAAGGAGTAAGATGCCTTGAGGGTAAAGATCCGGTGAGGACTTGGTTTATAATGCAATACTTGCTAGAACGAAAGTTCTTTCCCCTTGATTACCAGCGAATCCTTCATCAGAAAATTCCACAAACACCTAAACCAGTAAACTTAATTCCAAAAGTGTTTAAGGAGGATAGGGTTGAGCAAGAGGAAAACTCAACCCTTAACAATCATAGTACTTTGATTGATGATGGTGGGGGCAGTGGAAAAGCAGTTGAAGCCTATGAAAATTGTGTTGGTGAGGAAGCTATTGTGGACTCGCCATTGTTGAATGACGAACAGGTGATGATGGTTACTGAAAAGTCGAAGACTGAGGATACTCTGAGCCGATTCATCGCACCAACGGAGGAGATTAAGGATGTAGAGTTTAGTGCTTTGCCCAAAAACTTATATTCCAACCTAGAGGAAGCGCTAGAGGTAATAAGTGCAACTGTTTTATTGCTTCCTATCAACATAGAAGATGATTCTCTCATTAACACTCAAATCCATCCGGAATGTGCACAAATGAATTTAATAAAAGATTCGATCACAAGTGTTACTTTGAGTGTGGTGGATGATGTAGTGCAACTCATGATCAAGCGACGGGATAAATGGGATAAATCAAGACGATTTAAAGAGAGGGAACGACATGGAAAGCATATTCACAAGAAGAGAACTCGGGTCGAGTTCTTTGCAGGTGGGAGAGAATGATGCGGACATCGTAGGCCAGAAACATACACGGCCAAGAGGCACGGCCGTGTGTTCTGTCAGGATAATTCCTAGAAACATACACGGCCTCTTACACAACCAAGAGGCACGGTCTTGTGTTCTGTCAGGATCTCTCCCAGAAACATGCACGGTCTTCATACATGGCCAAAGGACATGGCTGTGTATTACGCCAAAAATATCCCCAGAAGCTTACACGGCCTGTATACACGGCCGTGTACTTTTCAGACAACGGACGTGTATACTTATATTTGTTTCCATGTGTACATATTTATTTCCATCTTTACACATTTTACTCAGATATATAAATTGTTATTAGGTCATTTTAGGGTTACGTTTTATTATCCATTTGAAATACACTTTTGAGAGAGGATTTTCTCCGTTTATCGGTTGTGCGCAACCAGATTTCTTCAAGGAATAATTCTTCGTTATTCTTTGTGAAACCAATCCATAATCGGATTCGTTTCGTTACGCTATCCGCGCTACGTCATGTACTTCGAGTATTAAGAGCAAATCAAGGGCTAGCAAGTATCGAGCTCTATAGCACTTGACATCTATCCCCCATCCTTATTCCCTGTCCTAATTTGCCACTTTGTGGGATTGGGAGTAGATGATCTAGGGCTTAGAGGCCAATTAGGAAAAGAGCTATCATTAGAATTCATCAGAAAAAAAGAAAATAAGGAAAAATATTTCAATTCCAAAAAAAGAAAATAAGGAAAAATATTTCAATTCCATTGTTTGGCCCTTCCATTTTCTTTTCCCCTTATTCCACATCCCTCCCTCCTCCCTCCAAAATGAAGAAAAAGAGAAGAGAAAGGGGGAAAGATTGTGAATACCAAACTATGCTTCTCTTTTACTTGCTTTTCTTTTTTCTTTTTTTTTTTTATGAGTATAGTGGTAAATTTAAATTAAACTTTATTTTATAAACAATTGATATTCAGTCTATTTTCTTTCTCTCCATTATCCAAACACTTTCCTCTATATTTTTACCTTTCCCATTTCCTCTCTTATAGCAAACAAAGTGTAAATGATCCATAACTTAAAATTAAAAAAAAAAATGTGTGCTTAATTAATAAATGGCTTTTAAGGGAAACTTTTTTATGTACCAGGTCTTGATGAATTATAAGAGGGCAAGGTATATATATATATATATCACTTATCAATATCTACGACCGATCTAGCATTACATGTTTGTGTGGAGGGTATTGGACTTTAAAGGATAGATTCTGATTTTATTTTTTTGCACCCACTTTTAGGAGGTAAAATACATGAAATAATCCATTATCCATCATGAAACTAATCTTATCTTATATACAATAAATTCCAAGTTTGCTAAGTAGTTTAGTAATATATAAGGTACCCTCTAAAGCTATATCAATCTGCTAGCAACCAAAAAAAAAAAAAAAGCTTTACCATTCTTGTGAGATATTCTTAATAAATATAATTAGATATAATTAACATGATAGAAAGTCAACTAAGTAAGCCTAGAATATAACTCATAATAATAGGCTCAAAATTTATCAAATTATTCATCATAAAAAAAAATTCATCAAATTGTTGTTATCACATCACACCTCAAACCTAATTAACATGGTCAATTTTTCATATATCATTATAATAGGTCTAAAGGAAAATCCAGCCTAACTCTTTTTATCTCTTTGTAAACAACCCTTAAGCCCGATAAATATAAACATCGCATGTACTCTAATCTCTCTATCTACCGCACAATTTCACAAGTAATAACTTGATATATTTCTTCTTCACGTTCTTGAGTTTTTTAGGGTTTCTTATGGTCTTATCTTTTTTTTCTCGCGTTGGCCATTTATTTGCATATTCTATTTGTTATCTAAAGTGATTTAAAGACATTATTCTAATTTGTGTGCCCTATTTGTGTTTCTTGTGAGATGTCAGATATGAAAGATTTTAGAAAAAAATCTAGATAACCCTGAGAATACGAAAATTTTTGGAGTATCAAAAGCAATAACCCTTATCTATGTTTTTGCTTTTATAGTTGTGTCCTCTAAGTTTATTACAGAATCTATTATATATACTCCTTTGCTATTGGCTATCTATTATGGTATATTGCTATTGTTACTAAAATTCAAACATAATCCTCTAAATATCTTGGGACTCTTTTAGACCTCTTTGGTCTTCTATTATTGTTATACAACTTTGTCTTTTTAATTGTCTTCATAGTTGTATCGCATTATCGCCTAGATAGGGCATTCAAGGCTCATATCTTATGTATTATAATTTTCTTATTCATAATCTTCTAATTTACATTAAAAAAAAAAAGGATTCTTAAAATGAGGTGAGCCAATATGTCCATCAAATAACTACTTTGTGGCAAAACAAGCATGACTTAATGGACTACAAAATGCAACAAACTATAATACTGGTTGAGCAGTTATTTGAGATTAAAAGGTTGTTTATATATGTGTCTGTAAATTAGAAGAGTATGTTCCAGTATTATGTATGGCTAAATATATGTGTATATATATAATTATTTCTACATAAAGTTTCAATTTATCAATCAAATAAGTGTTAATATATGCTGGATTGATTATTGAAGGGAAAGTAACAAGACCTAATTGTAAAAAAGAAAAGAAAAGAAAAGAAAAGAAAAAAACAGAAGATCGTCCCTAATGTGTCTCAATGGTATTTATCCAGTCTAAGATCTCCTCCGAAAAATATACCAAATAAAATGCTGCAAATAATGGTTACAATTTCTTATTATATTTTTCCATACTGGCAGGGTAAGAGATGGAGGAATACGAAAGGTCTGGCTCGATTATATGAGGCTCAAAATTCAGACAAATAGGCCAACGTTGTTGTAACTGAGCGGCATGGACTATACTTTGGCCCAAAAATGATATATTATTATATTATTTTCTAAAAACTATCAAAAGTACAAAATCATCTTAAATTCTTAAAATACAATAGCTAGATCCCTTTAAAAATTTCAAATCGCAAAAAATTCCCACTCATAGTAACAGCAAATTAGACTTTTACATAAATATACGATTATAATAATTCTTCGAAGCCCATTTATTACTTGTTTAGTTATAACATCCATAGCATTGATTGTACACTAGCTTTACAACTGCAAATAAGCT
This sequence comes from Laguncularia racemosa, assembly GCA_037954665.1. Lineage (NCBI taxonomy): Eukaryota > Viridiplantae > Streptophyta > Magnoliopsida > Myrtales > Combretaceae > Laguncularia > Laguncularia racemosa. Next base: position 2,240,413 of record JBBMOL010000063.1, on the reverse strand, counting down.
GAGTTATTCAAGAGTTTGAGCTTAAAAATAATGATCATTTGTTTAAGTAAGTCAAGCTTGAGCTCCTATATAAACTCAAAAGTTCATCCGAAAGTAAGTTTATTTATATTGTTAATAAATTAGCTCGTAAATTAGCTTATTTATATTGTTAACAAGCCGATCTACAAATAACCTCATGAGCAAACTTATTTATATTATCATTAAGCTTACTTATAAACATGTTCGTGAACAAACTTATAAGCATACTCACGAGTATGCTTTCATTTATATTAAAGCTCCATTTAGATGACATCAAATCTTTGTGATGTGGCATATAGAAAACACAAATTATTCATCATTTATTGTGAAATTTTCATCGATATATGAACATTAAGTCAACATATATTTGCATCACTTTAAAAACATTCATCCTTTATTTGCATCGTTTTAATAACATTAATTTTCTATTTAAATTATTAAGAAGTTTTATAATTTATTTGAATTTACCTTAAGCATTCATTTTTTCATGTGTAATTTTACTAATATTTATATTACAAATAAACTAAAGTGGGGTCATTAAAAGTTCTTTTTTTTTCATAGTATTGATTTAGAACAATAACGTTGATTAAAAAAATGATAATAAATTGCAAAAACATCTTTTTATATTTGCTTCATATCTATTTAGTCACCAATCTTTAAAATTAAACATTTTAAACCCTCAATCTTGAGGGCAAAAACCTATATGATCATTTTTCATTGAAATTAACAAAAAAAATTAAGAAACAAATGAAAGCATTATGTATTTTTTAATTATTTTATCTAATGAAAAAATAATAAAATATAATACAGAAGCACGTAGTATAAAAATAGAGAGTCTAAATGTTTAGTTTCAAAATAACGGGTTAGGCGCATATAGAATGAGCATAAGGAGGTGAATTTGTAGTCTATCCCCTACATTTGCTCCATGTGTACTTAATCTTATTCTTATAGCAATGAATGGGTACATGATGGATATAGGATCATGGTCATATCTTTCTTTGTGCGTAATGATTTTCAAATTTAAGAATTCAAATCTACTCGATAACATATCAGGATACCTTAGAAGTCGTTTATTAATTTTTTAATAAAAATTAAATTTTTAAGTAAATCGCCCAATAATTTATTAATTTTTTCATATATTTGTAATTATTACATTTATTAACCTAATAATCTCCATGGTTTAATCACATATTTAGATAGTTTAATTTTTTCTTTGTAAAAAGAAAAAAATTTCCTTATGGTTTTTTATATGGAATGGGATATAGTACGAACTTAAAAATAAGATAACCCAATCAAACAACAAATGAGCGATGGGTATATGTAATCATAGATAGTAAAAGAAGGAACTCTAACTAATATTGAAGGAACATGGAATAAAAAAAGAGTCAATATTGCCTTAAAGTCAAGAAAATTTTGCAAAAGTAAATAAACAATGGTAAAGGAAATGAGAGTGGAGAAATTATAGTTATTAATAGTACTATAGAAATAAAATGAAAGACAACAAATGGCGAAATATGTTATATGATTTAGGGTTTCTACGTTTTGTAATGAGAAAATGTTTTTTGTTTTTAAGTACATGTTGAGTTAAAAATATTCATAGAGTGGATATAAGACAACTTAAAATTTATATACTATATATTTTAAAATACAAGTTTTAAGTTGAGTGTGATATATGAGATGTTATATTCTATATCCAATCTCATAGGAGTAGGTTTCAGAATATTAGAATCAAAACTTATTTTATGACCTTTAATATAAATTATGAACTTATTGTATCGCATATGGGTAGTATAGGTTGTAGGTTTCAATCGAATTACTGCTAACCTCTAATCCTTTTTCTTTGAAACTAGGCATCTTTATTTATTTATTTATTTTTTAAAAGATGATCCTAGATTTTTCTATGTAATCATTTTACTTTTATAAAATATTGATGAAAAATATTAAGAACAAAACAAAATATTGAGCATTTTTTTTCAAAAAATAAATAACAATAATACTAGGAGTTCTCCTTTTTTTGTAATTTTTAATATTTTAATTATTTTATTCAATAAAAAATTAGTAAAATAGGATTTGTAAGCATGTTTAGTAAGACGGCTGAAATCTAGGATAGGAGAGCTAAGTGTGTATTAAGCAAATGTAAAGGGGTATGTTTTGCATTTATCCAAGATAAAAAAAAAATTTTACAAAGTTAAAAGATCCAAGGAGTTGGGTATAATTGAATAACATAAGTTTTATTTGACACTTTCATAATAAAAAATTCTAAGATAATATAATTTTATGTGATTATTATTAATGGGTTTTTAGAAAAGTAAGCTTATCGAGAATTCATTAAGGACACGCAAAAAAAAAAAAAAGAAGGAAAATTTTCAATATATTTATATACTTGATTTTGGTGAGTTTATTCAATCAATCTTAAAGCCATGAAAAATACCTCTTAACTAGAACTTTAATGAATGGAGCACTTATAAATTATGGGGCAACCGTAATAAACATAGCATTGATTGCACAACTGGGCTAATAGATATATCATTAATAAGGTAAATGCATTATAAAATAGGAAAATAAAAAAGAATATAGACACTAATATGGATGATTTATGGCGATGAGACGTGGCTATTTGACGCGGTTTGCTTCCCTGTTTTCAATGTATGTATCACATTAATAATAGTTAGCAAAACTAAATCTACTTTAAGGAAAAAACAAAAAATAAAGAATTTAATTTTTAGGATTTCAAGGGGCCTTTTACTTTTACAAGCGGCAATTACGGATCCGAAAGACATGTTTAAATTTGATTTAATCTTGCACTATGCGTACGATTCGTGAATTTAGGATAGCTTTCTTTTGTTTATTTATTCACTTAGTTTAAAATTTTAAATAGTTATGACGCGTGTGGGACCCTCCAATAGTTGCCGTTCTTGTGTCAAACCATCTCTTGGGTCTCTTGGCACCTACTCTTCTAGTGCATGACGGTACACGATTATCGCGTGGTAGTCTTTTTATTCGAGATTTTGTCAATACTATGTGCTTTTGGCCGGTATTATACTTATACATTACATTTCGTTTTCAGATTAAATCCTAATAAATTAGGATATAAAAATTAGAAAGATTTTTAACTTTTATAATAAATATTATTTTTAATATATATTATTTTCAATCTAGATTTATCGCATATAATTTTCTATAAAGTGCTTTTAACATTTTGATACGATTAAATATTCATCTCATCAAAATAAATATATAAAAGGATTAAAACTTTTATGTAATTCTTTTACAATTCTCTCGGGTGCAAATTAAAAATCTCTTTTTCAGGAGAGGACAAAACAACATTTTTTTCTTTTATATTTTCCGAAAGCGACAACCATGTATATTTACGAACAGATGTTTCAAACGTTAGAATTGCTTGGTCAAGTTTAAAAACGAGGAAATTTTTATGGTATCCCACGTGATTTAATTTTTAATTTTATTATCAATTTATATATTAATAATAAAAATTTAATATATATAACTAAATAATAAAATTAAAAAACGACTTAATCCCGTTAAAATAGTAAAAAGAAAAAGTGATAGACTATTTATTCATCAAATCAGCAAATAGTTTTGTAATCACAAGGGCCTTTTCTAATTAAAGGCACTCGCCAATAGATTTTGAATGCAACAATTTCAACATTTCTGTTTTGAATACGTATATTCTTCTGGGTGGCAAAAACCAAGAGGTACAGATTTCCCGATGTTTCTCATCAGATATGTTTTTTCATATTTAAATTATAAAAGATTTTAGCAATTGTGATTATTTATAATCATATATTTCTGAAAATGATTAAAATTATAAAAAAAATCGAATTTCCAAAATACTGTACTTTTACCCATTAAAAATATTAATATCCAATTTTTTTTTTTATTTTAGTGCATTATCAAATAAGTCATTAAAAAAATATAAACTTATAATTATTTTTTAGGATCATCTAATTAGAAGGTTTTCTAATATTTCATTGGTTGACATGAAATTAATCAAGTAATTAATTAACTTTATAAAATTATTACGCTTATATGAAAATATAAAATATGGACATAAAACCTTATTAGAGGAAAAATTTTTCCACGCCAATTTTCTCACGGGAGACAAATATAATATTTTATAAATTCGGATCCTTTTCATAATCTTGAAAGTTAATTTCTAATATATTAATTTAACATTAAATATCTAAATTCAGTAAATAGATCATATTTTTGCCTTTTGAACTTTGCCTCATTTTTTGGGTAAAAAAAAAAAAAAGTAAAAAGGGAACCTTGGCTTATTTCATCGGAGCCTTCCATATATATTTTCGTATTACTTCTTTTTAGGTTACTTTTCCTATCCAATGCTTGTACTATAAATTTTGTGTCATTTTTATTTTTTGCGCCATTCACATTAATTTTTATCAGGACAAAAATATAATAAATATGATTTCGTCTGCAAATAGAAAATATTAAATATTGATGTTATGAAAGTGTAAATTCACTGTTCACAATTTCACATCACAAGTCATCTTCCAATCAATAACGTTTTGGGTTAGCCAATCGATGACTAAGTGACAACGCAGAAGGCTGTAGGATGGTGGAGCACCGAGGGTACAGTGCCCTAAGGAGCACCCAATAATTCCGACTCCAAAATCTGACTACAGCTTGCTGAGCTTAATGGTTGGAATTTTTCTCCCATGTAGAAAGTGGAAAGTGGAAGCGGAGCAGGAACACGGCTGTTGCTGTTGTGCTTGAGCTTGACTAGAGGGATAAAACATAACCATGGTTAGACTCTGGTTAGGTTATACTCAGGTTAGGAAGTGGCCCTGGCCCCACTTAGGCCCTATAAAACGCAGCAAGGAGGCATTCCCTTCTTCACATCAAATTTACTTCGTACGTTTCTGTTGTCACGTTAGAAAAACCACCCCACCATTGATGGTACAATCCCTTGCTTTCCTCATTAGCCTTCATTTTCTTTGATTTTTGTTGGTATCCATCGAGCTCACCACAATCCACCGCTGCTGCGACATACACTCTCATTTCGATTCGTTTTGAAAAAAAAAAAAAAAGAAACTCATTACCAATAGAGTAGATCAAATAAAAACTCTATGTTTTTCTCTTACGTGTCGTTCATCATTTTGCAATTTGTAACTTTTCTAAAACAGATCTTTGTTATTCCGAACTCTCCGATTTAAACATTATATACAGATACTTGTAATAGTAAAATAAACTTCCATCACCAATGATTTTTTTTTTTTTTTTATCTAAATGTTTAAATGTGATCGATAGGATAATTTTTTTTTTTAATCGCTCCTTCGCTAGTTGCTACCAGAAATGTCGGTAGTAAAATTATGGTTTTTCCTAGGTTTTATTTGATAAGCATCCGATATATATTGCTACTTTGTCTGGAGAGGTGAACTTGCTAGAACAGTTTTCACCAATATGGCTAAGAACTAAAAGTGGGAAAAATAGGAAGAAAACTTTTATCCTTATCTACAAATTTGCTGACGCTGTTCTGAATTCATTCTTATCGGATTATATCTAGTTTGGCTGCTTATGAAATAAATCTGACACCGGGTGTGTGTTTACTTCGTGTAAAAACAGAAATGGCGTCAAAGGGAAAGGGTGCCGACAGCGGAAACGGGGAGTTCAGCTTCGGGAACGGCCCAGCGAGTTATGGGCTGACGAAGATAACGACGCAGAAGAAGCACAACAACACGGTCTGCCACGATGACAGTGCTCCGCCGGTGAAAGCCCAGACCATCGATGAGCTCCATTCTCTTCAGAGGAAGAGATCTGCACCCACTACCCCCATTCAGGGCAGTCAGGGCTCCTTCACCACCACTCCCAGATCCGAGGAAGAACGCCAGAAGCAGCAGCTCCAATCCATCAGGTATATATATATATATATATATATATATTCTCATACATACCTCTGAAATGATTTTTATAATAGGTATCACTTTTCCTACACTGTTTGGTGGGTATTTTTTTTTTTAAGAACAATGATAAATGAGCCGAAAACAGTACCTCAAAATCACACATGAAGAAGTGAAGTATATATTTAAATGAGTTTACATATGCAGATATATATATATATATATATATATATATATAAGTGTTAATGTTTACCCCGTTCTTGTTTGTTGGTGATGCCCATATTTTTCTTTTATTAATAGAAAAGAATAAAAACAAATGGAAATATAAATTATTTTGATTTTTTAATGTTTTTCCTTGATAATAAGGAAAGGAAGGAAATGGAGGGGTTTTTTTTTTAATATATTTTATTTGTTTGGTATTAGAAAAAAAGGAAACGCTTGATAGTAGAAGTCATGTTTTAATTAATTAAATGTCAAATAGAAAAGGGTAGAAAAAGGATGCTTTGAGAGGAAATGAATAGAATATGGAAAATGGAATTTTTTTTTTTTTTTTTTTTGCTAAAGTCTATTCTCAAAAAGAAACGGATGAAAATGAGTAAAATAAAATATAATTACGAAATTATCTTTTGGAATAATAATAATTTTATTTATTTTTAAATTATTAAATATAAAATAAAATTACACTTTCAATTCTATTTTCATTATTTTTTTAATGTAAAGGTCGTCTGGGAGGAAATACCGAGAATGTACGATGTTATTTATTTTCATTCTAAAAGAGCTCATCAACTATTTTAAAGCCTTTCCCTTTGGAGACACGTAATTGCATTAAATGGGGAGAGGGAAAAAAAAGAAGAAAAAGATAATAAATAGATTAAAATGTGAAGGCAAAGGACAGGAAAGGGTTAGGAACCAGTAAGCAGGAGGGAGGGGGAGGGGACCCACATGATACGGTGGCAATGGGAATTTGTTCTGCACTTTGGATCCGACGGTGCAGAATAGATAATAGTTCCGATAGGGCTTATGAGGTGGTTGTCTTGGTGGCTGTGCCGTTTTTTTTTTTATTAAATTAAACGATGAATTATGGGTCTTCTATTAGCAGCCCCCACTCCCACTGTCTTTAATTAATTCATTTAATTTTTAATACTAGGTCTAGCTGCGTGGATCCCCACTTGATTTAATGACACTTTTGTAACCTTTCTCTGTTATTCAAATATGAAATTCAACAGTTTTTACTTGCATACAAATTCACAGGATTTACGAGGAATTTAATGAGTTGGGTCCCTTTTTTTCTTTCTTTTTTTTTTTTCATTATTCTGTCGCGGCAATAATTTCCATAATTGACTACCAATTAACAATTTCAATGTTAATCATTCAAATAAAGAAATACAGTAGAGGCCAAAAAGGAATAGGGCTCAATATCATCATGATAGTGATAGCCATATAAAGGATCTTGTTGGCTATGCAATCGAGTTGGGTGGAGGGCAGCTGCCTACCTGATCATATGTGAAAGATGTGTGTTCTCACGTTAATTTTCTAGCTTAAGTATTTTGAAATTTCCATATATCCTGATTATATAAATTTGGAAAAGTGCTTAGGACACTAATAATAAATAGAAAAGAAGGTTAATCTTAATTAATTTATGTGGACAATCATTTTTTCCCTAGGTTTTATTATAAATTTAATTTTAATGTTTTTGGAACAGTGCATCCTTAGCTTCGTTGACGAGAGGGACTGGACCGAAGTTAGTGAAGGGAGACCCAGCAAGTAGAAGCGAAACCCCGAAGGTGGCCCATGCCGCCGAGCACCACTTTGCACCAACCATCGACGTCAGTGACAGTGCATTGAAATTCACCCATGTCCTTTACAACCTCTCCCCTGCTGGTACAATTTATTTTTCATCATAAATGAATACTCATTTATATACTATTTCACGTTCTCCTGTTGCCAAGCTGTCCGATAAGGATAGAATAAGATTACATATACTGAAAATAAATATATTTCTTCATTCATCTTCAATATTATTGGTAAGTTATGCATAATAACAATCATATCTTCAATATCTATTGAATTCTTATGCATTGATAAATCAGTGGAAAATGCACCTAAGATGTGTATGACATGTTCTACCTACTTTGTTCTCGAGATTATGAGATCTTGAAGTGATGGAATCAAAGTTAATTAAAATTTTTTTCTTGGAAGCAATAGTTTGAGAATTGATATTAATATTATCTTATTCGTGACTTATACTAAATCTAAAAAAAATCAAGTACCATCGCGTTGGTTTATTGGGTATTTTCAGAATTTTAAACATTAATCCCACACGTTGTGAGTTGCGTAAATAAATTACATGATGATGACAACCGTTTAATAATGTAAGAGTGTATTTTGACTTTTGTTAATTTTGCAGAGCTGTACGAGCAAGCCATTAAGTACGAGAAGGGGTCGTTTATCACATCAAGTGGCGCTCTCGCAACTCTATCCGGCGCCAAGACCGGTCGGTCTCCAAGAGATAAACGTGTTGTCAAGGATGAAACCACTGAGGATGAACTTTGGTGGGGAAAGTAAGTGCTTTTTTCACTTTGCATACTCAATTCATGTCGCATGATCCATGAACTCAAAATGTTTGAAACATTTATAATTATACTTGATTTTTTCTTTATTTACCTACTCTTATTTGATGTATTGACTTGTCAATGTTATTTGTTTTGATATGTTTTAGGGGCTCACCTAACATTGAGATGGACGAGCACACTTTCTTGGTTAACAGAGAAAGAGCTGTTGATTACTTAAATTCATTGGAGAAGGTAGGTTTTTTTTTTTTATGTACATTTCTTTCTGCGTGAATTCAACTTTTCTTTATTCTTTTTTAAATATTAAATTACAAGGCTTTGGGTGCCACCCTTTTTTAATATGGAAGGTGAATAAATTAAAAAGTAAGAAGTAGACTCAAATTTATATATATTATATAGCTTTTAGGTGACAACGATAGGAATGGTATCAACTTTGTCTATATCTCCATGTTGGAGTATGGGGCATCCTGCCCGAATTCCTGTATGTGCGGCCGTGGGTAAGGAGGTTTGTTGTTTCATGAGGGAATTTAATAATGTTTTAGAAATTGAAAAATTGCTTTGCAACTTCACAATATTACACACCACAGTTAATGGCTTTATTCCTACAACTTTTGTGACACATACGACATTAGTGGGTGTTCTGCATATGTAGGACATCATTCTCACCTGTTGCGAGTGAACAATTTAATTTTGGGACTATGATTTTGCTAGATACTTTTCAGATTAGGAATTCCCCAATTATTTGTTGCCCTGTTTGTTTTGTGGAATCGAAAATCGATCAACACCATTGGTGGTTAAATTGTACCATACCAAAGCATATTTGCATCCTTTTAAGGATAAGTTCTGAGTACCCTATTCATTCCTTTTTGTGTGGATAATTAAAATTTTATCTATGTAAAATCAATTTGAAATAAATCACTATGTTGGATTGGTTGATACAGTAGCTTTATAATTTGATGTGTGTTTAGTTTAGGAGTGAATGAAGAACAATATGTGTAATAAACCATGATCATTTAGTGCCGTAGAGTTGATTATATGAAGAAGTTTATTTTAACTCTTGAACGGAAGTTGAAGTATCTTGTAATTTCAAGGCTTATACATCTAGTAGCTTTTCGTTTATAAAATACTACATTAGAGTTATGCAACGTTTGTTAATTTTCTGGTTGTTTGATGATCTTTGTAACCTAACGAAATGAATGTGTCGATTTGCAGGTCTTCGTCAATGATCAGTTCCTGAACTGGGATCCAGAGAACCGAATCAAAGTGAGAATTGTCTCGGCAAGGGCTTATCATTCCTTGTTCATGCACAACATGTAAGTAAAATAATAGAACTAATAGACTTCTTCTGCAGTATTTGTTTTCATGTACAGCAAATCCCAGCCAGATAAGTTCCCTTACGCTGTCATGATAACGTTGATAATTGTTCAATCCAATTCCCGTATTATCCGGTCCTTGGGAAAAAGATGAAAGATGTAAATCGTGTATAAGCAATAGTGTACAATTCGATAACTGGGTCGGTCGCAGGTGTATCCGACCCACTCTTGAAGAGCTGGAGAATTTCGGTACTCCGGACTTCACTATTTACAATGCTGGCATGTTCCCGTGTAATCGTTACACACATTACATGACATCCTCCACTAGCATAGACCTTAATTTGGCTAGGAGGGAAATGGTCATCCTCGGCACGCAGTACGCCGGGGAAATGAAGAAGGGTCTGTTCAGTGTAATGCATTATCTCATGCCTAAGCGTCAAATCCTGTCCCTTCATTCTGGATGCAATATGGGAAAGGATGGAGATGTTGCCCTCTTCTTTGGACTGTCAGGTATAGTATCTGTTGGATCGTCGTCCGTAACGTGGAGCCAATCCCCCCTTTGCCATATGATATGTCCCCCCTCACTTTCTCTTGCTGTCCTTGACACTCTAGAGTATAATGATGGAGATATATTATTTTCCCTTTATTATCATATGATACTGATGAAGTACATTTGAATTTAGGTACTGGAAAGACTACTCTATCTACTGATCACAACAGATACCTGATTGGTGATGATGAACATTGCTGGAGCGAGAACGGTGTCTCGAACATAGAAGGCGGCTGTTATGCCAAGTGCGTTGACCTTTCAAGGGAAAAGGAGCCTGATATTTGGAATGCCATCAAGTTTGGCACTGGTATATTCTTATTTAGTTTACTCTTCTAACTTCATATCAATGGTTTATGAACTTAATTCTCTTGTTCAGTAAGTTTAGACTAATACTAGAACTCTGGTTGACAGTGTTGGAAAATGTTGTGTTTGACGAGCACACTAGAGAAGTTGATTATACTGACAAATCAGTAACAGGTATACCAGCTTTGTTGTCTTATCATTAACTACTTTGAACTTAGCTCCTCCTTATAGGAACTATTAGCAAACATATTATTATGCTGGCTTGTTTTAAAATTGAACAAATGTTAGCAATTTAAAACAAAAAAATAAATAAATAAAAAGAATATATTTTGTTAGTATATTTTGCTTTTTTTATGAATCCGATGTTACTCGCCGTTGCAGAGAATACTCGTGCTGCTTACCCAATTGAGTACATCCCAAATGCCAAAATCCCATGCGTTGGCCCTCATCCAAAGAATGTCATCCTATTGGCATGTGATGCATTCGGAGTGCTACCTCCAGTGAGCAAGCTGAGTCTTGCACAGACAATGTATCACTTCATCAGTGGTTACACTGCTCTGGTACTGCCTTTTCTCGACCAGATTACTTTAGCCATTTGAATATCAGGTTTAAATGGATCCGAGGGCTAAATAGATGTGTCCATAATTTTTTACAGGTTGCTGGAACAGAGGATGGAGTAAAGGAGCCAAGAGCAACATTCTCTGCTTGCTTTGGTGCAGCATTCATTATGTTGCATCCCACCAAGTACGCGGCTATGCTTGCGGAAAAGATGCAAAAGCGTGGTGCAACAGGGTGGCTTGTTAACACTGGATGGTCTGGTGGCAGGTATATTTTGTCATGCAACTTATGGTGCTCTATATGCCTTATTTTTCTCCACTGGTTATAACCATTCCTTTCTTCGTGCAGCTACGGAAGTGGCAGCCGCATCAAGCTACCGTATACAAGGAGGATCATTGATGCTATACACTCTGGAAGTCTCCTGAAGGCAGAATATAAGAAGACCGAGGTGTTTGGGCTCGAGATCCCCACCGAGATTGAGGGTGTTCCTTCAGAAATCCTGAATCCAGTCAATACTGTAAGTTGGCATTCCTTTTTTTCCCCATTTCAATAAAACTCAAATTAAGGTTGTAGATTTAGTATTTTGATGCTATTTTGTTCTTTGTTTTGCAGTGGTCGGATAAGAAAGCCTACAAGGACACACTCTTGAAGTTGGCCGACTTGTTCAAGAACAACTTTGCGACATTCACCAACTACAGGATCGGCAAGGACAGCAAGCTGACAGAGGAGATACTTGCTGCTGGTCCAATCTGCTAAATAGTAATGCAAAGCAAAAGCGGAGATGGGATGCTTGGGTGGGCCTTTAGAAAATAAACTAAATATGGTGGGGGGCTCATATCTAAGGTTTGGTGGATATGGTTGTAATATTCTTCTTCTTTGAGTTGACTCTAATCTATAATGGTAATGTATTTCATCTCCGTACATTTTCTGTCATATAATCTTATGTCTTCATAAATTCCTGAGTTGAAAAGGCTAGCTTGACCCGAGTAATAGTACCAGCAGGGGTTCTATATTCCCCATCAAAACAACAAAATTGAAATTATCAACATGGGAGGGTAAAAATAAAAATAAAAAAATCTCTCCATTATCTTCTGCCTTCATCCTTCCCGATGGTTTCCCTTGGAACAAAAGTAATCTTGAGTCTTAAATTTTTATCATTTCCATCAGCTTACAAGACAACCCATAACTCTGCACTCAGAAATATTTAATGATTGACGGAAGCAGTAGTGTTAAAGTTTGAAGTTATCCCCGCCGTTTTAAAATGGTAAATATTTTCTTTTTTTGGAAAAAAAGGTACATTTTTAACCAATTTTTAATTTAGATTCTTAGCATTCTGTTTTAATTTTTATTCACATCTTCTGACGTTTACAAATTATATACTATTGTTAATGTCATTGACTTTTCTATTTACAGTCAACACACGGTAGTGCCTGATTTGTTAAAATAGCCACCTTCAAACTATAGGGTGATTGGATTTGCCACCAGCAAGGAGATAGGTTGTGGCTCACAAATAAAAGAGGGTTGTTCGATTCATTCAGGACGGTAGATTTTACGCGGTATCACGCTATCTCCTCCTTAGTTGGTAAATCAAATGATTGACCATTTTTTTTTTATTACTTTGTCCTCGGGATGGTTAGATTCTTTTTCTTTTATTTTTATTTTTATTTTTTACTTTTCTCTTTTATTTTTTTTATTTGTCAAATTTTCATTACTTCTATTAATGTGTTTTATTTATTTTTATTTATTCACGATTATTTGGATGAATGAGGCATTCTCACATGTCAAATTATGATGGAAAACTTATAGCATTATGACAGTCCTAATTTGTAAAGTTAAAAAATGTTATGAAATTATATAAAAAAATAGTGGAGACTCAAATAAAAAAATGGTTAAACACTTTTTTTTCCTTCTCTTAATTGCCCAATATTCATGTGCATACCAAGGAAATAATAAATTGAGTAAAAGATACATAAGTATTTAGCTGCACATAGGAGGCTCTGCTGAAATATTTTTTGGTTGTGATCTAATAATAGTAACTAAAGATCAAATCCAAAGATGATAACCCAACAATAGGGTTAGCAATTCATGTCAACTCATCATATCTTTTATTCATATTTAAATAAGTTTGTATCTTGAAAACCTTAACTTGTAGCTTATTTTGTTTATTAATCATATATAAAAACCTAAACTTGTTTAATAACTTAACCCATCATGTCTTGTATAGAGCTATGCAAGTGGGTTAAATGGACCAACCCAACCTAACCCACTTTAGCTTGTAGGTTGAATGGGCTAATCTATTTTGACCCCTGTGTGTTGGTAAGTTAAATGGCTCAACCTACTAACTCAACCTTTTTAACTCATTTATAGATATTATTTTTTTTATTCCTTTAAACTATAAAATGAGTTTGTATATATATAAAAAAAATTAATGGTGAAAGCAAAACTTAAAAAAATTTCCTTTATCCTAGTCTATTCTATTATTTATGTACTATGGCATTTATAGAAAAAAAAAAATAGCAAAAGAAGAAACAAAATATTACATGCTGCCATTTAATAAAAAACGATAACTCCATCCTCTTACTAAAGAAACTATGACTACAAAACCATCAACATCCTTTAAGTATATATTTTAAACCCATGTCATTGTCTTCCACATTACAAATGCTAAGCCATTAACCTTGTTGAAATACTAGGCTAAACTGGAAGTTCATACACTAAATCAATAGATTGAAATTACAATTTATAAACATCAAACCAAAAACAAAGTAGTTAAGATAACAAATACAATCATTACACAAACTTCATGTCAAATAGGAGTATGAATGGCTATAAACTAGCCATATCAATACTAATCATTTTTCATCAACAATTACATTTGAATCCTCTCTTGACAATGTCATTTCAAAACTTTTTTCACTTTCATGTATAATTCAACAAATAACATACATAGTTAGATGAAACTATTAAAATGTTTAAATCATAAATTATGAGAAAATGTTATAAAAACGAAATAACTACATTTCCAATCAAATCCCTTTAACTAATTGTGAGTACAAACTAAAGCTTCCATATTTTCAAGAAGTATAGAACTACAGTATTTAATGAAAACACAAGTGCCAATACTAAATGCAAACTCAAATGTTATTGTAGTAATTTGAATACTAAGCATATCAAAAGCCATTATATACAAATTTGGATACCTTTGACATTGAGTTTTCTAATACTCTAATACATCCAACTTTGAATAATAGTTCTTATCGAATACCTATTCATCAAGATATAGATCTAAAGAAGATTTACTGGTAGTTTTTACCTCAACTTGACAATACTTCTATATCATTAAGAAAAAAAAATAGTAATGATAATTAATAATTAAAAGTTGAATTTTATTAAAAAAAAAAAATAAAGTGATTGTTGAACTTACATTAAAAGTAGCAAAATCAATACGTAAACTTTTTCAAAATCCCAAGCTTCTTTCAAATTCTTTACCTAGACTCCCATCTCCAGATTTTTGTTGAACTTGAGAAGATCTAACATGAGAGCTACTAGAATGTGTTTTACTTGTCTTATTCTTGTTACATTCTTCAAAAAATTTATATAACTTGCTCTTTATTTTAGCCAACTTCTCTTTAAATGTAAGTAGATCAATCTAATTAAAGTAAAACCTTAAAAAGTTGAACTTCTTCTAAGGGTCTGGAACAACTCCAAGTGCAAGGATAATGCTATATTCCATTCAATATTTATCAAACTTTTCTTTTATCTTAATACACATATCTCTTATGATAAAATATTACTTATTAAAATTTTATTTAATAAATATTCTATCCTCCATACTTGTAAAAACAAAAAAAAGGTTTGAAGTTAGATATGAATAACTGGACATCTAATTTGTGATGGTGTAAAAATGACTCAAGAACTTGCGTAATTTTTGTGTTTTTTCCCACTCTTTCATTAATGGACAATACTTATAATTTGAGTTATTTAATTAAAATTAAGAAGGGTGCATTGACACTTGGAAGCACTATCAAGCATCGGATAGGGAAAATTCCATTTGGTGCCTACATCTAAACGTAAACCATCATTGGTGTCAAGATTACCGACTTATTCGACATACTCTTAGAAATATTTCATTTTACTTGCCAACCTCTTTATATACTTTACACTCTCTTATTTTATATAAAGTCTCATTAGCTATTATTAAGCCCTCTTATACAATCAGGTGAGGAATATGAGCATAACATCTAACATAAAAAAAATCACCATCACACAACAAACTATCCTACAGTTTAAATTGATCTTTCAAGAGATTTAGCATGCGATCATTAGCATATACATTGTCCAAGGTAAGATAGAAAACTTTCTTATCAATACCCTAATGTTTCAAAAAATTAAATATCTTCTTTAATAATTCAACTCTCAAGTGAGGAACGGGAGCATGATAGGAACAAAGAATTTTATTATTAAGTTTTTAATTCTCATCTACAAAATGTGCAATCAAACACATATAACCCTCACTCATAGAAACTATGCAAAAGTCAAATGCTAAACAAGTTCTATTATGAATTTTTCTCAAAACTTTTTTCAGATTCTCCTTTTTAGCTAAGTACAATTTCCAAACATCAGATGTTGCCATTTTTCGAGAGATGAGAATATTATCAAGGTAGAAATGCTTTATCAATTGTACAATCCTCCTATATTCAATAAATGAAAAAAGGAACATTGTGTTCAATTATTGCCATTGATAAGATTTTACAAGCAGCTTTGTAGTCTACTTTTCTTGCCGTTAATTTCTAGGTTAATCAATCATATCACCAACATTAGGTTATTTGAGAAGCAAATGATACTTATGCATATGTTGAATTAAAGTTAATGTCCTATATTTAGAATCACCAATAACATATTCTTTCTTACATTTGTACCACCCTTTCCTATTCCTATTTTTGTAAAAACTTCTCAGACTTCAAAAGTGTTTGCTTTAAGTATTTTACCTTTAGGTTCTAGAGTTGAGAGATGTTCTCGTTGTAGTATTAGATGACATACCGACATCACCCTTAGGAGCCTTTGACTCATCATCCACATTAATTTGCTGAATGGTATTGTCGTTGCTAGTACAAGTAGTATGGTGCATTATGAAAATACACTTTAAAATAGACGTAAGAATTTAATGAACTTATTCTTAGTATCTTTAAAATAACGAACTTACATTTTTCATATTAATATTAATGAACTTATCTTAACATATTAGACAATGGTTTCTTTTCAATATAACTCTATATTTGCTGAAGCTTTTAAGAAAACGATGGTGAAATTTGGGACTTCACAGATAGTAGTTCATTATGGAAGATGATTCCATAGCTAGTGATTAATAATAACATAGATATAGTCATTGGATGTTAGATAAGCATTACTCCTTGAAGTTGAAACCAACAAGCTTTGTATTGATACTCTTTTACTGTAATCTTGTAGTACTCGATTTTTGGTTCCATATTGACCTAATTGGTGTTATCACTAGTTAGTTGGTTGTTGTTCTCACTAATAAAAAATGGGTAAGGCAGACATGTTAATCCATTGCAACTTGCCAATTGCCTATTTCATTGTTTTATATGATCTAAATCTATTACAACTTTTCCTTTCTTATGTGATCAATAGGGTCTACTCCTTGCAAAAAGAGCCACTTTGTATTAAGTTATCATTGATCTTAGCAAGATATCAAGGTCAATTTCTACGTTTAGGAAGCAGTAGTTGCAGTAACCTCTAGTAATTGCAATTGTATATAAGCAACCATAGTTTTTTCATTTTCTATTTCATTAAAATTCCTATTAGATGTAATTACATATACTTACTTTAGATAACTGTGTGCTTGTGTAAATACCGTTCTCTCCTGGTGACATACTATTGTGTGTAATAGAAGCAATATTCCACCCTTTACATGGTTCTGAATAGGGGATAGACCAGAGTTAGTTCTATAGCATAAACACTTTGATCTAGATAAAAAGTATCACAATCATCTTTCTTTAACTTAATTTTTCTTTTCTTAGTTCAACAACAGCAAGAAACTTCCATAAGTTAGAGAAGCTTGAGATCATGTTATGTTTTAATACAAGGAGAAACAAGAAATTATAGATCAAATAAATATAAAAATAACTGAAAAATTTATAATGAAAGGAGTTTACAATGTTCCATGTTAATCCTCCATTTTAGGGATCAAGGTAGCTCTGATGATATGCATATAGATGCTCAAATTCAAATAAAAATAACTCTAGAAAATGCAACCTCAAGGCATTTTCCAATGATAGTAACCACAACTTGTAATAGTTCATCTCTTACATCCAGAATATTCATCAACCCTATATCCACCAAACTAACCCAACTACACTAACTAAAGAAAAACATGCCCCATGTTTGAAATAGAGTAATTTCCAGTCTCACAGGTCATGCCTTCTTCTTAAACTATTGATGAATCATCTACATATGAAAATAACACTATAGAGCGAAAGGAGAGAAATTAAACTTCACTATTACATCATACAAATGTCATGAAAACTTTTAACTAAGCAGCATCAATTATAGAAGTGCACTATTCTAAAGCAAGTTCCCCATTCACATTTCACAATTTTATTCACATTTTGACAAAATTTTAAAATTATGCTTAAACTAAAGTCGAAATGTAATACCAAATATTATTCACTGTTTGCAACTATGCATAAACAACCATAATTAGAATTATGATCAGCTCAGAATACCGATGTAAAAAAAGTAACTGCATAACATGGAACCTACAAGTAATCACTCCAATCACCATAAAATTTTCGCTAGAAGTAAAGAGAAGACAAAATCAACCTCTCAAAGAATATTATTACCTAGGTCTCCAATGAACCAACTTCCATGGATGCAATCAAAGATCATGAAACAATTGAGCTCTTCTAGCAAACCTAAAAAAAAGAGAGACTCGAATAATGGGAAAATAGATAAGGAAAGGGAAAGAAGTGGGAGGTCGAAGATACCACTACCAGGTGTGATTGTTTATCGAATCAACAAGATTCTTTTGCCTAAGATTTTCAATGTCAATGATTGAAGTAGAAATCACTTCAATTTACTTTATCCATTGAGGAGAAACAATATAATCATATAATAGAGTGAAAGAATGGAAGAAGATGCAAAAGGAGTGGGAAGTTTGGGGGAAGTGTCAATTGTTGTTTGCCTATTGAAGATTCGAGAGAGAGAACACACAACATGAACTCACAAGTCGCAATCATAAGCATCAAAGGGTTTGTTACGTGCAACTGGGGCATAGTCTTTTAGGGTTTCAATTTCAAATTTCAAGTTTCTTACTTTCTTTTAAGTTACAATTGTATTGTTATGCTAGCTGCCTTTTTTTTTTTCTTTTTTTTTTAGGTCTTTTGGTAAGCAAGCTAACATAGCCCTTTACGGGTTAACTCACTTTAACCTACGGGTTAAACAGGTCGGGCTTATTTAGCCCATATTTTAAATGGGTTGAAAAATTCAACCTAAACCTGTTTTAAAAATGAGTTAAACAGGCTAGCTCACGGGTCCCAACCCATTTGCATAGCTTTAGTCTTGTGTCGTGTCCAGGTTCACGAGTTGTGTCTCAAATTGCTAGCCCTACTTAAGAAAGCCTTGACAAGTTGTCCAACGGTTAGGAAGAAAAAGCATCATAGTTCTTCCACTAACAATTTTATCACTTTCCACATCAAATTTGGGTCTTATTTGAATTATCTTAAAATCACATGTATTATAATATGTAAACACAAAAATAAATAATACTAGTATCTAAGTACATAAAATTTGAAGTAATTTATGACATTCTAACACACACACACATATTGTTATGTCTACTTCCTAAGATCCCAAAGCTAAATATATAGGCGTCTTATCCTAAAGGCATTATTAGACCGACCACTAATATAACCAATCCATTTAATAACTGTACAGACATCCCATAATACCTACACAACAAACTACAACTTTTTTTTCCAACAGACTAATCATCATTTTTTCCCTAAATGCCCAATCATTAGAAATACCACTTAGTTGTACCACTCTTAATCCCATAACTCTATGGTAAGGGTATAATTGATATTTTGATTTTATTTTATTGTAATTCCTTATATCAATTTATGTCAATTGAACAATGTAATAGACATAGAATAATGATTACACTTGTATTCTATTCTTAGCAAATTGTAATTCAATTCCCCATTTATTTCCTACAGTAGAGTAAACAAGCTATTGGGGAAGAGATTAAGTTACAGGTTCTTAGTTATAGTAACAATAAAATTTTATTTAATAAATACTTCTTATTAAAGATATTTTGGAAAATTCTTTTGCTAAAATGATTATTATAATGCTCTGTAATAATGATTTTACTTGTGCTCCATTCTTAGCAAATTGTAATTCAATTCCTCATTTATTTGCTATGGTGGGGTAAATAGCCTATTAGGGAAGAGATTAAGTTACGGGTTTTCGGTTATAGTACCAGTAACTTTTTATTTAATAAATACATTTTATTAAAGATCTTTTTGAAGAAGTTGTGGTTAACTATGATACAAAGAAATGTTTTATGAAAATAAGTTTGGAAAATTCTTTTGCTAAAATGATTATTATAATGCTAGCTTCTTCAAAAACTTTACTCCAGAGTCATATGCTTTAGAATCTATTATACAAAAAAAAATTATCTTATTGCGATATTTCTCTTATGGAAGCACATAAGAGAATTATTAATGGAAAGTAAAATTGCTAGCATATGTATTTATGGGAAGTCTTGGTCCAAGTGTGGGGTTATGCACGTACTGCGTGGGAGCGCACTATATGTGGCCTAATGAGAGAAGCAACACATATAAGGATGATCAGGGGTAAGTGAGATGGGCAAGAGGAGTAGGCAGTCTTGAATGAGGCTCAACATTATGGTAACATGTGGGTATTTTGTGGGAATATTGTGGTTTTGATCTTTTGAGGAAAATCCGATAGAGTAACGGCGTTTTTTCAAAGAAGTCCCCCTTTGAATGAGGATGTACGGGGTATTTATAGAATTTTGTTACAAGTTTTATCCATCAAATGGTGAGGATGATCAGTGGTTCTGAGTGAATAAGCTTACATATGAGCTTTGCATGGATTTACGTTTATTAGTAGCCTTTAAGGTGTGTGCCTTATTGAGAAAGGTTGGATAAGACTGGTTAATTTAATAGGCCCTACCCTAAGCCTACCACATTAAATCTTCCTTAATCATTTTAAAATATAGACTTCACTCTCTAAGCCTTATCACATTGACTCAAATAATCGAATCCATTAAAGTAATAGGCTAAAAGCTCACAAATTGAATTTAACCCTCTATATTTTGCCTCTTGACCAAACTCCTTTAAACGAATTTAAAGGGATTTAGGTATCAAATAAGCCTTCGTAATAGCTAGGAAATTACTTGGTGCATATGCGCTTGTGGAATAGCTGTATTGCTACCTCATACATATTTGCACGATTCATATTGCAAAAGCTTGGCATCGATGTTGCATATAATTTAGGTTTTTTCTCTTAGTGTGCATGCTTGTAGCACTATTTAATTGCGCATGTCGCCTTTACCTAACTAATATTGCATTGCCCTTAGATATCACAGAGCATAGAGTAGACATATCAATTATAGCTTCTTTGATGATCAATAAACTTGGCTCGGAGTGATTTACTTTCTATTTTAGATTTGTGTAGACTTTCTTTCATCTGAATCATTCCTCATTGTCCTCGGATGGTAAAATAGGGTACCACTATATTCAAGTTCTTAAAGCGAGCTCAATGACTGAGGTCTATGAAAGCTTGCCTTCTTCACTCTACTAACAATGAAGAAAAGTTCTTCGTATGTGATATATATATATATATATATATATATATATATATATATACCTATAACCATGGTCTCCGTTTTTTGAGGTTTGCCCAACAACTCTTCAAATGAATGTCATTCCAACAAGGCCCTTCACCATTGACATAAGAGAAAAAAAAAAAAAAAAGAGTAAACAAAGGTCTAATGTGTGTTACTTTTTTTTATGGACAAAATGAATGTGTCCTATTTGCATTGGTTCAAATGCATATTAATTAGGGCTTGCATTTTCTTATCAAAGTATAAACCATAAAATAAAAGGGATGCTTCTAATTGCAAGACATGAGCTAATGGCCTATTGGAAAAACACGTACATTATATGGCACATATCCTAGGTTCGAGTGATTGTGACTGTTGTTTCGAGTTTTGTCATTTGTGTTTGCTCTCTATTGCAGAACATTCTGGTTTAATAGCAATACAGAATGGTTATAATAGTTGTATCAGGCGTCATGATATAAGTTTGTTCTTCATCGCAGGACATTCTGGTTGCTAATGGACCTCAGCTTAATCGAGTGTAATGTATTCACGCATTTCTGAACTTCATTTTACCATTTGCGGAGGTGAGTGTTTTTATTTTTTTATGAAACTGAAAGAAGCAGACTCAAGCTTGAAGAAGCTTCACGGTGATTAACCCTGTTAAAGTCATCAAAAGAAGTGGATTTGGATGTTTTGAAGGTATTCACTTTTCCTTTTGTTTAGCATTGTTCATCTGTGTTCGCGTGCACTGTCTTTTGGTTTCGTGTATTGATGTCAGCATTACTATCCTATTTAGGCAGAGGATTCATGTCTGGTTGCTTGAACAGGTCGTCGTTGGCTATTGGATAAATTTTGACAGGTTCAAGAAAAGGTCTTTTTTTTTGTTATTTCTTTATTCTGCTCTGGTTTCGTCTGGTTTTTTCGTCATTGGTTTCTGCTCTGGTTTTGATTGCAATGGCACTAAAGAAAGGAAGAAATGTGGTGGGGGATCTTCCACAAACTGAAGAGATTAAAAACCATGGTGCTCTGCTGACTCCGTATAGGCACTTCCTGATAATAGGGACGAGATTCATGAACAGACCTCCTTTTTTTGCCAACGAGAGAGCAGGCCACATGACTTGCGGTCTGAGCCGATTCTGCTCACTAGTATAATTTCGTAAGAAAGCTGCGAGGAATCATCCAGGAAGAGTTCCATAAGTAGGCTCAACAGGTAACATTCAAAATGGATACGGGGCTCGTAGTTCCAGAACTGGGACACACAAAGAGAAAGAGATCTTGATTTTGTGACAATAGTTGCTTTCACAGAAATGAGATTGAGTCACTAATTATGCAGTTCTTTCAAAATTTCCCCAAAAATTGTGGAGGGAATGTGTTATTGGTCTTAGAACCTAGACAAGAAACTACCATGCCGAGGTGGAGGTTGTCCATGTGTATTTCGATTTTTGGAAGAATATTCGTAGTTAATCTTACCATACTGCTACTTTGATATTACTTTAAAAACCCCACTGCCAGGCATTATGGATCTCATCATTTCCATTTCATAGATTTGAAAGATTTTTTTTTTTTTTTATTGGCTAGAACCCTTGGAAAGGCTTGTACCATTTGGACCTCATAATAAGCGCTCTCTAGATAAATCAATATGGCACTGAAGGCTCTTTGGCAGTTGATACTTCATGGAAGAGTATGAGGGATACTAATTTTTTTTTTTTTTAATTGGCTTCCATCTACTCCGTTTCCTTGTCTTCACTTTGAATGTGGAGAAGACTACTGCATATTTGTCAGTGGAAGCAAACATAAATGGAGTTTCCTTTGTGTTAAATCATTTTGATAGAATACTTTTAGTCTATAAGTCAGCAAGTAGGCTCAACAGCTTTAGGTAATAGTCCCAAGTTGCACTGCTTTCATTCTAATTGAAGACATAATTTCTACATATTCGTCTTATCTGTACTAAGAAAGATGGCATTTAGGAAGTAAAGTTAAGGATCTAAATTCTCAACAAGGGGTAAAGAGAAACCTTATTTTCCTATGGTTATTTGAAGAAGAACAATCTGTAAACAGGGGTTTAGATGGAATTTTAGAGCCCATTATGACTTAAAGAG
Organism: Laguncularia racemosa; assembly: GCA_037954665.1. Classification (NCBI taxonomy): domain Eukaryota; kingdom Viridiplantae; phylum Streptophyta; class Magnoliopsida; order Myrtales; family Combretaceae; genus Laguncularia; species Laguncularia racemosa. Next base: position 2,217,264 of record JBBMOL010000063.1, on the reverse strand, counting down.
GAAATTAAAGTGTTATTTTCACAATACATGTGATATTGACATCACCTTTGCAAAGAAAGGATAAATGTAATTTTTTTTTAATTTATTAATTCAACCCCACGTAAGGATAAATGTATTGATATAATAATATATTGGGGGGCGAAATGGTTGATGCTATGAGGTTTGTTCAGAGCATGAAGGATCTTGGGGTACATCTGAATCTTGTCATATTCAACTCCCTTATTAAAGGATTTCTGGACATTACTGATACCAATGGTGAGGATGAGGCTGTGACTTTATGGAAGAATTCGGGGTCAAGCAAGATGTGATAACATTTAGTACCATCATGAATGCATGGAGTTCAATAGGTCTCATGGAGAAGTGCCAAGAAATTTTCGATGACATGATGAAGGCAGGCATAGAACCTGACCTACATGCATTCAGCATCCTCGCCAAGGGCTATGCATGGGCTGGAGAACCAGAGAAGGCGGAATTGGTTCTAATTTCCATGGCAAAATACAAAGTCTTTCCAAATGTTGCGATCTTTACAACTATCATTAGAGCTTGGTGCGCAGTAGGCAAAATGGAACATGTCGTGAGGGTATATAGCAACATGTGTGAAGTAGGCATCATGCCGAATTTGAAGATATTTGAGACCACTATATGGGGATACCGAGAAGCAAAATAACCTTGGAAAGGTGAAAACATGAAGGACATCTACCTAGGGACAGGTACTATTCAGTTGGCTGCTGATGCTTGGAGTGCTATCAGTTTAGTAAGTGAGGCCAAAAGACTTGTAAGCAGTTACAAAAGCAACCGTTACAGTAGGCCAAATACAAAAAGAGGAGGCATAACAATGGAAAGCTTAGAGAGGATATATCAGAAGCGGGTTCTTCCAGCTTGACATGCAGGTCCTTTGCAGATACTGAGCCTTGTCATATCTAACAAAAATGGCTCGCCTCCTTCCAAGAACATCAGAAGTATCAAAGGTTTAGTGATCTCATCGTGGACCATGTTGAGTGCTGCTAAATCTGTACTCCACAACCATGTTGGTATGCTTAAGACATAGCTTTGTGAGAAGCAGCTTGAGCGCAGGAACAAGATTTTTGGATCCAGTGTTACTTCATTCAGGATGGTTGTTTCGAATTGAAACTTCGCCATCTTGTAAGGAGATTATTTCATGGAATTAAACACCATCCTTTAAGTAGATGCTTATTTTTTTCAAACTGTACATAGTAAAAAATGTGGCAGCATAGGCGAGCTTCAGTCTTTGTTTGTCATTTTTTATTTGCAATGCTCAATTTGTATGTAACATTTAGTAACATTTTTCATGTATACAAAGTTGACATTATAGTAAGATCACATTGATATTATGAAAAAAAGAAAAAAGAAAAAAAGGCATTATAGTCATATACATGAGGACCACCAACAAGAGCTCTTGTGAGTAGACTAGAATCACTTGTTTTCCTGCTAAACCAAGTTACATATCTTCCATTGTAGCTCACGAATGAGGAGTCAACCTTTATGGAAACGATTAAAGCCCCTTGGTGGTGAACTTGCCTAAGGTAACCGTTCCCATATCCCACCATGTAGCTTGTAGCCCTGGGGTTATAGTTGTTATGTAGAACATGAGCTAGTATTATTACTCAATGATTAATGGGTAATCAATGAATAGGAGGGGGGGGGGGGGGGGGGGGGGTTGGGGTTTGGTGGAATTCTATCATCAAGGGGCTTGCAATGCATGGTTATGCCAAATAGGCTTTGGCAATGTTTGACAAGATGGAGATTGGAAAAATAGAACCAAATTGGGTTACACTTGTGAGTGTCCTAAGTGCTTGTACTCATACTATACTAGTTGAAGAAGGACGGAAGAGTTTTCACAGCATGACCAATGATTATTCCATTTCTCCTAAGGTCGAGCATTATGGTTCATGGTTGATCTATTAAGCAAAGTAGGGTTGCTTGAAGACGCTCTAAACATAATAAAGAGTATGCAAGTTGAGCCAAATTCTATGATTTGGGGAGCTTTACTTGGTAGATGTCAGCTGCATCGGAATTTGGAGATAACTTAAGTTGTAGAATGTTTTAGAAACTAATAGCAATGGGCATTATTCTCTATTAGTTAACATGTATGCTGGAGTAAATAGATGGAGGGAGGTGGCGGAGATTAAAGCGGCAGTGAAGGAAAATAGCATAGAGAAAGAATTTCCTAGTTCTAATTGGATTAAAATTGTAAGGAAGATCTATAAATTTTTTGCATTTGATAAATTTCACCAAGATTCCAACATCATTTACTCATTGTTGGATAATAGTGGGAAGTTGAAGTTAGTAGGATGTATGCCTAAAGTCACTAATGGCCTTTGATAACAAAGCTCATTAAAGAAGGCAAGAGCTTGGTGATGGAGTTGTTATGTTGCTAGAAAGTGGTGTGATGGTATGTTACCTAAGTGGTCTATTACTAAAGTAAGATTTCACTAGTTGGGGGACTTGAGAATGGGTCTAAAAAAATGCACCAATGTATAAGGATGCCAAGATGTTTTAAAAGTATTGCTAGTGAAGTTAATGTGTGACTCTTTAGAGTCCCAAGTATTATATGTTTGTTAACTTTGCTGCAGTCTTTGGCCTCCCCTATCAAGGGACATCTCCATCATTCAGAGGCAAAATGACTCAAAACTTTTTTGTTTTTTTTTTATGAAATTTTGTCGACTCTAGCATTTCCTTTTTAGTACTCCTTCTTGGTACTACTTCTTTTCCCTTGTAAGACTAACCTATTTTCAATTATCTTTATACATGGTGAGGCCATCAAAAGACTCCTATCCTCCTCTCCTCCCCCAAATGGGAGAAATCGTATTTAACAGATGCTACCACTTTTGAAGGCCAGTAATTGTTTTAGTTATCACCAATCAATTGTGATCCCATTTCATCATACTCGAGCTTCATATATAGATTCAATGCCAAAGAGTACATATCATGGCAAGAGATCATTTAGAGGCACCATGTAAAGCAATTATCTTGTAATGAGATGTGCTACAGGATCACATGTGGCTAACACCATATGAGAAGGTTTTACAACACCAAGCAAAGATGAAGTCATGTAATGAAGAGCCATAATGTTGGTGTTGTTTCACATTGCACAAGAGGGGTATTGCATATAAGTGTTATGTGCATGGGTTGCTTGAGTGTTGAGCACATGTGGGCATTGAGCATCAAGCGCGTGCACATTAAAAGTATCATGTATAGATATCACACTACAAATACCTTGTTGATGCAAATCACAATACCTTGAAGGAGCACATCCACTTAACTTCATGCTAATCACTTCATTGTAATCTTCTTAATCACAACATTGTAACTTTTTTTTTTATTTATTGTTTGTAATATGGGCTGTAATGAAATATGTGAAGTTGCTAGTGATGATGAGATCTATTCATGTGCTTAGGAACAATAGTTTTTACTTAGCAGCATGCTATCAAAATCCCTCAACATCATACAACTAAGAGCAACTACTTAACTTATTCACATTAGTGCTAAATAAATATAGGTTGCTTTTAAAAAAATGTATCACAAACACGAGACATACTTAGACTTAATGATCTAAAGAGTCTCTTCTATTATTTGATGCATTAGAGCAAAGTTTTTGCTTGCCAATGATAACACTTGAATGATCCATTTTGCAAAAGCATTCTATCGCACTTAGGTGGCAATGTAGCATTCATTACTTAGGACCTAAAATTGTCTTTTGTTAGTGAAGGGGGTATGTCTCACTACTTGACCACTCAACATAACTTAACCGGGATATTACCCAGCATTGAGCCTCATCTTTAGAGGTCATGTTTCTTTTTTTTCTTTGGCAGTAAAGGAGACTATGCTTTTTCTTGGTTACTATGGCTTGTTGTACGCTTAGGAGATAGAACTCTTACCAATTTGAAACATACAAGCTAAACTCATCATCGTACACCTAGGAGCCAAAGCTCTTACCGGTTAGCAACAACATCTATATTATTATTATTTTTAAATCAATTAGGAGGTTTAATTGCCCCCAATTAGATGCCAATTATTTTATGAAAATTGCTGCGCTAAGGAGACTATCTCTTTCTTTATAGCAACAATAGCAATGAAAAGCAAATAAATAATCACATTACTATATCTTTGTGAAATAAACCCTCACTAAAGTGATAAAATTCTTTCATTGACATGAAGCACTTATTTGCTTTGTTTATACATGACAAAGAAATGAGAGAAAAGTAACAAAGATATATTTTACTGTGAATAGTCCTTATGTCATCAAGCCTACATGAAGTTTTGCGGTTTCGCTATACTATTAGTTATCTTGTGTTTCTTTGCACTTCCACAACAATCATGCATCTTTCTTTTCTTAGGTTCTTGAATATGAATTTCTTCCCTTTTAAATAGCCATTCTCTAAGGGGCTCCCCTATGGACATATCACCTTTGTTTATGTGTTCATTAAAGAAAGTTACTTCAACGAAGTGAAATTCAATAGGCATGAATGGATTCTTTGTAGCAGGAATAAAGGCATTTTTCTTATTCTAATAACCTTTTATACATTGATGCCATGTCGAAGGTATCAAATTGTGATCATGTAGCCATATTCTTCCTATCTGGAGATGATAGGATACCAATGCATCGATCACATGAAACCATGTAGAGCTAAGAATAAGCCTAATCTTAATTCTACTTTGACACTTCCTATCGTCCTTGTAGAAGACTCATAAAAGTTGTTCACCAGAATGGGTAGCTTCACAAGTCGTCGAATATTGATTCCGACGTCTTGAAAGGTAGACATGAGCATGATATTCAAAAATCGGCATCAATGAATGTTCTCTTTACTAAATAGTCATTAAGCATACCTTTGACATAAAGAGGATGATTATGATTATGATTCAAACCCTTGACACATATGTCAATGTTAGTGAATAAAATTGCATTGCCGTGCGCATGAGTCATCCTTTTCATAGGTTGCGCCATACTACACTATGCATATTGACTTTCTAAGATTTGCGTGAGTGTGGTAGTTGTTATAAGCCTAGCCTTCTCATTAAACCCGAGAAGGTTGAAGAATTTTTTAAAACTTGATGCTTTCATAAGCGTGGCAATAGCAGAAGGACACTCATCCTCTTTGACTTGAACCCATTCTCCTTTTTCCTTGCTTGCCTCGATAGGTGACTTATCATTTGTTTTCATAGTAGTAGGGTCATGAGATATGGCATTCACCACCCTACGTTGATTGTTATAAGTTGAAAGGGGATTCTTATAGATATTGTTGTCTTCAATAATTAGCTCTCCACTCTACCCTCTGTCATTGAATATCTTCTTTAATGTCTAGCAATCCTTAGTAAAATGACCAATCGTTATGCGAAACTTGAAATAGTTGGGATCATTCTTCTCTTTAGGAGTAGGGAGGCACTGAACTCTCAGGAGCTAAATATTTTCATCTTATAGCCATATGTTAAGCATCACATGCACCTTACCCATTGGGCACAAGTACGTTAAACTTTTGAACTTGGATTTCTCCATTTTAGGCTTCTTTCCTATCTTGAAATCCTCTCTTTGAATGGAATTCATGAATGGCCCTCGTTTATTGAACCTTGTATGTTTGCCCCTTTGTCTTACAACCAAGTTATTAGTTCATCACGCATTTTCAACCAATGTTTCAAATGAAACTAAATACAAATCCTCTAAATGAGCAGCATACTCAATAAACATCCCTTGTATGCAAATCTTTACCAACTCTCTCTTATCATAAATATCCTGGATATCAAGTGAGCATTCTTTAAAATTCTCAATGTAATCCATAAGGTCTTTCCTTGACTTTTGACAAATTCTTCCCATGTCAGTGAGGGTCAACTTTTCTTTAGTTGAGAAAAATTTTTTTAGGAACATCTTGCACATGTTCCTTCATGAGTCTACCGACTTTGAAGGAAGATTAATATACCATGTATATGCCTTCTTTGTGAGAGATTTGGAAAATTCCTTAAGTTTTATGTCATCGTTCAATACTTCTGGTGTCTTAATGAACTTGAGTAAATGCTCCTTGACACTTCCTTTCTTGCTATTAGAGAGCATGAACTTAGGACTTACATAGTCCTTTGGGTAAAGCTTCGTAGCAATACACTGATGGTAAGAGAGTTTGAGTTTTAGAACCCTTATGGTGGACTTCACTTGTATCTCTCGCAAATATGTATCTAAGTCTTCTTTAGTAACAAATGAACCTCTTGGAATATAGGCTCTAAGCTCTGCTGGTGTGATAAGGACAAGGTTAAGGTGATTCACATGTTTTGCAATAGTAATGCGTGGGATATTGTGGAAAGACGAAGGACCCCCAATTTGAATCCCTATCTCCTTCATAGAGTTGGGAATGCGGGTTAAATGGGTTGGCCCACCTCGATTAGCCAATCGAAGTGGGTTGACAAGCAAATGTTACGGTTACAAGAGTTCAGCCTGCCCTGCAAACAATTTTTTTTTATATAAAATTAGATTGACATTTTCATCATCACCTCTCTGTTTATTTGTTGTTTCTCATTTTCTCTTCGCAACCATTTAATTTGTTTAACTCTACGATAATGTCAAACTCTTTATTTTTTTCCAAATTCCTCAATTTTCCAATAGCATTGGCAATGCATTTCATTTCACATTGAGCTCCTCAACATTGAGTTAAATTTTGATGTTTGGTACTTGAATTATCTTTATGTCTTTTGACCAATGACCAATGTATCAAGTGGAGGTGTAGATGATGGCAAAGATGTTAGTTTCAAGCTCTGGTGTTAATGGGTAATAACTAATAACTAATAAGGTTTGATACTCACATTTGATCTATTAGCTTACTGAGTTTTGTGGTGTCATGTTGATTGTTGACTTGACTCATTTGCAAATTGATCATGTTTGGATCGATCGCTAAGCCTTGGTCACTGATAGTGACAGTCTGGTGGAATCACGGTCTACGCACGCCCACGGAAAAGAGATGACTTGTGGTGGCGGTGGTGGAAATCTGAATTGTGATATGGAAAACGTAACAATAATGTTTGTGATTTTTGTGAGGAGTGAGGAGTAGCCGAGTAGGAATGTAGGAAGGATTGAGGCTTGATTTTGAACTTTGAAGTTTTGCTGGGTGGTCGGTATTCAACACTCACTTGGTTTAGTTTAGTCTTAGGGGGGGTTTGCAAGTTGAGTCACCAGTTGCACTCGCATAGTGGCACTCATAAGTCGCACAGACACAGATGGCACAGGCACAGTTACTTAATAGTACTCGAGTCGTAAGTCAGTCTCGTCCCATCGTCCCTTGTCTGGTGTTTTAGTCTCACTATCACTATCCTATTGTCCAGTCGTCTTCGCCTATTCAGTGTCTTGTTGTGACCTTTTTCTTTTTTCTTTTTTCTTTTTTTGTGGGCTAGCAGGTCCGCCTCGACCTGCTACTTTTGCGGGCCAATTTTTTTTACTCGACCCGCAAAAATTTTGCAGGCTAAGTGGGCTCGCCCGCAAGCCCGCCCCACATTCCCAGCTCTACTCCTTCACCACATTAGGTAGGTGTTGTGTAGGTATAGGTTCTTAGGTTGGAGCTTGATCTTTAATTGCTATTTGTTCATTGACAACGGGAAGGTTAATTTGCTAAGGTGCCTAAGGAGTGCATTGTAATGTAGCATGCACAAGATTTGGCAAAGTTGTACCTTGATGTACATTAGCGACAACGGCTATAGTAGGCATGAACTGAGTCATCGTAGTAATAAAGAAGTCCATCTTCCTATTATTCTCTTAGATCACTATTCACTTGCATGACTTAGGTGTTATTAGGTGCACCCTCTAGTGTGGTATTCCCTTGGTTTACATCACTAAGGGCAAGTGTGATTTGTTTAGTAATTTCAACATTGGTGTTTAATTCTTGATTATTTTTGTCAGTAGAATTGGGTATCCTTCTTCTTGGAGGTGCCATGCTGTTAGTTTCCTCGTTCCTTGGCAGAGTCACCAAATTAATGTAGGGAGTGTTGGTTTAAGTGCAGGGTCACGTGTGTGCTGTGTAGGAGTGCGCTACATATGGCTTAACAAGAGAAGTGACACTTAAAAGAAAGATTAGGGGGTAAGTGAGATGGGGAGGAGGAGTAGGCGATCTCGAATAAAGCTCGAAACTATGGTGACAGATAAGTATTTTGTGGGAATATTGTAGTTTTAATCTTCTGAGGAAAATCCAACAAAATAATGATGTTTTTCTAAAGAAGTTGCCCTTTGAATGAGGAGGCATAGGATATTTATAGAATTTTGTTACGATTTTTGTCTATTAGATGGTGAGAACGATTAACAGTTATGAGTAATTGAGCCCAAATATGGGCTTTTCATGGGTTTAAGCTCATTAATGGCTATTAAGATGTGAGCCTTATTGAGAAAGGTTAGATCAGACTGGCCAATCCAATGAGCCCTACCTTAAGCCTACCATGCTAAATCTTTCACGATCATCCTAAAATATGGACTTCACTATCTTGGTTTTGTCACCTTGGTCTAAAGAATCAAATTCAATAAAGTAACAAGCTAAAAGCCTACAAATGGAATTTAGCCATCTACAATATTTATAAAGCTCAACATAATCTTTTTCAAATTGTTACTTAAAAAAGAAATTTAAGCTAACTAATACTTACCTTATTTTAGCTAGCCATTAACATAAAATTAAAAAGACTTTTATATAAAAGTCTTTTTAATGCCATTAATAGAAAAAAGTATTTTTAATGCCATTAACAAAAAAAAAAAAAGTCTTTTTCTGTGGTAGTATAAGAATCATACCATGTTGGATGTAGAGTGGAAAATTCTTTTGCCAAAATAATTATTATAATGCTATGTAATAATGATTATAGTTGTATTCCATTCCTAGAAAATTGTAATTCAATTCCCCATTGATTTTCTATGGTAGAGTAAACAGGCCATTAGGGAAGAGATTAAGTTACTAGTTTTTTGTTGTAGTATTAGTAAAATGTTATTTAATAAATACATTTTATTAAAGATATTTTTGAAAGATCTTTTTGAAGAAAATGTAGTTAACTACTATGTAAAGAAATGTTTTTATGAAAACAAGTTTGGAAAATTCTTTTGCTAAAATGATTATTATAATGCTGGCTTTTTCAAAAACCTTAAGATTCATACACTTTTGAATCTATTATCAAAAGAAATTATCTTATTGCGTTATTTCTCTTACGGAAGTACCCAAGACAATTATTAATGGAAGGTAAATCTGTTAGCATATGTATTTATAAAGCTTAACACAATCTTTTTCAAATTGTTACTTAAAGAATAAATTTAAGCCAACTAATACTTACCTTATGTTAGCTAGCCATTAACATAAAATTAAAGAGATTTTTACATCAAATTGATTTTCTATTGTAGTATAAGAGTCATACCATGTTGGATGTAGAGCTTAACCATATAAATTCGAAGTCATGAGGCTTTAAAGATAAAATAAGTTATATATGTGAATAAGAATTGCTAACAAGAAGTGTTTGTGAGAATTAAGCTTTTGAGATAATTTTACTAGTTAGCTATAGGGAATTTTTTACTTGTGTTGCTGTTTTCCAAAAAGAGTGTCTTGTTGGAAAGTTGCTTTTGAGAGTGTATTTGCTTGCATTGGTGATTGTTATTCAATGGCTTATTGTGAGAGAAGTGAAAGCTAGAGAACCTATGAGAAGCTATGTTTGAAGTAGCAACAACAAATTTTATTAAGTGTTGCTAGAGTTGTCACAAAAGTAGAATCTTCTCATACTCTTGTTTGGAAAATTATAGCGGATTCCTAGCAATTATGCTAGTAGTATTGGTAAAGAAGACATAGGCAAAAGGTCGAACCTCTATAGATTTGGGCTCAATTCTCTTCCTTACTTTATTTACTTTAACACAATTTTTAATAAGCTTGCTCGTAATCATGCTTTAATTTGCATATCCAAGCTTTATAACATTTGATAAAAGCATATAGATACACTAAACTCTGCTTGTATATTTTATTTAAGGGGTTTAAGAATTTAAATATGCTTTTCTTAATCAACCAATCACCCCTTACCCCTTTCTCTCGTAGGTTTCTCACTTTAGGAACTGCAGATTAATTCAATAATTTCAGTTCTTCTTTCAACTTGTAAAAGGAATTTTTTAATAATTTTGATTTAGATACAAATATCACACTTATTCATGTTATCTATTCCATTAACATTAATGTAATCATTTCAATTCACAAATTTAATAGAAAAGATAATGTTAGAATCACTATTGGAGTTTTGCATTTTTCAATATTATACTTGAAATTTGAAATTGCTAAATATCTATCTAATTGAATTTTTATTTGTCAAATTCTACTTGAAGTTTGAATTTGCTAAATTTTGTATCTAATTAAACTTTTATTTGTCAAATTTGCTACTTTTATAAATGACGTGACAAATACTTATTAATTAAAGAGGATAAGTTAGAAGTTAGGTATTATATTTGATAAGTTTTACTAAGTATGATATTTAACAATTTCAAACATTAGGTGTGAAATTAAAAAAAAAAAACCACACAAAATTCAAGTAGTAATTTTTACATTATCTCTCGATATAACATGTTCTAATTTGGCACAACATAAAAGCACAAATTACAAGACTCACCAACATAAACTGAATTGTTCACTTTATTATTCTTACCACTAAGTTTAAATATTTCATCACAAGTATACACCTTTCCCACATACAAATCCCATTTCATTAGCAAATTTATTTGGTCCTATTACAACTTTAAATCCCCCTTTATATGTTAGGTGAACAAAAATTAGACTCTTTTTTCATATTCAATACATACAACACATTAACTAAATTCAATTTCTTTAAGAAGTGAATTAAAGATCTATAGTTTCCATTCCTTGCCCATTAGTTGAGTGGTGATTTCCTATCAACACTTCATGGTTTTTTACACCTTCATAATTCTTGTATGGTTGTTGGTGTCACAAACATGAATAGTTACTCATGGGTCCTACCACCATTCATTTGACTTAACTGTGGTTGCCATACTTAATCTGACGATTATACCAATATATAGCAACTTGAAATTCTCGATTACCATCACTTTGTTTCATTAAGTTTGCAATATTAATATATATATCCTTCATTCTATAAGTAACCTTCACATTATTTTATTTTAACTATCTGTTAATAGACTGCTCACCATATTTTATGTAATTTTTAACTTTCTTACTCTACATATTTTTTAACAGTTGCCTTCCCATAATTTTCAAAATTTTTAACTTCTCTCATCCCACATTTGTTTTTTATGTTTGAAATAACATATTAAAGATATTTTCATTGAATAATTGATATATAATTTGACCTTTTGTCTCTTTACATGATTTTTTAAATTATAACATTTTCACTTAGAAGCTCAATAATTTGATGGCCCATTTTGGGTACAATTATTTTTCTTTATATATACATATAGATATATATATATATATAATTTACATTATAGTTTTTTTTTTAAACCTTTACACTATATATAAAAATATAACTTCTCCCATTTGAAAATCCGAATGAAAACTTAAAATTAATTTTGTACTTATAATGCAAGTGCATCATCTGCTAGTTTTTCTTCTAAATGCTTTCCAAATCTCTATTAGGCCTTTTATAGAAATGTAAAGATAATACAAATTATTATCTAATAAAGTATTAAGAATATGACATCTACATAAAAACTCGTAGTTAGCATACTTTTTCTTTACTTCCTTTACCTTTGCCTTCTCATTAAGCTCGCATCTTCTTCTAAGTCTTAGATTGGTTGAGTGATCAAATCAAGGCTATAGGTAGTATTGAGTATGGATGGCAAGAGCAACATTTTTATCCTTTCAATGATTAAAGTTTGCTTTATCAAGACCATTCAACTTGAGGACATCTTGGTCCATCACTCAAATGATGGCATTAGTTTTCCTAACCATGATTATACTCTCTAAAATATAAGCATATAAAGTAAATTGCGGTTGGTAGCTTAAGTCATAGTGAATCCCCCTCTTAAAAAAGTATAATGCCTTCCATACAAAGACTGTTAAGGGATTAACAAATAACGACGTTATCTTAAGATATAATTAAGCTTAGAAACTTAAATAGCAATGTTCTAAGTTTCTAAACCACACTAAGGATAAAGAAGAAGGTGGAATTTTTTGGGTAAAAGTTTTGAACAATTTTAAGTGAGAGAGAAGGAGTCTTCCAAAAATTCATGCAAATTTAACTATTTAAAAATATAGATAATGTATATTAGGAAAACTCAAGCTACAGTAAGAATTATGAGTATTATAAGGGTTATAATTATTGTAGCTTTTTCTCTATCTTGTGTTTTTGTAATTAGGTTGAATTGATAACGATTACAAACTAATCTAAACCCCTTAATTACAAATAATCGTAACTTAATTGCTCAAGTTGATATATTGTTTGAGCAGAAGGCACACGTTCTTGAATAGACTAGAATTTTTGTGAAATTTACCTTTAATTGAATTTTGAACACTTTGTTGGAATGTCTTTATTTACTTTCCAACTCTTGCTTATTTATTTATTTATTGTGAAAACTAACTCAAAAAATGAATTATTTTGAAAAGCCTAAATTATCTTTTAAGAAAATGCTTGGTTTTTCCATTAATGGAAAAATATTTTCTATGACGAATAAAACATGAAATTCTGTGGTTCTTATTTTTTTGTGAAAATAAATAAAATAAAAAAATGTAAAAATTCTTTTTAAATGTCAAAATTAGTTTCAATTGAACAGATGGTTTTATTTTCTTAAAAAATACAGTCGGAAGATAAACACATAACAATTACAATAATACAACAAATAATTCAAAACAAAATCCAATTACAGATAAGCATATGGAGTATATCTTTGGATTTGCGTCAAATCCTAACTGTTTTACATCCATCCCCAAATTTCGAAACAAAAACATCTGGAGAGAAAAAACAAAATAAAATATAACGGTGAAGAGTAAAGTTGCGTCGTCAAAGCTGTGTGGACTTTTCCTGGAGGAGGGACAAGGAGACTTTGCTGTCTGTCGCCATCCCTCACAATATAACATGGAACCAAGGGATACAAGCACATTAAATGGTAAAACTTCAAAACCCACTCCTGATAATTCCACGAGAGTAGTGGAATCGTCAACGCCACGGAAAAAAGAGGCATCAAATTCGCAAGAACAACTTGATTTGGAGATGGCCAAGAAAACCATTAAGAACGATTCTCAACCAACCCGTTCATGGTTTACTCCAAGAAGGTAAATGGGTCTATTTCTTTTTCCTTCTTTTGCTATAAAGTTCCATTCTTCTTGTTATATTATAATGAACACCTGGTTTTATTAGAATAGAGATTGTGTCTTTAAAGTTGGAAAGCTTTGATTACAATGGCAATTGGGTATGTAATGTTTTGGTTGATCTGGTGTTGTACTATCATATCCTTAATGATGATTGGTTTTTTTGAAGGTGGTACTTTTTATGCGTTTGGTTTCAACTATTGGGACAGTGTGAACTAAGTTGTGTTTTGAATGGTTGCTGGACTGAATTTAGAACAAAGATTGAAGCTTTGGTTAGGAAAGCAGTTGGGTTTGGATGATGGTTCGTTGGTTTCTGAGCGTGTAATGTTTGAGTGTTTCTTTTTTCTGGGAACCGTGTTTTTGTGGTGTATATATGCTATGACAAATGCTTTTTACTGAGTTTAATTCAAGTTAATAGCAAGAGATTAATTGTGTTTGAAAAAGAGGGTTTTGATGAATAGCATTTTTCCTTGTTATATTCTCGCTGCTGAAAAGACTATCGGAAGCTTTGACCTGTGAATGTTCAGTCTTCTCTTTTGATACTAAGTGATTATTCGCACTAGGAGCTCGGGATAGAATATGAGCAAGCCCTGTGTTTTCATTGTTAAAGTTTGGCTTAGCTTTTTTGGATAAATAAAGTTTGGCTTAGTTGATCGAGAGCATACAATTCTTCTTGTGTGCAAGCAATTTAAAGTGGTTGATGGGTTTAGTTTTTGCCCCTGAACAGTTTCTACCTAGCTTCTAGCAGGCCTCTTTACGGTCCAATTTGGTGTATCCTACCATATTAATTTCATGATAGTTTTAAGAGAGTCAGCTCTGTTCTAAGCTCCCTTTGAGTACAAAGGTCGTGGCCTGATGTCAATAGCTATCACGCATGCATTCCGTCACTTTTTTTAAGTATCATCTGAATGAAATGGAGTATGATTACAGAATCAGCTTTCAGTTGTTTGTATTTTTTATTATTGTCAAAATGATACTACCAGAAGATTTGTTATGTAATCAAGTCGACTTTGGCTTGAATTTGTTGCTACTTCAATTTTTTGCACTATACGTGGCACCAAAAGGCTGTTTTGAAATAATATGAATATGCAAAATATAGGAACAAAGGAAACAGTATATCAAAATGTTCTTACCTTATCTTAAGGAAAAAGTTAGAGTTCCAATCACTTCTGAACCAAAATAATACCCATCTAACCTTCATAAGCAATTGCATTTGTTCTATTGACTTCAAAAGACAATTTATGCTAAGCACCTGTGTTGACTATTTCTTTTTTTAAATTTTTATGAGGTGATTTATGGTTTTATGATTATTGCACTTGGATATGCGATAGTATGTTAAGAAACAAATCCACTTTATATGAAATCACTGGCTTGATTTCTTGCTCTATTGATACTTAATTTCATTTGTTGATGCAGGTTGCTCATAATATTTTGTGTTATTAACATGATAAATTATGTGGATCGAGGAGCAATTGCCAGCAATGGTGTGAATGGAAAGAGGAAGACCTGTACAGCACCACAAACATGCACTCCAGGCTCTGGAATACAGTATGTTTTTCTAATAAATTTGATATTTTTATGCATGTTAATAAACATGATATACGATACTGGCTGAATGAATGTGATAACTGTGAATGATCTCCTCAGCATTGAAGTTGATGCTTGACCCAAATATCTTGCAGCATTTTTTTTAGCTCTTCTTTTGGAAATCTTAATTTATATATTATGATATTTTAAACATTCAAATATTAGTTTAGGTGCTCAAACATTTTTTATTCCTCAGATTTCAATAGTCATGTAGCGATGTTTATTGCCAGCCTTTAAGTTGTGTGCTTCTTACTACTCTTAAGTGTTTATTGAATAACCCTGAAGTTTTGTTTTCTGCTTCAAGTGATGTACTTGAGGTAGTCCCACATCAAACATTCTCCCTTAAAGAGCCGTTGACATTCTAGGCAGGATGATTATCCCTTCAATAGGTCTTCCATAGTAAACTAAGCTATAGCAGCAGTGTTTTTTCTCACGTACCAAGGGCTATATGTCCTTTTGAAATTATATAGATGTGGTTTAAAAGATATTAATTTTTTACATAATGTTGGAAAAAGGTTTCTGGCTTTCATTATATGCATGCTGGAAGTAGGCACTTGGGCAAGGATCTATCTCTCTGGATTGGGGAAGAGCAGATTTTGGACTTTGCTATACCTTGTGTCATCCATCTCTGTAGCTAATTTCTGTTTGGTTCCTCTACTGTTCTTGAGGATGCCTTATCATCAATCTATTTATGTTTCTCTTTCTTCTATAGGACAAAGGGTCCTGATAAAATTCTACTCACTGCTTTGTTTTCCATGCTGATGCTGCATTTCTCCAGCATACTGATGAAAAATGGGAAAAGAAAATGAGAATAATGAATTCAGTCATGTTACTTCTTGTGTGCAAGCATTCACCTATTATAGAAAAGATAGAACTAAGTTACATGCAAGTAATGCTGTTTCACGTAAACTACCCAAAAAAAAAGGGCTGTGAACCAACCACAATGACTTGCTTGAGAGGAGTTATTTTTGTTGACTTGCAAAGGAAAATAGAGCATAGACAACTCATAGCTTGTTATTTGTAACTTGTACAATTGAGAACCTACAGAACTAGTTGCAACCTGTTGACATTTAAGCTACAAATCAGGCCTTACTTTCTCATGTTGATTGCAGGGGAACTTTTAATTTGAATAATTTTGAAGATGGTGTTCTCTCGTCAGCATTCATGGTGGGTCTCCTTGTTGCCTCTCCAATATTTGCTTCATTAGCAAAAAGGTAATACATATATATATGTATGTAATATATATATATAATTTTTCTTACAAGTGACGTGTGTTCAAATATATGTGGTAACTTTTACTATCTTCTTGACTAATTGAGAGAACAAAAGAGAGATGCTCTATTTATACTTGTTAAGAATCTTAAGCAATATTGAATAGGCTCATTTCGATTTTCAATATTGGGTTCTGAAGTTAATTTTTCCACCTTTTAGCTAATATTTTCTTTTCCTTGTTTGTTATGCAGTATTAATCCCTTCAGGCTTATTGGTGTTGGGCTTTCTGTTTGGACAGTCGCTGTAGTTGGATGTGCTGTGTCTTTCAATTTCTGGTTTATTGCAGTATGTCGTATGTAAGTCAGAAAAGAGTTAACTAGCCTTACTACATGTTGATTGACAAATAGTGACTTACTGTATGTGTGATAATCTTATTAGGCTGGTTGGTGTTGGAGAAGCCTCTTTCATAAGTCTTGCTGCTCCATTTATAGATGACAATGCACCTGTAGCCCAGGTCTGCAATGAGTTCACTAAAATGTCTCTTCTTTTTCCTTTGCCCATGTTACACTTGCTGACAATTTAAGTATTTTCTTAAATTTCTACTGAAAGAAAAACTAATTGTATTTTTGTTGTATTCCATCAGAAAACAGCATGGCTAGCAACCTTTTATATGTGTATTCCGGCTGGAGTTGCTTTGGGCTATGTATATGGAGGAGTTGTAAGTCTACTGGAAATTACTCACACTTTTGTTTCAACCGATGTTAGTGATGGGATGCAGGTGCATTTCAAAATTGCTTTGCTTTTATTGATTAGTTGCATTTTACCTCGTTTAAGGTTGGAGACCATATGAGTTGGCGATATGCCTTCTGGGGAGAGGCAATTTTAATGTGTCCATTTGCTATTGCGGGATTCGTTATGAAGCCTTTACAAATGAAAGGTTTGTCTTTTATACAGTATGTGCTGCTTCATTGTAATGATGAAAATCTTAACCTATCAACTAGCTTTTGCTATTTAGGTTTTGCTCCTGCTGGGTCAAAGAAGGCCTTAACTTCTGTAAATTCAGCTTCGACTTTGAATGAAGGTAGTGCTGTACTGTGGTCTTGTATTTGTAACAGATTGTTTTGCTTCACAAGCATTGATGATGGAGAGTGGCTTCTATAAGGAAGTTTTGCCAAATGTGCTACAAATGTCTACTATAAACACAGACTAAATAATGAATTGAATGATTTCCTCTTTAGGATTTTATTATTTTTCACAGATGACTCAAGTGTATTTGCTAGTGTGTTTTATTTGCTAATAATTTCATTTTATCAATTCAAATGTTGCTGACATTAAAGGTTCTGACCTGACTGAAAGTGAAGGTTCCAACACTCAAGCCTCTGATAGTGCTGTGAAGTAAGTGGCTATTTGTATCGTAATTCTTCATGCCTGCTTTGTGAAGCATTTGTGATTGACCATCTAGAATAAAGCTCAGAAAAAGTAATCTGTTTCTTTATATTTCTTGTGCCTCAAAGCTAGCATTTTTGAAGGATCTAGGCTTTGCACTTTTCTTTCAGCAATTTATTAGGTCTTGATCAAGGAAAAGGAAAAAGAATTTACATGAAAAGAAAGAGGTGTAAGATCTTTTGGTACAATTTTTTCAATCAAATGGATACCTTGTAAATCATGACCTTCCCTTCAAAATGAAATGATAAATCACTGTTCTCTGAATATTAAGGTGAGTCTTAGCAGAATATTATAAGGGTAGGATTTGAGATGTTATCTGCTAGGAGAATCGGATAGGATATGGGGGAGGAAAGGAAATGAACATTTAAGTTTATGCACAGGCAATAGAAGAAAGCTGTGAAGCATTTAAATTTTCATTCTCACTCTGTACTGTGGCTTTTGTATGTTTACTGGTTTTGTACAAAAATGCCTAGAATTTGTCATCTCTACCCTCTTAAACTACTTCAAATTGACATTTTTAATACCGTATATTTAACATATATTGCTAAACTTATCCTAAGCTTCACCCTTAAGATCCTCTAATATGTCATTGGCCCTAGTTTCCGTCCAATATTAATTTTTGTTGGATGTAAACATTGTTGCATTTTAGCTGATACCCATAATTGGATTAAGGCTTGAGTGTTGCTGTGTAACATTGTTGCATTGTAATAGTTGGATCCACGACATGTCAAGCCAAATGTAAAAACTTGTGTGACTGTAGGGAAGCAGGCCTCATATATGTGTTAAACCACCTGTGGTTGCAGGAAATCAGGCTCATCTAAAGACCAAAACGGGCTTTTGAGATTTTTAAAAGATATGAAAGTGCTGCTGGTGGATCGTGTTTACATCGTAAATGTTCTAGGTACTTTGTTTCTTTTCCTATTTTCTTTCTGAATCTATATACAACAAAATTTTACTATTTTTCTTTTTTGTTCTGCAATAGTAAAAGAGTATGTATAATTCTGTACCTATTGAGTTATAATATAAAGTCAAATTCTGAATGACTGTCCATTATCACACTTGTCGGACTTGGTTTATTTTTATCTATTAATGGTATTATAAGTCTTCATATCCAGTTCACTTATGATGGACAGGTTATGTTGCATACAACTTTGTCATTGGAGCCTACTCTTATTGGGGGCCAAAGGCTGGTTATAACATTTATCATATGGTACCGTAAGCTGCTGCCTCTATTGTATATTTCCTCCAGTTAAATTATTACTCCTCTGTTTAGTATGGCAGAACAAAAAGACAGCAAAAGCTTATGGGTAATTTTTGTTTGACAGAAAAGTGCGGATATGATATTCGGTGGGTTAACTATTCTTTGTGGAATTCTGGGAACATTGGCTGGAGGATTCATTCTTGATCGCATGAATGCAACCATTTCTAATGCCTTCAAGGTAAGTATTGATGTATTTAAGGCACTTCTAAGAGTTAGTTGTCAGCAGATATTAACAGTTATTTATAGACATGAAACATATTTATGTTAAGCTTTAGTTGGTCTTCGATTAAATCTCTCGTCACTACTGTACCAGCTTCTATCTGGAGTAACGCTATTTGGAGGCGCATTCTGCTTGGCTGCCTTCTGTATGAAAAGCATGTATATTTTCATTGCTCTTTTTGCAGTGGGTGAGCTACTTGTATTTGCCACACAGGTATTTAAACTTCATTTTCAATTTTCCAGGCTTCACTTGCTTGATTTTTTTTTTTTTTTTTTTTCATGTAATGAAGCATCTTCTAGTTGTCCTATTTGATACTGGTGCCTGGTTATATGAGATTGTTAAAGAGATATTGTGTTTTTATATGAAGTTATATAACTTCTATTTGACTTAACGTTGCATTTTACAATTACATGAAATGATTTCTGCATTCCTCTTCACAAATGTCTCTTGGAAGAATGGGTCCTGCTTTCTGATCATTTTATCCATTAAGTCTGTCTCAACTTCTTGCAAGTTTAGATTTGGATACTGCAGTTATCAACTTTTTCAATATATCCTAGATGCATCTTGTTTGTTTTGTAGACCTTTTTATATGTAACTTGTGACTTCAAAGTTATCTTGTGGTGGTTTGAATGTTTTATTTACTATCTACTTGAAGTTATTTGTGGAAGTCTCATATTGTCATTGCATAAAGGCACACAATCGTGAAGTTCATCAATAAGATCATTGATTTTTAAGTAAAAAGATAAAGTTCAACTGAATGAAGTAGTATCCAATCTCTTGGTGTGTGGTACTATTGCAGTTTGTGGTTTATCTCTCTTTCCTGAAGTCCTAGCAGATAAATGATTTAAAATACAGTATCCGTGAAAATTATAAGCAATAAAAATATACGTAAAATTCTTTAATACATGTAAAAGTCATGGATTGACTTAAGACCAACCTATTTAGAAGTTTAACCATAGCAGATAGTGACACATATCTAATATTTCTACTGTATCGATGATTGCACCAAAACTGAGTGCTTGTTTATTGTTGCACTGATATATATATGCACAGATCTCCTCAGCTTGTGAATCTCTCTTTTGCAGGCTCCAGTCAATTATGTATGCCTCCATTGTGTCACACCAGGCCTTAGACCATTATCTATGGCTATTTCAACTGTTGCCATTCACATCCTTGGTGATGTGCCATCCTCACCTCTTGTTGGCGTGCTCGAGGTCTGTCGTCAACTCATCAAGCTTTCAGATTGTCATCATTATGAGTTACTTTGACATTCAATAATGTGGAGCTACATACAAGACAAGACATTTTAATTGATGATTCCATTTGCAGGATCATATCAACAATTGGAGGAAGACTGCACTTATTCTGACATCTATATTGTTTCTAGCCGCTCTCATATGGTTTATAGGTGATTCCTACAACAGCTTACTTCTAAAATTACATGCTTTCACTGTACTTGATAATGTTTCGTGCCCTTCTTTCTTGTTCAGAAGGCACCCAACGTGCTTGTAATTATATTACTTTAGTTTGCTTGATTTGGTGAGGCGTTGCTTCCTCTAGTGAATAGATTTGAATGATAATTGAGCAAGCTTCAACCTGATACGTATTTGTTAACCTGCCAAATATGGTCATTTTTGTGTGGTTACATTGTTATTAAGCTTTTTGCTAAATTTTGCTTGGTAATGTGGACTACCAGCGCAATTGGATTTATCATCTGTAACTACTAACTTAGGTTTCCAAGCAGCAACCAACTCTTTCCATTCCCATAAATTCCTGTATTCAGCATTTTGATATTAATTTGGAAATTTTGTTGAAATTTGAGATAACAGTATAGAAATATGATGAGGAAGAATTAAATTGGGTACTTGTTTTGGTAGCTTGTGGGTCCTATATTCCTTTTGTTCGGGCATGTAAAATTGTCTTGTGCTTCTCAACAGGAATCTTTTTCAAGAGTGTGGACTTGTTCTATGAATCTGAGGAAACACAGGCCTCCACCACTGATAAAGCCAACCGAAAACCGTTGCTAGGTAACCCAAATGATGCAGCCAAGAACATTAACAAGGCGTGACTTTTCTGAAATGGCAGGTTCTCTAACTACTCTTTTTATGACTTGTATTCTTCCGTACCCAACTGAACGGCTTAAGGATTTCTTGTCTGTTTAATAGATGGTAAAATTTGAAATTACAGTAATCTTTCTGATGATTTTCTTCAATTTGCAGCTTGGTCCTTGCTTTATTGTTACTCACATAGAGCAACAATCCCCATTTTTCACTTGAAAAAAGAAGATAAGCTGGATCTGGCATTGTTATCTTGAAGAGTCGAAATGATTCTCTCAATGATGGTCTCATCTGGCGCAGAAGATCATTAACATTGTCTCAATGTTGCTGCCTGGCACGGAAGATGTTAAGGCTAAGTAGCTGCTGATCCTGGGGTCCGAGTATATTAGTTTTACTGGCACACATTACAGCCTCGTGGAGAACAGCGTAGGTTTTGAGTAGTGTTTATAGGGCTTGATTTTTTAGTTTTCTTCCAATGCAATGTACAGTTTCAATTCAATCTTTGTAAATAGTTGCTTCCTCTGCTTCTAAGTTTAGGATTATCTGACATGCGTTTATGTCAGCACGTGAAGTACAAACCTATTCTTTATGTTTCCTTGCAAGTGATAAACATTTTCCTATTCCTATATCAAGTTTAGTTTGCATATTACTGCACCTTTTCAAAAATACTTGTGAAACGTATCCCTTGCATTTGCTTGCAATCCTATAAATTATAGCGACATTGAGAACTGGATAATTTTCACTAGAATAGGAGTTATTGAAATGAGATTTTTACTTTTATTCATGGGATACCAAAACAGATAAATGAAAGTTCAAAAATTTGAATGCACTTTAGAGTCTAATGGGATCTATTAATAGAACTTATTCTAAGTTAAGAGTGATAATCAACCAAATCGAGCCAAATGGTATCTAGTTCAAGTTCAAGCTGGTCTCGAAAATTGAAGTTTGAACATCTTAAGCTTAATTTCTTTAACTTAGCTTGGCACAAAGTACTTAAGAAGCTTGATAAGCCCCTCTAGTTTGGATTAACTAATGAAAAATTATCTTCCTTTTTATTAAATTCAATTTTAACTTAGAAATTAACTTGAATTTGAGAAAATTTGATATATATTTAAACTTGACTAGGCTTGTAAGTAAGTACATTGAACTTAATAGATTTGCATTCGACCTTAGCTTGATATGTTACTCAAATATCTCAAGCTTTAGCTTTCCTCGACTATAATAGAATGGAGCATAAGTAAATGTAACATTCAGCTGGAATAGCTTGCAAATTGGCTTGGTTCATTCATATTGCATTTGGAATCACTAAGATGTACCCTTATAATTTAGAAAGAATTAGTTCATGAAATCTGTACCTTTCATTGATTTTTGCATTGGAAATCGACTTACAATGTGTTAATTGAAAGCTTTAGAGGCTCTTTTTAAGTAAATATCATATTTAATACTTAAATTTTATTTATTTTTACAATTAACTACTTGAAATTTGAAAGTATAAATTTACTAATTACTAACTTTATGATATCATTTATGGTACTTAAATTAGGTATTTGATTACAAAAATAAATAATGTTTAAGTAATGAATTGTAAAAAAATGGATAAAATTTAGATAGTTAATTATAGAATTATATAAAGTTTAGGCAACAAATTGACACTTTAAAACTTCAAATATTTAATTAAAAATATGGACAAAGTTGAGGTACTAAATATGATATTTTAACCAAATATATATATATATATATAGTAGCGGTCCATTTGCGATATATTTAATTGAAAGAATGAAATATGAATAATATAATAGGAAATAATCATGACATTAGCATAATATTAAGATAGAAAAGTTTTGATTCAAATACCAATTGGCTTTTTTAATAAGAGAAGTGAAGTATATCTCTTAAAAATAGGACGGTGAAAAACTATTAATAGCAAAGTGTAAATAAGTAAAAAAGTGAAGCTAAAAATTAAAAATTTATATTAGAGATGTTTAAAAGAATGTGGAGTCTACAGTGGGATGTATTTTCTTAGTGTGTGTATATGTATATACACATGTATATATTTATGTATCATAGTCCTTATTTTTTCAATAATACAGGAACGAACCAAAGTAAGTTTTTAAATAGAAAACATACAGCAACAAGCAGCACTAGTGGTATAGTGGTAGAATAGTACCCTGCCACGGTACAGTCCCGGGTTCGATTCCCGTCTGGTGCATCCTTGAGCCGTGAAGAATGCAATTGTGGCGGCTAGGGTCCACCACACCGTCATCTTCTCCTGATGATTTCGCATCATCTGAGCTCTCACCTTTTTTTTTTTTTTTTTTTTTTTTTTTATGATAAACGGCAGGGTAGAGCCATCCTCATTTCAGATAATAAATTGCATCATGTATTAAATTATGTTCTTTTATCATATTAATGAGGAAACAATGTCCTTTTAAAATGAATTATTATGTACATTAATAATAAAAACTAGCAATAATACTTTTCACTAAATATGCATTATTCCATGTTATTGTGATTTATTGCCGTATTATGCCAAGATTTAAAATTCTATCATTTTTAGAACAAAATTCTATTAAAATTATTATATGCAAAGTAAGAAAGCAAACAAAATTTATTGGTGGGGCTAGGCTTTAAGGTGCATTAATAAAGTAATGATGTTAGTTGATTCTTAGCTTCATGTGTTTCATACACAAGGATGAGTAAATTGCGAATTATAATGCATGGTTAAACTTAGTTACCTCATTTATAAATGAAACAATGGTTGGTGGGATATGCTTGTTCACCTTATTTCTAAATCACAAAGGTAAAATGTGTTGCAAGGAGAGCTTGCTTCATTAATATTTCTTGCTTAAATTCCATATTTAAGTATGTGCATGTCAAATTTTTGTTCAAATAATAAAAAAAAGGTAAGGTATACAAAGGGTTTTGTACTTAAAACTAGCTTTTTTTAAACTTAATTATTAAAAAGGTGTTGTTAACAAAGATATTATCTAGGTAGAGTAGCAAAGGTGCACATAGTAAATGCACCTTTATCTTTTTGGAAAATTACAGTGTACATAAATACACTAGTGCATTCCAATAAAGGTGCATACAAAATATGCACTTTCAGTGTAAAAAAATACAAGGATGTACCTTGAATGGAAATAAATGAATGAGTATACTGGGTATGCATTTTTAGTTGTGTTATCTTCTACTAAAAGTACATTCCATATATGTTTCATTATTAGAAAATGAAATATAATTGAAGGCGCATACACAATATGAGCCTTCACTATCCCACTCATCTAATTACTTTTTCAAGGCCATTTCTATTTTTTTTAAAGCCCCCTGTTTAGATATAAAGCTTGGTATACAAACAATTGATCAACTTATATCTTACATATTGTTGAACTTATTTGTTTTTGTTGCTAAAAACACTAAAAGACCATTATTCAAGGCCAATTCTACATCATCCCACTGTCCATGATGCCATTTGAGCCTCAACTCCATGTTCTTGAAGTACATAGAAGAAAAAAAAGCTTTAATATACAACATAGACTTGTATTATAGATTCCCCTAGTTTAGCCTTATTTTAAAATATCCTTTAAGCACCTCAAAATTCAAATATCTTTCTACTAGATACATCCACTAATACGGGAAGATTCCATATCCTTTATTAGTGTTAGGTTTTGCACTAACTAATGACAATTGATAATTTTCGGATTTTAGGGTTTATTTGATTTTTGGGGGTTTTGTGTTTGATTAGGGTTTGCAATTGAAAAGTAAGAAGGTATGAATGAATTAACTATTAGATATTACATACCAATAGCAAATTCGAATGGTGTTTAACTATAATCAATATGATGCACGATTATAATTAAATGAGGTTTTAAAAAAATTAGTTGATATGACTCATAACTAATTGAATTAAGGTGTTTGCTAGAGTGATAAGAATAAGAGAATAATGAACTCTAGGGTTTTTGGAATAATCTCTTTAACTATCATACAAATGTGAAAATAAGAGTATTAATATGAGTCTAAGCCCTTATTAATAAAAATGGCAAAAATAATACTATATATAAAATAAGGACATACCTGTCTAAAATAGAAAAGTGAGACTCTTAAGACCTAATAATAATAATAGCCAACTAAATTCCTACATAATAGAGAATGCATGTAAAACAATGCAATTCGTGAAAAATAAACAAAATAAAACATATAAATAATATTAAGTCTCTCTATGTAATAATTCCCACGCAAAACTATGCAAGCCAAGCAATGCTATGCAAGCCATGCAAAGGTGACAATGTCTTCATGCAAAGTTGGCGATTTGCCAAATAATTCCATGTGTATGTGACTATTATCAATTCTAGTTTGCAATATTTGTTGGTTGAAATAATTGTCTTGTACCTATAAAATCGATCCCTATCATCCACCATTAGCAAATATGTAATGCTCTTGGGAGTTACATGACAATATAAATCATAAGATTAAAGAAGGTAGGCGGGAAAATCTTCTCAAGATTGCATAACATGATAACAATACTCTTCTCACTAGAACTTAAAATTGCATGTGTTGCTTTTGAATCAGTGTTGATCACTACTTTTGTATATCCCAAATGCAAACAAATAATTAATCCCCCAAAATTCTGCATGCAATACAAAATTCATATTCCTGTTTCCCACTTACATCTCTCAGTACTCCCATTGATGCTATCACATCTTTTCTAATCGAGGCATTTGTATTAAGTTTAATCTATTTCTACAATATGCCTAACATAAATAATTATAACACTTTAAATGGTGGGGTTGCAATATTCTGTATCATGACTTATGCCGGTTTGTATTTAGTTATGTAAATGTTGCAATTTGTATAAAGAAACACATGATTTAACACAAATTATTGCTAATGATCGAAAAGGTATCAGTATGGAAAAGTTATATGTAACAAAAAATAATGATAATAATAATAATAAATTGCCAACATGTAATGTTAATAAAAAATACAACTAATAAAAGTTTCTAAACATTATAAAAAATAAAAAAATTTTGGCCTGCAAACATACATGTAAAATGTGTGATGTAGTAGTGGACCCAAGATTTTGTTAAGAGGATAAATCACAAATTTTAATTTTTAGTATATAAAAAATAACATGCATGCATTTACGTTGTAATGTAACTATATGGATTTGACGAAAGGATATGGCTAAAAAAAAAAAAAAAAACAAAAAACTGAAGTGTAATTGAATAGCTATATATCGAAAGAAAAATTTGGCACTATAGTTAATGATTCGTTAGGCACAATTGTATTAAACTGGAATTATATTTTTAGTGTATTCTTTGTATAAAAAAAAATTATCCCGGAGTTTGTTTTATTTGGGTTAAACCTATTTAATGCTATGATATGTAATATTTGATGAAAAGTTGTAATAGATGAAGCATATCCCCAATTTTTTTTTTAATTTATAAAGAGATTGATTTAATTTTTAAAATACTTCATGATGTTGTGATGTTATAATCTTAGTTATTGATTTTATGTAACAGTATTTTAAGAAAGTAAAATTTAAAAAAAAATTGAGTAAAAGTAAATTTGAAGTATCTAAATCTAATTCATGATAACTTTCAGGAAAATATATCAATAATCATAAGATACAAAGAGATACTAAAGTAAAAAAAAAAAAGATATAATAAAAAGATAATACCCCTAAAAAAAACAATAAAACTTTTTTTTTCTTAAATTATATATTATTATAAGTGATGAAAATAGAAAAATAGCAAGACAATTTTAATTTTAAATAAGGAGTGTTAGTATTGAGAAAGTTAATTAAAATAATGTTATTTAAAAAAAATAATTATAAAATAAGAAACTTAATAAAATAATTAATGAAATAGGTTCTGTAATTTTTTATCTATTTTAAAAATAATTTTTTTAGATATTATATTTTATGATTATTTTTTTAAAATTATATTATTTTAATAGGTTTATTTTAGTATTGTGTGAAAGCTATGAACGGTAAACCGTAGGGTAAAGCCATCCTCATTTACAGAGACACCTTTCCGTTGCTCTTCCCAGCACCAAAACCATGAACCGAGAAAATATGTCAGCGGAGCCTTCGTCGGCCGAACCTTCCTCCTACAAACCGTACACCCTCCGCCAAACCCTTACCCTCCACAAACGCGCTCTCTCCACCGTCAAATTCTCCTCCGACGGCGGTCTCTTCGCTTCCTCTTCCGCTGACAGAACCATCCGCACCTACTCCACCAACACGCTCTCTCCTCTCCTAGAATTCCACGGCCACGAAAAGGGCGTATCCGACGTCTCCTTCTCCGCCGACTCTCGCCTCCTCGTCTCCGCCTCCGACGACAAGACCCTCCGCCTCTGGGACGTCACCACCTCCGCCTGCCTCACCACTCTCTGCGGCCACACCAACTATGCCTTCTGTGCCTCCTTCAATCCCCACTCCAACTTGGTGGTTTCCGGATCGTATGACGAAACGGTCCGTATTTGGGATGTCAAGTCTGGGAAATGCCTCAAGGTTTTGCCCGCGCATTCGGACCCTGTTACAGGTGTTGATTTTAATCGGGACGGAACGATGATTGTTTCGAGTAGCTTCGATGGGTTGTGTAGGATTTGGGATGCCGGGACTGGTCATTGTCTTAAAACCCTAATTGATGATGTTAACCCTCCGGTGTCTTTCGTTAAATTCTCTCCCAATGCCAAGTTTATCCTTGTTGGCACTCTTGACAATACCTTGGTAAGTAATTTTTTTTCTTTTTCTTTTTGTTTTAAAGTCTAGTTTGAGTATTGTTCGGTTATTTGTTTTGTTGTGTTAGTTGCATTGTTTGATTTTAAATGCGCAGTTTTATCTTAGACATGGAGTTTTTAGTGTAGAAGAATGAAAAGTGAGTATAAATCATAGACTACAGAATGTTTATCGGTTGGTTGCACTATTGGTATACTGTCGGAAGTTTTGATTGGTTGATGATATTTTTGGAAAGCTCAGTATTGTGCACCCGGCATTGGATATGATGAGTAAAGTTTCTCCTGCCATTATAAACACGAAGAAGGGAAACCATCTCTTCTACCTTTAAGTCCTTCGGAACACCATCGAACATAGGCTCCGTCAGTGTCAACTCATCGGCCCTGCCGATTTTGTGTGGTACCTTCCCCTTCAACTGCATAACATCATCACTACTGACATTCCCAGTCTTCTAAGAACTCTCTTTCGTGCTTTAAGTTCATTTTTAAATGCCAATGCACTGGAAGAGTGCATTGCTTTCTTAATGGACTTGATCTTGGCTTTCAATTCATGCTTCATATGCAACTTTGAGTTTCTCCTCAATGAAGGGTGGTTTTTTTGGTTTATTTTTTGGGTGAATAATAAAGGGTGATTTTGCAATCTCATGCTTGTCAAAGAGATTTTCCAGGGCGAGTCTTTCCTCCCATAGCACTCTTCTTTTGCGATCATACATGTAATTTACCCAATATAAAATGATCCAAGCAACCTCCCTTGTTATTTCTAAGCCTCTGTACAGCATGCTGCACCAGATTTCAGTAGTCATCACCAAGCATGAGGCATTGGGTTCAATGGTCACATCATCAATCATAAGACGATAAAAATCTTGTCTTTAAACTCCCTAAACTTTCAATTGCTTAATGCCTTGTTCAGTGAAGTATATGTTGCTTATTTCATGAACATATTGCAATTGCACACAGTGCCGCAACTGTTTTTCTAGCTGATGTACAAGCTGAAACCATGACCGATTTGCCACTACTGAGACACTTGATAGCTTTGGACTGAAAAGGATCTACAATAAAAGGGAATTCCTCGGGAGTTTTAGAGGAATCCTCAGGACCCAAAGATGATGAGGTGTGCCAAGGAGGAATGTAGGCTTCTGGATACACCGCGTCATGTAGGCATCCAACAACTTCATTCCCATATCACTTGCTTCCACATCCTCTGGGTGTTGTTTTCCGTGGAGGAGGAAGAACTAGATGGTCTCTTCTTCTCCAATGACTCTCTCTTCAAAGAACTTCACCTGGTGGTTGGTTCAGGGAAGGATGCATATGGGTGAGCCAGAGAATGAGGAAAGCAAGAAAGAACGAGTTTCTGTTTCTGCTTCTCTCTTCTTGGTTCTCCCCTTTCACTTTCAAGGCTTGAGTGTTGGTGTTGCTGTGAGCTTTCTTATGGTGCAGCTTCTGTTCCTTTTATTAAAGGAATCAGTCCACTTGACTTTTGATCATATAAGTTATTATCTTAGTTTTTAACTGAGACTTTGATGGTCATACTTTGTGTTCCTCTGTGGATTTGTCTTTCTGCTTTGGTGAGTGATAGTTTATTAAAAAATGACTTTCTTTGTGCAAGTATGAGATATGTTAAAAGAGGAAGAGAAGCAAAAGTCATACAAAATGACTAATGAAACGTAATAAAAACCAGTTTTCCTTCTGGAGAGATTTTTACACCCTCAAAAGCCCTTGATATTTTGATCGAGTTTGTGACCTAGTCCTTGTTCTTTTAGGAGTGATATAGGTTAGGTTTATGACTTTTCTACTTAGCTTTCCTATACAGCTCATTAGGCTGCGTTCATTTGAGGGAACCCTAGATCTCTAGGTTTCTCTATAGACCTTTTCTGGGTAAAAGCTTCCACATTTCATTCCATAAACTGATATGTATGCAATAGCTTTCTTAACTGCTCTTTTATCCCTACAGCATAAAAAGCGCTGAAAAAGAAGGCCCACTTGGGTAGCAGAAACCCCAACTGCATGTAACTAACTGCTGCTTACAATGCAACGTAAGTGTAGGAAGCTCAACATCGGCCAACAGACACATATACAAAAGATCATACACATAACCAGTTAACATAAAGCATGTGTGACTAATAAACCTAATTCACCTTATTCTTGAGGCCATTTTTCGGAACCTTGCATTGCTCAATGACATGTTTAACTGGGATAATTTTTGCAGAATTGGTCTTGAATTCAATGTTCAACAGCCCTCTTTTTATCCATCTCGTCCATGCTTTAGATAATGGGGACTCCCTGGATTAGGTTTGCAAATGGTGTCAGCAACAAATGAGTTCTGACAAGAGAATAGGCGCATAATGGATGTGACTTTTCCTAAGTTTGATGTGATTTAGAACATGATTCCTTAATGTGGAGGCTGTTGAGAAGTGCAGGGGAAGTTGATGGTTGCATCTTCCAGTATCTTTAGAAACTCTATGCTGGTCACTTTACAAATTTTGGGGTTTTTCTTCGTAGGATTCAAACCCCCTTCTAGTACACACATGTCACGACTTTCACATAAACAATATAAAGATAATGAGTGAGGATTCTCTTTGATATTTATCTTCGTAGTTTATACCTTCTTTTTCTTTTGTAATTCATGCGGATTTTTCATGTTGCGTCTGCAGAGGCTGTGGAACTTTTCTGCAGGAACTTTTCTAAAGACCTACCAAGGACATGTCAATTCAAAGTACTGCATTGGAGCCACATTTTCCATAACAAATGGTAAATATGTAGTCAGTGGATCTGAGGATAATTATATATATTTGTGGGATCTTCAATCCAGAAAAGTAGTTCAGAAGTTGGAAGGCCATACAGATACAGTAATCTCGGTGGCATGTCACCCGACAGAAAACATGATTGCATCAGCATCGCTTGGCAATGACAAAAGTGTGAAGATATGGACACAAGAGGAAGAGTGATGTCCTTTCTCAGTCATTGCAGAAGATCCGTCCAATTTTGGATTGAAGAAAAAAGCCTCGTTAATCCTTCAGATGTGAACTTAAAGACGATCCTAACTTTATTTTTCTAGGTTTAAACTTCCTGATCTATGAACTCTCTGCCTCTCATCTTTAGGGTTGGTTCTTAGATTAATTATGTTGTTTAAAGGGAATTCTGAACTTTGAAAACCCTATTTTCTGTACATAATGTTGGTGAAGCAAAGGTATCATTTGGTTTTCGTATGTTTATGATATTATATTAAATAAAATATTCTTTGTTTGGTTTGTATATTTTTTCAGACTGGACAAAAATAATCTTAAAGCACTTGATAAAATGTTTATGTTATAGTATAAAATCAAATTCACTAGATAAAAGCATGGAAATCCTTGTTTAGTATTTTATATATCATGTTTAGTGTAATATTTTGGATATCACAAAATCTTTGTCTAGTATCGGATATGTCAAATGTGGTACAAAAAAGTTATATTGTCATGTTTTTCTTATTTTGTGTTGTTTAATATTATAATCCAAATGCTACTAAAGACTTCATAGGAGAAATGTGCCTCAATAGACAATTGATTAATAGCAAATAGTTAGAGCTAGTAGATTTTTTTTTTTAAGTGAATAAATTAGTTTGCTAAGATCTAACTAAGTTTTCAGAGGTTCATTTTCCAATTTAGCTGTAGTCAAGTCAAGCCTTTGTTTCGATGGGAGAGGATTGTAAAAAGTTAATATTAACACCTTTCTCAGTATAAATTGCGAATTGTGGGGCAAATATGGTGGTAGGGTAAAGAGGCCGTACTAGGCAAAGGTGTAAAGCTGTAATGTTAAACATACAATCCGTAGATAATAAAATGCATCATGTATTAAATTATGTTCTTTTATCATATTAATGAGGAAATAATATCCCTTTAAAATGAATTATTATGTATATTAATAATAAAAACTAGAAATAATACTTTTCACTAAATATGCATTATTCCATGTTATTGTGATTTATTGCCGTATTATGCCAAGATTTAAAATTCTATCATTTTTAGAACAAAATTCTATTAAAATTATTATATGCAAAGTAAGAAAGCAAACAAAATTTACTGGTGGGGCTAGGCTTTAAGGTGCATTAATAAAGTAATGAAGTTAGTTGATTCTTAGTTTGTGTGTTCATACACAATGATGAGTAAATTGTGAATTATAATGCATGGTTAAACTTACTTACCTCATTTATAAATGAAACAATGGTTGGTGGGATATGCTTGTTCACCTTATTTCTAAATCACAAAGGTAAAATGTGTTGCAAGGAGAGCTTGCTTCATTAATATTTCTTGCTTGTAATTCTTGCTTAAATTCCATATTTAAGTATGTGCATGTCAAATTTTTGTTCAAATAAAATAAAAAAAGATAAGGTATACAACGGGTTTTGTACTTAAAACTAGCTTTTTAAAAACTTAATTATTAAAAAGGCATTATTGATAGAGATATTATCTGGGTAGAGTAGCAAAGGTGCACATAATAAATGCACCTTTATCTTTTTGGGAAATTGCACTAAAGGTGTATAATACAATGTACATAAATACACTAGTGCATTCCAATGAAGGTGCATACAAAATATGTACTTTCAGTGTAAATAAATATAAGGATGTACCTTGAATGGAAATAAATGAATGCGCATACTGGGTATGCATTTTTAGTTGCGTTATCTTCTACTAAAAGTACATTCCATATATATGTCATTATTGGAAAATGAAATATATTTGAAGGTGCATACACAATATGAGCCTTCACTATCCCACTCATCTAATTACTTTTTCAAGCCTTTTCTATTTTTTTTTAAAGCCCCCTGTTTAGATATAAAGCTTGGTATACAAACAATTGATAACTTATATTTTACATATTGTCGAACTTATTTGTCTTTGTTGCTAAAAACACTAAAAGACCATTACTCAAGGCCAACTCTACATCACCCCACTGTCCATGATGCCATTTGAGCCTCAACTCTATGTTCTTGAAGTACATAGAAGAAAAAAAATCTTTAATATACAATATAGACTTGTATTATAGATTCCCCTAATTTAGCCTCATTTTAAAATATCCTTTAAGTACCTCAAAATTCAAATATCTTTCCACTAGATACATCTACTAATACGAGAAGATTCCATATCCTTTATTGGTGTTAGGTTTTGCACTAACTAATGACAATTGATAATTTTTGGATTTTAGGGTTTATTTGATTTTTAGGGTTTTTGTGTTTGATTAGGGTTTGCAATTGAAAAGTAAGAAGGTATGAATGAATTAACTATTAGATATTACATACCAATAGCAAATTCGAATTTTGTTTAACTATAATCAATATGATACACAATTATAATTAAATGAGGTTTCAAAAAAATTAGTTGATATGACTCATAACTAATTGAATTAAGGTGTTTGCTAGAGTTCTCATTAAAGAGTGATAAGAATAAGAGAATAATGAACTCTAGGGTTTTTGGAACAATCTTTTTAACTATCTTACAAATGTGAAAATAAGAGTATTAATATGAGTCTAAGCCCTTATTAATGAAAAGGGAAAAAAATAATACTATATATAAAATAAGGACATACCTGTCTAAAATATAAAAGTGAGACTCTTAAGACCTAATAATAATAATAACCAACTAAATTCCTACATAATAGAGAATGCATGTAAAACCATGCAATTCGTGAAAAATAAACAAAATAAAACATATAAATAATATTAAGTCTCTCTATGTTATAATTCCTACGCAAAACCATGCAAGACAAGCATTGCTATGTAAGCCATGCAAGGCCATGCAAAGGTGACAATGTTTTCATGCAAAGTTGATGATTTTCCAAATGATCCCATGTGTATGTAACTATTGTCAATTCTAGTTTGCAATATTTGTTGGTTGAAATAATTTTCTTGAAGCTATAAAATCGATCCCTATCATCCACCATTAGCACATATGTAATGCTCTTGGGAGTTACATGACAATATAAATCATAAAGTTAAAGAAGGTAGGTGGGGAAATCTTCTCAAGCTTGCATAACATGATAACAATACTCTTCTCATCAGACTTTTAACACATCTACCCTTAATTATCTTGCACAAAGTTTTGTAAAGTGACATTTGATAAGTTACTTCATAAATCTCATTCACCACGAATGATGAAAAGCAATAGGCTTTAAGAGCAAAACATAGCAATCATGATTCTTTATTTTTTAAGAGTTTCCTTGGATCAACCTTAACATGAGGGTATGTTAGATGCATAATGATTCGATAATTTCATGTCAATGATTATAACTACATACTTCTCCACATGATTAAGGTAAGGTGTGAATAGGGTTAGAGACTTTATGGTCTAACACCCTAAAAACTAAGGTTTAACTTAGGTTAAATTCTCATAACAAAGAGTGCTAGTCTTGCCTTATCTATATCTTTGATTTGCCTTTAATAATCTTATTAAGTTTTTCCATATATTCTTCTCAACATTCATAACATCAAGATTGTGTTTGATGATTGAGTATTCTTGGTATGGCAATTTAAATACAACACAATTATTGCATTAGTTTGTACCATCTGCATTCCACTTTCTCTTAAACCTCTCTAAAGTCGCATCGACTCAATTGCACTAAAATTTGTTCATTGTTAAATTGTCTTAGCGTTGGTGTACTCTCGAGTGTTCCATTCAACTTCATGATATTATAGCGTCATTGATTTCCATGGGTAGAGCTACTTATTAGCCACACAATGAAATTTGCTTTGCGTATGCCTATGCATATATGAAAGCCTTGTATTCCTTTATGGTCTAACTTGACAAGAGGCTTTGAGTAGACACCAACATTTTTCTTGATAGTCTTGGTTCCAAAATCAATAGCGATATAGGTAGATATAGCTTTGTCATGCATTTCAAAGATGGATCATTATTATTAAACATAATTATTAGCTACAAATAGTATGTGATACCTAAGTTCCCAAATCAAGGAAAATAATTAACCTAATTAAAAGGGATATTAGGTGTAAAAGTAGTTGGGTTGTAAAAAGAAAATCATTTACTTAAGTGTTGGTTAAGATTGACTAATAATTCAATTAGCAAAATAACCTTAGCTTTATTCAATTTACCTAGAGCATTTAGGTGATTCCTTTAGCCTAGATATTTTTAAAGAGGGTAAATTATCATTACTAAATTAATATTGATTCTTATATTAGTGGGGGTAAGGGTAGTTTAATAAATTACATTGACTTAAATGCATAAGAAGGAATTTCGGTTATAAGTTAGTTTGTTTTCAAATTTAGGAGGGCTCTAGAAGTGAAATCACTTTCTCTTACACTTTCTCATTCATGCCATACATAGGTCTAGGAGAAAACCCAAACCTCTCAAATCTTGATCTATCTAGTCAATTCTTGGTGGGTGAAACTCCGAATCAATCTTCTCTTACAAGGATTGAAGATGATAAAGAGGATTATTGGAGGTCTTGAACTTTACATGTAGCTTACATGCCTCTTAGGTGTGCTCAATTTAATCTATAATTATAGAGTATTGGTTTAATATTACTCTTACAATTCTTGCAAGATTTGCATTAGAGGAGTTGGAATCTAGTAGATTTGGGTTTGTTCTTAGCTAAAGATCAAAGTTCAAGCTCTAATTAAGGTAGTTTACGTGGTTGCCATTTTGACATATTCTTTGATTGTATTGTGGATTAGGTCTATGCTTAGAAAATGTTTAGGAGTTGAATTAGAGTTAAAATTGAAGTTGAAAATGTAGGTTAGGTATTAGGTGTGGTGCCATTGCTAGAGGAATTATGGGTGTTTAATTTGAAGTGTTAATTGATTGATTCTTGATTGATTAATGTAGTAGAATGAGAAATTGACGGAATAATATGATCAAGTGTGGGTGATAAATGTTGTTGTAACCTATAGGGTATAAGAGGGATTGATTTTTCTTCTTGATATGTTAAATGATTTGATTGATATGTTACTTGATTATTATGTGACACATGTAAGTTTAGGTGTTAGTGTTAATTGAATTGAATAAGATTTGAGCATGTTTATATGATGAGCATAGTGTCTTTGTGAATATGCTTAGCTGCAGATTAGTTTTTTGAATATTTTTTTGGAAAAATATGAACATGTTAAATATAATAATGATATTTGATTAATTGTTTATGAGCATGTTATTGAAAAAATTATCATGTTTCTGTTAATGGTTATGTCTAAGGGTGAGCAGGTACAAGGTGAGTACAGAAGCTTTACTCGTACCTTACCTTGTTTTGGAATTGGAATCTACCTTATAGCACCCTAAAACCACCATACACGTGACAAAAACCTACAGGGTACATGATACTCTATAAAACTTGTAAAATTATCTTTCTTAATACAAATTTCATGTTTATGTGATATTAAAAAAGTAATTTACATATGGATTTTAAATTCTTAATATGTAAAATTAATGGAACTTGTAACAAAATATATGAAATTGAAAAAAAAAGAAGTAATTTTTTGACCTTAATTATTTCAAGTTCAATGATTTTATTACTTATCAAATGGAAAGGAATAAAGAAAAAGAATAGAAAACCTAAAGTTAGAGTGGAAAATAGGAAAGAATAAGGAAAAGAAAGAGAGGTGATATTTGGTTTAACCGTTTAGGCTTATTAATTTATGGACTTAGACTTTTTTTTTTATTAAAACATTTATTGCTAAAAAAATTATGATATTTTTATTTACTATTCATTTATTAATATTAAGGAAAATTGCAAATAGCCCTTGTAAAGTTTGACCTTGGTGTGGATATACCTTCTAAATTTTCAAATGTTGCAAATTATCTCCATAAACTTTAGTAACTTGGCAAAATAAAAGATATTTTCTTTTGTAGTTCAAAAAAGCTATATTAAGATTAAAGTTTAGGGGGTGTTAAAGCACATGTTAATAAGTTCGAGAGGGTATTTTACACCAAGGTTAAAGTGTAGGGGGTTATCTGTAACTTTAGAGGGCTATTTGCCAATTTATTAAAATTAAAAGAGTTTGAGAAGTGTATCTGCACCTATGTCAAAGTTCAAGGGTTTTTTTTTTTTTTTTTGCATTTTCCCTTAATATTATTTAATAATATTTTATATGGTAAGAATATGGTATCTTAAAAACTATACTCTGTGTTCCTTGTAATATAAGTTCCAAGGTGGGTATAGGGTAAGAAGACTTCATATCTATACTCTACCTTATAGAAGCAAATTTTGAAAAAATTATAGCTAAAATCTACTTTGTAATTCTTAATATTTACAAGGAACATACCTAGTCGAGTAAGATGTAGGCGGATATCCTGTATAACAGAGTTACCCACTCATTTCTAGTTATGTTTTATCTCATCTTGAATAAATAGTATGATAATTAGGTAGTGTGTTATAGAAGTTTAATTTTCTGGAAATTAAATTATGATTTTGAAGATAATTGCATGTTCATGAGATATTTGAAGTGTTCTTGATGATCTTTAATGTGTTCTTATTATGGTATGTTTTAATCTTGTTAAGTGAGTTAAATTTAATTTTTTCATGTTTATAAGTTATTATTTTTCAATAAAATTTAAATACCTTCAATGTGATTGTAGGTGGGTGAGTCCGATTGTAATGTAGTCACATGCCTACTGTATGATTTTCATACTACATGTGAAACTAGAGCAATTTCGTGTGATGACACACATGAGGATGATCAAGGGTGAGTAGGATGGGTAGGAAGAGTAGGTAGTTTTAGTAAGCTTAAATACGCTAGCAACAATTCTTCTAATAATTAAGGGTTTAATCCTTCAAGAGGGTAATCTAGCAGAGTAATGACGTTTTCCCCAAATTATCTCTCTTCCATGTAAATAACGAAAGCTTGTGAGTATTTATAGTGATTTAACCATCAATGCTATCCATCGGATTATGTTGGTCATCAACAGTCCAAATGAACCCCCTTTTAATAAAAAGAAGCATACATGGGCCATGCATGTAACAGAGCCCAATGAAGGCTTTCTTTAGGTGTGTGAGCCTTGTGGAAAATGTTAGTAATATATAGTTAATTTCAACAAGTCCTACTTCAAGCTGGCCATGCTAAATCTCTTCTGATTATCTTAAGGTTATAAACTTAGCTCTCTAGGCCTTGTCTCCTTAGCATAAAGAGCTAAATTCAATTAATTAATGGACATAAGGTCTTAGATTACATTTAGCCCTCTATAATGTTCATCGTGAATTCTTATGAATATTTAGTGTGTTCTTAGTAAATGTTCATGTTTGATCTTCTTAAAGGATTAAGATTCATCAAAAATGCAATTTTATAAGAGATTTGAGATATTAACATGTTTGAATAGAATGAATCTTGAAGAATACTTCATGATCATCAAATTTCTAAGATCATGAACAATTAACGAGATAATTGGATAAAAAAAAATTAGATCATGTTCTTGGAAAAAATTGTTTGAACTTCTAAGAGGTGATAAAACTCTTGAAATTATGTTTATGGCTAAAATTGTAAAATAATATTATATTAAAAATATTAATAAATTTAAAAATAAAATAAATATTGAATAATGGGTATAGGATATAAAATAGACAAAAGAGAATTGAATTAGTAAACTAGTTTAAGACTACTTCGTATCATTATGGAATTAATGTAATAGATTGGTTTAAGATGGACCAATCATCTAATAAATTTGAGAAGTAAAAAGAACGATAATATATAATAAATAAATAAATAAAATATAAATAAAAATAATCAATAACTAGATAAATAATAAATAATAGTAACATGGACCAATTTAATCTAGAGATTAAATTAAGTCTACTTACTTATTGGATGGAACTTATAATTAAATTTTCTATTAACTAAGTGCTCTATCATATGGACTTGATTAATATACACTAGGTATAGACTCTAATTAAATTTTATTTAAGTGTCAAACTTAGCTAATAAGCTTTAAGTAATAAACTTAGTTTACAAATTAAGTAAATTAGCTCTTGCAATCTCAATTTAATTATATAATAATGGATGACTTCTTATTGTATATATATCAATTATTGCTTATGGGATTCAACTGATTAACTTAGTTTTTGACTGTAAGGGCTTTTAGGTATGTGGTGATCATTGTGTGTTGTGTGCTTGTTAAGTAGTAATGAGCTAGGCTTGATATATGCTAGACTTAAATTGAATGCATGACTTACATGTTCTTGGTTGATCAATTAGACGATGATACCCTTGGACTATCATTAGGACTACAGTCATAATTATTGGGATGATACGGTAGTTAGGAGCTTAGGTTACCATGGGTAGCTTGGTGAGTAGTTAATAGGAGGGATTTGCTTTGAATAAGGTTGTTGAGATTGAGATGAAGCTACAGAGGGTGTTATTTAGAGGTATGGGACTAATGGATCTATATGTAGAATATGATTGTTGGTGGCTAAAGTGATGATGGCTTTGTAGGAGACTACTTATAATTGTGGTTTTGAACATGGAATTAAGATATCCCTATTAATACCTGATAGCTCATTGCAGTGGGATCAGACCCTTTAGTCCCCATTAAGAGTGTGGAGTCATGAGTTACTCCAAAGTTGCTTCATCGATGGTGCTTACCAAATAGAAAGCTTGTTTAAGGAAGGCAACGATGGATATTGGAATTATGCTATTTGTTTATGCTTAATTGGTTATCTCAATGAACTTTGATTGTTGTGTTAGAAAAAGGCATGTACTCAAGTGACATAGTATGTGTTTGTGTGATTGCTACTGTGTCGTGTTCTTGTGACTTACTTCTTTTTTTTTTTTTTTCCATTTTAGGTGATGATTTATATGTTAACACTACATACGATGAGCTTGGCTATGTCAAGGATATGGTTTATGATGATTAATGCAAGGATGTCATTTATATTTTGCTATAGTTTTTTAGTTGGACCTTTATCTATTTAGACTTTATGGATTCCATTGTTTTTGGATTTTACTAGACTTTATTTCTATTTTTGGACTATACTTGATGCTAGACTTTGAGCTCCTTTTTGACTTTTTTCATCTTTTAGGCCTATGAGCTCTAGACTATCATTTGGAGTTTTATATAAAAGGATATTGTTGACTTTTAGTATACTTTTTTCTTAATATAAATCTAAAAAATGTTTTCAAAATATAAAATAAGTTAAAAAATAATAATTGGATTATCATGCAAATGTTTCCAAAACTAACGAATGATTCTCAAATTGAAATTTGAACAAAGATAATGAAAGATGTATAGTAAATCTTAGCATGTTTTACTTAAGTGGAGCAAAACACATGGTGGACTATCATTATACTTTATATATTAAGGCATGATGGTATTAGTGGAAAATTCCATAAAACCTTCAATAGAATTTTCTGCTTCTTTCATCTAGTCCAAGCTTTAACCTTGATTCATTGAACATTAGGTAAAAGTCTAAGTTCAATACTCATTCTTGAATAATAAGAAATCATTTTAACTAATGTGAATCAAATTTATGTTTGTTCCTAGGGCTCTCAGCATGAACAATGCCTTATAATTGATTGGTTCTTTCCTTTGGTATATCAAAAGTTCATTTTAGCCTTTT
This sequence comes from Laguncularia racemosa, assembly GCA_037954665.1. Taxonomy (NCBI): domain Eukaryota; kingdom Viridiplantae; phylum Streptophyta; class Magnoliopsida; order Myrtales; family Combretaceae; genus Laguncularia; species Laguncularia racemosa. The sequence continues at coordinate 2,176,944 of JBBMOL010000063.1, read as the reverse complement.
ACGATTGACACTAAAAACCTATAGTTGTGTGAATCACAAATACATCAACCCTTTTTTTTCATCTATTCTAACAAGAACTAGCATTTGGATTCATCGTTTATTATTACTTTTACTAAATTGTGTGCGTGCTAAGAATAAGATACTAAAAATATAAATATATATGTATTCATCTTATAAAATTAAATACATAACAAATTTCTATTAAGTTGGACTTATCTATTATTTACTTTATTCATATTCACAAAAATACAAATCAAAATTTCCTTTTCCAATGTATAAAATATGTTGTTTAAACTTTTTTGTTTTAAAAGTATGTTAATTTTTACTTTTCAATTTTCATTCCCCAATCATCATCTTCATCATAATTATGAAATAGATAAAGTGTATATATATATATAGGCTTATAAAAGAGTTACAATAAGTGACATGGATGGAATTGTTTTGAAATGGATTTGTAAAGATGTGTTAGCTATTGCTTGCTAAATGTCACATAGAGAAAACTTATGACCTCTTCTTTAAAACAACCACATATATTATTTTTATAATTGTTTATCATTCTTTTAAATACCCAAATGGAAGTGAAGCATCTATTACTTTAAGGTTTACCATGTAATAGATGTCACATTGTGAAATATGCTCAAGTTAAATGCAGCTACTCTACTTCTTGCTTTAATTTTCTTCTCCTTTTTAAGTTAGAAAAAAGTGTAAACTCTCACTCATCAACTTTTCTACCTCTCTCAAAATTATAACGACAAGTAATTTTCATGGGAAAAATTTACGCACAAACTAATTTCACCAAAGTTTCAACAAATAATAATATCAAGCCATAATATCAACGTTTGTTTGCTTGTTGAATGCTTAGGAATCACATGTTGAAAGATAGCTTTTAAATCTCAGAATTGTATGGGTGCTATTTGTTTTGGTAATCAACCTTGATTGCTTTAGCATTCTTCTGGATTTGATATGTGTGGATAATTTTGCAACGGTAGATTATAAGACCTAACACTTAACAACTAAGTGTGTTTGGGTAACACACTTAGGTTGAAGAAGTTAAAATGAATATTCTTTCTTAGTTCAGTGGTAATATATATATATATATATATATATATATATATATATATATATACATATAAGAGTTTTCATAAATATCATTTTGATAAGATTCTTAAATTGGCACAAGTTGGCAAAATAATTTTTCCCAAAATATATTGTCTTATTTTATCAAAGGAATTTTAAAATTAATTTATTCTTAAAGCTATCATCTTAGGTTTTATAAAAGAAAAGTTTTATAGATGATTTCATGGATAAAATTATTCGATGGAAACAAATCTTATATACATGAAAAAAAGGATTGACCACCATCTAGGCTTTCTCTTGCCATTTTCAAATCTATTTTTATGCTAACTTATGCTTTTTATAATTTATTTAGCTATTGAGGTTTTGAATTAATAAAGTTTAACTTGCAAAAAATAGTTTTACTGTTGGAACAAAAAGATTAATTTCTAAGTAGATCAGAGAAGCTTAACTATATAAAAGGAAAAGATTAAGAGAAACTTTGGAGGAGAGACGATGCATGTTATGTATGTGGTTGAGAATTATTAGTAAGAAGTGTGTGAGAAATTGTGATTTTGAGTTTGTTATACTCTCTATGTTTGTAAGCTAGTAGTTGGGAAAGCAACTATTGTTTCCAATAGAGTGTTGAGAGTGTTAATTTGTTGTATTTGTGAGTGTTATCACAAGTTTAGTTGTAGAGATGTGAAGGTGTTATGTGTGAGTGAGTTGACTATTAAGGTTAGGTTAATGAGAGCTAAGAGAACCTAGAGAAGGTTATGTTGTCATAGAAGTGATAGCTTCCACTAAGATTTGGTGGTGTTATTCACAATTTCAAAATCCTCTTGTACTCTTAATTGGAGTTTATAGTGAATTCTCAGTGGTTGAACTGGTGATGTTGCAAAAGAGGATGTAGGCAAAAGGCCAAATTTCTATACATCTAAGCGCATCTCTCTCTCTCTCTCTCATTTACTTTGCTATTGTTTGTTTATTTTGAGTTGTAACATATATATCCAAGCTTATTTCTTTACGGCAAATGCAAGTAGATCTGCTTAACTCTGATATAATCTATAAGTTTCCACATATCAAATTAATTTAAGGGGTTAATGAATTTGATCTTTAATTTGCTAAATAATCAATTCACTCCCCCTCTTGGTTGCCACTTTAGGCCTACAATTTGTTATTTTCAAATGTTGATGGAATTAAATGTTCATTCCAAATATTTTAAATATCTTCTATATACGTCCTTGATTGATATGGAGAAAATCTACATTGATTTGCTACCATTTCCAAGTATCTTCACTTATGGAATCTTGTTTAAACACTAAGAATCTTTAATTCTAGTAGGGTTGCACCTTCTAATTAATTCAAAGTTTCTGATCTAAAATATAAGTTGGTAGTGTGTTAGAAACCCTGATTCAAAAATCTTAGGTCAAAATTTGAAGATAAAACAGAAGAACGAACCTTAACCTTTTACTAAATCCTTGACAAAGCTTAAGCCCCCCAAGGTTTTCTTTTCTTTTTCTTTTTCTTTTGGTTATATTTTTAATATACTTGCACTTAGGATTTTGGTAAGTTCCACATGTGGCCTATAGTTGGGAGTGTTTATGGAATCATATATAATGATCAATAATTATAGAGTAAATTGTGTAAACTACCTTTAACAATTTTCATAATTGCACAGATAATACATGTTTTCAAAATTGAGCACTTTCCCCTCTTTTATACATGTAGACCCTATTTTGTTTGCTTAGATGGATTTTACATGGCAAAAATTTGACATGATAAATGATATATATCTAAAAAAATAAAAATGAAATATTAACACAAAAAATAGCAAATACAAAATGGAAAAGAAAATTAAAATTACGATAATAACATAGTTTAGTGATGAAGGAGAAGAGTATAGGTTCTGTCATAAAGTGGAAGAAATACTTATATGGAACAATGGATAAAATTTTTCAACAAGAAGTTATGATAATTGAAAAGTAAAAAGATTTTTAGTGTGGTGACATGTGATTTGTGTTCTAATTCCCACTAGATATTCATACCCATGGATTTTATTAACTTAGATTTCATATGAAATTTTTAGGTTTGCAAATGTTGTGGAAAATAATATGTACATGAATTTAACATTGTAGTTTTGATTTGATGAAAGCTTTTCTTTTTTTGCTTTAAAAAAAAGTAAAAAATTTATAAGACTTTTTTTTTATTCGAATATATGATATTTCATTTGCCTTGTTATTTTTGCCATATAAGTAAAAATAGTGGGATCCATATGTGTAGAAGGATGAAGTGCTTGATTTTAAAAATGTAGAATATTCATACAATTATAAAAATTCTTAAGAGTAGTCCCACAAAATTTAATCCATAATTCTAATAAATATTTTTAATAATTATAGGGATAATTGGAGGACGAAATTATCAAGATGCCACCGTGTTTAGAAATATTTTATCGGGGTATTCCAACCTTTTAGCAAGATAGTCTTGAATGTGTGTTTTTATTTTTTTATTTTTTTTGAGGTAGATCTTGAATGCTTAACATTTAAGAAGAAGGTATGGATATACGTGTTGTGATCGATGAATGTGAATAAAAAAAAAAAGAGGAAAAAAACCTGTTTGTGGTACCTAAAATAGATACACTATGAGATTGTAAAGACATGTTATTTGTCCTTTGAGATTCAGTTGCTGTGCAATCTTAAGCTATAAAAAGATAAAAAGATATGGAGGTGACTTAGATAAGATTCGAATGTCCTATAAGATCTGAATGTGTATAATCTAATCCATTCCCACATGGGACTCCTACTCTTTGATGATTTAAATTTGAACAACTTGTGCTTCAGATCTCATCTTACTCCTACTTCGCAGGAGACCCTACGGTTTTAGGGATAAAATACTCAAAGTAGAACAGTCCAAGACACTCGAAAAATTAAAAATGTGCACTGAATCCATTAAAAAATGAAAGGAAAAAACCTTAAGAAAGGGCATGATCTAATCATCATCGTCATCTTTGAAAGAATTTTTTTTTTTTTAACACTTCATAATTAGTTGTCTTCATGAAGTGCATCTGGACAAGTGCACGAAACCGCAAGGAAAGCCCTATAATACGCCATTATTGTCTATTATTTAATGATAACGAGATAATGAAAAACAGAAAACAATATTAATATTAATAATAATAATAATCAAATAGTTAAGACTTAAAATAATACTCCTTTCATCATCTCCAAAACAAAATGGAGTGCTCCGCAATGCTATAAATTTTCTCATGAAGTTTCCTAGGTCTTAAAGAATAATATTCCTTCACTTATATACCATGCCTTTCTTTTGAGTGTTAGTTTATATTGAGTGGATCTTTTTGAAAACACTATTTAGAATTAATAGTTATGGCTAAAAGCCATCAATTACTTATTTATATATGCAAAAACATTTACAATAATTCAAGGGGTTTTCTCTCTTTATACCTAAATAGAGATATTTTACACTTTTATGCACCAAATCACTAGTTTACCAAACTGATTAACTTGAATTATAAAAGTTTTAACAAGAGCCTCATGAACCCAATGTTTTCCAAAAACTTATAAGTGATGATAGTTTTATATGTCCTTTCAAATTAATATTTTAAGATAAACGAAGATAAAAAATACCACACATTTAATATTCCATAAATTTAGAATAATACATGTAGGGACAGAATATTATATTATTACATAATTAAGTTTCGATCTAGGATGGGTTTCCAACGGATGGAAGAGAAGAAATCAAGTTAATTTCAACTAATTATGCAAAAATGAGGATCCACTATCACCAAATCAGCCATGAAGAGAAGAAATCAAGCTAATTTCAACGTATTATGTGAAAATGAAGATCCGCCATCACTAAATCGGCCGGTCAACGGCCAACCTTCCCAGTATTTGATTGATGTTCAATCTATGTCTAAACCCGGCCGCTAGTCATCCTCATGATATATTTATTTAAAAACACATTGTAGCATTTTGTATGCATCAAGTTGCATCTTATTAGAAACAGGGTCAACGTAGCTCCGTACCAACAGGGTGGGGAGGGAGAGTTTTTTATTTTACAATAATTTCTCCACACGCGGACACGCCCTATAAATCAGCGACTATCAGACCTTCAATTGTAGCACCAGAGGCCTAGCTTCCTCCAAGGAGTCCTAGTGCTACAGAGGAGAGCATAAGAAAGCCGAAAAGGTGCCCCTCCACTCTATCCATTAAACTCGAGCATATCCTAAACACTTCCCCACCGCTTGCAGATTAATAATTTCCAGAAAAAAAGCCTATTCTTCCAGCATTTTCTTTTTCTCTGAAGGTGAAGAAGCATCAGATGGAAGTACTGTCTGCTAGATTTCTATCTGATGAAATGGTATTAATGCGTTCACCGTTCCATTACCAATTACCATTGCTTTGGATGATCTATCTTTTTTTTTTGGAAACTTATAAATACTAACCTCAAAATAATTATAAAATTTAGATAGATTTAAATCCTTAAAGTATGACTTATCTATTCATAACTTTTGAAAATGAGCAACAATGTCATTATAATCCTTTTAAGTAAGGTTTTAAGATTCTAATAATGGTTGGAGTTACAATTATACAAAGGTACTCCACACTTCACCAACTAATGGTTTTATAGGTGAATTTGTAATTTCTTTCTAATGATATTAACCTTTTTCTTTTATTTTTCTGATTTTAATCAGGGGATGGAAGATTACGACTTCATTAACCAATGCCATGCAAGTACTCTGGATGATCATCATGGATTTATGTCCACACATGACATTGCATCCTCTCTATTTTCTCCAACCAATCACCACCCTCCTTACTCCCCATTCAACACCCCCCAAAACACCACAACCACAGCATGCAGCGGATCTAGTTCTTCCATTGAAAGCTCTAGAACAAGTACTTACGACAATGAGAGCCCCAAGAAACTACAGAAAACCAATAGTTTGACCTCTGCAACTACTGAACATGTCTTACCAAGTCCTAAACAGTCTTCCACTGCTTCCCAAATTCTGTCCTTCAGCACGAAGTCGAGTCAGAGGCCTTTGGATTTGCAACATTTCTATGAGAATCCTATGGAATCAGATGGTGACGGTATCTTCGCGAATGGAAAAGTTACCCAAGTAGGGAACAAGAGGCCTTATTCAACAACTAGAACTCCAGCAAGCGCTCATGATCATATAATTGCAGAGAGGAAGAGGAGGGAGAAGCTTAGCCAGAGGTTCATTGCTTTGTCAGCCATAATTCCCGGGCTTAAGAAGGTGCGCATCTGCATTACTTAAAATCTAAGGAAATCAGTAATATTTTGGAGAAAGACTGGTTGTACTACTTCTAGTCACTTTGGAGAATTTCATTACACGATTCAAAAGCAAAGCAAGAAATCTTTCATCAGCTAAAACGTTAAATTAATGACTTTCTTTACTTCAATAATTATTGAATCTATGCTACAATTAAGGAATTTTCGTGAGAAATGTGTTTTATTGTCAGTAACACATAATGACTCAAAAGGGGTAAATTACTTCTAAAGCTATTATTCAGATGCGGATAGATCAATCTTCACTTCTCTATAAAGTTCGAAAATACGCTTTCACCTTCCAAACTGTCACTAAAGATCCCAAAGATATCACTAAAAAGAGCTATAAATAGTAATGGCTTTTGAATATTAGCAGTGGATTGGCAATTATTTGCACATATATAAAAGTAATAGAGAGGTGAAAGTATTGTTTTACAGGGTCTAATTGTGCTTAACCAATAGTTTGGAGATGTATTGTAATTTGTTATAAATTTTGTATCATCTGTGAAAATTATATGATTTTTTATCCTGGTATCATTGAATTGTAAAAAGGAAAATGAAACAAATCAATATCAATGGTTTTACAGACGGACAAAGCGTCTGTTCTGGGGGATGCTATCAAGTACCTCAAGCAACTTCAAGAACGCGTGAAATTGCTGGAGGAACAAGCAAAGAAGTCAAAGGTAGAATCAGTTGTGTTTGTGAAGAAGATTCAACTCTCTGAGGATGATGAAACTTCTTTTACTGACGGAAACTCCGACGACCATTCCTCATATGGTGCTTTGCCGGAAATCGAAGCCCGGGTTTCAGACAAGGATGTTCTTATCAGAATCCACTGCGAGAAGAAGAAAACATTTGTTTCTCTCATTTTCAGCGAAATAGAGAAGCTTCATCTCTCTGTAACGCACAGCAACGTCTTGCCATTTGGGAATTCAACCATCTATGTAACAGTAATGGCTAAGGTAAGAACAAAAACATTTGCCCAACAACATCGTAGATTCTGCCATGTAGATGAAGTATATATCATATACTACTTGCCTATGAAATTGAAACGTCTGCCATAAAAAACGAATGGTTCTCCTTCCGGCCTGCCCTAAGTTTTTTGAACTTATAAATCTACAGGATTCATATTTTACATCATAACTCGTATGAATATATATAATCAATATAAGCTGACAGAGATTGTTCTTCAAATTTGGAGCAGATGGACGAGGAGTTTGCTATGACAGTGAAGGATCTGGTGAAGGAACTTCGAGTGGCTTTATTGAAGTTCATCTGATAAAAACCAAAGAGCTTTCAGAACCACATAAACTGTCTTTTTTAAGTTAACAGTCCATCATTTCCCATTCTCCTCTCGAAGGCCATTTTTGCCTATTGTCCCTCCATTTTTTAAGTACCAAAATAGACAAATACATCCGAAAACCAGAAGCTTTTTAGTGTTTTTCCTTCGCCGTGAGGTTTTTCTGGCCATTTTTTTCACACTGATTTCTTCTCTTCTTCTTTTTTTGCGTGGTAACTTTTATTTACCACGTTGATTAAATGGCCCCAACATACAGATATGGTGAAAACAACTCCTAACGGCAGAAGTTATTATTGTGTAATAGTAATTTAAGCATTGGTCTTTAGCTTTTAGATGGAAAATCGGTCTTGCTCTCTTACAATGGGGGAGTGATCTGCTCGGTTCCATGAGAACGTGTCGATATTTAAATTTTCATGAAATATCATGTTGTATGCATGTGTGACTTCTTTCAGATGTATTTGCTTGTCCATTTCAAATTATTCTCGTTTGATCCATTCATGTTACGCCCTATAAATGGTCTACTCCTACTGATTTGTATGCATCTTGGGACCAGCCATCTCATGTGTAGTCACAATAATTCCATCATTTCATAATTTTAATCGATTACTATGCGTACAAGAAAACGAACATACTTGAAATAAAATAATACAGTTTTCCAAATTGGCACAGGATTTCAATCCTAATCCTCTGCCTAATGATAGTATCAGGGAAAGCCGGTGTAAAACGCGTAAAAATTCGGAGAAGGAAAACGATAGTCTAGGATTTGTAGAAGTGAAAAGTTTTCTCTCCACGATATATCCTGTTCCAACTACCAAGCAGCTCCAGTCAGTCCTATTCTGGGGTTGATTTTGAAATTTGGAACACTCTTCTTTCAAATACTAACGTTTCTCTTTTTTCTGTTCCTATGTTGAGTTGCACATAAATCTATCGAGAAGAGAGTTTGGTGAAATTATCTGTCATAGGAAACGTGTGACGGGTGCAGATTATATGCTCCAGAGGAGTTCGAAACCATGAAAGGTGTAGAAGTAAATCACCTACATTCGGATTGATCATCCGCACTTAACTGCATGTAACACTTTACCTCAATTGCATTAGTTTATCTATTGATATGGCAAATCTCATGCTTAACCTCGCTCGTGGAATTAATCATTTATTTAGTAAGACAGTTATGGGTTTAACATAATTGAATTTTATAGCATCGCATGTATTCTCTTTTTTTATTACTTTATTTCGTGTTTTTTTTTTCTCTTGTTATAAATAGTATCCTACATGAAAGCTGTTTTCGAAATTTCATTTCTCTTAATTAATTTTGACAACTTTTTTCTTTAGGATAGAAAAATTTCGAATCTTTGTTGAAGATTGGTGGCAACTCCAAATTTCCCTTTTCATAACACATCCTTAAATGAGTAGTTCGCATTACAAAGCAAGAACCTAGCGTACATCTAAAAAATGTCGCAAATTGTATGAAACATCAAATTCGCCAAATTCTACCAATAAAGTTTAATTTGAAAAGATATTGGGTTTTTAAACTTAAATTTTGTATAAATAACAAGTTGGAGAGTTTTGAAACTTTTAAATTCTTAAACATTATTTAGATTTGTTCTAATATTGTTTAATTAGTGTTGCCAGATTTGAAGTGACCTTGCTAATTTGATCAAATCCATCAATGAAACCAATCTGGGTCTTCTCTTCAACCCTTCTTAACAGTGAAATGAGAAACCTTGATTGAATTGGTTGGTCTAACTTGATTTTTATAGGAATTAATAGAGTTTTTTGAATCAAAATTTCACCATTTATTGAAAAAAATAAATAAATCTAGACCTAAGGTAAAGAACAGGTCAAAAGAAAAAAAATTATAATTTTTAAATTTCAAGAAGGTGAGTGATTTTATTACTATATAAATAAAACATGAATTATATTTTAATATTTTTATTGACCTTGGTTCAAACCTGATTTAGCTTGGTTCGACCCTCTTAACTTTTATCCCCTTCTTCTTCTCGAGTCAACTATTAACCCAAATTTGATAACATTGGTTTTAGTGGAAATATAGGGTTTAAAGTTAAAGTTATATCGGGTTATGTAAATTTTAAAATTTTAATAATATTTGTTTTTATTAGTATAATGATATCAATTAGGTAAATGTTTGTCTTTGTAGGTGAAACTCTTAAAAGGGATGGAAGAAGTTAGAATTTGGTAAATGATGATGATTTGAAAAGGTAGACTATAGGTAAGGAGATGATGACTTTAATGTATTGATTTGATAACGTCATATCATCAGTGTTTTACAATTTCTCTTGATCCATAAAAATTCAAGAGTATGGTGGCTTTTATAGCCTTTACGGTCAATGGTTTGTAGTTTGTTGAAGAAGTTGGAGCAAAGCATGTGGTGGAAATAATTACCTTTTTAAGGATTTTCTACTATTTCCTCAATTAAGTATAAGTAACTATAATTTTCTAGAAAGTGTTTAAATATTTTATACTCCCTTTGATGCACTTTCCATTGACTATACTTTTTATAAGAGAATATTTACACTTATAGCTTATTAAGTGTTACTGTGCAATTCCAAATAAGTTGTCCTGCTTCATAACAATATTAAGTATTATATTGTACATAGGGATAATAAATCGTTATGCTACACGTGGTTATGGTTAGTATGTTTGTGTGCATGTAGAGTATGTGTACGACTTGCTTGTTGTAGCTAAGACTACATGCTTAGTAAGGAATGTTGCTTTGAGTGTTTTTGTTATGTTGTTGAGCATTTGTACAATGTTTAGTCACCCTTTAACCAAACCTAACTAAACTTGATCATAATAAAGTGGACATGCAGAGCATCTCCTCATTTTGCATTTTCATGCTCATCAAACACCAGCTGTTAGATGGGAACAAATAGTCACCTTCTCATAACCTTATTAAACAAAGTGAAATGATAGAAAAGGTGGTCACAATATGGGTTGGGAGGTAGCTAAATAAACTTGAACAAAATAGTCTTTAGGAAGAAATATCCTTCATTGCACAAACTTAAGTTTGGTGTGGGGTGTGTTTTATTGTAACCAACTACTTAAAACCTAAACAAGAGGGGGTTTCTTTTAATATGGATGATATTTGTTTGTTGCATTGTATTTTCTTGCTTGTTGATCCCACATTGCTTGTGTGTTAAGTATAGCATGATATGTGTGAAAATTATACGTTATCCAGATTTATATATTATATATTTTGATATTTTTAATGGGAAAAATTTGCTTGTTCAGAAAATATACGCAAAGAATTTTAAGTGAAAGACCAGAGGCAATGGTCCAGCATATTTTTTGCTGACGCTCGACCCACGCCGACACATGAAGAAGCTCCTCTCATGGATTCAAGTCAACGTTCGTAACAGGAGAAGCATGGTCAAACCAGCAGCCACCAGAAAGTCCAAAGATTAATGAGCCCAAGTGAAGAAGCCCCAGAAGCCCACACGTTCAACGATTAAAAGCCAAGTCCAATGCTCATGCTGAGCTCACCATTCAATTTAATGTTTCAGTCCACAAGCCATGGCCCACACGTTTCATGTCTTCAAGCCACAGCCCCGGTGAACCAAAAAAAACACATTCCATGTCTTCAATCCACCGTCCATGAAGAGAGAACACAAGTCCAGCCCACGGTGTTGCAATTGCGGCAACCGTCAGAGGAGGGACGGCACGCACATAAAAGAACACATGCATAGACAGGCACCCACAACATCGCATTTTGAGGGTTGAGTCGACATCCTTTTGACTTCCAACCCCTCAGAAAGTGCAAAAATTATCTAGAACGTTCAAAGGACATGGAGTGGAAGCCTATTGAGGCTTCAGTGTTAATTATTATAAGTGATTCCTTTTCTTTTATGCTAATTTTTATTTTATGTGCTGCTCTTTTATTTGTTATGAGCTAAATTAATTTGTTGAAATGGAGAAGAATCTTATGAATGTAATAAAAATTCAAATAATTAATCATATGTATATTAGATGCATACTAAAATTTTTAAATGATAACCTAATCAATATCTCACTTGTTTGGCTCATATGTAATTTGCCTTGTGGATTATTGGTATAGTTAGTTTTTGTTAGTCTAGTTTAATTACATACACAATATATATATATATATATTTCCTAAAGCCATAATTCAATTATCTAGATAAAAGTAGGATTTAACATAAATGGTACTTAGTATCTGATTGTCATGGAAATGACTTATTCTCACACTTTTTTACCCCTTTCTATTAACACATTTGAAACTTAGTATACTTTCCGATATAAATTACACTTTTAAAGTTTATGCATACTATGTGACAAATTGCTCACATTTCTATAGATTTTCTTTTCGTTTCTTTTCTTTTTCTTTAAGTTAGCTTTGCATAAGCTTGGATTGGTGAGGACCATATGAGTGTATGAGTGTCGTTTCCAGCATTATCTAATCTTAGTAGCAAGATTTATAGCCATCATAGAAGCATAAGTTATTGTAGATGAAATTGGTGATAAAATTATGATGCTTGCCTTAGTTATTTGACAGATGATAATTTCCTTTATTCATCTTAAACTTTACACCAAACATGGCTAATCACTAGAATCATGGTTACATCTTCTAGAGAGAAGTAGTAAATTGATCATACTAATGGTATAAGACACTACTATGGATGGTTATAGTGGATTGATTATTTGGTGACTAATACAAGTAGTGAAATCGGTATGAGAAAATTTGAGTCTTGAATTCTAGAGATTTAGAGATGCATATTTCCATGACTCATGGATTCTAGAGCCTATATATGCTATATGATATTGATGGTGCATTAGTGTATTTGATTATTATGAATGCATGTGATCTACCATGTGCATGTGTTGTACATGCGCTATCTCTATCATGTGCTTTATTGCTTATCTATGTTTTTGACTATGTTTTGGGAGCAGTTAGATTTCACAACATTGATTTGTTATTATTATATTTCTTTTGATTTGTGGTGTAGGAATGAGTTTGATGATAGTGTTTATAAAAACTATGATGAGTGAAGGAGTTAATATTATAAACTTATTGAATTTTTAGTTAATTATGTAATTTTGAGATTGTTGATGAGATTAGCATGTTAGAATTTTTCCTTAGTACGATTTAATATGAATAATGGATTTGTGGACAAATATTGAAATGAATGTTTAGAAAAATGATATACAAATATTATACATGGATTTAGTTATAGATTTCTGAGCCTTGAATGATCTTACTATGAGTGAGAATATGTAGTAAGGTTGTCACATCCTAATGATTTCAAAACATGATATATAATAAATATGAAGATTAGGTAAAGATGCATATAGCTTTTCTCAAAACTTTTAGATAATGTTAATTTATCAATAAATTATCATCTGTATTGTAATAGATTTACAGCTATTGCTATCCTAAAGGATGTTCATTGAGATATTGTATATATCCGCTATTACTTTATTATTTAGTCTAGAATAATACAGGTATTTATTTGAAAATTTACGGGTCATAGTATGCATGCGTCTACAGCTTTAGGGAATTTTCCTAATAAAGCTATTCATTGTTTCGTGGCTTCACAAAGGAGGGTGATGCTTTTGATTATAAAGCTGCCATCCAAGATTCCGATTCATAGTGTCAAGGTATCTATTCCAAAGTGATCTAGCCCAAAAAGTTGCCCTACATCTATGTTGGCACTCGAACACGATACATGCATGTCTGTATGTATATATATGCTGGTAAGAGCATAAATTAATATCAAGTGAACATTGCATCTCTAATTTCTTAAATAAAATTTAACTGATTAACTATGAATTTCAGCAATCTATTAATATTACCAAAATCAAAGGCATGCCGCTGATAAAAGTCTACCATGAAACTGAAAACTGTAATTATCTAATTCATGAACACAAACAAAGTTTATAACATGAAAATTTAAAAATGGGACTCGGGCATGCATGTGTTTAGATTTTAAGTTTCAGAAGATTGGTTGATGTTTAATCTATATATCTTTATTTATCCCTTTTACTTTTAAAATGTGAAGAAATAAATAGAAATATCTAAAACACCTGTTTATGATTACTATTTGAAATAAAATAATTGAATATATTTTAGGTATGTTTATGTCGATTATGTGTTCAGTAATGTATATCCCTTTTAGGAGGAGTGCCCATGCATACAACTTAAATTCTTAACCTATCATTTTGGAATTAATAACCAAGTCTAAAATTTCTCTACATCAATTGTCGTGCAATGCAGAAGGATTGATTTTGGACCGCAGAAGTATAAGAGAAAAGTTAGGACTTGTTTTTAGATAGGTTCGTCTGCTCATTTTTGTCGTCGTCGTTGGAATATTGGCCACCACATAAATGTTTAGAATTATTTGATAAACTCATCTTATTAAGTAAAATGAAGCTGCGTGAGGAAACAAACAAATAGATTTTAATGCTTGAGCTCGACGAACATGGCCGCAAGCTGTGATTATTTCTGAATCCGTCCCATTTTTAACGTGGAAATCGTATAGCAACATCGAGCCAACAAGCAAACCGTTCAACATAAACGCCACATGGCATCAAGATTAAGCACTAGCACTGCTTGTAGTCTAGTTCTTCTTAAGAGGGTCAGGGTCTGCCTTGCACATTGCAGTGGTCTAGAAGGTGTGATGACTTTGTCTTCAATAGTGAAAGTACACCACTGGGTCCTTGGTGACCACAAAGTCAGGCCGGACATGAGACAACGCCTTCTAAATAAAAAATAAGAAAAATAAAAAAATATCATTTCATCTTTCTTCATGTCTTTTTCATGGCTTTGAAATTATGAAAAAGGTGAGACATATTGTCCGTGGCCGCTTTACAATCATTGAGCATTATTTAAGTAACTTCTTCATAAGTCTGTGTTTTAATATTGTCCGATTACTAAAGAGGACCTTCAATCCAATCAGTTCAATCAAATTATGTGCATATTTGCGCCCCACTGGTGTTGGTTTGTACAGCTTTGATGGATAAGATATTTAATTATCTGTTTGTAGAAAATTCGTAAAATAATAATAATCTTATTTTTCTTTTTTTTAAAAAATTGTATAGCAAATATGATGTAAGAGATTGTGCTATTGTGTATTTATATTATGCTGTTTTATTTTTATATTATTCTATTAAAAAATTGATATTTAAAGTTACATTTCTCTCTTTCTACGGTTATAAATGAATGATTTAGTAAATTACAAATGAACTATTAAAATTATCAAGTTTTCTGTAATTTGATTGACGGGAAAGTCATCGAGAGTTGCATTGCTCCACGTCAAGAGGATGCCACCCACCCCTTTGCCCTTCGCTCGATTCGATTGTGCGAAGGGAAACCCTCGAAAGACAGTAGGCAAGATAACTTGTACGACGCCATGGTGGTGTCCCTGGAGAATTACCATTATGGACTGGAATTCATGGACCAACTCTCGATCAACTGCATTTGCCTTTATAAAGGAGTATGCTAACATACGGATGCTCCTTGTGAGGATTTGAACTTGCTTAGCCGAGGTAGGCATGATGTTAATAAGAGTCCATAACTAAGGCTGCAACTCCACATATTCTAGAGGCTATTAATAACAAAGCAGACCTTTTAGGATTTGTTTTCTCATCCTCTATTACTTTCCATGTATTAAATTAAAAAAAAAAATAGCTTCATATGTAGCTTATGTTGGAATGAATTAACATTTGTTAAAAAGTTATTTTAATTTTAACAATAGCAGCTTCCAATCCAAAAGGTAATTAATTGCATATATGTATTAATTTGCCAATTTATTTATTCTTATACCACTCTTCATCTCCATTATATTAAAAAGCACTCTATTATTCTACCTAAAAACAAGTAGATATATGTGGCGATGTAAAAATATTTTAGTCAAAATATATATATGTATATTATATTTTATAAGTATACTGGAATGTTTAAATTAGAACGAAGATTAGATAAGTAAAACAAGATTTTATCTCCTCCTAATCTGACATTTTTCAAATATAGTAATCATTTCACGGGAAAATGTTAACAAGGGAAAGTTGGAGAATCCCTCCAAAGTAGGGAAATATAAATTGGTTGTTACTAGGGACAATCCGTCTAAAGAAAAATCAAATATTAGACCAGATTATTGAATTTTATGAAGCTTATTGAAAAGAAACTCCAGACATACCTTAACATTTTTCTCATGTGTAATAGTAGTGAATCATTATTCTTTATTGTAAAGCTCTAATTTGACGAGAGGTTAAAAAAAAAAGAAAAGAAAGCACAGTCGATAATCCCATTGTGACTAAAAATACTGATGTGTGAACTTGAATTTTTAAACATTCATACACGAATCGTCAAAAACGTGTATATTCCTATTAAAACACTTGGATTTTAATGTTCTAGTACGTATTCAACATATGAATATATGCATGCCATGCATCATGATGGAATATGGTCGGCAGAAAATAATATTTTCATAAAGAAACTATTGGTAGAATAACATCTTAATAAATCTAAACAGATATGGTAAAATCATAGTAACCTACAGACAAGAAAAAAAAAAGGAATTTGTATTTTCTCAATTTTCTATAATTTATAAATAAATTTTTAAAATTATTTAAATTCTTGGAATACCCTTATCATGTCATCACGATATTATCTCTTTTCTCATAATTACAATAATTTATTATGTAAAATACTATTTTAAAAAAAGATTAGTCTATGTATTAATATTATTGAAACCTTACCTTATTTTAAGAGGGTAAATTAAAGAAAAGGAAAAAGTATATTTTTAGTCATTAGCTTTTACTTACTTTTTATTTATTTATTTGAGTTCTTAAATTATTTTATCTTTTATTTGATTCATCAAAGTTTTTAAAACTTTGTAAAAGAAAAAAGGACTTTCATCATATTTATTAAGTTTCTTATTAATCCGTGATATGTATCAACTTCAAATTAGTCTATGATAATTAAATTAATAAAATGATGATATTAAATATATTTATTTAAATTATATAATAAAAATATATTAAATCTATTTAATGATATAATATAATAAAAATATAAAATAATTATTAAAATAAAAAAAAGGGATTGAAAAAAATCCCTACATGCCCTTGCCACCATAGATAACTAGTTTAAGGTTAATCGAGAGTTAATATATAATTAATATGAATAAAAATTTAATATATTTAATAAAAATTATATTTATATAAGATTTTAAAAATATTAAAAACTTACATTGAAGAAAAAAATTAAGGACTTAAATAAAAATAAATAAATATTAAATACTAAAATTATATATATATTTTTTTCTCAAGAAAATTAGGAAAAAAAAAAAAAGCCCTAGTCTCCATTCCAAAACACACGGTGACTATTCCTTCTCTTTGCCGCCAGCAGTCAAACCATACTCCTATTCAATCTCCTCCCGAATTACAAGGATCTTTAAGCTGACTATTCCTTCTCTCTAGCGTCTCATTTTTTTTTTTTGTTTTACCATCTTTTTGACTTTCCTGAGGTATAATCCGAACCCAAAACAAAATTTCCATATATATCCATAAACATATTACCATAACAAACTCAACCTGGAAACAAGATAAACGTTTTACTCTCTCTTTCCCTCTATCGAAAGTGGCGACGACGACAACAATGACGATGACGACGACGACCACGCCCAAGTCGATAACCCTCCACTCGAGACCAAAACTAGCATGTTTTTCATTCGCAGCGTACGCTAGAAACCTAATAAACAGCCTTATAGCGAACGATATTCCTGTCCTGGAAGGCCTAATGGATGCAGAACTCAGTTCCATCGAATCACTTTTCTCTTTCACTTTCCCTCCTGATCTCCGTTCCATTCTCCAAACAGGCCTTCCCGTGGGTCCTGGATTCCCAAACTGGCGTTCGTCATCTCCCGAACAGCTCCAAATATTGACTAGCCTTCCTTCCAGGACGCTACTAAAAGCGGTGTCCAAACACGACTTTTGGTGCGACAGTTGGGGTAAGGGGGTCAGGCCTGTTGTTACTGATGAAGCCGTGGAATATGTTAGAAAGCGTTTAGAACGTGCACCGGTCCTTGTACCGGTTTACAGGGACTGTTACGTTCCGACTGATCCGAATATGGCAGGAAATCCCGTGTTTTATATCAATGGTGGTGATTTTAGGATACTGAGTTACGATCTTGACGGATTCTTTAGTGAGATTGAGTTTTTGCAAATGGGGATTGTTCGTTCCGCGGGGCTATCAGCTACAAGGACATCGTCTCGGGACCGCCCCGCTTGGGCTGCCACCGCACCGAGGAGGATTGAGTTTTGGAGCGATGTGGTAGAGAGAGGGAGGAGAGTGGTGGCGCGTGGAGCCACGCGGGGACGATGGTGGGTGGGAAGGGGGAGTAAATTGGGGTTATTGCTGGAGGAAATGTTTTGGAGGCTAAGGGACGGAGGGTGGGATGAAGAGGATGTTAGGGAGATGATGGCAATGGACGGCCGTGATAGGGGGACTGGAAAGGAGAGCGGAATCAAGTGTGTGGGAGTATTGTCCCGTGATTTGTTGCATGCGGGATGGAGCATAGATGATGTGGTGGACTCTCTTGGAATCCTGCGAAAGAGCTAAGCTTCCGTTTGAATACGAGTGATTAGATAGAAGGTGGAATATGAATTTCCTAGGATAGCAAAAAATATAGAAAAAAGAAGAAAAATTGTCTGAATTTTTTGGATGTGATAGTAGAGTTATTTGTAAATATTGGACAAAAGGAATAGAAAAAAATAGCCATTATTTATAGCAAGTTTAGTCATG
The DNA here is from genome assembly GCA_037954665.1 of Laguncularia racemosa. NCBI lineage: Eukaryota > Viridiplantae > Streptophyta > Magnoliopsida > Myrtales > Combretaceae > Laguncularia > Laguncularia racemosa. The sequence continues at coordinate 2,158,501 of JBBMOL010000063.1, read as the reverse complement.
CTTAAAGACTTTTTGGAAACAATTTTATTAGTGTTGTCGGGCTAGGAGAGATTAGTGGCTCAAAAAATTGTAGTTGGCCGGGTAATACTTTTGGTGAAGACCGTTGAATTTTTCCGCGGAATAACTTGAAGGGAAGAGATATTAAGGTCAAAAACCGTATCCATTCGAAGTAGGTAGTTCATTGATGTGAATTTCTAGAAGGTAACCACAAACAAATTTTTTCCCAACTACATTTTATGGAGTTCTTTTGACTGAAGTCTAAAGTCCTTTTTCGTAGACCAAAAAGCCTGAGTGTATGTTCCATTGTTTCGCTTGCAATAACTTGAGAGAATGTTGTCTCGATGCCGGGTTAATTAACTAAAAAGTGTTGTCTTGAATATTTTATCCGCTCAATCATTTAGCAAGTATGTATAGAGGTAGGTGTTGTTACACATTCCACAAACTTCAGACTGCTGCATATCGAATGCTCCAACATATCATGCGAATTTGCTATTGCTGAGGTAAGGGTTCATTATGAATGTATTACATATATACAGCATGTCTCAACGCGTTTTACAAAAATAAAATTTGTTTGGTGTTACAAATATACAAAATATTATCAGACAAACACAAAAATACAGAGGATAGTTTGGCTAGTGATTAGAGTGGTGAAAGTAAGTGATCTCCACGTGCAAATGTTCAAGTAACAAGTGGTCTAGTAAAGGAGATTAGGTCAAACGTCTACCTTATAGCTAGTATACACATAGATTTATAATGCCTAATAAGAGGCAATCATCATTAGATTTTGTGAGCTATTAACGTATAAGATTGAATAGGGTTTAATAACTCTAATGGATTAGAAAGAGAAGAAAGAAGCCCTATTATACATAATAAAACCAAGTTAACACTCAAGAATGTTTAAAAAGGTTTAAAACATGCAATGTCATTTTAATAAATCGTATTCTAAACTCATCAATTCAAAACTCTCTAAATCATCCAAAAAAAATATATCCAATTCTATGGATCTTGCCATAAATTTAATTAATTAACCTTAAACATGATTAATTAGTATTGGACTTAGCCCATGAATTATATTTTGTATATTAATCCTTCTACACTATTAAGTGTTGTCAATGTTTTATACAAGTTATGAAATTTGTTGTATTCATAAGAGTCTTCATAAGCCTATAAACATTAAGAGATTTCTTGATACAAAAATTAAGAGTTATAAGTGCCTTAGGTCTATACAACGAAATTTGTTGTATTCACAAGAGTCTTCATAAGCTTGTAAACATTAAGAGATTTCCTGATACAAAAATTAAGAGTTATAAGTGTTTTAGGTGTGTTGTGTATGACTAATGGAAAGCAGAAGATGTATGGAAACTTAATGAAGATGCACATTAGAAGACATTTATAATTGCAAGAAAATGTGTCAAGTGAGGTAGTGATCATCCAAATCTTGTAAACATATTTTCAAATCTTAATGGACTCTTAGTGATTGATGCCAACGAGGTGGGAAGAGAGAATTGGCCTATAAGTAGGAATGTTTATAAACAACTCAACTCAAATTCTCTTACCCCTACTCCTTAGTTTTATGCTTACATGTTCACATATATATTGTTGTAAATAGAAAAGGGGGTAGTTCACAAAATCAAAATTTGCAAAAAACCAATTCATTCCCTTTTCTTTTATTATTATATTTCGAACTTTTAATTGGTATTGAATCCTAGTTCTCTTTTGTAGAAATTTTTTAGTTTAGAATTTAAGATCAAAAGATAACTAATGGTTTTTACTTGTTTAAAGGTGAATCAACAACTCGTCTTCCTTTCTTTAGTGGAACTAAATTTTCATACTAAAATTATAGGATGGAAATATTTATTTGTACTAAAGAGTTTGTAGAAGTTTATTGTAAATGGTCCATTTGTGTTAAAGATTTTTTTGGATAAATGAAATTTTATTGCTCTAAAATGGTTTACAATCGTCAATTAGATGGGAGTTACATCACAAGTACAATGGATAAAGTACAAAGTAGTTAGAAGATAACTTTTTTAGATTACAATGAAGTGGCATAAGCACTAATTTGATTTGCTATAGAACACAAGTTAGGGAGACTATTCCTTAGGTACACTTTGTTACGAACTCTCCAAATATAGTGAGCCGTAGCAGTTAGCCTCACCCTCTACATTTGGAAGATAGGGGAGGATGAGTGTGTTGTTGCCATTAATGAGTTTGTAGCACCTAATCAGTCTTTGAACGAAGTTGGACATTGAAGTCAGTCACAAAACAAACCCCAAATTTGGGAAGTCTGGCTATAGTTGAAGAATAGGTGAGAGTAGTCTTCTAAACTTTGTTGACAAAGGAAATAGGTTCTAGAAGTTGTAATTCCCTAAGATGTCAATTTGTCAAGGGTGGATAGTTTGTCTAGTTAAGCTAGCCATAATATGAAAGAGTGCCTTAGTAAAGAGGATTTGTTCTAGATGATTTTGTACTAAGGCATTATGGTGCTTGGAGGGTTTAAAAAGGCATATCCACTTTTGATGGTGTATTCTCTAGAGTTAGAATGGACCCAATGGAGATGATTTGGGATTGAGGCGTTTAGTTGGAGGGAAGGTGGGATATGGAGGTTTCTCCACAATGGACTATCTGGGAAACTCCATTCATTGTCTTCCATCAAGGAATATAACTTTGTTTTAAGGGGAAAACCCAAGCTTCCCATCTCCAGATCACTAAATATGGTGTCCAATGAGCTTATTGGGAGCCAATAGTCTGCCCAAGGGGATATGGTTAGACCATTGTTGGGTTCCCATTGGAAGCTAGTGTAGACTATACTCCTTAACTTTAATAACTTCTTCTAGGACTAGGAACAAGTGGTTGGTGATTTTTTTGACCAAAAGCTTTTCCCTTTCAATAGAGTAGAGTGCACCCATTCTAGACATAAACTCCAAGAGCCTTCCTTACATAAGTACCATATATGTTTCATTTGTATGGCCTTGTTCCATTAATGTAAATTTAGAATACTTAGGCCTTCACATTTCAATGGTTTACAAACATCCATCAACAAACCTTAGCCTTGGAGAAGATGCTTAATCTTCCACTCTACAAGAAATTCCACAATAGCTAATCAGTTTTTGTTATGATGGATTTAGGCAGTAAAAAGACTGGGCTCTTGTAGACTTGCATGGAGAATATGACTAATTTAACTAGCTACAATCGACTTGCATAGGAGAGGCATTTGGACGACCAAGAGTTAATGTGTACCATAATTCTCTCTAAAAGGGCATCATGGTTCTCCTTCTTAAGCTTCGTAGAGAGGAGTGGCACACCTAGGAAATGCACTAGAAGCTTACATTCCTAGAATTAGGTGGCCTAGATGATTCCTTCTTTAATTCTGGTTGGGACTTGGGAGAAGAAGATGTTGCTTATGTTATTGTTAGCAACTAGACTCGATAGTGAGTGGAAGTGTTAGAGTGTATTTTTGATCAATGAAGCCGATTCTACATTTCCTTTAGAAAAAATGAAGAGATCATCTACAAAATAAAGGTGAGTCAGCCTTTCCTCCTTACATCTCTAATGTAGAGAAATTTGAGGTTTCATGGACATCCTCATCTACAGAGTGGAGAGGACTTCCATGCCTATCATGAATAGGTAAGGGGATATAGTGTCCCCTTGTCTCAAGCCTTTTTTGCTAGCAACGTAACCTGTTAATTCTCTATTTATGTTGATGGAGAATTTAGGGGTAGATATGCATTGAGTAATAAGATTACAAATGTGAGGGTGAAACTGCAATGCTTTGAGGGTCTCTAAAATAAAATCCCATCGTATTATATCACATGCCTTCTGTAGATCCACCTTGAGGGTACATCGTGGTGCTCCCATTTGCTTATGGTATCCAACCATTAATTCTTGAACAATAAATATGTTGTCAGTGATTTTTCACCTGAGAATGAAGGTTGCCTATTCTCTTTCTATTAAGGATGGTAAGGCCTTCTTCAAGTGTGCAACAAGGACTTTAGAAATGGCCTTATAAAGAACATTGCAACACGCAATTGCGTGAAATTCTCCTAACTTTGAGGGGTTGGCCACTTTTGGAATTAAGGAGATGATAGTTGCATTTATCTCCTTAAGCAAATGGCATGTTATCAACAATTCTTTGATTGCTAAAATTAGATCATCTCTTGTAATATCCTAGACCTCCTTAAAAATTTTAGTTGTGAATTTGTCTAGCCTAGGGTCTTTCTCATTAGCTCGCGAAAAGAACCCCCATCTCATCTCTTTAATGGTGAAAAGTGTATTCAATTCAAGCTTTTGTTGCTCACTTAACCTCTAAGTCATTGAGTTGCTGACTTCCTTCGAACTAAGGGGGGAATTTAGGCTATCATGTAGCTATTAGAAGTGGGAAACTACTAAGACTTTGACCTCTTTAGCCCCAATTGTCTTACTTCCATGCTCCTTAATCAACCTATATAAAGAACTTTTGTTGTATAAGTTCTTCATGGTCTTATGGAAGTAGGAGGTATTTTTATCTCTTAGTCTTAACTAATTTGCCCTCCATTTCTGCTTGTAGAAGCTTTCCTTTGCCCTTTGAGTAAATAGTACTCCTTAAAAGCAACCTTCTCCTCTTCTATATGTGAGGTATCTCCAATGTTTTGTAAAGAGGACTAAAGCTGGATAAGGTTGTTTTTGGCCACTTGCACTCGATTGGAAATCTAGGAATACTCCATCCTGTTCAAGTTCCTAAACTCCTCTTTGAGTAGTTTTAATTTTCTAATAACTTGGAACATTTTTAATCACCTTACTTCATTGTTCTAGGTGTTAGCAATAATTTCCTTAAAGCTCTTGTGCTCAACTCGAAAGTTGAAGAACTTAAATAGCGTCTTCCTATTTCCCGATCCATAATCTATGCATGTAACAGTTAAGGTGTGGTCTAAGAGCATAAGGGACATGAATTTCGCTTGAGTTCTAGGGAGAACTCTTAGCTACTGATGGTTAACTAGGACCCTATTTAATTCCCTCAAAATAGGGTTATTTTTTGTCAATTTTTTCGTGTAAAGAAGTCCCTAATATATCTTAGATTCTCCAGTTTAGTAGTGGTAAGGCTATTGTAGAATTCTGGCATAGCCATTGTTAACCTAACTCTCTTTCCTACTTTTTCCATTGTGGACTTTGTGATGTTGAAATCACCAAGCGCCACCTATGGACGAGTAACCAATTGTGGAGCCAGAGTCTCTAAATTAGTCCATAAAGATCTTCTTTCTCTATCATTATTGGAGCCATAGATGAAATTTACATGAAGAGAAAAAATTGATCTCAGATTGGTAGCTGCATAGTGCATAAATTGCTTGTGTTCTGCCTTTACTCAAACATCCCAATCCTAAGGAATATAGGTTAACCACATGTATTTCCTTGTGAGTGCATTGACTCTCACTTGTCACTGTGGCCCTAAAACATTTTAGATTGCATCTTTGTTTACAGTATTGACCTTCATCTCAAGAGACCTATGAAGTTTACCTTTTGAGCTTCACATACTCTTCTAACATCTACTACCTTAATAGGGTCGTTGAACCCTCTTACGCTTTAAGCTACAATATTCATGTTATAACAACTAGAGTAGACTTTTTAGCACTTAAGTGAAGGTTCTCCTTCTCTTGTGCTGTTTTTTCTTCCTACAGCCATAGGAACTAGAGCTTTTGTTGCTTTTTAGGTTGCTTCCTAGTGTTTGGTTCATTTGGAGTAATAATTTATTTAGTGGAGTATTTTTGTACTCCTCTGTTTCCTCTCATTGTTGCACCTGGGTTAATCAGGTTGATTTGCCTAGGGAGATTGAACTTCCTTCTCGTTATTGCACCTAGGCTGGTCAGGATGAGTAACTAAGGGAGCTTGAATGTGGGGTTCCTCTTCTTTGGTCAGAGTTTCTGAAACAAAGGTGAGGGTTGGAGATCCTTAGCAACTCCCTTAGAACTAGTTGGTCATTGAGTTGGGGACATCATTTACACTTTGGGCCTTGACTTCCATTTCTCCTGAGAGGTCCACATTCTCCTCGACCTCAACCACATGCTCCACCACTCCCTCCGCCTTAACCTCCATCTCACTCTTACTAGCTTCAACTTACACTTGTTTAAGAGTTGATTGGACTTCTTCACTAACCTCCACCCTATCCCGGCAATGAGGGGTACAAAGAGTGGTACTTATGCCAGTTACCTCTTCATGGATTTTCTTATTTCCCTTCCTACCTCAGGTGATAGGTACCTATTGATCCCCCTTGGCTTTAGAACTACTAGTATCTACCTGGACCTTCTCCTTCAGAATTAGGTTACAAGAGTGGCCATACTTTGCACTCTCCACACCTAATAGGGAGCCACTGGTACTCAATTAAGATAGTTGTTAAGGAACCATTTGGCTTCTCCATTTTAACTTGGGTAATCGGCTCCTCTTTAGCTTTGATCTTGACCATAACTTGGGCTTGGTTGGCCTTTTTCCTGAAGTTCGTTAGAGCATCAACCTTTAAAGGGGTGCCCATACCGCTAGCAATATAGCTGACACCTTTAGCGTTGAGGAGTTCATAAAGGATCCAATTGAATGTAGCCCACATCGGGATGTAGGTTGGTTGAGGTTTGTCGAGAGATATGCCTATCCTCCATTTTTTAAGGTTAAAAATCGCTTTGCAAAGTACCAAGTTCTCTCTAGGATTGGGAACATGTCCTTCCTATTAGAGAATTTGAAGTAAAAGAAGCCATCCTTGCTTCCTAACACATTAAGTAGACCATACTCCTTCTACAAACAAAATGCCATCGATTGAACCAATGAGAATGGTAATTTTTAGCTAAAAAAAATCTAACTAGTGTAGAATTCCAATACTCGACTCCTCCATCTTCTATTGATTTTGGTATCTTAACTCTAGGGATGGCTCATTTTTTGATTGAAGGGATAAGCCTAAGTTTAAATTTTGGTTTGCTTGTTGGGATATTTGGAGCACATGCATGAGCATATGACTTTACTCCGAATGTGTTGTTTTATTAGGTGGTTTCGTCCTTCTAGTTGTTCCAGTAGGTAGTTGACTTCCTTTCAGGTGGTTTTTCTAAAAGAGGAAATACTCTTAGAAGGGGATAAAGGTGCTCTACTATTTAGCGAAAAGTGCTTTGGATTGAGTTTTCCATCTAGGGTATTAACCGGAGTAGTCTTGTCCTTAGACGCATAAGTCTCAAGTGCTCACTTTTAGCTAAGTACTAAGTCACTTTTTGGGAGAGTAAAAGTAGCTTCTGTTTTTTCACCTTTTCAGCTATCATAGAAAATTGCCTCTAGATACGTGCTATTTGTACTACATCCGGCTTTTCCAAAGAATTTTAGGGGAAAGTGATCCCTTAAGGTAGATTGATGGCCATCGATATCCTTCTTAGTTGTCTCATCATTGGTTAGTCCTCCCCTCATCGGGATAAAGTTGGGCAGGGAATTGAAAGGTGGTTGCAGGAAGGAAGAAAGGAATTTTTTGGAGAGAAGTGTTTGTTTTACCTAAAATAAGTAGCCTCTTAAGGGGGTTGCAAGGCAAAACTAGTGAGATGTGAGAGCATTTTCTCTCACTAACTTTTAAAATTAAAAGCTTCTTTTTGGCCTCTTATTTGTGTTAAGGATTCCAAATAGGAGCATAACCAAACCAAAGATCCCACTATTTCGTTTTGATTGGTGTACTTGGTTTAACTAACCAGGTTATCTACAGTATAAACTATTGATATGAATAGATCTGGACTAGGAATGTGATAGAGGTCATTAGAGTACACAAAGGTGGCTTTGTCCATAGTTAGTTGATTCACTAAAATTCTTCTTGCAAGGTTCTCGAGTTCTTATGCCATAGCATGGGCGATTAGTCCTATGTTCTCATTCCTATCATAAACATATGCTATTTTACTTAATTTGTGTATTTATGTTTAATCACATATCTTCATGTGCTAATAGAAAAGAAATATAGGATAGATCATATGCTTCTCAAGATAATAACTAGTAAGTAAACCGAGCACACTTAATAAAACAATTTTACCATTAGATTGAAGAATCCCTTAATAAAATCCAATGAGACATTGGCCTATATGTGGTGAAGAATGTAGATAGAAGCAATCCCTTAACAAAATCCATTGAGATGTTGGCATATGTGGTGAAGAATTGGTAGAGGATGTAAAAGATTGTGTGGATATAGGAGCTTGAGTTTGTTCCTTAGACATATGCTATAATCTTAGAATGCATCCAACACTTGTTTTTCATACTAAACTAATAAATAAATTATGTTCTTGTAAAACAACACATCGGCATCAAATTTTTAGTTATTTTATTGTGCACCTTGTTGTATAGCCAGGTTATTGTAGTTGGCTGATCACATGCAATGAGTGTGCTATTTGCTTAGGAAAAGTTTGGATTTTGATGACATATGGAGATTGTTGTAGGAAGAGGCATAGAAGGAGAAATGAGTAAAATGCGTACATGTGATAACAGATCAAACCCAACGTTATATATCATTCTTGATAGATTTAGTAATTTAGCCTTTTGTTGAGTTATTTCAACAATGTTTTGATGTTTGTCTCAAGCTAGGTAATGCTCATAATGAATGAAATGAGAGGAGATAACTCTTATTTATAGAGTTTGTAGGTTTATCGTGATCATCAAATGGCTTTAAGATGGATGCTTTAGATCAAATGTGGTAAGTGACCATTATATCACTTTTGAGGATCTGGCGGTTGTCATTAAACTCTTATTTTCTCCTCTAGTCTTTATAGACTTGGATATGGACCTAGATAAGCCTTAAGGCTTATAAGAATTAAAAGAATCCCCCTTCTTAAGGCTTATTAATGTCAAATGAAGCCCAAATGAGCTTAAGAAGGCTTTTTTTGATTTTGCTATTCACATGTAAGATAATTGAGTAAGGTTGAGAGTAGAAAATTTGGTCCAACGATCTTTGTTTTAAGCCTACTAAGCTAAATCTCCTAAAGACATTTTTGCTTGGGCTTGGTTTCTTAGACCCTATCATTAACACAAGAAATCCGTTCATAGCATTAAATTAGGCCAACAACCTAATTACTAAAATGGCCTTCTACACTTATTATACTCAAAATATTGGAGTTCTAATGCAATAGAAACTTCATCGATCATGTTTGCAAGCAATTGTAATTGAGGAGCCATAATAGAGCATATATAGCTAGAATTCTCCTCACAATGAGATAGAGCATATATAACTACATCTATACATCAAACTTTGTAATCAACATTAAGTAAGTCAATGTTAAGGCTAAAATGGTCAATTTAAATTGTAAAATGATGCCCTTATATGTAATATTTCTAATGACAAATTCTTTATGCAAGTTTAATCAACTTTTCATAAGTAAGCAAGCCTTGATGCCATTTAGCCAAGATGTGATAAAGAAAAGCAATTGGCCATCTGTCTTGTTGTAAAACACCCCGTAACCCTTACTTCACAAGAATCATATTTCATAATAAAATCCTTAGTAAAATCAAGAAGTGTAAGAACAAGTATCTTTATCATGCTTACTTTAGGAGTTTCAAATGCTCATTTTGAAGCTAAAGTCCAAGAGAAAAAGGTTCTTCTTGAGCATTGTTGTTAAAGGTGCTTAACTGTAGCAAACTTGCTATAGTATCTAATTTGGACAATCTTAAAGTGCTCTTACACTCGTTGGTTGCATCATTTAGTATTGCATCATTTTCTCTTGAAGCACCTCAAATCTTGGTGAAGATATTACATGTCTAACATAAGCCACTTTCTTTTGAGCAAACGTGCATTTATTATATTAATTATGATGTAAAGAATGGCATTGAAGCAAAAGGAATACCAACAACAAATGTTTCAAGTGATCAACCTAAGTATTGCTATAAATGAGAATATAGTAAAAAAATATGAGGAAAAACTTGTAAAGACGATGTTGAAAGACACAATTCATGAGAACTTGGAAAGTAAATTGTACATTGTGAGCCTAAAGAGTATTACCAATTTCCTATGATTTAATAGTCCTTAAAGGTGCCCAAAGTGAAGATCACATGGATCTTAAACTTTTTCAATAGGTAAGGTCTTCTACTTTAAGGAACCAAAGTTGTGCATCTCCTTTTTGTAAACACCCCATTTTAGCCATTTAATTACAAATAATGTTTCATTTTTTCATTTTTTTTATTTTTCTTCTATTTTCCAAAAATAAAGGAAAAATAATGAAAAAATAAAATAAATAGGAATAGTATGCCAATTTTGGAAAATGATGGTAGAAACAATAATAAAAGATGTTAAATAATTTTTATAAATTTTTAGAATTTCAAAATGATATAAAAATAGTAAAAATTGCAACGCATATATACAAATTGTGTTTAATAAAAAAACGGGAAAGTGGCTAACTAACTAGTCCGATCATTGGCTTGGGCGCGTGTAAGGAGGGTCTGATCATGGGTTTGAAACATGGGGAAGGCACTTTGTGCCGTTTTGATTTTTTTTCCTTCTAGAGGACACATGGCAGCACGTAATTGGATGAAGGAATCATATGCGCCGGGCGCGTGCTTGTCTTCTACCTTCGTCCAAGATCAGCGCCAACAGTGGGGAAGGGAAATCTGACTGTTTTGATTCGATTTTTTGCACAAATCTAGCAAATCTTTGACTAAAATGAGATAAACATCATCTAATTAACATGAATCTTAACAAAAATCAAAGATTTACATGAATCAAAGGCAGATCGAAAACTGGTTCAACTGCAAATTCGATCTATGCTTATTGAAGGGAAATCCAAGCTTATCAAGCTTGGTTTTTGGAGCCTATAAATAAGACACGATAAGAGGAAGTGAAAGCATTGATCAAAAGAGAGAAAAAAGAGAGAAACACATGAGTTTAGCCTTCGCTAGAGTTCCTCAAACCCCAACCGACGGCCGTCCTTCGAACCACCACCTTGAGAGGTTCTTGAAGAAAACCACTGCCATCTTTGAATCACCCACCTTTGAAAGGCCCAGAAGCACCCATCAATCGCCTTCAAAAGCCACCAGGAAGCTACCGTCGAGGAAGCTCTAATCACCGTGATTGATTCGGCTCGATCCAATCTAACACGACCCGACTCGCGAACCGTATCCAGGTTAGCCAATTTTTTATTTTATTTTATTTATTATTAGAATATAAAAAAATAAAAAAAATATATAAGCGAAAATAAAAAAGAGGGAATTATTTTAGAATATGTTAATTAGGTATGTCTATTATAATAATATAAAAATAAAAAATAAAAAATAAAAAAATAATAAAAATGATTAGAAATTAATAAGGGTTAGATTAATAATATGAATTAAAAATAAAGAATAAAGAATAAATAATAATAATGATTTTTTTTATTTTTTATCACTTAGAAAATTTCTTTTCAAAACAAATATATAATTGATTTTTCTTAATTTAGAAGTTTTTTTTAGAAAATAAAATAATAAAGCTTAGGCTTAATTGTTTTTAGAAATATTTAAAATGATAACAAACGTGAACTCGACATGTTTTCATAACTAAAATTAAAACAATCCACTAAAGCTTTTTCATAAAAAAGCGAATTACTACCTGTTTGATCTCAAATAGCGGGTACGTAAGCACCATAATAGGGCAACTCTAAAATGAATAAAAAAATAATTTTTCAAACCATTATTAGTGTAATTTTTACATCATTTTTTTTTATATAAAAAAGGATATCATAATATAACTCTAATTTTAGAAGGATAAGATGGTAACCTTAGAGTTTTAATAGGATAGCCTCTGAGTCGGGAATCTCTAGTTTTTCTTTCTTCCTTTTCATTTATAAAAATAAAACGAGGAGATTTCGTCAATTAGTTGTCTAAATTAGAATTAATTTTCTTAATTAGTTCTAATTCAATAATTTTTCCCAACTTCTGTTGGTTGTGACTCCAAATAAATAATAAGATTCCTAGTTCAAGTCGATGATTTATATTGGATGAGCATAGGATCTAATGTAAATCAGATTAGAAATATAATGAAAAATGTTAAAAATTAGACTTGACACTTTTAAACGAAAGAAACCTCAATACCACTCTTTCTTCATTAGATGCTCATTGATGATAGAAAGAATGCTCAAAATGGTTAAGTTAACTTGATGGATTAGAATTACCATCATTGCGAGAAAAATCTACTTTAGAGAATTTCAAAACAAGATTCCCTAATTCTAGGTTTTCACCACTAATGTGCTTATGGTTTTCCTCTTCGATCATAATTGTCATCCCTAAAATTCTCCTTTGCTAGGCATTAGACCACAAGGTCTTTTAACTATTGAGACATCTCCAACTATCTTGCCTCTAACTTCCTTCTCATGTTCATACTCCACCTTATCACATGCTCTACTTTCTTGGTACATAGCCATAGTTTTCCTATGTTGAAATAATAGTAATCTAGGGCTCCATTAAGAGAAACCCTAAAATCTCTTTAGTGAATTGTTTTTCTATAAGGTAAAAATGTCTTCCTTCTTTCTTCCCTTTCTGAATTACATAGAGCTATTGTAATACCCAAGAATAATGTAAAATAAAAAATAAGGTTAAGGAAATGACAAATAAACAAAAAGACTTTAAAAGTAGGGGGTACTTTCGTCTTTTGGCCATAAGCATATAAATACTTGTCATGTACCCTTAAGTCCAAATTCTTTTTTTTTTTTCTCCTGTGTTTTTGCCTCTCATTCAAGAGAACCTTACCTAGAGACATAAAAACCTCATCCAAACCACACATTTAATCCATAAGTTATATGGTAAGTGGACACTATTCATCTCTTTTCCATTGATTTTCTTTTATGGATGATAAAGTAATGGTTTTTTGGTTATGGTACATAAAAAAAAAGGTAAAGCGGTAGAAGGGGCAAGTGTGAGTTACAGTTGCAGGAGTGATCTAAACAAGTAAGTCATGCAATTCTTATAGGATACATGTGTTTTTGCTTCAATTTAGGTAGATTGTGGCATCGAATTTTTAATTTTGGATTTAAGGTTGTTAAGGGATCAAATTTGGAGAATTAAGAAGAAGAAATGAAGGAGAAATTTCTTATTGAGATGCAATAGTTTGAATTCGATATCAAGAGTGTGAATTGTTATGATAGTATGAACAAGATTTAAGGAATAAATAATGGATATTGTTTAATTGCAAATTGGGAGTTATAATCTTTTTTAAAAGTGAAGTTTTGGTTTAAAATATGGGAACTTCTATTGTTTGATTTCATTTTGCAAAAGGGGCTAGAAGAACATGATTTTGGGTAATTGTGTGACAAACCAAATAGCAACCAAGTTGTAGTAAGAGTTGCAACCAAAGTTGTAAATAAAGTTGTAACCAAAGAGCAACTAAGGTTAGAACTAGAGTTGTAGGCAGAATTGCAACCAGAGTTGCAACTAAAGAGCAACCAAAGGTGTAACTAGAGTTGCAACAAAAGTTGCAATCGGTAGTAAATAAGCGCAACAAGACTTGCAACCAATTAATAACTAGTCTCGTTTTATAAAAAATTATAATAAAAAATACAAAATAAAATAAAATTGTTTTTGATTTACTATGTTTTATAAATAATTTAAACCATTAAACTTATACTCTACTTTGTGTACATAAATTATATTTTACAACTTAGCTATTGGGTAGTGTGTTATATATATAATCACATGAGTATAATAAAGTAAATAGAAATATTAATAACGATAACTTGATGAATATAGAAAATTGTAAATAAAGAAAAAGTATGCATTAAGAGTTAAGTTAGCTAGTACTAGTAAATGAAATAAATAGTTAAGTTTAGTTATGATAATTGCTAATTAGTATGTAATACATTGGTATCAGAATCTAAGATTGTGGAGTTCAAGTTAATTACTAAAAGTCCATTCTAGGTATGTATGATCTTTGTGTGTTTCTTGTACTTGTTAAGTTAGTTAAAGGAATGAATTTAATGGTATAATGGATGGGGAAGTTATTTGATGCTCATGCTTGGTTTAACCTAAGGACTTGTAGTGATAAAACCTTAAGGGGTGCCCACTGATTGGTATGTGGTGGTACCCCTTGTGAAGTTGCATATTGAAATGATTCAGTAAATTTAGGGACATATTGGTGTTAGGGTTTGTAGTGATAGTTCTTAACACCATACTATATATTATACTACTATATTGAGTGTGGTGGGATTATGAATATCTTTTTATTATATGAATGATTTAATTGAGATAATAACTAACTGCTTAGCTATTTGTTGCATTGATGCATGTGACTTATGATATGATTGACCATGTGTATGTGCTTATGGATTATATGTACTGGGTACTATCTAATCCTTCGAGGATTTTCTTTTTCAATTGTAAGTATGAACGAGTGTGTGATGTATGATGATAACATGATGTCTTATACTCATGGTGGGGATAAATAATATTTTTACTATTATGATGACTAATAGATGAGAGAACTACTTACAGTACTATACGTAGATTGGAAGATATTATTAAATTGAGAAGATTTTTGTCGATAGTACTAAGTATTTTAATATTGGAGTAGATGTTACTAATTTATTTTTGGTACCCAAGTATTGAGATAGTTTTAGTATCTTAGTTGTGAATTGTAAGGTATGAATTTGTGAACCATTCAATATTGTTGACTATTGGTTCATATTAATTGTGATTAATGGTTTTTATAGGTTCATGTGGTATTAGCTAATTTAAGAGTTTTAACATGTCTTTATCTGATCGTAAGGACATATAACGAGTTATGATGTCTTAGATTTTGAGGCATTACAGCTAGTTAGTTGATTATGTTCCTTTATTTTAGATATTGCTAATGCCTTACAAAGACTCATGACAAATACAAGAGTGGTCACATGTTAAATAATTAACGACCCTTAATGATATGTCCTAACCACATCCACTCTCAAAATTCTCCTAATGACAATCTAACATGACCCCAACAACAACATATAAACAACAAGACATAATAATATATGAACATAATGTCAACTAATATATATGGACATAAGTAATGACATAAATAGCAAAAACACATCATCTTATCCAATTTCTCCTTTCCTTATTACAATGCTTGTGCACATGTTTGAAGGAAACTACTTTGACCGACATAGTATCCTTTTGACAATTCTAGCCCCTAACAAATGCATATTGTAGCATATCACAACACTATTACCATAGTAGATGATGAGAATTAAATCATCTCAAATACAACTGGTTATGTTGTGTTGTTTTAAACCAATTTTCATTGTAATAGAACATTGCTTCCTTTATCTGCTCTTGGGAATAGATAGAGAGCTAGATTTTGGATATTTGAGAAATACAAAATTTTGAGTTTTCTCTCATTCTTCCTATATTCTTATCAATCCTTAGATTGTGGTGAGTGACAGTATCGAGCTTGTTGTGTGTCATATCAACAAATCCGTGCTAGGACTATTCTTTTGCTAGTGCTTAATATCTGGTAAGGGTTTAGGGGTTTTTTATCTTGTTATTGTTCTTTGTTTGATTATCGAAATTGTTTGTTGCAAATCATTGGCTATAGTTTACGATTTCTTGATTTCAAATTTAGAATTAGGTACATCATAATTTGGTATCAGAGCATTGGTTAAGAGAAGGGATTGCAACATGGAAGTGTTGATTTTGAATTGAACAATTAGGGTTTATGCTGTGTACTTCTTCATTTGTGTGATTGTGAATTGAAGATAGGATTATTGCATGATTTATGTCGTGATTAATTGAGTATTGAGAATTGAAATTAGGGTCTATACTGTGGTTTGTGTGATTGTGATTTGGGGATTGAGTGAAGGTTGCGAATTGGAGTTTGTGCTGAGAATTGAGTGATTGTAATTAAGCTTGTGACTTAGTTATTGATAGTGAATTGAAGTTAAGGTTTATATTTTTAATTGTGTTGTGGTTTGATTGGAATTGAATTGGGGATTAAGCTAAGGTTGAAAATTAGGGATTGTGTCATTAGGGTTGTTGTAGTGTGTGATTGTGATTTAGGAATTCTTGTGTTGAGATTGTAATTCAATGAAGCATGCTGAATGATAGTGTGAATGGAGGAATTGTGATGAGGACTATCTAGCATCTAAAAGGAAGGAACCAAAATCCTATGATCCATTACATGGTATTGGAGGCCTGATGACCTGAGTTAGAGCTAAGGAGATGAACGAAGCTCTACAAGGATTAGTTATCGACCTACAAGCTAAGGAATTAAGTTACACTAAAGGAGAACCAACACTTATCAACTTGATTCATATTTCCATGGAGGGGTGCAATGATTTAGACGCCTTAGAATAAATTAATTTTATTGAACTGAAAAGGGAGAAGCACATTCGGTTTTGTTATTTGTTATGCTTTTGTTTTATTTGTTTGAGTTGTAATTTATATTATTTAGTTGCCTATTCGGTTATATGAGAATAAGAAACAAATAGATTAGGCAACTTAAGTTTTTTTTTTTTTTTTTCATATTGTTGTATGTACACTATATAAAGCCGTATAAGGGGCCGGCCATGAAATATCTTATTATTGAATTGAGAAAACATAATTTTCATGAGAGTACGAAACCCTTTTTTTGTTCTTTTGCAAAAGAACTCTTCCATAGGAATTCTTAACTGAATTACTAGGAAACTCTTTTGATAACTTAATTTTCAGTCAACAGGTATGATTGGGGTCTACTTATGTAATACTTGTTTGAGACAGTCATCGGGGTAATCAATTCAAATAACGTCGTTGGGGTTCTAGGTTTAATATATTTAGGGTTTCGCGAATCATTTGGTATTAGAGCTTTGGCTTCTTGAATTAAGTAAATTCAATCACTTTTTTGTTATTTGTCTGTTGTTATTTTCTGTACTCATATCTATTTCTTTTTCATTATTCATCTATTGTTATTTTCCATACTCATATATGGAAATTCGTATATATATATATAAAAAAACAATCTTGTTCGGTCACTAAAATCCCTTAGAGACCGACGACATCTAGGTTTTAGTTGATCTTTGAAAATTCAATTGTTGTTCAATTCATAGTTCATCTTGGAAGGCATACATACAAAAAAAAAAAAAAAAATAAAAATCAAGAACTAAAATCTCCTAAAAGAAAAATTCTAGTTTTGGCAAGTTACAATTCAATTGCCAAATTCACTTTCCAATTCTAACCACAATTTGTATCTTGTCTTTCTAAATCTTGTATCCAAAATTGCATTCCGTAATTCTTATAGATTCGGTGTAAATTTGTCTATCCATTAAATTGCTTGTTAAGGAATTTTCTTGACTTGTTCTGAAGTTAGTAGTAAGAGATTGCTCATATCTATTAGAATTCTCATTGCACCATGACTTGGAATCAACCAGGGATCATTAGTGTGACTTAGTGATTTGTGTTGAGTAGTTCCGATCTGAGTTCCTAGCAAAGGATTATAAAAAAAAAAAGTGGGTTGTGAGGACATATTTTGTGAGAGATATACACGAGTGGAATTGTGAGCATATTATTTGTGAGCAATACACGAATAGGTGTGAGGAACATATATAATTTTCTTTTACTTGTTATCTTACTCTATTGATAACTTTAGAATTATGTCGGGACAGAACACTAATGGAGGAGAGAGTAGAGTGATGTTTGAAAAGTTGATGGGGGGTATGAAAAGAATCTTGATGGGTGAACTTGAGTAGATCCATGAAAGAATGGATAGGATGGAAGGAGTAGGGAACCGTCTAGCAGTACCACTGTCAAGTAAGGAGTAGGTAGACCGAATAGGGAAGGAGTTAGGATAGAAGAAGGTGAGGAGTCTGATTTTGGAGATTATCAACATGTTAGGGACAAAGGGAGTACATAGAGGCATGATAGTAATCTGGGTGGTATTAAATTGAAAATCCCAACATTTAAGGGAAAGAATGATCTAGAGTTGTATTTAGAGTGGGAGAGGAAAATGGATCATGCGTTTGAATGCCATAACTACACTAAGGAGAGAAAGATAAAACTGGTGGTTGCAGTAAAGTTTTTAGATTACACTAGTGTATGGTGGGATCAGCTAGTACGTAATAGGCGTAGGTATGGAGAGAGACCTGTTAGCACTTGGGATGAGATGAAGACTATTATGCAAAAACGGTTCATTCCTAGTCACTACCACAGGAACTTACTTAGGAAGGTCTAAGGATTAACACAAGGAACCAAAAGTGTAGAGGATTATTACAAGGAGTTGGAGATATCTTTGATTAGGGCTAGAGTTGAGGAGGATGATGAGGCCACTATGGCTAGATTCATCAATGAGTTGAATAGGGAAATAGCTGATGTAGTGGATCTGCACCATTATTTGGATATGAAAGAACTACTGTACAGAGCAATTAAAGTAGAGTGGCAATTAAAATATAGGAGTGAACAGAAGACTGGTTTGACTTCCAAATCTCCATGGAAGTCTAATTGAAAGAGGAATTCTACAGATTCAAAGCTTAAGGAGGATGTGAAGGCTAAGAATCCAGTTGCTGCACCTAAGGAAAAAACTAACACTAAACCCCCTTTAAGAACTAGAGATATTAAGTGTTTTAGGTGTCAGGGGTTTGGACACATTGCATCCCAATGTCCAAATAAGAGAGCTATGATTATCAGTGATAATGGGGATGTAGAGAGTGTGAGCTCTAAGGAGGAAGAGGAGCCACCATCGTAGGAGTATGAGGATGTTGACTTAGAGGGATTCGTGAGTGGCGAGTTATATGTCACGAGGAGAGTACTTAGTATGCAACCCTAGGAGGATGGTGAGAAGATCCAGCATGAACATATTTTTCATATATGGTGTCATGTGTAGGGTAGAGTTTGTAGCTTGATAATCAATAGTGGCAGTTGCACTAATGTTGCTAGCATCTTGCTAGTAGAAAAGATACAGTTGAAAGCTGTGAAACATCCAAAACCATATCGATTACAGTGGTTGAATGAATGTGGGGAGGTTAAGGTGACCAAGTAGGTTCTTATAGCCTTTTCCATAGGGAGCTACAAAGATGAGGTTATGTGTGATGTGATACCTATGCAAGCTAGCCACATATTGTTAGGGCGACCTTGGCAATTCGACAGGAAGATCACATATGATGAGTACAGGAATCAATATTCCTTTGTACTAAGCAAAAGGAAAGTGGTTCTCATGCCACAAAAACCATGGGAAGCTTGTGAGGATCAAGTGAAGATGGCAAAAGAGTTCAGAGAGAAACACGAGAGTGTGTGAGAGAAGGATGAGAAAAAGAAGAAGAGTGAGAAACAAACACTAGTGAGTTATGAGGGAAGAGAGTCTGACATACTTAGAGGAGAGAAAATTGTAAGAAAAAGTGAGTGTAAGAATGCAATGTTGGCGAGGAAACAACTACTTGTACTTATGTACAAGGATGTTTATTTTACTTACACCGACACTAACCTTTCGTTACTTAGTATGGTATTTTCTTATGGCTTTGTTATAGGTATAGATGGGATAGCCGTGGAAGCGAAGAAATTAGAGGTGATCTGGAAGTGGCTAAAGGGATGTGTTAGGATCGTGTTTCATCCAGGAAAAGGGATTTGGGTGCATTTGAGAATAGAAAGATTTGCAAAACAGTGGAAGTCTAAATTGCATCCTAAGGGAGATGGACCTTTCCAAGAAGTGGAGCGCATCAATGACAATGCTTACAAGATTGACTTGCCAAATCACTATGGTAATGTAAGCACAACTTTTAATGTTTCTGATTTTACTCCTTATGATGCAAGTGATTTGAGGACGAATCTTTTCGAGGAAGGAGGGAATAATGAGGATCAACTAGCATCTACAAGGAATGAACCAAAATCCTATGATCCATTACATGGTATTAGAGGCCCGATGACCCGAGCTAGAGCTAAGGGGATGAATGAAGCTCTACAAGGATTAGTCATGGACCTACAAGCTAAGGAATTAAGTTACACTAAAGGAGAACTAACACTTATAAACTTGATTCATATTTCCATGGAGGATGCAATTATTTAGAGGCATTAGAATAAATTAATTTTATTGAACCGACAAGGGAGAAGCACATTCGGTTTTGTTATTTTTTATGTTTTTGTTTTATTTGTTTGGTTTGTAATTTATATTATTTAGTTGCCTATTCGGTTACATGAGAATAAGGAAACAAATAGATTAGGCAACTTAGGTTTTTTTCATATTGTTGTATGTACACTATATAAAGTAGTGTAAGGGGTTGGCCATGAAATATCTTATTATTGAATTAAGAAAACACAATTTTCGTGAGAGTACGAAAACCCCTTTTTTTGTTCTTTTGCAAAAGAACTCTTCCATAGAAATTCTTAACTGAATTGCTAGGAAACCCTTTTGATAACTTAGGTTTCGATCAACAAGTGTGATTGGGGTCTAGTTACACAATACTTATTCGAGATGGTCCTCGTGGTAATCGATTCAAATAATGTCGTCGGGGTTCTAGGTTTAATATACTTAGGGTTTCATGCATTAAATTGGGAATGAAGCCAACAGTTAGGTTGGAGGAGGAGGTCAGGGATGTCGTGTTGCAAGTGGTAGGAGAACTTTGGAAGATTGATTGCAGGACCTAAGCACTATTGTTACTAATCTAGCAACACGGGTTGATCAAATGATGTTACCCTAATAGCCAGTAGCAAATCCATGTGCACCCCCACCTTAGGTAGCCCTTAATGATATACGTGGGGAAGGGGCATTAGGAGGAAATAGGGGCGGGCGAGTTAGAGGAGATTATCACACTTATTAGGAAGAAAGGGATGATAACTTTGAGGATGAATTCTATCATAACCGTGAGTTTAGGCTACCTAGCGGTTTGGAATATGTGAAATTACAGATGCCTTCATTTGTTGAAAGGGGATCCATAGAGGATTATCTTGATTGGGAGGATAAGGTGGAAGAACTTTTTAAGTGTTATGAGATCAATGACAACACTCGGGTATGTTTAGCAGTAGTTGAGTTTACAAGGTATGCTACCTTATGATGGAAGAACATTGTAGCTAGTAGGAGGAGAGATGGAGATGTTGAAATACATACTTGGTAGGAGATGAAACGGATTATGAGGAAGATGTTTATACCAGAGCATCACAGACATGAGCTATTCATGCATCTCCAAACATTGAGATAGGGAGGTAAAACCACATATGAGTATGTCTAAGAGTTTTAGACACTTATAATTCGATGTGGGACCATTGAGCCTCTTGAACAGACAATGGCACAATTTGTGTTAGGTCTAAAGCATGAGATTGCTTGTATTGTAAAGTTACAACGATATGACACACTTGATGAGGCCATCTAGTTAGCTTTAGAAGTCGAGAGATAGAGACGATCTAATCCTTATAGAATGGTGAGTAATAGGTATGGATCCTTTACTAAACTATATGGGTCAGACAATGAGCATGTTGATAAGGGGGGATTTGATAAGAATGAGGAAGAGAATGTAGTTGTTACTGATGTTGGAGGGGAGAAAGAATTTTTTAGAAAGAGGAAAGCAGTTATTGAGGCTGAAATTAAGTAGATAGTGGCTAGGTCATCAGGTGGAAAGACTAGTCAAATCTAATGCTTCAAATGTTTAGATTTTGGACATACAACTGTTTAGTGTCCAAACAAAAGGGTGATGACCACTATGAAGGTGGAAAGTAAGGATGATGAGGAAGAGATGCATGAGCCAACATATTTGTCAACAGTACTAGATGAGTATTATAAGGATGCAGATGTTGAGACGTATGAAGATAAAGGGAGTGATGAGTATTTAGCTATTAATGTGTTGCACAGGGTGATGACTACTTTTCCTGCTAATGAGGAGGAACAGAAAGAGAACCTATTCTATATTTCCTGCAGGGTCTAAGGTAACTTTTGTGCTCTTATTATTGATGATGGTAGTTATACTAATGTAGTGACTGCTTCTCTAGTTAATAAATTGAAACTAGTCACTACCCTACACCTTAAGCCATATAAACTGCACTAGTTAAGTGAAGAAGACAGTCTGCATGTCGCTTAAAGGGCTAAGGTTCCATTTAGCATAGGGGAGAAGTACCATAATGAGATTGTTTATGATATTCTTCCTATGTGTGCATCACATATGTTACTTGGTAGACCATGGTTATTTGATAAGAGAGTATTACATGATGGGTTTAGGAACACCTATGTGTTTCAGAAGGATGGTGAGCGAATTGTTTTGAATCTTATGCCATTAGTTGAGGTCAAGAAGCTTAGAAACAAATCAATAAAACCATTGAAAAGAAGTCTTTATTTATGGGGTAGAAGGAATTGAAAGAAAACTTGAGTAGAGTGGAACAGTCCCAAGAGATTTAGAAGTTTAATCAAAAGACTTTTGAACATCTTAAGTAGACTCAAGAGCAGACATGACTTTAGGGCAACCAATATAGGTAGACCAAGATTTTTAATTCAAGTGACTTGGTTTAGATTCATCGTCGCAATGACTAGTTTCTTTACAAGAAATCATAGAAATTTTCGCTTAAAATAGAAAAACCATCAGATTTGAGGGCAAATCTTCTATAGGTTCGAGGAGATGATAGAAATCAAATCATCTCAAATATAGATACTTCTATCATTGGTTCAAGACAACAAATGATGACTTAAGCAAGCATGGAACTCCAAGACCGTTGGTGTACCATTTAGATTGGTCATAAAGGCCGACGGTACACCTTTTAGGCTGGCATAAAGGCCAGTGGTGTACAACTTCAAGGTCGATGGCTTAGTCTTCTCTAACACTGGTGGCTTACACCTAAGGCTGGTTATGTTGTGTTGTTTCAAACCAATTTTTATTGTAATAGAACATTGCTTCCTTTATATGCTCTTGGCAATAGATAGAGAGATAGATTTTGGATATTTGAAAAATACAAAAGTTTGAGTTTGCTCCCATTCTATACTCTTATCAATCCTTCAATTATGGCGAGTGATGATATCAGGCTTATTGTGTGTTATATCAACAAACCTGTGCTAAGGCTATTCCTTTTGTTAGTGCGTAATATCTGGTAAGGTTTTAAGAGTTTTTATCTTGTTATTGTTCTTTGTTTGATTATCGAAATTGGTTGTTGTGAATCGTTGGTTGTGGTTTGCGATTGCTTGATTCTGAATTTGGAATTATGCACATCGGTAGATCTTACTAATCTAACGTAATTTTGAGCCTAATAGGCTAGGTGCAACATTTGAATTGACAGTTAAGTTTGCATCACAATATTGGGGACATCTCCTAGACTTTTGCAAAGACTAGGTTGTCTTGTGGTTAGTCAGCAATTCAAAAATGAAAACAAGAGTTGTTTTTTACTCAAAATCGGGTAAAATTATTGAAGTTCAGTATTTGCAGTTCCCTTCGACATTGCCTCTCCATAGGGTGTGTGGCAATGGTCAACACATCTTGCACATATGAGCTAGATTCGAGATTGGCATTGCCGAAAGGTATATCACAAATGTGAAAACACAAAATATCACAACTATCAACGATTTCCAATTTACATCAACGCAGCCAAACGTGCATTGCTGTGAGAAAGAAAAAGATATAATAACTGTTTACCCCCTTGATGCATTCAGGGTTGTCAAATGAGGGCTTACCTATGTTGCTGCAAGTAGGTAAAAACCTGGAAACAAATATATTTTATATATTCTTGCCGTAGGAAACATCATTCGACACTAAGTAGATCAAGGATATTAAGCATTAAGAATTCCTTCAGCCGTAATGAAGTAAGCAAAGACAATATACTAAGCAGACTCTGTAGAATCAATATTTTGTATTGGGTATCTATTAAAGTTTTGCTCATGTTATGCCTAAGTGTCACATTGTGAGTGGTAACCATATGTCTAGTCCCCAAATCCGTTTCGACTATAAACCCCTACATTAGAAAAGTAAAAAAAAAATATTGAGGCAATAATAGGCTTCTGCGGTAATCAAAACCAATTCCAACAAGAAAGGGTCATGTGTACAGGCATCCTCTGGAAACAAAGTCCTTCGATAGGAAGACGCATTGAGACATTATACAATAAAACGATAGCGCAAATATTTCATTTGAATTTTCTTTCGAAATTTGAAAGAGTATAACATTTTATGCAAAGAAAAAGTCCATAATATTGAGTTACGCATGTAGTCAAGCCGAGGCTTTACTGTCATTACATCATTAAAACCTCTTCATCTTTGTCTTTATCTCCATTTGGTGTTAATTTTATTATGATTACTACTACAACCATCAAATATAATAGTTTAAACTTGTAGATATGATGTGAATTTTATATTTATCACATAGCATGCTCTCTCGCTTGTGAACTGGAATTTTAACTAAAACTTATTAAGTAAACAATGTCATTAAATGGGAGTGAAATGATTGTACAAAAATTTAAGCTTAAGACCTTCGGTTTTGATATCATGTTATGATTAGTACCATAACTATTTAATATAAAAGCTTAAGTTTGTTTAGATTTTTTTCTTCTTTCTTAACTCTATTCAGTAGCTTGATGTTCTGAATAATTGGTTGTTTGGTCTATGATCCCCAGTCACGCTGCTATCAAAACGTTGATTCAACTGAAAACCTCTCGTAGGAACTAGCCTTCTGGATGTGCTCACCACATTCATACGCACGCATGCAATACAATCAACAGTTTGCATAGCATTTACTCAAAATATTGCATAGTTTTCTCAACAGGGAGCAACAATATAGTGGCAATAGTGTGCCTAAACTACATTGTGTTGGCTATAGTTCAAAGCCAATACTAAGACAGCATTTATGCTAGGGGGCCCTCAATGTTAAGACACTCATTTTAGTTCACACTACCATTTCAATGATAAAGAACTACATGGTAATTTGGTGAGCTTATCGCAGTTGGAATTTTGTAGAATGTATACACGAATTCTTTCTCACATATAATTTTGTAGAATGGATCAAAGGGAAGTCTTTAAGAGTTGATTGTCTCCCTATTCAGTAAAGCAGAAGGAGGGTAGCTTATATGTTGAGGCCTTCCATAAGTGACTATAAACTACCACGGCCTTTCTGATGCTTAGGGGCTCATGATCTAGAATTCTGCAAAAAGCACCAACATTATAAGTATCTATTGTCTATTACTCTAAAGAACTATTATGAATCTATGTACTGGTCCATTTTATCTACATGCTGCATCCATAGCCTATACCAAATTAATTGAAGCAAAGCAGTGATATAAAAACTTAAATAACAGAAAGAACAAACGGGGGAAAAAAAACTGTAATCTGGTTATGAAGATCAAATCATTGAATTACTCTGTGGTTTCATAATTAAGACACAAAGTGCACAAATTAGGGTTCACATTATTGATCTGCCATTCAGGTTTCAAATAGATGGATTGCTTACATCAATTTAGGTACGTTTAGCGCCACACTTTCCACAAGTTACAGAGGAATAATGAGAAAAGTAGCTCTAAAACCCTACAGAATTTCGCATTTCAGCTATTAAAATAAATACAACTAAGGTAAGAGTTGGATTCATTATACTTCTCAAGCATGGATGACTTGCATATTAATTTTCAAGGACAAAATTGCAATTCTTTGCTTATTATGCAATTAAGCCCTCCCATTGTATGCAATTAAACCCTTGTACCTTTACATTTTTTCAAATATGCTTCTGAGCATTTTATTGTAATAAATTGAAAAATTTTGGTATCGACGTCCCTAATTAGTTTATATTTAAGCTTTGATTTCTTATAACGTAAATAAATAAGGTACTTCCTTAAATTTTCCGGCTTCTATTTGCTAAACTTGGAGCTAGAGATCTTGTGAATAAATTCTATATGAGAAATTCAAGGTCTATTTTAATAAATATTAAATTACAGGGGTTTAACAGGACAAAACTAAGGTTTAGTGGCTTAATTACACATTAGGAAAAAATCCAAGGGCTTATTTGTGTATTCTGCATACATTTTCAATCTTCCTTAGAATGAGTAAAGAGAAAAGAGAGGGAGAGATCGGTATAGAAAACAAACTTTCATAAACATTCAAACAATATCAGATACATAAATTGAATGGCTTAGCCCAAATTCCAAACAATCAACCGTGTGCTAAGTTCGTCGCTAAGATAGCACAAAATTACTGAGTCATGTAAACGTTGAAGTGGAGAATGGTATCTGCACCATTTGTTGTGTGCTGATCCACTTTAGGAAGAGTTTCAACAGTGGCACACCCTTTGCCATGCTGTTTTTAGCCAGTTCTTCCAACAATAGCAATATGAGACCCGTGTGAAGCTGCATGGTGCACATCAAAGAAACTAATAGTATCATCCTCTCAGTCACTTCCATAAAACAATATAGTCATTGAAATAGTTTGGCTACCATCCAATGAGGTAGCCTTGTACTATCCCAATCACAGCAGAACGCAACTCATGTCCTTCGGTTGATTCATCATCAAACACTCTGATGTAACCAAATATGAGCTTCTGGAGTGTAGGACCAATGGAGAGCTGGCCTGCACTGACAAACAGTTATCGCAACCATTGACTTGGTCATTGTCGCCATTATTCTGGATATGTGCACCATTTAGGCCTATGAGGAGCAAAAGGTTGTTATGGTTGATTATGCCATTGAAATTGATGTTTCTGTTTCTGTTGATGCCATTGACAAGAGGTACTGCACCAAAGAGGGTAAAGGAGTTGTCGCTGGCCTTGGAGAAAGGAACAGAACATGTCATGGAATTCGTTATAACCCGGGTAATTACCCTGACTGATGGGTCTGATCTTCCATTGACATGATGCGTAAAGGAGGACAACTGAGGATGACCTAGTACTGATTTTGCTGCAGCCAATATTTCCAGAAGCTATAAATTCAAAAATTGCAAGAGGCCTCAGAGAGGGAGATCCCCCGTCACATCTCCTCCTCATTTTGCTATAGAGATTAGAGATCTGTAGCAGGATAAAAGCAAGGCTTGAAATTAAGGGCTAACCAAAGCATTCAAGTAAGAAGAGGAGTCAACTCTACAGATATAATTTGCATATCATTTGATGACAATACTAAGCCTATTGCAACAAAAGAATGTTAGTAAAAATGTGTATTCAACCTAGACTGTTTTCAAGCTGTGAGTTGGACGAGAATAAATTATACTGAAAGCGAGGGATAAAGTATAAAGCCAGCCAGTGGTGGTACAATGGGCTCACACATATTGGTATGTGAATGAAAACTGCCTTTATGATATGCAGGCCTACCTCAAGGGATCAAGCACAAAGAAAAAACTGTCCAGAATCCAGTACTAGTGAAGCTTGGAAGGAATTTAGCCGGATGTAGAAGTTTGTTATCCAAGCAGACTTGTTTTAGTTTTCATGATTACTTACCATGATGGTAAAAAATTTCGCCTTTCTCAATCTCCTTAACAGGAAGTATCAAATAATGTGACACAAGCCTCTGCTGCAGCAGACAGAAAAAGCCCCTTCAGATAACTTGCAATGAAAGAGACAAAAACTTTATTCAGGTAAGCTGCCTGGATTTCAGCTTCAAGCTGATAATTTGTTCTCTCATCATTTCATATAGCTGTCAGAAGTGTGGATTAACATGGAAACGAGAGGTATTGGCTAACTATATAATAAGTGAATTAAGCACAAACTCATTGATTGAAGAAAATAGCAACTTGAGCTAAAGTTTTGCATTAATTATGCTTTCTTTCACCAGCTTGAGGCAATTCTTCCTGTGCCCCATCATCTCCAGCATCCACAAACTGCCAAAGCTAGATTGCACAGGGTTTGTCACCTATATACCTACTTGTCTGTCTAATTGAAATAACTGATATAAAGTACCACTATTAGCAATTAACTCCATTAGTGTCAATCAATGATGATATTGAAGATTTTTTTAAGGTTAAAATTGGACAGTCACCTGGCCAATTAACAAGAAACCTAAGTGTACCATTCAATTTAATGATTTGAGTAGGCTAATCTAAAAGATGATACCAAGGATGACATGCTTGATAGGGTGAAATATCAACTTGTCTCTTATGGATCTATAATCTTAATGTTGAAAGCCACAGATGACTTGATACAAACATAATGTATAGGTGCAGCTTAAATAAAGCATAAGACAAAAATAGAAGATAGAGTTATTAAAAGGAAATCGTGCCCTTTGAACTCTAGTTGAGATGTCAAATAAAAAAACTTTTCACCTTTCCATGCACTTTTTTTCCCCTCTTCTATAAGTATGTAGCCAATATTGAAAAGTGTAAAACGTTTCATTTTGGACTCTTAAACAAGTATACCAAGGGCACCCATTAATAGGTACCCCTATTAAAATGAAATTTGAGGATAAAAAATGTAAAATTAAAATGTCATTTTAACATAAGAAGTGACTGAGACAGAATGCCAATAAGATGCTAACTGGCACAATTGTGTCCAAATGAATGATTTAATTAGAAGTGCAAAATTAAGAAATAGCAATCTGCAAGATTAAATCAATGTGCTGCAATTAATCTTGCCTTTTGCCTCTCCAATATTTGAAATTGCACGAATATCTTGCAGTCTACTGAAATAATATATATCCCACACATCAATCCACAGATCAAAACATGGCTAGTGTTTCTGACTCACCTTGAAGTTGCTGCTACTGTTGGCATAGCACATTGACTTCAAGTCTCCTTGAAAAACCTCATACTTATCCTGTAATATTTTGGAGGTGATAATGCATCTTAACAAAAGGGCTACAACATTAGTTAGGAACCTCTGGTTATCCAATAGGATGCATGGAAAAGTATGCTTTGATGTGACTGAATCTGTGGACAAAATGTGTAACAGTCTCTCTCCATTTTCACTTTTAATATATATCTGACAGGAAACTCGTCTCTTTGCTACCAACATCTCCAGAAACTAAAATATCCAAAATGTTATACATATCATCACTATGTATATGTGTCTTGTCACCTGCAACAAATGTGAGTATGAAATCCTTCACCTTAATCAAAGACCATCCAGGATCCTTAATCACTCCCTTTGATTTCATCAGTTTTCTAATGTCTGCGGCATCTCTCCATCTCCCTTTGGAAGAATAAAGGTTACACAGGGTAATGTGGGTTCCTGCACAATTTGGATCTAAATCAAGAATATAATCTGCAATCCGCTTTCCACGATCAACATCACCATGAACTCTACATGCTCGTAACAAAGTCGACCAAACCACATCATCACACTCAAAAGGCATGCTTTTTATCATGCACTCTGCCTCATCCAGTTGTCCATCTCGGCAAAGGAGATCGATCATGCAGCCATAGTGCTCCTTTGAAGGATTAATTTGATGTTCCATATTCATCTTCTGAAAATAGTGGTAACCAAGATCAACTAGCCCAGCATGACTGCAGGCTGTCAAGACACCAATATATGCTACTGCGTCCGGTCTCAAACCGAAATGAGAAAGCTTTTCAAATAGACAAAATGCCTCATGGCTATGCCCATGTTCAGCATAGCCATTAATCATTGCTGTCCATGAAATGATGTCATTATCCATTGATGCATCGAAAATCTTTGATGCATCTCTTATGCTTCCACATTTGGCATACATGTTTATCAAAGCACTCCGTACCATTGGTGTGTTTTCCAAACCAATGCACAAGACATGAGCATGAAGTTGCTTCCCTTGCTCAACAATGGCCATATTCCCACAGGCACTAAGGACACTAGCCAAAGCAAACTCTGTAGGCTTTGGCCCCTCTCTTCTCATCAATGATAGAAGCTCAAACGCTTCCTTGCCATGGCCTCCTTGCGAATATGCAGCTATTATAGTGCTCCAAGAAACAACATCCCCCCAGGTCATTTCTTGGAATATACTGGAGGCTAAATTTAACTGCCCGCACTTTGAGTATAGAGTCATCAGGGCATTCATAACTGACAATGACTCTGAAAGACCCTTGCATAAAACGTGGGCATGCAATTGCTCACCCAATCTGATTTTGGAAAGACTTGTGCATGCAGAGATAATTGCTGCATAAGTGTATTCATTAGGAACCACATCTGATTCTCTCATTCTGGAAAATGCCTGAATGGCAGATTCTCCCCGACCCATCTGGACATACATCGTAACAATCGTTGTCCACGACACGACATCTTGAGTGGGCATCCTTTCAAACAATCGTAGGCCATAATCCAACCTCCCACACTTAATATACATAGCGGCAAGCGTGTTTACAACATATGAGCTGGCATCAAAACCTTTTTTAACAGTGTGCGTATGAATCTCCCTTCCACTCTTCAAAACACCCATATCAGCACACGCTTTCAATGCAATAGCATAAGTATACGTATCGCACTGCACCTTTGAGCTCCACATTTCGGAGAAGTACATCAGCCCTTTCATACAATAACCTGCCTTAACAAGCCCAGTTATGACAGCAGTCCATGAAACAACATTTCTAAGTGGCATCTCATCGAATACCTTACAACCCAGTTCAATTCTTCCTGTTTTTGTGTACATATC
This sequence comes from Laguncularia racemosa, assembly GCA_037954665.1. Lineage (NCBI taxonomy): Eukaryota > Viridiplantae > Streptophyta > Magnoliopsida > Myrtales > Combretaceae > Laguncularia > Laguncularia racemosa. The sequence goes on along the minus strand of JBBMOL010000063.1, from coordinate 2,128,152 downwards.
CAGCAAAGCACTTCCCACAAAAACAGAGCTCACCAATCCAGTTTTAACCGAATACCCATGCAATGATTCACCAAAACTTAAATTCATATCAAGGCCACAAGCTTTAAAAGCAAGGCTAAGAATGAAAGGGTCCATACGAAGACCGGGATGGATCCACATACCTGAAAACAAATCCAAAGCTTCGGTGACCTTCATGGCACTTACGTATCCAGAAATAATAGTGGTCCAAGAAATCTCATCTCTGTGAGGCATTTTATCAAACAGTTTACGAGCATCACCGACTTTACCATTTTTTATCAGTTCCTTGAGTTTAGAGTTGGCTTCAATCATATTTACGTGAGAAAGGACATTTACTACTTGGGTTTTCATCTGGGAAAGCATAGGTTCCCCACAAGCAGAAGCAGTGCTTGAAGTCGAAAATAATCTCCTCCATTTCACTACGCTCATATTCATTCATATAAGAACGATACAAGAAGAAGCTACAAATTTAAAAAAATGATGATGGAATGATTACCAATACGAAATTTCAACTGTCTTTAGGAAAGAGAACGTTCCGGCAAACCTCGGAAGTGATCGTGGAAGGGTTTTTGAAGCTATCATCCACATGACTCGGGTTCACTCAAATGGAGAGAACCCCAGAGCTAAGGTAAAGGTTCCATACTGTCAGTGTGCTTGGATCACACAGAGAAGAGAAAATCTATTAATAAGAGCAATTTATTTTTTTGGAAATTAGAAAGATACGTTTGCTTGCTTTTCATTTTGATGGCCCGTAAAATTAAAATTAAAATCAAAATATAATTTTAAAAATAGGAGCCAAATACTTAGAAATTTTATCCAAAACCAAACGCATGTAATTCATTTCATTGGTAGTTTTTTCTTTTAAGTAAACGTAAACCTTTTAATGGTTTTTATATGGTAATAAGGGTTTTTTTTTTTCCTAAATAATAATTATTAAAAAGGATCTTAACTAAAACTATTATATTAAGAGAGTTATGATGCTCTTTTAAATATTATTTTATTATACACATTTTATGTGTGCGCTAATTTAAGGTTTATATATTGAATTTATCTTTAGTTTTATAATAACCATTAAAAACGTATACAATATACATATCTTCACTTAGAACACTTTTAACTAGTTCATAGATCATAGAAGTCACGAACTCTCTCTTACTCTCAACTCTCTTGATTGTTGCGACTAGTTACACTCAAATCACTTGATTCTTTCAACTTAACTTCAGTGAAATCACACATTACCAATTTCTTTGCATTTTTTTAATTGATTTTCATATTTTAGCAAACCAAAAAATGTTCAAATTGTCTATTTTTATTTTTTTGTTTTTCTAAATTCAAATAAATTTTCGTGCTTGTTTGTTTATAGTATAGCTTGAGATTGACTCTTGTGTTTGCTAAATTAGATGTTGAATGTGGTAGTCCTTAATGGAGCGAAGTTGTGTTATTTGGTTAATTTTTATGCATTTTAGTTGTTTTTGGAAAATTTTCTAAGGATTTTCTACGATTTAAAAAATGGCCAATCTTATGTGCTTTAAAAGGAGATACAATTATTATGTACTTAGACTAATTGGATACATGTTATATCAATAGGTTGAAAATGGTGGGATTTGTAAAATTTATTATTTATGCTTATAGAAAATTTTTGAGAGCCAATTGGGAGCTAAAGTATGATAGAAATCCTATTAAAAAGCTCACAGTGAAAAACAATGCCGATTGCACTAAATGCTTGTATATGATATGTGGGAGCATTAGAATTGATCCTAATGTAATTAGGGTTGAAATATTATATAGGCACCTTAGTTTCTATGAGGGTGGGGTATCTCATTTCTTGATGGCTATTAGAGATAATAATGATGTTGAAAACCTTATTGAAATAGCTGAAACTTTAGAGGAGACTTGCATACATGTATGTTAGAACTTACAAAGAATCAAGGGCTCTTCATGAACAACATACATTCCAAGCAAATATTTCTACTCATGTAACACAACATAAGTAACATATGATGACTAATTTGCCAATTTATCAAGTGTGTGGTCCAGTACATGTGTCTAAACCCTTATATGATATTGAAAATTCAATTAACGAAGCAATTGATTTGGTTCTTCTAGATTCAACTTTAGATGATTCTAACGAGGAACGTATTGGAATGGGTATGGATGGTGAGAAGAATTTTAGAGGATGGGAAGACTTATAAAAATGTTGTAAATAATATGGTTGTAGCATATCCTTAGAGCTCACTACACTTAATGCAAACACCAGAACATCCCTTAGAAATTGGGACGATTGACATGATAGATTAAGATCTAGTTCCATTTTTTTGACGTTGGTGTAGGTGATGGTTACATAACTTTTGAGGAAACTGAAAATGCGATGTGTGGTAACTTGAGCAATAGTGATGAGTTCAATAAAGGGCATGAGATTTAACATAAGGTTCACCTCGTTCAAGCCATTAAGATTTATAACATAAAAAACCATTGTAACTTCAATGTTGAGAAATTGAGTAAGACCTTGTCGTATTTCGTGCAAAAAAGGGATCAAAGTTGTAAATGAAGGCTTTGAGTTTATAAGAAAAATTTAAAGGGCCTTTTTGTTATTACTGTATTCAAGAGACCCCATACACGCATCAATCTAATGATTAATTAAAATCATCTATAGTTAGATTATAATGTAATGGCTAGCCACTTTCTTAATTATGTTAAGGATAATATCTTGATAAGAAGGTTTCTAAGCTCGACACTATTGTTAAAGATTATTTTGACTACATGATATTTAAGAGAAGGGTGTGGGAGGGTAAGAAAAAGGCAATTGAGATACTATATGACAATTGGAATACATCCTACAATGAATGGGGTTGGTATAAATCAAGAATCCTATGGGAGTTATATTTAAAGTTAGTGCTCTTGACATTCATACCATGTGTAAAGACCTTCAAGTTTTGTTGGCCTTTGGTGGCTGTCAATAGTACTTTCCTATATGGAAAGTATGGTCACAAATTGTTGATTGATTATAGTATTAATGGAGACAATCATATAGTCTTGATAGCATTTATTTTTATGGATGAAGAGTTAACTAAGACATGGGGATCGTTTCTATAAAAAGTGATGCAATATGTATTTGGTAATCATGAACTATGAGAAACCATTTGTCTTATTTTAGATAGATATAACGGTATTCAAGCTACACTCTTTGTTGGATGGTGGCCTCCATTTCTAGTGTGGATGTTTTGTATATGCCATGTTGCAAGCAATTTCAATAAGGTCTACAAGAACATATAATGTAAGAAATTGGTGACTTACACCATGATACAAGTATAGGCACAAAAGCTTAATTATTTCATGGGGTAAGTGAGAAGAATAAAGGAAGATGTCTTGGCTTGGCTTAACAATATCTCATTAGATCAGTAGATACTAACCAATGATGGATGCTATCATTATGGTTTCATGACCCCAAACATTGTTGAAATCTATTTTCCATTTTGAAAGATGCTCGAGACTTAGACGAAAATGAAAATTTAAGGTTATCATTAGAAGTCCATCATGTAATCAATGGGCTGAAGAAAGGAGGCATCACTCACATCGTTGACTTCAAAAGTAACACATGAATATGCAACAAATGGCAAACATATTAGGCTTTCTGTTCACATGCTTGTACTATGGTGGTGTCTTTAACGGTTAACATGTCGGCTATTGGGTATTTGTTTAAGTGGACACATCAACTATAAATTTACTAGATCCACTTCCTTATCAAAGAGGGGATTCATTGGCTAGTTTTTTTAGGTTAGATCTATACACTGAGCTATACCTCAAGTAGGCTAGTTTTTTGGGCTTAAGTTGCTTGCCATTCATTCAACTCAATTGAGACATGATTACTACCTTAGTAGAGAGGTGGAGGCTTGAGACTAACACTTTCCACATGGCTCATGGGAAAACTACCATTACTCTATAGGAAGTGGAGATACTGTTTGGTCTTCTTATTGACAAATAGGCCGTCACAAGGAGCACTTCTCTTGTGAGGCCACCATCTATGTGTGCTTACTTGGAGATATCCTTGATATAAAGAATATTGCGAGAGGTCATGTGAATCTAACATGGTTATGGAGTAGATTCAGAGTGTTGTAAACTTAAGCTAATGAGGAGTAGGTTAGGCATCATATACGTGCCTACATTTTGTAGCTAATGGGATGGTTTGTCATTGTTCATAAATCTAGTTCCTAGTTTACTTAATGTTCATTTCTCTATTGAAGAGTTCGCCATTATGAGCCAATATAGCTAGGGGCTCATTTGTGTGGACTAGTTGTTGATAGTTGTACCTTGCATTGGTATCTACAAAGCCATTGGGGTTGGGGGTAGTTAAGGGGCTATGGTTTGGGAGGAGGAGTAGCTGGAGGAAGGGGCACAACTATCCTCCTTCAAGTGTGGGTTTAGGATAGATTTCCACATAATATACATATGAGAAACCATGGTATGTACATAGATAGTTAGAGGCCCTTAGTCATCTCAATGGAGGATGGGTTAGGATACCACATATCACCCAACCCATATTGTGTGGGCTTACTAGGATGTGGTTAACAAGTAGACTTGAGATTAAGTATTATATATCTATTTTTCAATTTTCTATATGATTTTATATATCTTAACGTTGACTCTTCTTCATTAAACTTTAGGTCATATGGTAGCTTTCTCTGAATGAGGCCATTGACATCTTCCCCTCTTTTTGTAGAGTTAGAAGATACATTTGGACAACTTAAGTATCACTTATGTACTTCCATGTAGTAAAATAATGCTTCACGAATTGTGTAGTGCATTGATTTAGTGGTTTCCAGTGGATTTTTTCAAATGTCAATCTAGTCATACTAGATTATCTTATAAGGAGAATTGACATGGATCGGTCAACTCAACATATGCCTTATATGGGCTTATGGGATAAGTGTCACACTTGCTTGGTGCACATATAGCCTGTCTTTAAAGTCCATGCAAATTATATTAGATGGTATTAGCGCATTAGTGGATGATATGTAGGTCGTACTAGAGCTATACTTGACACTTTTCCTAATTATTAACTTTATGACATGACTCATATGTAACACCCTAAAACCTGGAGCATCACGGCTCACCACGTTCACTACTACTAAGTGATACACTAAGTCTCTAAAACTCCATTATACTTCCAAAAAACTGATCATTTACATTATTCATCATACTACCATAACTTTAATCAAATAAATGACTTTCAGATGAGTCATTTCTAATTCTCATTATTTAATAATAACCAAATCTTAAAATAACAATTATTTCTATCACTTCAATTTGGCTAATAAAACTTCAATTTACAAAAACTCTTCCTCTACATAATAGTAGTGTTTTCTTCCTGTTTCATCTATATAATGCCCCGCCAAATCTCTATTCTCATCATATTCCATTTGCTTATCGTTCTTGCCTATAGCTAAAAAAAAATAGGAAGGGAGGTAAGCCTAAGCTTAGTATGTGAGTACTAAAACCACATGCGCATGATACACCACATTAATATCACATGTATATGCGCAACATTTATCCTCAACATATTCACAATTTAGTTTACACATCAACACTAAAATGAATTATAACACGCAATGGTACTCATGACCCTGGTACACATAAGTTTTTTCTTAGTGGGAACTATCTTTACGGGCTCTGTTTAACCTTAATGGGAACTGCCACTACGGGCCCCGTCTAACCTTAATCTATCTCAGATCATTTCGATACATGACTCCACTAGGGACAACGCGATATACTGATCATCGAGATGCCTCATAAGGATTTGCCATTGCAGGCCCCTAAGTCGAGCCAAGCATAAGCAAAATATCTCATTCAATTCATATATTACTGTAATACTTCATTATTCCAAGTAATTCACATAACACCTTAACATTTCATTATTTCACATACAACTCATTAGATAGCTACCTAGCAATCATATGCAATAAACAAAGTAAACACGTACCTTAGCCTTAAGAACTTTTTATCTCAAACTTAAGCTAAGTTGATATCTGTATAATCATCAAGACATCATTTTAATACTAATCTAAACATGAATATATCTCTCCTAATTCCTCTTAAGTTATCCGGTTATCCAAGGTTATACTAATTGTCTCGGTTACATGGGACTTAGTTAAATAAAAAGGTAATTTGATATATAATGATAATGTCTTTCATTTAACATGACCATGTTGGAGGCCGTGTTGCTCAACACGGGCTAGTAAATGACTGTTTTAAGGGTTGTGTATCTTTCGGTAAGGTTTGGTTTCAACACGGTTGGAATACGATCGTGTTAGGAGGCAGTATTTCTCTTGATTCAACACGGTCGAAACACGATCGTGTTGGGAGGCTGTGTTCTTCTTATTTTAACATGGAGGCAACATGATCATGTTGGATGGTCGTGTATCTCTTGGTATGTCTTGGTAAATTAACATGGGAGCAACATAACCGTATTGGATGGTTGTGTATCTTCCGGTTCATTTTTCGAACCCTAATTTTTCTACACTAATTCATCCATTCTCCTCATTTTCTAATCTTAAGCTTAAGTAAATCCAAAAATATGAATTACAATTCCTTACTTAGTTCAAATTATGCTTGAAGCTCCAAATTTAACAACTTCCGTGCTTGTTCAATCTATCCTTAAACCTGTTCCTATGAATAACTAAGTCAAATCCGTGATCTTTAAGTTTCATTATTAGAATGGATCTTAGTTATAAAAAGAAAATCATTATTTGTTTGTTGTGCTGCGATGTCTCCTTAGATCACCTTAAGTTTGACCTGAATGAGCTCTCTCTCCTTGTCTTATTTTAGGTTGTTATTATAAAAGTGTGCAAAAAGGAGAACCATAGGTTAGTTCACTTATATATAGTCTTGTTAGGAAAACACAAAACTATCCCTATCTTCTAACCTTATTTGCACAACTACCCTTGATTTTATATTTATTTTATTTATTTAATAATTATGATTATTTAAATTTGTATGTAAAATATTTAAAACCATGTATTACATCATATTAACTTGCTTGCTCTATTATTACATGTAAGCTAGCATAGTTCAAAGAATCTATTTTCTCACGATCTTTGATTGCTATCTTTTTTACTAAGGGAGGGATACAACTTTTAGAGGATCATGATAGGGTAATGTTGTTCCTTACACCTTATCAAAGGTAAGTCCCTATAGAGGTGGTAGGCTAGAATAAGCCCATGACGAGCAAATTATATCACCTTGGCAAGGAGCTAGGACTAAAGTTAAGAGGGCTAAGATAGATGCATGGCTAGGGTTAATGTTAGGATGATATACCATACATATCCTTATCTCATGCATTGAGCTCATTTATCAACCCTATAAATCCTAGTACCTCAAGGCCATACAACGGATCATTTATGTCAAATGATAGGCAACTTAGTTGTTGATTCAAGCTCTTTTGAGATCCCATTACGATTCTTATGACTATCTACTCTTTACTCCACTAACTCCTTAGAAGAGATATCATGACTTATGTCTAAGATGACTATAGGGGAGGGTATCACACAACTACAATCTTTTACTTAGCGATGTCCACTACCTCCTTGTGACTTTGACAAGCCACCCTTATAGTATTATGCAATACTGAAGTCACATGCTCCATCTAATAGCGATGATGGAGGAGTTGGATAACACACCTCATTTCAATTCACAAGTTTGTTACAAAGAGTAGTAATAGAATGAGATGGATGTATATATATTGACTTTCATATGTAAATTTTTTTTTATCGATATGTGTATTGGAATGCATTTTAATAGAAATTAATATATTTAAAGCTTTTTTAGTGTGTTGGATCTCTAACTATTGTGTATACTTTATTTGTATTAGACTTTTATATTTAAAGTTAGTTTGTGTTAGAAGTTGAAGTTTGTGTAGATTTGGGTGGAGATTGTATTTGTTGGAATTTGGAGTTTGGGGTATGAGTTTGTGTTAAATTGTATGGAAGTGGTTTTTGACTATTGAAATTTATGACAATATATGTGATAGGTTGGTTAAATATATTGTTTGTATGTTTGCTTTTTGAAGGTTTGTATATGTATAATGATGTGAGTTTGTGTTTTCCACTAAAAGTGCATATACCATGTGCCCCTTTAGTTTGTTTAACATTTTAAGTGAAAGTGCACGTAGAGAATGTGCCTTTAGTTGAAATGTATTGAAATCTCATTTAGAATATATACATTTTTAGTTGCATCTCCTATAATAGGGTGAAGGTGCATATATATCACTTTACTTGCGTAATAAGTCTTGTGGAGATACCTTTTTTTTTATTATTATAAATAATACATTATTTCTGGATGAAAACCCCCCTTTTGTCCTTACAACTATAGATTCATAAAACCTTATCATCTTAGAAAAACTAAACTCTTTTCTCTCTCTCTCTCTCCTTAGTTGCCTTGCTATCCCACCCCTCTCTCTTCTTAGCCATTATAATTATTTGTCCACACTAACAATCTAAAGTAACACCTTTTCTTAACAAAATCCTTTTGTTGTAATTTATCAATAAGAAAATGGATGAACTTTAATTCCCTTTAGCATAGATAAAGTGGGAATCAAAGGATTTCTTGGAAAATGTATGAAGGATGGTAAGTAACTCAATGCATTTTCTTTTAAATTCTATGATTTGCATCATAAAAACTTAATCCTAATTGTTTCCACTACTAATTTTCCTCTTTATTTTGAGAAGAGAAGAAAATCACTTAAACAGGCATGTTACATAGTTCATGTCCAAAGTTCATCCTTTTCCTTTCTCTCTCTCTCTCCCTATTTTTTTTTTCTTTTAGGGGTTTGACAAGTTATATTGTTAAGTTTTTTATATGCAAAGTTGATTTTCTTTTTTCTTTTTTCCTTTTTGTATTTGATTAGTTTTAAGTTAATAAGTTGTAAGTAGTGATTTAGTTATGATTTTTTTTTTTACCTTTTTCTAACTAAGTGTGGCTATGATTTATTTGGTTATGAAATCAATATAGAATTTAATGGCTTTTACAATGTAGTGAAATAGATGTTAGTGACATTGATACTTTATTAGCCATGATTTAGTGGCACTTTTTTTTTTCCTTATCAAATATGAGATCATGATTGATGTACTCAACTGACAGTTGATACTCTATTCTAATCTTTGAACACTCATAAATGGCTAATATTTGTGATCACTTATTTGTTTGGTGTGGATCGAATAAAAATAAAAGTGGTTGCTCCACTATCATAGGACAATAAACAAGATAGTGCCTTGCTCTTTTAATCTATGAAAATAAATCAAAATATCTTATTAAATGATATAATGAGGTGATCATTTCAATATCTACTTAAACTCTAAAGACTAATAAGAAATATCAAAAGCAATTTATTTGGAATGGGAAGCCAAACCTACATGATTATATGAGAGTTTTCAAAAATCAAAATACACTTAGTTTGTATTTTTACCTTCATACTTCATCTTAGTAATAGTTACTAAAGAGAAAAGAGGAACTAGTGAAAGCAAAAACAATGGCATAAACCTTGGTGATGTTCAAGTTGCTTTTGTAATGGTTTTAGTGAAAAAATGAGCTTTTCTACCTTGGTGTTCTTTATATTTGAGTTTCATCTATTATTAAAATTTTTTTCTATTGTAATTAAATTTTTGTGTCTTACATTCCTTTGGGCTTTTAGTCTTCGCCATATGGATAATTTTAAATTTATGGAAGATAGTACTCATGATGATGAGTTTGAGGATGATTGGATTGAGGATTAAATAAGAATGTAACAAATGACAATTCCATTAGTAGTATAATATGTGGTGTAGAAAAAGGTGTAGGTGCATAAACATCCATATATCATTGAAATATCAATTGTTGGTATCACCTCATCAAGAGAAAGGGTTCAAATTCAACAAGAACTATTGATGCAACTAGAAAGTGATAAAGGATGTTGAAATATTATTTGCATGAGTTTTATGGCTTTTGAAAACTTTTGTGACATGTTTATAAGTAGTTGTCATCTTAAAGATATGCGATGGGCATCAATTGAAGAGCAAGTTGCTAAGTTTCTATATATTCCAGTACATAATGTTAAGAATTGCACAATGTTATTTTTCCCCCCACTATTTTAGTGAAAAGATAAGTAGGCACTTCCATAATGTTCTTATATACCACTAATATCTTTTGAAGATAAATTTCTTGAGCAACCCAATAGCACATTAATATAGTAAGAAATACTTAACTATCGTAGATTCTATCTTTATTTTAAAGTAAAATAAATATCAACACTTTTATTATTGTAAAAGTTAATGTTTTCATACTCTTATGTATTTTCTTTTCGTTAATGTATTAAGATTGTGTTGATGCAATCGATGAAACACACATTCGTGTAAAGGTGCCTAATGTCGAGGTATCAAGATTTCGTGGTAAGATAGCTAACACAAAATGTACTAGGTGTTTGTTCTTTTGACTTAAGATTTAGGTATGTATTAAGGTGGGAGGGTTTTTCCATAGATTGTAGGATAAGATTAAGATTTAGATATGATTGTATTATGATCAAGATTTAGGTATATATGTATTAGGATTATGTTGGTGCAATTGATGGAAAACACATTCATGTAAAAATGCCTAATGCTAAGGTATCAAGATTTTATGGTAGGATATTCAATATAAAATGTACTAGCTGATTTTTTTTTTTTTTTGACTTAAGATTTGGGTATGTATTATCAAGGTAGGAGGTTTTTGCCACAGATTTTAAGATAATAGAAGTCACTTTTTTCTAAAGAAGATAATTTGAAAATACCTTAGGGTAAAACACTTCACTATATTAGTATGTTTCACTTTGAATATTTTCATACATTAACACTTTTTATGTAATAGGAAAATATTATCTTCATGATAAGAAGTAGACTAATACCTCCTTATAGAGGTGTGTGGTATCGCCTTAGAGCGTATTCAACTTGTGTACTAGAGAATCTTTATGAGCTATTTAATCATTGATATTCTTCACCTCGCAATGCTATTGAAAGAGCATTTGGAGTACTTTTTTTTTTTTTTTTTTAAAAAAAAGAAAAACAGTTTCCTATTGTATTGAGTGTATGGAGAAGTATTATATGTTTAAAACACAATGTGAAATCATTTTAGCTTATTGCATATTACACAACTTTTGAATTGAATGAGTGTTGATCTAGATGAGGCGCTTATTTCCAAAGTTGACCATGATTTTTTGAACACAAAATTAGAAGATCAAAATTACATATTCTGTAAGGATATAACTATACTAGATTGGGAGAAATTTTAAGAGACAACATTACAGTATAGATGTGGCATGATTATGTAATAGATAATTAAGAATAGTATCTTATTTTGTTTTAAGAGAACTATAATTTGTAAGAGATGTTTTAACTATTTGACTTTCTATGATTTTTGAGTACTAGGTGATATCGGTCTTCCTATTATCTAGCTTTAGACCTATAGGCAAGTGTACCTCTTGATTTTATAGTATAGTGGATAAATATATCTAATATCAATCCCATAGGGATTACGAATATTAGTAATTACTTTTTCTCTAATTATCTAGTTAGAAAAATTAAATAAATGAGTAAATAAAATAAATAACGAATAAATTAAAGAAAGCAATAATCAATAAAAATATATTTAAGTATTGAATCCTCATAGAATTACTAATATAATTAACTAATTATTATTTAAATTCTTATTTTATTCTTGGACTATAGGAATTCCTAAATTGAACTAATGATTCTCTCGAGTCATACTAATTCTTAATTCTAGGTTGATCAATTGGAATCTCTTTTTAATTAAAACCTCTAAAATTGCATTACATTCGATCTATGGATTCCACTATTAGGTTTCAACTTAATATATAAGAATTACGTCGTTCTATCTTTAGGATTGCATTCAACTCTTTTCAATTATGCTAAATATATTTTTATAGAAAATCTCTCGATCTTTATATAAAAAATCAAATTTCAACTAATATTCTAGTAATATTAAATTAAAATAATAAGGAACATAATTAAATCATAAAAATGATAAATAAACTATTGAATAATAATAATAAAATTACATGTCCATTTTAGAGTTCATCGTATTCGAATATAAAAGAAATTAAACCATAAAATATTAAATATAAAAGCAATAATAATAAAAGAAAGCACAAATAAAAGCATTAAAAACAAAAATATAAAAATCTACTCTAATCTCTTAATCTTCTAATCTAATTTTTCTAGTCATCTAATTTTATTTTCCTAATCTAATCTACCCTACGGCTTAGACTGTTACTCTCGCTCATTCTATATATATATATATATACATGTTGGAGTTGACATTGTTAGATCTTTGGATGATATAGATGTATCTCGTGCTTTCCGGCGTATCTTCCTGGTAGAAATTTTCAGCAAACGAATCTTTTCGCTGGTTGTTGTCTTAATCTAATTGTTGTCCAGATTTGATCTCCATTGCGGATTCTCGGATTTGTCTAGTCATTATATGCATATGTATATGTAAGACTCGGCACTTAGAGGGATATATTTTGCATATTTTCCGGTGTGCCAAAATGGACAAATCTTCCCTTGATCTTCTCAATCTTTACGCAATCAAATCTGGCGTGTTTTCTGGCGAGCGAATTCTCTTTGCTAATTTTCCGTCTGCTGTGTCGCATTTGTTATACACAGCCATTCCAGTTTAGCACGGTCAGGACTTTAGCATAACACGTGTATGTCTCTTCTCTTCTAGACGCAGCACGAGCATGACTTGGGCAATATGGATGTATCTATCGCATCAACATGGGTGTGCTTGTTTCATGTGTCGTTGCTGCTCGACCTGGTTAGCACGACTAAATTGCTTTGTTTGGACACATTTGTGTTTACGTATTGAACTCTTCATCTTGTAAAAATTATATTTTTTTCTTCAATCTTTATATAATTTTTGTGTCAAATTGAAAATCATATTTTAAGAGTTTAAAATTAAAATATAAAGTGATTAAATACAATATCGATATGAAATGTAGGAGAATTAAATAAAAAGTTATTATAATTTATATAAATAATTGATACTTTATAATCCTTATTACTAGACTCTTTCTATTTTTCTATTGTAAAAATGCTTATTTTTGTTAGTATATTATGCTTATTCATTTTTTTTTTAATTATACCCATATCTTGTTAAAGTTATCTCTACCTATTTGGTAGTAGATGATAACTTATTATGTTTCTACGTTAAAGTAGCAAGAAAACGAGTAACAAAAATGACAACAATGATGATATAAGGTGATAATGAAAAATGGTCACATCTTCATTAGATTGAATTAATAGATGAGTACCTGATTAATACTTTATACAACTAAATGGCTGATAGGGATAAGCAAAATAAGACTTTCACTACATTAGTATGTGACAATCTTGTCATGGAATTTTGCAAAAAACTAAAAAAATGCATCCGTCGATAAAGAGAAGATTAAGAATAGATGGTTGAAGACTATCAAACCTAATTCTCATAAAGTGTTTGATCAATTCAACAATTCAAGCGGTTTTGCATAGAGTCCTATCTTGTGTTTGTTTAAGGCTGAGTTAAGGTTTGACAAGCTTTATTAGAGGTATTGATATTTGCATAAAACATGATAGTACATAAGTCATTTAGTTTTTAGTAACTGGGTAAAGGCTAGGAAAGTGTTTAAACTTTTGAGTTTAGATAGTTTGGTGTTTAAGCTTTTAAAATGATTTAGTGCTCGTAACTTTAAAATATGTTCAATTTAGTGTTTAAGCTTTAAAATATGCTCAATTTAGAAAGTGAATAGACACTAAATTGAATATTTTTAAACTTTTGAGTACTAAATTGTAACTTTTTAAAATTTATATATCATTTTTCCTAAAATAAAAAATATAAGCACCTTATAGCCTTTTTCCCCATAATTAATATTGATATATGCTTGCGTATAATCGTTTCAGAAAAATCAGCTGCAAAGAAGTGGATGCCTAAACTAGTCATGCATTATGATTAACATTGAGAGATATTTGGTAATAATAGGGCCATAGGTTAAGGTGTTGAGATAGCAAAAGAGAACATGTGAAGATGGGCACATGTGAAAAATGAGGTAGAAGCTTAAAAAAATTCTTAAATAGATGATTTGGTACTTGAAAATAAGCAACATTAGAGACCTCATTCCTTAGCCATTGCATGATTTTGATGAACCAATACCTTCTATAACATAAACTCCCCCAAATACTAGTCCTACAATTGTGTCAAACTTTAATCGCTATAAACATTTTCAAATCTCTTCCAAATCAAGAACCGAAAGTGGCATTGTGATCCTTGCCAAATATATTTCACAACAAGACTAAGCTTAATAGGCAAAGATTAAGTTTAAGTTTTAAAGTTGAATCGAAATGAATGTAAAATGTTTAATTCTAAATTTTAGTTAAAGAATGATTTGTAAACTTGATTCTATTCAAGTTTCAATAAGTTTAGTTACTAGATTTTTAAGTAAACTTGTTTTACTTTGATTCTAGGTGAAAATTTTGACTATTCTTAGTTTCTTAATGACTACTTCGAATCATAGAAGATGAGGCTAATGTGAGTGAGAAATTTCATAAATTATTACAATACATGCTACTGATTGTTGATGTTTTGTGAGTATAGCTTATTATTGTGATTGTTGGAAGCATGATTGAATGTTAATATAATAAATATGACGTGTAGTGAAGTTCTTGTGAAAATTTCGAAAGTTCAATAGGAAGACGAAGTTGATGAGACCTACCATCAGGACAATACAAAATCCACCATCTTGATGCCTTAGGAAAAACCAATGTTGGAGCTTCCCCAACACCACCAGTTGAATAGTGGTAGAAGCATTGACCAGTTGTTGATTTCCAAGCTAGCTTGACGTTAGTTCTCACATCAGCTAGCTAGCAACACTTCCAAGTGATGCCCCTATTTAATTTCTCCTTATTTAAAATTTCATTATCACATCCATTCAATCCTTAGTTAGTAATGAGAAATCCTTTCCTGAAAGTCCATCAAGCTAAACTCCTTAATCTTTTTGTATATACATTTCACCTATTTGAAAGCTATACCCATAAAATTCAAGAATATTCCCTAAGATTCATGTAACTACTTTATGGAGAAAATTCAAAACTTAAACCCAAGCAAACCTACATGGTTACCTTGACAAAATAAAAATCCTCTATAGCCAATCATGAATTAAGCCAACATTTTAACCATAACACATCAACAATCTTAATAAAATTCTAAACATCACTTTTGTCTATTAAGTTAATCAAGGGAATTGATGTGATTGTTATATTCATATGAAGTATGATATATGATTGATTAAATGATTGCTATTGTTTGGATAGAGTTGTATGTTGTGTTTATCCTTTGTAGATTATCTTAGTGTGAAATGTGGCTTGTTGCTTAATATTGGTTAGTCACCTAGAAATAACCTAAAGTAAAGACTTCTAGTTAAAATAAAATGTGCCATGCATTGCATGATTTGCCCCTCACATTTATTTGAAGGTCATAACTGCTACATAGTAGATGGAGAGGATTTGCTTAGTTTAATAGAAATTATGTTTTATCATTCGTGAACTAAGTGACAATGGGATTGTCATGTGGATGATGAAGCTAAGTGTTTATACTTTACCATTTTGGGTTTGCGAGCTTCTTGTGTGATGTTACACCAAGGGAAATCTTGATCTATTGGAATATTTGTGTGTTTGGTGAGTTTGGTTTAGGGGCATTGATGGTAATGACTGAATTCCCTAATTGGGAGGGAGCTTATACCCTAGATTTCAAGTTGGGTATAACGAGACTACGTATGATATTTGCATTACATATGGTTCTTTTGTTTGTACTTGTGTAGTAATGAAAATATTACACTCCCATCTCTCTAGTGATGGTTTGCTCATTTTCTCCCTATAGTGTGATTGATTATCTAGGTCGTATTTACACTTTACCATGAGGAAAACTACTGTAGTCCTATCCAACTTCACCGTGCAACGTGTGATTGCAATAAGGTTGAGCGAGTAGTGTAAAGTCACGTAAAAGACTTTTGACTTGTGTAACATTTTGAAGCGTCCTTTTTATTATTTTTATTTATTTATTTTGAAATGGGCCTAGATTGTAAAGGTTTACTTCTTTTGGTTTTTACCCATTTTTCTGTCTGAAGAACTTATATTTCAAAACCTGTTTGTAAATATTTATCTTTTGAATGTATTATTACTATTATCCTTATTGTTAGTATGGAAGCTTCGTAGATGCTTTATTATGATAAAGTATTTATAGTTTGGGGAGCGTAACATTCCACTTACTATAAAGTTACCAAATACAGTAGTTACGTCTATCAAGAAAATTCATGCGAAAACCTGTTTTTGTCGAGGATGTTGTGTGTTTCAATGGCAGAGACGTCGACTACTTACTGATGGAAGGTGGGCTCGGTTTTGGATGAATCTCGTTGGATTTGATTCAATCTACCCAATCCGCTATGATTTATCCTTTGAGATGTAAACTAATTATTCTATCGTCGAAGTTGGTCAAGGTTGAGATTCATGCAGATTTTGAGGAGACGCCCGTCAGAGAAGACAATTGCGGAATCGAAACACTGTCAAACTCTCACTACATTGTTTAGACGTCATTATTTAAATTAGAACGAAGTAGAGCGGGCGAGCGACCAAGATCTGGACGTTGTCCACTCGTGATCCGGACGGAGGGCAGCATGTTGCTTCATTTGGATATCATCGTTCGAAAGAAGTCCTTCCTTCTCACCAATACTATATTATTTTATTTGTCAGAAACGGGCATGCTTACGGCTGCCTTCTTTGTGGAAATGCTTGAACTTGGGGTGTTTACGGCTGCCTTCTTTGTGGAAATGCTTGAACAAACGTCGCGATTAAAACAAAAATTCATTTTGAAACAAGAGAGATACACAGAGCTGGTGGCCTTGAAGGAATTTGACTTTCAACCATACGGGGAACCCTTTTGAATGGATGGGGTTAGCGGAAGTGCAAGTTGAAATCGAAATGACGGGAGCTACGAATGGTAACTCATGGATCTAAAGGAAAATGAGTGGCTGCCCCTCAATTTTCTCATTTGATAATTGACGCAGCGCGGAAAGCGTAACGAAACGAATCCGAAATTGGATTGGTTTCACATAACAAAGAAACACTCTTTGATGCAAATCTGGTTGCGCACAACCCAGAATTAGGAGAAAATTCTCTCTTAAAGTGTATTCGAATATGATAATAAGACGTAACCCTAATCTATCTGACAAAAGAGTATTTATATGTCCCCGTAAAATATCTAAAAGGGAAAAATCTAAGCGTACACGTGGAAGAAATAATAAAATACACGTCTACGAACTATCTCATACACGGCCGTGCCTCCAAGCCGTGTATGTTTCTGGACATGCGACGAGCATAATACACGGTCTCATACACGGCCGTGTCTCTAAGCCGTGTATGACTCAGTGAGCGTTCTTGGCCAGATACATGGTCATGTCTCTAGCCGTGTACGGAAACCGTGTATGTTTATGTGGAAATCTTGATCGAATACACGGCCGTGTATGATTCTATGGAGAGTTCTTCGAGTACACGGCTATGCTTCATTCCGTGTGTAGAGGTCGTGTATGCTTATGTGGATTCCTTCCAATCACTACACGGCTGTGTGTCAAGCTGTGTGTCCCGTGTCTCTTGTATCTCCATCATTCTCCCCCACCAATGGAGAACTCGACCCCGAGTTCTCGTCCGGATATAGAGGCGTATCATCGGAATGAAAAGGTGATAAGTCCGCCACATTGAAAGTGCATGAGATATTCATATCTTTCGGGAGTTGTACAACATATGCGTTGTCATTTATCTTATGTACAACTTCATAGGGACCGTACTTCCTGGGCTGAAGCTTCCCATACTTCCCTACAGGGAAATGCTCTTTTCGAAGGTAAACCATTACCTGATCGCCCACTGCAAAGAGCTTCTTCCGTCTATGCTTATCTGCATCCCCTCTGTATCGTGTGTTGGACTGCACTATCTTTCGCTTAACTTCCTCAGTAGTGGCTTGGTGTTGTTCCGCCATATGTTTAGCCGTCACATCACCCACCATGTCTTTGGGTAATTTGAGCAAGTTCAGCGCATGTTGTGGTGTCTTTGTGTATACCACCGAGAATGGAGACCTTCCAATAGTTCGGTGGACAGAACTATTGTAAGTGAATTCAGCCTGAGCCAATGCTTGATCCCACTATCCCGACTTCTCGCAGCAGATGCTTCTGATGAGGTTTCCGAGAGTCCTGTTAGTTACCTCGGTCTGACCATCGGTTTGAGGATGAGCGGTGCTGCTGTAATTCAGGAATGAATCAAACATATACCAGAGGGTCTTCCAAAAGTGACTAAGGAATTTGCTATCCCTATCAGATGTAATGGACTTTGGGACTCCATGCAACCGCACCACTTCCTTGAAGAACAGCCGCGCAATAGCCCGTGCATCGGCGGTCTTCCTGCAGGGGATGAAATGAGCCATCTTGGAAAACCTATCAACCACAACAAACACAGAGTTAGCACTTCGTTGGATACGAGGCAATCCCAGTATAAAGTCCATTGACAAATCCTCCCAAATGTTTGAATGCACGGGAAGAGGAGTATATAGGCCAGTGTTTTGGGATTGCCCCTTAGACACCTGACAAATGTAGCACCTCTCTACAATCCGATACACATCCCTCCTTAACCGAGGCCAAAAGTATCTTTCGGTAACTGTGGCTAGGGTCTTATCTCTACCCATATGTCCCGCCAGTCCTCCACCATGCAGATCCCTGATAAGCTTTTCCCGCAAAGAAGATTTGGGAATGCACAGCTGGTTTCCTTTCATCAAGTACCCCTTATATATATGATAGTCGTCACATGGTTCCCTGTTGGCACACTTAATCCAAGTGTCCTTAAAGTCGCTATCATTTTCATATAGTTCCTTTAACCTCTCAAAACTGACAATGTTCGCACTCAAAGTAAGCAGGACATTCGCTCTTCTACTCAAGGCGTCCGCGACCTTGTTTTGCACACCCGACTTGTGCATCAACCTGAAAGGAAACCTCTGCAAGAACTCAATCCACCTGGCGTGCATGTCCTTACTAATTCGGGTCTGACCACTCAAGTGTTTAAGAGCCCCACAATCCGAATACAAAATGAACTCTTTCTTGACCAGATAGTGCTCCCACACTTTAAGGGCCCTCACCACGGCGTAGAATTCCTTATCATATGTAGACCAAGTCCTCCTTGCTTCGCACAATTTCTCACTGTAAAAGGCTATTGGTCTTCTCTCCTGTGATAGTACTGCACCAACTCCGACCCCACTAGTGTCGCAATCCACCTCGAACAACTTTTCAAAGTCCGGTAGCGCTAGTACAGGCACGCTACACAATCTCTGCTTCAAGTTCATGAAGCTCAATTCAGGTTCTTTGCCCCATTGGAACTTTCCCTTCTTTAAGCATTCAGTCAGGGGGGCAGCAACAGTACTAAAATGCCTAATGAACCTTTTGTAGAAGCTAGCTAGGCTGAGGAAACTTCTCAATTCTATAACAGTTCTAGGGACAGGCCATTCTCTAATTGCTTTCACCTTCTCATCATCCACCATCACTCCCTCACTACTAACCACAAACCCAAGGAACAACAGTCGCCTTGACATAAATGTGCACTTTTTAAGATTAGCGAACAACTTATTCACCTTTAGTGCAGATAACACACACTTTAGATGCTCTAAATGTTCTTCTTCAGATTTACTGTATATTAGAATATCGTCAAAGTACACAACAAGGAAACGACCATTGAAAGGTTTCAATACCTGGTTCATTACCCTCATGAAGGTGCTTGGTGCGTTACTTAACCCAAATGGCATCACTAGCTACTCATACAACCCCTCCTTGGTCTTAAACGCTGTCTTCCACTCATCCCCGGGACGGATTCGAATCTGGTGATATCCACTCTGCAAGTCTTTCTTGGAGAAGATAGTAGCACCACTCAAACGGTCCAACATATCCTCGATGCGAGGTATAGGGAATTTATACCCTATGGTAATCTTGTTGATAGCTCGGCTATCAACACACATCCTCCAGCTCCCATCTTTCTTGGGAGTTAACAATGCTGGAACCGCACATGGACTTAGGCTATCCCATATGAACCCTTTGTCCAAAAGTTCTTGGACCTTCTCCTGGAGAATCCCGGCTTCCTTGGGACTCATTCTGTAATGCGGCAGGTTTGGGAGACTAGCCTCGGGCACCAGGTCTATCTGGTGTTGAATATCCCTCAGAGGGGGTAACCCCTCGGGTAGGTCATCTGGAACCACTTCCCTAAACTCCTCAAGAAGATCGTTCACTGCCCCTAGCACTTCTCCATCTAGTTCCTCCCCTCCTTCGGTCACACCTTTCACGATGAGGGCATGCACCACTCGCGACTCCCTTAAGTCCTCCATCACTTCCTTCTCAGATTGAGTGACAGTTAAGAATGAGCGACTCTCAACCTTCTTTCCTTTAGCATGTCCCTCCCTCTTCAATGGCAACAAGGTGTACTTCACACCCTCCTTCTCCAACCTGTAGACATTTTCTTTGCCCGCATGTTGTGCGTCCACGTCAAATTGCCATGGCCTCCAGAATAAGATGTGGCAAGCATCCATGTCTACAATTCGCAGAATGCTTCATCGCGGTACTTCCCTATTGGGAAAGGTACCCTGCATCTCTCCTTAACTTCAATTTTCTCGGCGGCCTTGATCCAACCAATAGTGTACGGATTCGGGTGCTTCTCGACGGGCAGCTGTAGTTGTTTCATAACCTCCCTTCCTATGATGTTCTCGCAACTACCACTGTCTACTATTAACTCAAATAGCTTCCCCATGATAGTACACCGTGTGCGAAACAACTGGTGCCTCTGCGTGATCTCTTCTTGCTTCGGGGTGAGCATCATGCGCCGAATTACATATGTTAGCTCCGCTGTTTCTTCTTCTTCTTCATAATATTCTCCCTCTCCATCGGGCTCACAGTAGATCTCCTCATCCTCTTCCCTATCAAGGATGTTGACGCTCTTCCTCGCTGGACATTCGTTTGACCGATGACCCGGTTAGTTGCATCGGAAACATTTGCCCAATATAGGTTTGGCATAGGGATTGTTATGCCTTTGAGCTCCCTTCTGCTCCATTGGCTTCTTCCCCTCACTCCTCTCTTCCCTCCTGGACATGTCCTCAGTTGGCTTATATGGTGTAGTCCTACTTTTCTCAAGTACAGTTCGACTGCCACCACCCATAGCTTCGCCTACATATCTTTTTCGTCCTCCTCCAAACCTACTCCCTTGCTCCTGTAATACAAGTTCGGCTCGGAGAGCCAAGTTCTTTGCTTCTACGAGGGTTCTCACCATCGTTACCCCAATCTTGTCTTTAATTTGTAGTTTCAGCCCTTCTACATACCTTGAAACTTGCTGACCCTCGCTCTCCCTCAAATCATTCCGCTCTGCCAGCCTCATGAACTCCGCCGTATACTCATGCACGGAACGTTGTCCTTGGCGGCATCGCTGATATTGTTGGAACAATATCTACTCGTAATCCGACGGGAGGAAGTCATGTTGCAGCAACGGCTTCATGCGATACCATGATCTCACCGGGTGTTTTCCTTCCCTCTGCCTCCTACTTTGGAACCTCTCCCACCACGCCGAAGCATCACTCTTCAACTTGCATGCCACCAGCCTTACACGACGGTCCTCGGGGATTTCCATGTAGTCGAAGAACCGGTCTACTTCCGCCAGCCAATCAAGGAAGCCTTCGATGTTGAGGTTGCCATCGAAACATGGAATATCAACCTTCAAACGGTAGTCTCCGCCATCCCCGTGATCATAACCCCCACGGTTCCTCTTGTAATCACCTTCTCTAGGGTGGTTTCCATGATGAGCCATCCGATGACCACCGCCTCTTCCACCACGCCCTCACCGCGGTCTACTTCCGTACGTATCATCACTCTCTTCACTGGACTCCTCACTCTCCACACGTCCCCACCTATTCTCAATGACAGGTTGGATTACGCGTCCCCCGAATTCCTCCACCGCACGTGGTGGATTCCTGCCAGTGCCTCCAACCCTATTGGGGTCTACCACCAGAGCATCGAAACGCTCGATCAGTTCATCAAGGCGCCGTTCCATACGCCCGACCTTCTGATGCATTGCGTCGAACTTTGCCCTTGGAACCCATTGATGGTTCCCTTGAAACCTCGCATCTTGAACACCGTCAAGAACACGACCGCTATCATCGCCTTGATGAGTTGACATCTCCACAGGAAATAGCCTTGCTCTGATACCAATTGACGCAACGCGGAAAGCGTAACGAAACGAATCCGAAATTGGATTGGTTTCACACAACAAAGAAACACTCTTTGATGCAAATCTAGTTGCGCACAACCCGGAATTAGGAGAAAATTCTCTCTTAAAGTGTATTCGAATATGATAATAAGACGTAACCCTAATCTATCTGACAAAAGAGTATTTATATGTCCCCGTAAAATATTTAAAAGGGGAAAATCTAAGCGTACACGTGGAAGAAATAATAAAATACACGTCTACGAACTATCTCATACACGACCGTGCCTCCAAGCCATGTATGTTTCTGGACATGCGACGAGCATAATACACGGTCTCATACACGGTCGTGTCTCTAAGCCGTGTATGACTCTGTGAACGTTCTTGGCCAGATACACGGTCATGTCCCTAGCCGTGTACGGAAACCGTGTATGCTTCTGTGGAAATCTTGATCGAATACACGGCCGTGTATGGAAGCCGTGTATGATTCTGTGGAGAGTTCTTCGAGTATACGACTGTGCTTCATTCCGTGTGTAGAGGCCGTGTATGCTTATGTGGATTCCTTCCAATCACTACACGGCCGTGTGTCAAGTCGTGTGTCCCGTGTCTCTTGTACCTTCATCATTGATAATTTTTATATATTTTTAGTTTTCGAGATTCAGAAATTTGAACTATTGAGTAGCGCTACACAGATTAAGAAGAATTCAAAAAACCCACAATTGAATTTTAGGAACTTCGCAAGGATTAGTAGGAAATTCTTAGAATTGAAGAAATATTGCAATGTTCTTCCGTTCAAGAAAACCCTAATTGGTGGCCGGCGCTCCCTTCGTTCTTCCAAAAATAGCTCCAGGCTAGGTAATGTTGTTGATGATGAGAAGCATGAAATGTTAGACGTAATCGAGCTTTTGAGGAATATCATCTATATATAATTTAAGGGGCTATCATATCGTTGTGGTTATTATTATTGACAAGAATTTAAGTATTACTTTCACCCTTGAGCGACGGAGTACATTATTATTATAAAAAAAAAATAGAAAATATAAAAAATGCTACAATTAAAACATAATCAAGGGTCAAATGTTGGAACTTCATGCAAAGGAGAATTCAATGCTTTGTGTACAACTCCATCAACAATGTTCCTGTAAGGATCCTCCTCTCTCTTTTTAATCAAATACGCCATATTAGCTTCAACCTCTGATTTTATCTGCAAGTATAACTCGTTTGCAATCTCTCGGTCCTTCAGCATTTCTCTCCTCCCCTTTGTGCATATAGGCTTCCCAAACAAATAGTAAAGGCGCCCAGGCACCTTTGGTAAGACGCCCGGGAAATACAATGCTTGATTCGCAATCTCCCCACTCATGCCCTCCCTATAATCAACATCATATCATATCATATCATATCATAGTAACCATGCTTGGTGAAGATCAAATTTGCACCATAGGGCCATGGTTAATACCTGATGTTTATAGCTTCACGACCTTGTTCTCTTACCCAGTCATTCAACACAGGGATTTTCATCAGGTCATTGTAATCTAGAGCCAACTAGGTTTACCAGTAATGATAAAATGTTAGAAAGCAACATCAATCACAATTATAGGAATGCATGCAACAATTCCTAGCTCAAATGCACATATGATACCAAGAGGTGGAAAAGGTTACTAAGAGTGGCTTTTCAGAAACCACAGTCGCAACACGTCAATAAGAGGACAGAGGTGCTCAGTCTATAGTGTGATTGTTTGCAACCAAAAGAACTAGAATTCGATAGAGTTCTAAGAGAGGACTGGGAAATTCTTGCATTTTCTAACCTCAGTTTTGAAAACCTTTGTAACAAACAACTGTTTTGCACTAGAAGTTGAGTAAGGCAACATTCAGCCTCTACACATTACAGCAGTGCTAAATTCCACTACAGTATGTATTTACTGATGTACGTATCTGTGTATTTGAGAGAAAGCTTACTTCAACCAAGTCGTCTTCTCCCACAGCTCCGAAGGGAACTATAGTGGCCCCAAACCTTGCAGCCATTCTTACAAATTCTGGTTGATCAGGCCAGAATAGTTTATATTGTTCACCCTGCAAATTTCAAATAAGAATTATTGTGGGACCTAACCTTTACAAAACAAATGCATTTATTTCTGAAATATTTTCATGAACAGATGCAATTAGTTTCCAGCTATCAGAAATTTGCTCTGCTCCCTGACGGAAACCTTAGGCACTCAACGTCCTCCCCCTAATTTTGAAGCATCTTTGTCTTTCCAAGGAAAACCCTCTTTTGCATCTCTTCTGAAGCAATAGGAAAAAACAACTCAAGCTTATAAAAGTCCGACAACATACGAAGGGGGGTTGGCAATTCTTTTCATGAAGGAAGAGGAAAACGACTTAGCATCATCCTCAAATTATCACTAGTGGGGAAATTCTCCAAAGGAAGACCCTAATGGCCGACATTAGAAACTTCTTCATTTCATTGGGTTTGAAAGGTACATACCATGTTGGACTGATTGATGACAAGCATGTTTTAATTCATTTTGAGGAGAGGACTATACTAGGGTTTGGAAGATACTAGTTCGTCAATTAGGATTACATTCCATGTGTTTATTCAAGTGGACAAAAGAATTCGATCCAAAAATAGAATGTCCAATAATGTTGGTGTAGATTGCCTTACCATATTTTCTATTGGATTGGCTTTTGGAAAACCTTTGCATACTAATGAGGTAACCGAATCACTAGTTTTTCCATTGGTGGTGAGAATTTTAATAGAACTGGATATCTCGAAGCCTCTCAAAAACAAAATTTGGCTTGGAAGTGAAAAAATAGGATATTATCAATAAGTGATTATGAAGATCTACCCAAATACTGTTTGACGTGTTGCAAGATTGGGCATTCAAAAATTCAAGTTGACTAGCATCATAATTTCAATACATTAAAAGAACAAGGAAAAATGGAATATAGGGTGAAGAAGAAATCAGAAGGTAGAGATAATGGATTGGATTCTAAAGAGGAAATAGCATCGGAGTATACCGGCATCAAGGAACGAGTTTCAAATAACCGATAAGAAAATAGACTTGAAAAATCTTTTGCTAAATAAGATACCATTCTCAAGATACTCAAAAGGAATGAACCGATTCCAGAAGGCTTATTAAAAGGACAAAATATAGAGGGCTCAATCAAAATTGATGATTTT
Organism: Laguncularia racemosa; assembly: GCA_037954665.1. NCBI lineage: Eukaryota > Viridiplantae > Streptophyta > Magnoliopsida > Myrtales > Combretaceae > Laguncularia > Laguncularia racemosa. The sequence continues at coordinate 2,102,640 of JBBMOL010000063.1, read as the reverse complement.
GAATACAGAAACAAAAATACGGAAGACAACCATTCAGAATTTCCTCCATCTCTACATTGCATTGAAGAGAATGTCGAGACCAAAAGTGACTCGGAACAACATGAGTAAGAAGAATTAGAGGAGTGCCAAATGGCTAAAATAGACATGGAAAAGTATGAAGAATGGATAATTGTAAACAGAAATAGAAAGAGAAGTAAAAGAGTTAATGTAAACAATGTAGCAAAGAACTTGGGTAGAAGAGGATCCGCAATCAACTTAGTGTTCTCATGAATTTTATGTGTTGGAATATTAGAGGGATTGGTAACCATAGATCAATAAGTCAAGAGAAAAAGCTGAGTAGAATTCACAATTTAAAGTGTATTGCAATTCTAGAGTTGATGCTAAAAATCGAAAGTTTGCACTTGCTAATAAAAACATTAAATTTCCAAGGAGGAATAACCAATATAAACTCAAAGATTTGGATTATTTAGAGGGATCTTAGTCAAGTATAAACAAAGTGGGATAGCAATCAAGTTCTATTAGTCTAGTTCTGAAATCCTTTAACCAATAGAATTAACTACTTCTCTACAGTTTATGCTAGCTCAACCATGATCAGTAGAGTAAATCTCAGGTTAGATTTGCATGTTCTTTCTTAGTAGGATAATCTACCATGGATGGTGTGTGGTGACTTTAATTGCATTAGATTGATAGAGGAAAGAAAAGGGGGAATCTACCTTCTACCAAAGCAATGAACGACTTCAGCCAAATGATAGTGGATTGTCAACTAGAGGAAGTATCTTTCTTTGGGTTAGCATTCATGTCAAACTAAGGGGCTCTTTAGCAAAGACTTAACAAAGTTTTCTTCAACTCATCATGGTTAGGTAATGTTTCATTAGAAGTTATACTTCTAAACAAGGCATGTTTAGATCACTGTCAACTGCCAATTAGAATTAAAGAGCTTTAAGTTAAATCTCTAAGCTCATTTAGATTCCTTAGTGTTTGGACGAAACATAGTGGTTTAGTAGAGGTAGTAAAAAAGAGTTGGGATTGTCTAGTAGAGTGTAAAGGCTTATTAAAACTATAGACAAAAATTACTTTAGCTTAAAAAAGAGTTAAGAGAATGGAATAAGAGTGTAGTAGGTAATGTATTTGACTAAGTTTAGGAATGTGAAAAAAAGTGGATGAATTGGAGCAAGTGTTGGAAGTAGATGAAACTCAAGCACACTTTTCTTTCTGCTTAGCTTGTAGGGACAATTTGCTTAAACAAAACGTAGGAATTAAATAAATTAAAGAAGGAGATCATAATTCTTTCTTTTTCCATGCAATCATTAGGTAAAAATAGTGTAAATCAAGAATCAAAAGAATTAAAGAGGTGAGTGGTCAATAGATTGAAGGCTTAGAAGAAATTAATAAATCAGTAGTTGATTACTTTCAAAAAATTTTTCAACATGGAGGATGTTTTAGATTTCCAAAAACCAGAATGGCTAAAAGATTGGATGATAGAGGAGTGGAGTAATCAACCAGTATCTATTTCAAAACAAAAGGAAGTTTAGCATAGCATACAATAATTGGATGATAATGCGGCTGTAGGTCCTAACAATTTTAGTGGATCTTTTTACAAATGAAGTTGGAATATCATTAAAGAATACATCATGGAAGGGATAAGTAGCTTCTTTCAAGGGCAACCCCTTCCAGGATACATCATTGCAATGACAATTGTGTTAATACAAAAAAATGATAAACCACATAAGTGGAAAGATTTCAAACCCATAAGTATTTGTAATGTATTTGCTAAGATCATATTTAAGATACTTGTTGATCGACTAAACACTTTTCTACCAAAGTATTTAGTTGAAAATCAAATGGGTTTTATAAAGAGTTGAAATATCATGCAAAATATCTTGATTACTCAAGATCTTTTATATTTCTTAAGAAGGAAAGTAAGAGGTGGAAATTTGATCATTAAACTAGATATGGAAAAGGCCTATGATAGTGTGAATTGGTCATTCCTCATGATTGTACTAAATAGCCTTGGATTTAGTTCATCCTTCTAGCACATGGTATTTAGGCTTATTTTTAACTACTGGTTCTTTGTGAATATTAATGGTAATATTAGAGGTTTCTTTAAGTCTTCAAGGGGTTTACGCTAAGGAGATCCACTGTCACCTATTTTGTTTATTATTTGCTCAGAAGTGTTATGAAGAGGTCTTAATGATTTAATCAACAATAACTCAAAAATGACTTACCAGGTAGGTAATCCTAAGTGCATTTCTCATTTGGCTTTTGTAGATTATTACATACTCTTCATTAATGGATGCTCTAAATCAATTAAGAAGTTACAATCATTTTTAAGTTGATATGAGAACATTTCAAGCCAGAGAAAAATAGAAGCAAAAGTGCCTTCTTAACTGTGGAGGATAATACCTCTCCCTTAGTGGTTAGAGAAAGGAAAGCATTAAGTTTCCAAAGAAGTGAATTTCCATCACAATACTTGGGTTGTCCTTTGGTTGTTAGGAGAAAAAGAAACAAATCTTCTTTGACTTTGTCCCAAAAAATAAAGAACATAATTAAAATTGGGTTAACCACTAGCTTTTTGATGGGGGCAAATTGATTTTAATTAAAAGAATTCTACATTCTATTCCTTTATATGTGTAATAAGCACATAAACTTTCCAAATCTTTAATGAAGGAATTAGAAAGATTTTTTGCCAGATTTTTTTGGAAAAAATCTAAGAATAAAAAAGGAATTCATTGGATTAAATGGAAGAAGGTTTGCAATCCTAAAGAAGAGGGAGGTGTAGGCATTTGAAAGCTTGAAGACATAATAAAGGTATAGGACATGAAGCTATGGTGATGGTTGGGATTGGGGGATTCTTTATTTGCCAATTACTTCCACTTTAAGTATATATGAGACCTATATCCATGCTTACTAAAGGAAAAAAAAATTCAGATTCACTTATCTAGAAAAGAATTATTAGAGCCCAATCATAGGGAGATAATCACACACACACACACACACACACACACACACATATATATATATATTTAGGATTCAAAATGGTAATAGTAATTTCTAGCTTGACAGCCAGTATGAGACATCTAATCTTCATCATTTGATCTCATCACAAGGATATTGCATGGAAAAGATGAGTGATTATAGAATAGATGGTGGATGGAATATGGAATTACTACAACAGCGCTTGGGACAAGAGCATGAAAGCATGCATCTAAGATTTCATGCGATTCATTTACACTTGATTGCATCCTATGGAAGCTATCAAAGGATGAAAATATTTCCAATAAACAAATGTGGAGATTCTTAAAGAATTTGCAAGACTCTTCCATTACTCAACATAATCAGTCTTGGAATAATAGAATCCCTCTTAAAATTTCCATATTCATTTGGAAATTACAAGGAAAAGCAGTTCCTATAGATGATGCTCTAAAGAAGAGAGGCATATAGATAGTCTTTAGATGTTAGAATTGCTAAGCAGAGTGTGACTCAATTAAATATTATTTTTTTGAGTGCAAGGTTTTTAAAGAATACTGGTAGCAACTTTCAAGGCTATATAATCTCTCTCCTCTAATCAAATTTAGATCAATTGGTCATTTCATATTGTGGTGGACTAAAAAATTTAAAGAAGGTAACAAAAAAGTAATCACGATTATTTCATATCTTCTATGGTTCTACTGGAGGTTTAGACTATAATAAAAATACAAAGGAGTAATGAATTTAAATTGGGTGATTGGAAGAGTTGTGGCAAAAAGCACACTTGCTTTTCAAAATTTTCTGATTTCTAGGAGCAACATCAAACACAAGAAACCAATTGCAATTTCCTGGTCTAAACTATAAGCATGAATTGTAAAGCTCAATATGGATGCATCCCTTTCAAATGGTTGTGCAGTCGATAGAGGTTTAGCTTGAGATGAATATGGTCGCATCTTATTTACCTTTGGTTGCCTAGTATTAGCAAACAACTTAACACAAGTCAAGCGATAAAGTATTCCAAATTGAAGTAGATTTAAGGGTAGTAGTAAATTGGATTGAAGATGGTGTAAGTATTTTACGGTATATATTTTATATAGTTCAAAACATAAAGAAGCTAATGCAAAGAATGGAAGCTTCGATTCTTTATATATACAGAGAATCAAATAATTGTGATATTGAATTTATTTAATTTAGATGCTTTTTTTTTTTTATAGAGGTTTAATACTTTTAGATAAAAAAAGAAACGTCTTGTATTAGAAATTGATATACAAATCTTTTAAGGAATAAATAATACCTGGTTTTTGTTTTTAAGAAAAAAAAGTTTCTAGCTATCAACATTAAAAGGACAAGATTCACACTGTCATGCAATTAATCAAAACTACAAATTTATGCTCTAGAATGACTTGAAAAGTGAATACAAGACCAAGTGCAATTTGATCATTATGAGCAAATCCAAAATCTTCGTGGACATAGCCAATCATTGGTTTATAACCATGAGGTGAAAAAGAATAGAAAAAGCTGCAATGCATATACTTAAAATAAGGGCAATCGAATCTTCTAAATAAAAGTATAAACCTATTACATAAATTATTATGGTAAAAAATGATGGTGGCATTAGTATATCAAGTGTGAAAAATAAGGAGAGTGGAGGTTTTAATAGAAAAGTGGGCAATTTTTATGGGAGTAGGGGTTAGATTTACTTCTATCTAGTAAGTACTCTACAAAAATATTCTCTTTCAATATTTAGAGGATTATTTTGATAAAATAAAAAATTAAAAGAAAACTTATAAGGTACAAAAAGTAGGTTTATTCACTTTAAAATTATTAATATTTTATAGGATTGATAGTTCCTTCCTTCCTCTCTCTCTCTCTCTCTTTTTTTTTTCATGTCTAAGAGAATGAGCCCTATACAAAAGAGATCGAACTTAAAGAAATTACATAAATAGAAATTTGAGTTCAAATCTTAAGCTTTTATTTATTTATTTATTTTGCAGGATAATATGTTGGCTTATTTGCTTCTATGAGGATATGTACAATGGATGCATTCATTTGCTTCATGAACCTTTTAATTTTCTCAACCAAGAAGAAAGAATCACTTTTGTGAAACCTCACATTTAGGACTATATTTAGTACCAGATTAGTGAAATAATTTAACTAAAATTCTTATTTTAAACCTTGAAATATTTAAAATATGAGAAATAGGTGTTTTAGAGGATTGTTAAGTAAATTATAAGAAAAACAATAGAAGAAATTAAAATTATAAACTTAGGATTGTTAAATGGAATTTTTTAGTATATATTTGTAACTAGGGCATTTTATTTAGCTTATACATAAATTTTTATTAAAAAATATTATAATTAGAATTGCTTAATAAGATCATTAGTATGTGTGTTACACGAACCTGTAAATTTGAATTTCCTCAACCCTTAAAACCCATAAGCTTTTCTCTCTCTTCCCACTCCCTCTTCCTTCTCCGTTGATATTTTCTTTCAGTCTTACATAAACTATAAACCTTAAAAATTTTCAAAAATCCATAACTTTCTCATAGTATCATAGGAGAAGATATTGATTACTCTCAAGTGCTTGAGGATTATTTCAAACCTTAGAAAAGATGAGGGAAAGGTGAGTAGAAAACCTTATGATTTACTACAATGTATGTGTTTCGCTTGTAGTGTAGATGTGTATATGTGAATATTGTTGTGCTTGGTTGTTGTTGTGGTGCTGTGTGATTAAATGTGTTAGAGAAGGGAGTTTTCATGTGTTTGAAGTTGAGAACAAAAGGGTCTATGAAATGCAAGTCGCATAGCATTCAAATGTTGAGTGTAATATGTTACCATCCATTTGGTTTGCTTCTTGCTAGTCAAACAACTTCCCCTTTACCTTGATAGTTAAACTTCTAACCATTTAGACAATATGGATTTTTCCTTCCAAATGCTAATCCCATTTCCTACAATGGTATATTTTATACACGTATGTAATTTTGCCCCCATCCATTAGAATTAATATACATATTCTCAACTAATTGTATGTATAAGTATACTTACATGTATATATATATATATATATATCTTTTTGATACATAATTTAATGTATATATATACTTATTTTTGGGAAACAAATATGCAACCTTACTTCTCTAAGTAAACTAATATATAAACCAATCTTTTCATTATATCAGTTAGCATATATATATTGTTAGACAAGCTATATCTATGGATATAAATATATTGATATGTATATATACATATATGTGCTTTTGTTTAGAGATTTAGAAATATGTATATGTGAAAAACCATCTTCATACCCACTTTATTATATATATAAACAATGTTAGAATATACATATATATATTTACTTGCATGTGTCCTTATACTTGTGAATGTTGGGTGCATCTTAGTGGTTAAGAAATAACTTGTTGGTTGATTGGGATGCAATGAACCAAGAATTCTTTGAAGTGGTGTGATATTTGGTTACCCTTGCTTTGTTCTTGAATGTGGATACTTGAGGTTATATGGCTTGAGTGATTGGATGGAAAATAATGTGATGCATTCTTCTTAATCTAGTATTGATTGTGGATTGGTTTGTGAACGCATCTTGTTTAACCACCCCTAATTAACTAATTAAAGGTCAGACCAAATTAAAGCCGAACATACATTATACATGATATCGCGTTTGTGTTAAAGGCCATTGCTACTATATAATGTGTAAGAAGTAATCATTTAAGGATTATTGTTCTGCTATTTGAGAATTAAGTGACTTAGGGGTTGTCACATATTTATTGGAGCCCATTTAAGGGTTTTGCTTGTCATTTTAGGTTAAGTGCTTAAGAGTGCATTTATGGTACCTTAAGCTTAAGAGTAAAAGACTTTAAAAATAAGAAACTAAGTGAGAAGATAAGAAGTTAAGTAAGATGGATGTACCCCAGTATTGGTAGTATATGAAAATTCCTGACCTAAGGTCAAGGAGGTGTTAAACTTTAGATTTCACATTGGTTATTGAAGGATCGCGTGTGATGTTACTTTGCATATATTGTTCATATATAGCATATGGATGATAACTTGCTTGTAATTACTCATGCTTGTATAGTATTGAGAGTATTATACTTTTATCTCACTAAGCTATGGTTGCACACTCCTCTATAGAATGATTGATGCAAGACGTAACTACTAACACCTCACCACTAGGAGGCTCACTATAATAAATGTTATCAACCACTTTAGGTGGGAAAGAATGAAAGCAAGAAAAAGTTATTAACCTAGGGTCACCTAGAGACTTTTTGGATAAATGTAACTTTGAAATACTTATTATTATTATTATTATTTCGATGTTTAATGGGCCCAACTGTAAATGAGACTTCATCTTAGTCTTCTGCCTTTGATGTTGTAATGAAACAAAGGTAACTAGGCCTTCTTCAAAGCATCTTTTGTGTAAGTTTTGTGATATTTTGGTAATTAGTGTGAATGCTTCGCAGTTACTCACTCAAATTGTGGCTAGTTATTGTGGTTAGGATCTCTTGTAGGACATGACATCATCCATAGATAGTAGATTCGATACCCAACTCACCACTGTTGTGAGGTCTACTTTTATAATCAAATATCTCAAATTCATTTCCACAGAGTATTTGAGACCTTCCTCTAAGGCTTGCAATTCGATGATCTCAATGGATGAAATTTGAGTAATTTTTTCAAAAGAAAAAATTATTCTTCCTTGCGAGTCTCTAGCTAGACCACCTCTTGCTGCAACTCCATAAGATAAAGCCCCATTTCTGTTTAATTTGATAAAGTTTGCATCTAGTCGACTCCAATTAGCCATTCTGATTTGCTTCTCCTAGCCATAAAATGTCAAGGATTAAGTTAATTCATGTGGTAGTTGACGACGACAATGCAGTGGGATTGAAGCGCTTTTTAATGATGCCATTATCTCTGTCATTAATCCATTAATTGCTCTGTCAAGGTTCCAATATCCGTCTTGTTTTGCTGCACAACTACATTTCCATATGTTCCACAGAGTGATCGCCAAGATGACTGATGATAAATGTTCTTTTGTTCGATATTTAGCAGTCCACCAGTGTAAGTGATTGATGCCCCCTGAATTGCTGCATATTCGGCGGTGGAAAGAGGGAAAACATTTGATTCCAAATTGATGTCATTGCCTGACATTCAAAAAGAAAAAAAAAAAAAACAATGTTCAAAAGAATCCACTCCATTCTTGCACATCCAACATCTCGAAGCCACTTGGATGCCTCTATGCTGTAAAGAATCATCTGAGGGCAGCGCTTTACCAAAAGGTTTCCACATGAAGTCTGATACTTTCGTCGGAGTGCGTTTATTCCAGAAGCAAGTCAAATTTAATATGGTGTTTTGTGTTGGCCGCATGTGTAGCGAAGTCTCTTTGCTTGAAAAGGCTCCCGACTTGGATAATTTCCAAAGTGAAACATCCAGTGCTTGACGGTTGAGAGGGATCAGAACAATTCCGTCAACTACTTCAGCTGGAAGAACCATGGATAACTTTGAAAAATTCCATTTGTTGTCTTCAAAATAATCTTTCACACACTCATCTTTTAATTCATGTGACGGCATCAAATGATGCAAATTAGTGTCTTCTAGCCTCCAATCGTTCCAAAAACTACAATTACCGTTTTGAGTTCTAAGGAAGATGTGTTTTTCTGCCGTCTCTTGTGATTTGAGTGTACACTTCCACACCTTGAGTCTATTATTCAATCTTTTATCAAGTTAGGATGCGAATTCCTTCCAATTTGAATCACTCAGAAAGGAGTCAATAGCTCAGGTGTGAAAATATCAGAATTCATGGATTGCAACCAAAAGATTCAAACAATCGGATTAAGTAGACGATTTTAAAGACAATAGTTTCACTACACACAGGAGAGAAATATTGAAAAACCGTTTTTTTTTTTAATTGCTGGGCTTATATGTCAAACATGACAAACAGTATGCAACTTAAGTTCAAACCAGGACAGCCGGGTGTTACTCATGCATTGCTAAATGTTGAGTCTAGTATAAACAATGATAATTGATGGATAGGAATCAGGAACTGCGGCTTGTGGAACATAAAATAAAGTATGGAGCATACCTTGTAATGCAAAAACTCACGGACTCCTCCGGGATATAAGAGAACATGTGATTTGGATGATAGTAATTTGAAGAGATTGATTGCTGTTACAGGAAGTGCTCCAAACGTCTTTAACCAGTCTATGATATTAAATTCAGAAGTTAACCTTTCCATCGTATCTGAGAATAGTGTCGGGTGAGCCATACCACGCACGAGAATGTTCTTCTCCCTCAAAAATTCTTCAACAAATGAGTAGAGCTCCAATCCCATCAACATGTGATAACCAACATACAACACAGGGCCCTCTATTGGAACCCCTGCAAGGCCTCTAACTATCTTTCCGTCTTCCAAAGTTGAGTATAAGACTGAACTGCAAGCGTATCGAAATAATCTGCATGTGTTTTACTATGGATTCAGGATAAGTTGTGATGGCTTAAGCATATCTTCATCAGCATACAATATGAAGAGACTTCATCAATACAATGCAAAAGTATGCAATGCATCTGTAAGGATTGACCAGCAATAAGCATGTTGGACCAATATCAAGTGTTGTTTACTGCATTACCCAATTACTTGGTTGAAAAAAATTCTGTACTCCGACATACTGGGAGGTAGGAAATCTGAGACATAATCATGCCTGCTGCTACGTCGATATGTGATTGTACCTTTGATAACAGTCAGCAAATTGATGCCATCTTCCTGCCATATGAGAAGATGTAAAAAAAAATCAATATGGGAAGAAATGTATCACTACATTTGGAAAAACCGCCAATAAGCTACTCTAGAACCAACTTTTGCCACTACCAATTAAAATCAATTGATGGATTTTATTGTGGAAGGAGAGAGCATTAAAGGGCACTGGGATAGTGTAATTCAAATCTATAAGAAAGGGCTCAGAGCTCCCATCATATTCTGATATATATGAGCTGACTGCTTCCATGTTCCCTGTTTAATATAGCCTTAAATCTAGTGTCCGATAACTGGATTGAAACGAAATTTTTAGTATATACACTGCAGCCAAAGTCATTTCTCGCCGCTAAGCATATGCATATACTAGATCTAATTATGTGCATCATGATGGAGTTTGTTATGTATTTATAAGGGTTTAAATTTTTCGATCATACGTCTAAGATCTTTATTTTAAGTTACTCTTATTTCTGGGCTTTTACTTATTGTTAATGAGAACTAAGGAGGCATGTATGAACGCCTTGAAAGAAGGGAAACTTATAAAACTTAGGCCCTTAAATGCATGACAAAAAAATCCAAGCTCTTTTTAGCAAAACTGTGCAAATGTGAGCCTTTTTCGGTATTTTTTTTCCTCATCTAATTATATATTATCACTTATAAAATATTATTATTATTATTTATTCATTTCTTATATATAACAATATATAATTAATGCATATACAAATGAGAATGCTCTCTTGATTAAGTGTTGTCTTACATGATTTTAGTTTTTGACTCCAATAAGACATGTAAAAGACAAACCAAATCTTATATTTCAACAGCATCCCTATTTATATAAGAAATGATATTTTATTTTTCCTTCTCCTCAATATTGTTGATACTTTATTTATTTCCAATTTTTTTATATTCATCACCCTTAAACCAAATATGTAATAATGTGTATTATTAAATCCAATATTTAATAACCTCATACTACATCTTTTGTTAATGGCAATCACATTATTCATTTTTTATTAATAAAGGTAAGCGGATACATGATGAATAAGGTATGAAGCTCTATTCATACCTTACCCCATAAGGTATATATTCTTAATTTTAGAATCGAAACCTACCTATAATAGTTTGGAACCACCTACCTATATCCTATGAAACTTACATAATATAAGGTATTCTATAAAACCTATAAAGTTTGAATTTTTTTTTTTTATAAATTTTAAGTTTATGAGATTAAAAAAATAATCTATATAAGATATTATAAGTTTTTCATATGTAAAATCTATGGAACTTGTGGTAAAATATGTGAAATTAAAAAAAAAAAGAAGAAGTAATTTTTCTTATCTTCATTATTTCAAATTTACATGATTTTATTACTTAGCAAATAGAAGAAAACAAGGGAAAGAATGGAACATGTAAAGTTTGAGAGGAAAATGGGAAAGAATAAGAAAAAGAAAAGGAAAATGTAAAGTAAAAGAGGTAGCATTAAATTTAGTTGTTTAGGGTTATTAAATTATGGACTTGAGTTCCTTTTCTTTTTCCCCTTTTATTTGGTAAAAAAGTATAATATTATCACTTATTATCCATTTATTAATATTATTTATTATTTTTTTATAGGGTAGGTATAAAATACCCTAGAACCTATATCCTACATATTTTAAAATATAAGTTCCAAGGTGAATATAAGTAGGAAGACCTTGTACTCGTCTTTACCTTATGGGAATGGGTTATGGAAAATCGATATCTAGAACTTACCCTATGACCCTTAATATTCATCTAGAGCCTACCCAATCAAGGTTACTAGCCCATCCCTAGTTATTAGATTGGATCTGCTTTTAATTATTATTGTCTACCAAAATAGTGGTTGAAACCTAGAGACAAAGTTTCTCTCTTTATATGTGTGTGTGTGTGTGTGTGTGTATGTATGTTCATGTGCGATTATGTGTATTTATCATTTATTAGCTACCTTGATACATTGTAATCAATTAAAATTAATGTCCGTTTTTTTTTTCTTTTCTTTTTTTTTTATCTTCTTTTTTTAGATACTACCAACTAGGTGAGATCATATAATAAGGGAACTTATAATAAGAAAGAAATCTTTTGTTAGTAACTCAAGATCGAATACTTTGATTACTATCCATTATTGCTAAGGGTGTGTGTGTGTGTGGATTATATATTATATTAAGAAAAAATATCAAGTTTTAGACTCCACACTCTCAAAACTTATTTTTTACCAAAATATTCTATTATTTGTCCTTTGAATTATACATATATTTCTATTTCATAAAACAGTTGAAGGGTTTTAAAGTAATTTTCCTCATAACATCTTTTTTCCCTAAACAATTCATCTTTTTAAAACTAAAACGTTAATTACCTTTTCAACTTTTCACTAATTTTCATTCTTATATATTAGCAGCTACTAAATAAAGTTATTTGCTCAATTTTTTAATAAAATAATTTTCAATATTCCATCTTTATCAAAACTAAATACCATTATTATCATATATTAATTGGATTTATATATCCATTATACACACACACACACATTAATTCATATTTCTTGAAGAAACCTAAGATCAGTTTAATTATTATTATTTTTTAGAATAAATTCGAAAACAAACTAACAAAGTTGATTGATTATGATAGTTAGCAAGCCATTATCTTTTTCGTTTTCTTTTTCTTTTTTCTTTTTTAAGTAAGAGGGGGTATAAAACATTGTTATAGACTTATTATAATTTAAGTAATAAATGGGTAAAGCAAAGTGAAATATGTTAATAAATTTATCATATATATATATATATATATTTCAAATTGTTATTATTGACACACACATCGCAAGTGCACTAGTTACTAGTATACACACATACACGTACACATTTTAAGTGAAAAAAAAAAATATTACTTAGATGGTATAGTAGTATGAAATCTATGGTTTTACTTTTACTACTTATCTTAATGTTATACTTATCTTAATGTTATATATATATGATGGCTATTGGTCCTAAATTCATGATATCTTTTTTTTTTTAAATATTTACTATCAAGCATAGAGAAAATAGATAGAGATGATAAGATATAATTTTAATTTAAGAGTAAAGTTGTTATGATTTTCTATTACTAAAAAAGCATCTACATGATTACTTGCTAGATAATAGATAATTTTAATAAGAAAAAGAGTAAATCGTGTAAATCATCCATAAAAACTTCCTATATTTTATTGCCTGGTTAAAGTGCCATAGTATATGTGGATTTTTCTTAAAAGTATATATATTATTATTCAAAATAATAGTCTTTTTTTTAAAAATTATCACAATTATCATTTTAATTATGCATATTAATTGACTATTAGAAATATAGTGTGAATACTAATATTTAATTATAAGGCTGTTTAACAAACTAAACCTGAAATAACAAAAAAAAAACAGCCAAATTAAGAATTCAAGTAATAATTAAATATAATTAAGGATAAAATTAAAAATTTGAAAAATCAAATTACTAAATTAACCCTACATTAATATTTAAGGATGGAGGGTTAGGTAGTAATTTAGATAACCTAAATATTTAATAAGTAGCTTTTACCTAGTTACCTTTAAGTAATACAAGTTAAGGAGAGGTAAATAGGTAAATGATCTTATAATTTGAATTAGAGGGTATTTAAGCTTAAATTTTTCTCTAACCCTCATTTCCCTCACTCTCTCTCAATTGCAACTCACTCTCCCTCTTGTCTATCCTCTACCTCTCTCTCGGCTTCACTTCAATTTCACACCCAAAAATACTTTTAAGCTCACCTAAGCTCACCAATGTATATCTATGGTTAAGTTAGTGGGTTTTCTAACATAATTTCAATTAATTCAAAGGTTTGGAGATCAATTGATTAAGTAATCTAGCTTTTAGGAGATGATATTTAATTTTGGAAATTCAATTGAGGTTGATTCTAAGCTTAATTTGGTGTTTAATCAAGGAACTTGATCAAGAAAATGATGTGACATACCCATAGGTAATTTGCAATTTCAAGCTTTAGAAATTAGATATAATGTATAAAATCTTTCGATCTATGGTTTAGTGTATTAATTTAGGCATTTAATTGTCATTTTACAAGCGAGAAGCTCTAATTGGAAGTTAGAATTCATTGAAGCAAGATAATGGTACTTGGAATTAAGCTTTGTTGTCGAGCACTAATCGATCTATAAGTTTTATAATGGTACTAATAGATAATTTTGGGTTTATGACGGTGATTTTTGAGTAGGAGGGTTAATCTTGAAGTTTAAGTATTATTAAAAGGTTACAAGAGTTAAGGAGTAAGGCAAGTACTTAATGACTTGGTTAATTTGAAGTTTCAAGTGTGATTGATAAATAATTGAAGTAGAATTGGATATGATTGCATATATGTATGGCATGGATGTAGAGGTGTATGTGAGAAACATTTGTTTTAGTGTTAATTGGACAATAAATTGAGATTGTAATGAAAGTAACTTAATGTTTGTAGTTTTAAGTTGATGAATATGTAGAATATATGTTGCTATCGGGTTTGATTATGTAATTGAGTGTTCTCTTGATTAATTTTGGTGAATTGATGATGAGAAATGTGTAATTAATGTTTTGATAGAAAGTATAGTTAATTGGAATGTGTTATAACAAGAAAATTGTGATTCATGTGTTGGCCAAATAAACAATGTTAAATGGATATTTGGAATATAAAAAATAATGTTTTGATGATTTGGAATAAGTATTAATTGGTGTAATTTGATTTGGGAATGATAATAAGAAGTAAGGATTTGGAATGATTATGATTGGTGAAGTATTGAGCATGAAATGGATGAGTTGAGGCTTTAATTTGCTTTTGGAAAATAATCTGGAAATATGAGTTAATAATCTGATACTAAATGAAGTTTAAGTGTTGATTTGAAAAGATGAAGAGATTTAGAAAATTTTGACTTTGGTTTGAAGTGATTTGGAGTTAAAATGAGTAAAATATGGTGTTTTGAAGTTTTAATTCGTAACTGGAATTCAACAGTAATTAAAGGATGTTTAATATGCATAAAATCTAGAAATTCTTGAAGAAATTGATAGAAGGATGGATTAGGAGCCAACATAATTTGGAGTTGAAATAAGTGAATTATGCTTGGTTTAATGAAGTATGTACATGAAAACCAAAATCTATAATTATGTTAATTGATGCTAAAGTGGAGTTCATTTAATGAAGTTTGAATGAGGTGTGATTTGAATGATAAATCTGAAAATTTTACAATTGAATGTTCATCTTTTGGTATGTTTGATGTACAATGATGTTTGACTCATTAATGGAAATTGTTTAAGTGAGTTGACCTGACACTTGGCTCATCAAGTTACATTTCATTTCCCTTGAATATGTTCTTGTGTTCTTCATGATATTAAAACCGTTCTTCATAAAATTTAAGCTTGATCTAGTTCTTCAACTAAAAGATCAAAAACTTGTTTCGAATGAGTTTTGAACTAATCACTTTTCTATCTAAATATTTACTCAAAGATTAGATTTCCATAAAGTATTTTATCAAAATCAAAACTATTTTCACCCAACAAGTGATTAAGGTTTTGGATCAAGATTGTTTCAAGAATGTATTTGATCTTCATGAGCAAGGTAACCGGTGTTAAAATGTGTTTATGGGCTCATTTAATAAACGAGCTTAAATTATAAATTTGGACTTAAAACCAAAATACACTTAATAAACAACTTGGGCTTTTAAATGAATAATTTATTTAGGAAAATAATAAAAGGAATTGGAACACCCTTTGAGAGGATTGACTAGTTCTCTTGAATCGAATTGGTCCGCTCTTGATCAATTCACTTAGACTAGTCCAAACCTAGAAATTAAGGACAGTAAAATTAGTTAATAAATTAAAATTAAAACTAAATAGAATAGGTCGAACCCCAAAAAGATGAACTGAATCTAATAATTCCTAATTGGTTCACAACCTTTGAATAGGTTCAATTAACAAGTCAATTCACTAATTAATTAAAGGGAATGTAAGATTAATAGTCGTACTAAAATAGTGGACTTATTTAGAATTTTTATGTATAAGCTTACTAGCCTAATTGAGTTTACATTTAGTGGCATACTAAGTTGATATTCATGGGATTGAAGGATAGTTAACTATAATTGAATCAATAATTATATTAATCAAATTAATTAAACACTAATAATAATCAATAATTATGTTTTAATTGCATACTATCTTCTAATCGAATTAGAGGATTGATTAATTGAAGATCATCTTGTGGCTCTATCTTTCCAAGTATAGAATAGTTGTGTGTTGCGTGCTAGATTTAGGAAAAATTAAAATGAATTAATACTTAAACTTAGCCTAAGTATTTGTAATGCTGGTTTTGTGTGGTCACTTGATTCGAAGGGTGACACCCTTAGATTGGGTTTTGAGTTGTAGTTCAAAATGTTGGGATGATATGGTAGTTAGGTACTTAGACTATAAAGGTGGTGCGGCGGGTAATCAATAGGGCTAATATTTACGTAAAGTGTCTTTGCTAATGAAGGGATGTCAACCAAGTGCTACATATATTATGGGATGTATATAGGGTGGTTGGATGGATTGTAGTGGGAAGCCTAACATTGGGAGTAAACACCCCTATAAGATTACTATACTATGATATGGTTGATGGTTTTGGTATTGGTTATGTTTTTGATCATGGTAGTTAAATATAACATGGTAAGCCTTTGATGCCTATTGAGTAGGGTCAGACCACTTTTTTTTCTAAGAGTATCCAAAGTCATGAGTACTCTTGTGTTACTTGTTTTTCTTTAATTTAAATAATTTAATGAATCCGTGCTAATAAGTTAGAATTAAATATGCATGACATGTGAGAATGTTCTTGGCTATTTTGTATTGAGTTCTTGTATCTCATTCCTTCCTTTTATTTTTTAGGTGATAATGATCTTTAGTTGATGATTTATGGTATGACTACCTTGGTTATGATTCTAACAATGGTTATTGGGTTGATGAGTAGACTTGCATTGTTCCTGATCATCATTGATTTCTTGCTTTCTATTTTTAGGTGATGACAGGTGGTTTAGACTCTTTTCAGTTCAGTTGTTGGGTTTTCATGGACTTTGTTTATAGATTTGATTTTAGACTTGTTCTTAGATTGTATGTTAGACTTTAAACTATGTTTTTGGGCCATGTAGCCCTAGTGGATTTGTTGATGATTTTAGTATCATTTAGTATTCCATACCATTTCCACTAAGCTTACAGAATCAAATGATTTTAATATTCATAGCTTCATAAATTAAAATTTGATTAAAAACTCATGTAGTTAATGGTTGTAAACCTTAACATATTTCTACTTAAGTAGGATATGTAGCGGATTGTACACTTAGATGATTAAGGCCATGACAAAAACAAATTGAACTGCATTGAATCGCAAAATACAGTTCTTTTATATTCTTATTTGAATTGAATAGTGCCTAAACGGTTCGCGATTCAGTTTGGAAGGTTGAATCGAATTGAACTACTTCTTTTTAAAGCATTAGAAATAAGAAAAAAAATTTTATTTTTAAACTCAATTGACATTTAGGTCTAACCCTTTTTCTTTTGTCTTCTCCCATATCATTGTCAACCTCCATAGTTTACTCCATTTCTTTTCCTTTCATCTCTTATCTCTCAATCAAACTCACATGCCTTCACTACAATCTAAGATGCATAGTCACCATGATATAGTGTTATATAACTTAAAATTTTCAGTAATATTTCTTAATTTGAACATTAATATTTGGTTAAAATTTTTGATGTATATTAGTATATCAACATGAATAAAGTGTTCTCTAAAGCAGTTTGAACCAAATTGAACTGCAATTGAAGTGGTTCGTTTTAAAACCTCAAATCGTTACAAGCGGTTTAATTTATTAAGGATTTGAACCGAACCTCTTTAAATATAGTTTGATTTGGTTTAGCCCTTGAGCCAACCCATGAACAACCTTATTTAATCATGCCTCATCTGCAAAAGTTCGGAGGCAAGGCTCACATTTATGTAATTTGAAAAAATGGGCTTTCCGTTT
Organism: Laguncularia racemosa; assembly: GCA_037954665.1. Classification (NCBI taxonomy): domain Eukaryota; kingdom Viridiplantae; phylum Streptophyta; class Magnoliopsida; order Myrtales; family Combretaceae; genus Laguncularia; species Laguncularia racemosa. The sequence continues at coordinate 2,084,878 of JBBMOL010000063.1, read as the reverse complement.
ACACCACATTAGATCCCATTAATGATATATAGATAGAGACTGTAAAATAAGAGTAACCTATAAATAAAAGTCTTTAAACTTATGGCTAAAAAATTTACCCTTTTTTTAGCAAAAACTGCTTGAGTTTGGATCCTTTTTCTGCATTTTTCCAAAGAAAAATTACTTCTTGGTTAGCCTAAGTTTGGGTTGCTTTCATCGAATAATGTTAGAGTGACGTACCATTAAAATTGAATGCCCATTGTCCTTGAAGTGACGAACACGAACTCTTGAATTCTTTAGCATGCTCTTAAGCCGTTCAGCTTCATTTCCACTTGGAAGCATGTTATCCTGGTCACTGAAAATATTACGCCAACTTAAAGATTAAGAAACAACAGAAAGAAAGCATATATACGGGTATGACCAAATCTTTGTTGCTCCAAGAAGAAATTTTTATCATTCTTGTCTTAAGATGAGTCAATGACTCATTGGTCGGAGGATGCTTTACATCGCAGGCCCAGCCTCCCTGCACTTATACTATGTTGCATCTAGTTCCACCAAAAACGGGTCTAAAAGTTTTAAGCCATTAGATCAATGTGAGATTTTACATTTTGTACTCCAATACTCTCTCTAGCATTTGAGCTTAGGCTATAAATAATGTTTATTATCACAGGGATATGATCAGGTGAGAAGGCAACCAAAAGGCGGGAATTGAATGGAGAACCTCTCGTGATCCATGTTAAATTTAACTCCAAAACCAAGCTTTTAGATCATAGTAATGGGTCTGAATTCAACACTCCTATGCTGATGAATGCAGCTTAGAAAGAAAACATAATTCACAGCAAATATAATAGTGTATTACATTTGATGAGATGCATGCCCGCAGCAGTACATCTTGAATGGTTATAGCTGCATGAAGATAATGCAAGTAGACATAAGTGAAGTCATCATATAATGATTTTCTAAATAATATATATATCCAAAGAGGGTTGATGAGAAAAACAATTGTGTAAGAAAAAATAGATACCCCTTACATGCAAGGAGCTAGATTTAAAAGGGTTCTAAATCATTAGTGCAAAACCTGAACTTATATGATATGCAGTCGCTTATGTTATCAAAAGAAAACTTATCGGACAAACATTGCGTTGATGACGGACATAATAATAAATAGAACTGTGATTCTTGAATATTACTAAATGGTTTTGGCTATGATTTTACAGATATTAAAAGACACCAAGTATACCACAAACATATAAACCGAATAATTTCTGAACCATAATATGTAGAGGGCTGAAACTCACTATATTAATTATTGGATTGGGCTATTATTTATTTAGGCTTAACTCCTTAGTTTAGGTGATATGGTTAGAGAAGTGGTCAATAATTGGAATGATTTTAGGTAATTTGACTTGTTGGGCTTGGAATAGAAATTATTGAACTAGTCCATATGTATTTAACCTTTTTCAAATAGGCTCATATATTTATTAGTATAACTATTAGCTTTGTTCAATTAGTTAGCTCATTCAGGATAACCATGGATTCAACAAGCTTTATCTCATTCATCAATCACTAAAGTAATTAGACAGATATCATTAAGCCTAATAGCTTTATAAATACTCTGACATTCTTTTTTATTTCAAATAATTCTAGAGATTAAATAAATTATGTTTTACTATGAATCTTAAAGATTAAATGAGCATTAACAATTCCAAGATTGACACCCAATGTCCATTGACTCTCTTATTTATTGCTTGAGCATTTAAAACTCTTGAGATTGGTTATTTTTCTCTTTAGTATTATCTCCTTGATCATCCTAGTATGTCTCAACATTACTTCTCTTAACTCTCATAACTAACTACAGCCGACACCTCTCATCTACATAATATAATACTGTTTTTTTGGTGCATGTAACCAAGAAGAAAACCAGAAGAGACAGGAACACGAACCTTGCAAGCACAAGTACTTCAGCTCTGACAGCATGAAGCCGAGAATTAGCGTAAGAAGCAGCTGATTTAAATAACTTCAGTTTCCAAACAAGGGTGTCCTTGGGTATTATATCTGCCAAACCCTGACATACAAATTCAACAATATGAGTTCAGATTATATGTTATCAAGAGAGAACCCACGAAAAAGAAACTGTACTGAAGCAAAGAGGATAGAAGAGTCTAGCCACAAAAAATAAAAAAATATTAAATAAATAACTAAAGAGAATAGAAGAGAGATAAAACTGATTTTGAGTTCTACAAATGTGAGTAATATACTTTATGTTTAATAACCGTGTCTAACTGTGGAAAAACTCTAAGTAGCAGTGCCAGCTAATAAAATAGAAATATTTGCATCTAACGAAAAAGCCTCTGTAGAAAGAATTTCTTACAAATAGACAAGACAGCAGACTGGTGAGATTCCCATATAATTTTTTCAATATGAATTTCGGAGGAAGTTTACTACCAATGTCACCCATTGCCATCTTTAGGGGATTACCTATAATGGAAGAAAATGACAACCACGTAAGTAATATCATCAAAGCACTGTAATTTGCACAAAAACCGGGAAATAAATTTAATTATGGAAGACTTTAAGGGAAACTTAAAAAGAGTTCATATCAAAATAGGGCATTCAATCATCCGAGTCTTTCTACTTGCTGAAATGAAGCTAATCTTGTGGTGAATTGCAATATATGAAAACACAAAGGCTTTTCACAAGGCAAAGCAAGTTTCACGGAGACTATATAAATGTTTAACGGGTGATATATGCATGATTAGCATTATAATCATTTTATCCAAAAGTTTAAAATTTTTACACAAATCTTTGCACAACATCTAACATCGTATAATTAAGTTGTCTATGGACTGAACTACCTTGAATAGATGTACTAATTAATAATAAAAAAATAAAATAAGAATGCTAAATAAAGAATGCAAATTAATATGTTCAACGTCATATTAAGACAATGAAACATGTACTCAATATAAAAGGTTGGAAAGAGAAATATTAATAAGTGGCATTGCTAATGAATAATAAGATAATATTAACTAGGGTTTCTTTTAATTCACCTAATAGCACTAAACCCTCACCATGATCTTACTCTAAGATGTTCTCTTTTTGTGATATGGAGGAAGAGAGGAGGAAAAACTTCATTCAACTAGTTAAGCTTAAATCTTAAAATTATAATTTCATAAAATGATGAATTTGTGATTTATGATGATAGTTAATCTAATAACGGTATGAGATTGTAAAATTTTTAATCTAAGGTTGTGGATTGGATTTACAGGGGGGATTTTTTAATTTTAGAAAAACCCTACCATCTTAATTACATAAAGATAAGATTGCATAGGATTCTAATAAACATAATGGGTAGATCTATGATCCTTGGCAATTTGCTAATTGTAAGGGATTAGGATTTATGAATTTGATGTTACCATAGAGTTTTAATAATCATAATCATATCTATAGCAAATAGAGTTGATGAATTGATGGAATTAAACTTAAAAGTTAATGTATTTGATGGAGTTAAATAGATTAAAACTAAGGTTTCTCATGAGTCCACAATAAAGAATTGAAAATAAAAACTAAACTTGAGGATAATTGAAGTATTCAATTTGTAGGATCAAAATCTAAATATTAATGAGTAGATTAAAATTGACTTGTGATATAAACATATAAAGAAGATAGATTGGAGGATGAGATTGAGTAAGAAAAGACCAGTTGGCTACCCAATTGACAAGGCAATCAACCTCCTAAGTCGAGTCCCGTGCTCCTATGGCAATCATTTAGACTCTTGTTTGATTGAAACCTCTAGGTTAAGTAATTTAGGAACCATGGAATTGATCAATCAATTATTAAATAAGAATAAAAAAAAATGAAAAATTTAATAACATAGATTGAATTAAATCAGTAATCTAATTTTGAATTGTTATCAATAGGATGATATGGAATCAGTGGATGCTATACTACATGTATGTTGGATGTTGGATATGCTTGTATAAGATAGTTAAAATGGATTAATAAATATCAAGCTGTTATATAAGTTTTGTGTAGTGATGTATATGTTAACTATAGACAAGTGCATACTATGCTATATGTCTTAGAAATTGATAGATTTAGATGCTAAGTTTGCAATAGTGACTGTGTGAGTCATTGATATGAAGGAGCCAGGTTTGACATAGCTAGTGAGAGGGACCGATGTTACAATGGAGGTGCTAATCAAAGGAATGGGACAACACTCATATAATTGTAATTGACATGATCACTAATGTTTAGTTAATGAGTAATATATTTAACATGAGACAATTTCGACAATTATTGGACTATCGTTCAAGTTATGATAGAATTTTAAAGAGTAGATACTAATCTAAGGTTTAGTAATTTATTTGGAAATAGATATTGAGTTGAGGTTTAGTAATTTATTTGGTAGAAAATATAGAGTTGAAGTTTAATAATTCATTTAGCAATAGATACTAAGTTAAAGTTTAGTAATTTATTTGGTAGTAGACGATGAGTTACGGTTCAGTGATGAATGGTAGTGTATCTAAGTGTTTTGAATTTTGATTGATGAAAGTGTGATGTTTATGAAAATTAAATATAATGAGATAATTAATTTGTTATTTATTTCATTTAGTTTACATAAGCCTACGTGTAGGTGTTGTATATGTGCATATATGTGCAATATAGTTTTTGTGGGCTTATTACTCACTCCGTTTGGAGATTTGTTTTATAGGTAATACACTTGGCCTTGTTGGATGCGATCTTCATATGAATAATGGTGTGTAAAACTCCAAAGTAGGTCTAGGATAAGCTTAAAGACAAATTTGAAGGAAACAAAAGGGTAAAAATAGTTAAGCTATTAACGTTAAAAAGAGAGTTCGAAATGTTGTGGATGAGAGAGGGTGAAATGGCTAAAGATTACTCCTCTAAGCTCTTTGATACAATTAACAAGATCAAGTTGCTTGGGGAAGAATTTAGCAATGTGAAGGTGGTAAAAAAGATGTTGATAAGTTTGCTTGTAAGGTTTGAATTGAAAGTTTTTTCCTTAGAAGAGTCTTGCGATTTAAAGTGCTTGACAGTGGTGGAGTTAAGCTTCAAACTCAAGAACAAAGATTGAGCATCAAGGAGGAAGGTCTAACGTAAGAAGCTTTCCTAATGTTCCAACTTAAAAACAAAGAATGAGTAGTTGCAAAGGATGGAAAGAATTTTGGAAACAGCAATGAAAGCAAAGGAAAATCGTTTAGGAACTTCAAAGAACCTAACAGACATGGAAGATTTCCCACCTGTAGAACATGTTTGAGAACAATTCATTTGGAAGTATTATTAATTCAAAGGCAAGGGACTTGTCTAATGTTGGTTTTGTAAGAAAATGGGACATATAGAGAAGGCTTGCAGATTGAAGAAAAGACCAATAACAAACCAATCTCCACAACATGCCAACGATGCTAAAGAACAAGAGGAAACCATAGACAGATTATTCATCACTTCAAATTCTAATTTGAAATGGGATGATCATATTTGGTTCATCGATAGTAGATGTGCGAGTCACATGTCTAAGGATGAGCATATCTTTTCAAAGTTGGACAAAACCGTGAAGACCAAAGTGAGATTAGGATACAACAAGTTGGTGCAAGTTGAAGGAAGAGGATCAATTTGTGTACACACTAAGGAAGGTATGAAATGTATCTTAGATGTTCTTTTCAAGCCCTCTTTATCTTGAAATCTCCTTAGTGTAGCGCAAATGATGAACAAAGGCTATTTTATGTCATTTAAGGATAAAACTTGTTCCATTTATGATTCCAATGGAGTGTTGTTGGTTAGTGTAACTATGGCAGATAAAAGCTTTTCTTTGGAGTTAAATAAGGCAATTGAAAATGTTAGATTAGTTGTTAGTGATGAGTCTCTACTTTAGCATAGAAGATGCGAGCATTTCCACTTTGTGAGACTAAGAAACATGTCCCTAAAAGGATATACTAGAGACTTACTAGAAATTTCTATTCTAAATGATTTATGTAGAGCTTGTAAGTTAAAAAAAAATGCACCAATTGTCTTTACTTGCTTAATCATCTTAGCGAGTTAAGGACAAACTAGAATTGGTCTATTCCGATGTGTATGATCCCAAGAATAGAGAATCCTTGAGCAAGAACAAGTATTTTATACTCTTCATCAATGACTTTAAAAGGATGGCGTGGGTCTACTTCCTAAGCAGTAAAGATTAAGTGTTCTCTATGTTTAAGAAGTTTAAGGTGATGGTGGAAGCTTAGAGTGGATGCAAGATGAAGTGTTTGTAGATAAACAATGAAAAGGAACACACTTCGAAGGTCTTCTAAGATTTCTATGCAGATGTGGGAGTAAATTGTCAACTAACAGTTATTCTCCTTAATAGAATGGTGTGTCGGAGAGGAAAAATTGAATTGTTGTTGAAATGGCAAGAAGTATGATGTTGGATAAGAAACTTCCTCTCAAATTCTAGGTAGAAGTGATCAAAATGTCTATGTATCTACTAAATCGGTTGCCTATTAGAGCTTTGGAAGGACAAACACCCATTGAAGCTTAGAGCAAAGTGAAGCCTATAGCTAAGCACTTGAAGACATTTGGTTCCAAGTGTTACATTCATGTCCCTACAGTAAAGAGAATAAAATTGGATCAAAAGGTTGGGATCAGGATTTTTCTTAGCTATACTTCAATGGCAAATGGATGTAGGATTTATCATCTGCAAAAAAATAAAGTAGTTATTAGTAGAGAAGTTGTAGTGGATGAGAGCAAGCATTGGAATTGGGAAAGTGAGTGGAACTTGATAATTTCTATAGTAGATTAAGTCCTCTTACGACACCGTAGAGCGCTCTAGCTCAGTTGAAGTTAGAGGATGATGAAAATGAAGATGGTTCAACTGAATCCTCATTGGACTCTCTAATTCGCAAAACTGAATCTCTATCCAAGATTTAGGAATGGTGTAATTCTGCAGTGATGGAACCCGCAACCTTTGTAGAAGCTGTGCAATTCGATGAATGGAGAAATGCTACGGAAGAGATAAGGATGATTGAAAAGAATGAAACATGGAGCTTGGTATTGTGGCCATCAAACAAAAATGTCATTGGAGTGAAGTGGATTTTTTAGACCAAGTTGAATCCAGATAGCTCCATCAACAAGTTCAAGGCTAGGTTGGTTGTTAAAGGCTACTCTTAACTTGCAGGGGTAGATTATGGTGATACTTTTGCACCAATTGCAAGACATGAAACCATAAGGTTGTTGCTTTGCTCAATTGAAGTGAAGTGTTTTCCATCTCGATGTTAAATTTGCCTTCCTTAATAGCGAGCTTAAGGAGGAGATATTTGTGGAACAACCATAAGGCTTCATGAATCATGATGATGCAAATAAGGTATATTTGTTGTACAATGCCTTATATGGCCTTAAGTAAGCCCTAAGAGCTTGGTCCAACCATATTAATGGCTACTTGGCTCAATGCGGCTTTGCAAGAAGTGAAAATGAAGCAACATTGTATATTGGATCAAATGAGGATAGTCAGTTGTTGATAATCTCTACATATGTTGATGACAAGTTAGCAATAGGAAATGATGAAGTGACGATCAAAGAATTTAAGGAAGACATGGAAAGGAAGTTCGAGATGTCCTACTTAGGGAAGATTACTTATTTCTTAGGGGATAGAGATCAGTTTGTTCAACGATGGAATCTTCATCTCCCAAAAGAGGTACATTTTAGAGCTGCCTAAGAAATTCAAGATGGATAGATGTTGTAAAACCCGGAAACTAGCAAAAATTTAATACTAGATTAGCTTATAAATTATTCTAAAAGTCTTGTTTATAATCTGTATAGTTTTAAATTAAAAGAAATAATCATTTAAAAGGAGAATCACATAAATTTTGAAGTGAATGATAAAATAAATTAAAATAATAGGTTTATGATAGTTAAATAAAAATTTTGAGTAAATGTTTACGTTTAGAATAACTCATATAGCTTAGTGATAAAATTTCATGACGAAACACTAAAGTTACTAAACTTATGTGAGTTACCATGCAAGACAAACAAACTTAGAAAATAAAAAAAAAAATTACTAATATAAATAATTCTCGAAAAAAATTCTCAGAACACGTATACGACGTCTAAATTGCAATCCGAGACCACCTACACAATCTTTGAGGTGCTTCAGGGTTAAGGAAGGGATTGAAAAAGTTGAGGTGCTTTAGGTTTTGCCTTTAAAATCACTCTCACTAAAAATTGTAGCAAAGAGATTACATGTCACATTGGCTAGCTAGGACAAAGTGGAATGATGTGGATTATTTGAAAAGAACCACTTTTGATCACATTGTTCCAGTTAAGGTTGGAAAGAATTATCTTTACCTCGAGTGGAAACAAGAATTAATCAGATTTTTTGAATTCCTTGACCAGATTCAATCAATTGATCATTCTACCTCTAGGCCCACATATTTTACCTAGCATCCATTGTTTGATTAGATAAATGAGCTATGAGATGATATCTTCGTTCTTGATTATTATTTTACCAAAGGTGGGGAACGAAGGCCTCTAAATGCTTGGTTTGGTCTTGCTAGAACATTGACGCCACTACATCATGATCCACATCATAACATACTTGCCTAAGGGAAGATTTTGATTTCATGTATTTACCTAAGAATTATTATGAGTAGTAAAGAAAATGAGACAGATGAGTAGGAACTTTGTGATATACAGTAATCTGTGTTGTGGTGTATGTATTGTTTGATATGTATATATATATATATATATATTCTTGACATTGTGGATTTTGTGTAGAGGTAATGGTGGAATGCCTTGTTTTTGTTGCGTGTGTGCTTTTTTTTTTTTTTCTTTGCACATGAAATAGATGAAGGGTAGAGTAATGCTTTTTCTTAGATGTGTTAACGTGTAGTGTGTGCTGTGGTGTGATTTGGGTGGTGAGTGTGCAGGTGTAGTGTGTGATGTGGTGGAGTGTAGTATGCGTGTGGTTGCTAATTACGAAATAGGGGCATGTGTGTGTTATGTGTTGTATGTAGGTGCTAGAAATGCTAGTAGATCATGCATGCTGTGCTGTCATGTATGTGTTAATGTGTTGTGTTGGTGTATGCTGGATGCGCAAGGTGCTGGTGTGTACTAGGTGTGAGAGGTGTTGTGCGTAGTGTGTGTAGTTAGGTTATAGTGTGTGGAGTGGTGTAAGGGAGTGAGTGTGAGTGTGCCCTACTGTTATGTGTGGATTGCACGAAGGTAGAGTGTGCAGTGTTTGTTGGTTTGGTGTAGTGTGCATTAGGGTTGTGGTATGCTATGGTGTTTGGTGTGTTCTATGTTTGATTATGTGTTTATGTTGCTGTGTGTGACCATGTGTGCGCATGTGTATGTGTTGTGTATGCTATGTTTGATTGTGTGAATGATGCTGTGTGACTATACGTGTGGATGTGTGGGTGTAGGTATGCATTGTGTGCAAGTGTGTGTTGTTGTGTGTTGTGTGCGCTCAGGTATGTGTGTTTTTTTTTTATGTAGTGTGTGTTGTGTATTGTGTGTGCTCATGTGTGTGTGTGTGTGTGTGTTGTGTGTGTGTGATGTGAGTGCTATGTTTGATTGAGTAGATGAGTGTTATTGTTGTGCAAGAGTGTATGGGAAAAGTGCAATGTGGAGTGTGTTGTTATTATGAGTGAGCGTGCAGTGTGTTGGGCGTATAGGGTGAGTGTACATGGGTGTGTAGCATGGGCATGTAGAGTGAGTGTGTTGGGAGTGTAAGGTGAGTGTGCATAGGCATGTAGCATGGGCATGCGGTGTGTGTGCTAAGTGTTCAGGGCGTATGTACATAGGTTTGTAGGGTGCATGTGCTGCAAAGTATGCTACCATGGGTGTATGCAAGGAAGTATCGGTGTGGTCGGTGTGGTGTGATTATTGAATAAGTTATCTGTATTAGTTAATTTTGAATTTTAAATTGTGGTTTCGAGTGTGCATTATTATGGCTTTAAATATTTGTGATGTTGTGTATTTTTCTATTTGGTTGCGATTATACTTTGTTTGATCACTCCAAAATAATTGATTAATTATTATGGGTTAATTTAAATTTGACACGAATTGTATGATACATTACACTATGATTGAAGGCCATCATTGTTACAGGATGCACCAGAGGTGATTGGGTAGGATTAATGTTCCTCTATTGGGAAACTAAGTGATTATGGGATTATTGCACCTTTAATAGTTTTGAGTCTGGTTTGTCTTTAAGGGTGTGTATGCTCAGTGTGCTAAATTTCACTTAAAGCTTAAGGGATTAAAATTAAAAGACAATTCCTGATAAAAGATAAGATGTAAATAAATGGATTGTGAGACTTGGGCACAATCCAAGGTAGTGATGCGAATCCTCGGGCAAGGGGGGGGGGGGGGGGGGGGTGGGGGTTGTAATGGGTTGTAAACTTTAGATTTCGTTCTGGTTCCCAAAAGATCATATGTGATGTTGCATTATATGTGGTTTCTCTTGCATAGCATATGGTTAAGAACTTGCATGGATTGTTTGTGTGTGCAGTATTGAGAGTATTACACTCTTATCTCACTAGGCAATATAGCCCACTCCTCCATAGACTATTTTGTAAGAAACATTTCAAAAGCTTGAGATGGGATAAGAGATGATGTGACAAGAGCTATCAGAATTAAGAGTGATATAATAAGATGTGTATTAATAGATTATTTAGATGAAATTTTATTCTTAGGAGCTTAGTGTAGGAATGGCATTTGTAAAACTTAGATATGTTTTTTCATTTTATTGTTTTGGTAGGGAATTTCGATTCTCTATAATCTTGGTTGACTGTGGAATATGAGTATCCACAATTTATATTCTTATTATATGATTATATATAATATGATTTATTGTAATTAATTAAATATTTAACTAAAGTCTTGTGACTTTTAACTTACAAGGCGGTTATCATGTAATGGATGCACACGTGACATGATAGCTTTTATTGAAAACTTTTAAGCCCTCTTTTGGGGCATGATAAATGCAAACCGGTTTCAATGTTGTTGATCTGCAATGAAAAAGTCTCCAATGACAAGAAGGGAAACTGCATCAACTCAAGCACATTCTAAAGTCTTGTTGGCAGCCTTTTGTACTTAATTGCAACCAGACTTGATCTCATGTACGCACCACTTTTACATTTCATGCAATCTCCGAGTCAAATTAACATGGGAGTAGCAAAGCGTATGCTAAGTTACATCAAAGGAATTTATAATTTTGGAATCAAGTTCAATCAAATTGTAGAAGGAAAGTTAGTTGGATATGTTAATAGTGATTAGGTGGGATGTCCTGACGATTTGAAGAGCACCACAGGTTATATTTTTTCTCTTAGCTCAGGTGTGTTTTCTTGGATGTCTCAGAAGCAAAAGGTGGTTACATAATCAATGGCTGAAGTAGAATACATGGCCATTGTTGTGGCTACAAATCATGCAATTTAGCTTTGAAAAGTGTTGATGGATCTACAATTTTCTCAAAATGTAGCAGCTGTCTTTCATGTTGACAATAAGTCTGCTATATTGATGGCCAAAATCTGGTTTTTCATGGAAGGATGAAGCACATCAATGTTAAATTCCATTCCTTCGAGAAGTGGAACAAAACGAGGAAGTTAAGCTAGTTCATTGTAGTTTAAGTGTCCAAGTTGTTGATATCCTAACTAAATCATTGTCCAAAGGAAAGTTTGAGTACCTAAGATTAGAATTAGGAGTTTCTAAGAAAAATCTTAAGGAAGAGTAATGATGAAATAAGATTTTTCTTGCTAAACTCCTTAAATCTACTTTTATAAGATAGACTAGACAACACCTTTTGATTGATTGTAAGTTTTAAGGAAGATCATGCTTTTACGAATAATTAGGTAGATTTAGTTAGTCTCTTGTCCTATCAACAGTGACATACATATATATATATATATATATATGTTGCACCAAAAATGAAAGATAAGGACCATCCCTTTTTATAGGAAACATAGCACAAACATGCCATCTTCCTTTGTTTGAAATTGCTTTATGTTTCATCAAATTTTTTCTAATGTTTTGATAACTAAAACCAACAATTTCAACTTTCTTATCAATTAATTCAACTTTTCTTTCTCCAAGGAATTGGCAGTTTTCTCAAAATTATCAACTCATTGTTCCATTCTAGTCATCCTCTCTAATGGTGTTTCCCACAAACGGCACCAAAAATTGATACAACTATGCCTAGAATAGAAATTGGATCAAGAAAATATAAAGCTTACCAAGTAACTTCCCTATTTATACTTTGTACTATTCCTTTATTTAAAAAATACGACTGCACCTGCTCACAATAACACACCACACATACCACACATAGCCCCGTGCAACACACAACCCATAACACTTCGACATATGTATGCATTAACACACCCTCACCTTGCACAACAATACTACATAGAACACATAAAACAACACGGTATAACACATATAGCAACACAACATTCAACACACTACAACACATATGACAACACACACAATAAAACCACTCTACTATTGACTTGTACACCTTGTATTAAACCTTAAAGGTTTATGAATTCTTGGAGATGTATCACTTTTCCTCTCCAATGTAAAGAGCATCTGGTCTATCTCACATATAATATCCACATTTAAAGAGAAATTAACATCAAGAAGTGCATTAGAGATTTAAATAGCTTAAAAATAATAACTTGCCATTGAGCCAACAAATCCGATGCATGGATGAAATCTCAATCGCCATTTATTTCATGTCTTGAATGGCACTATAACTTAACATCAATATGATAAAGCACTGATAGGCATTGGGCTTTCTGATGTAATAAACAAGAAGTGAAAGAATACTCTTTTATTCTTCAAAACAGATGAAAGATACTTGGGGGGTGAGAAGCAAAATAGTTCTCCTCATGATAGCATGCTACTTATCTGTGTAAGAAATCCGTGATTTTTCCAGACGATATAAATTATTATACATAATGGCTACAAACATGTTACAGGTGAATTAGCCGTTCTAAAGGAGGATGCCAACCATAGCCTGCAGTTAGCGTTTAGCATACCTAGAATGGGAGCGAGTAGATAGGGGACAGTGGCATGGAGTCCATCCGGCAAAGCTTCCAATAAGGGGAATAGTGGCTGCAGCTGTGACCGGCCAAATGATGTAGCTGAAGCAAATCCAAGCATTATCAGACAAACTAGACATATATTTATCATTTTATGTGTTTTTCATCGGCCCATCTATACTTATTTCATTTATATTTGATGTTACTATTTTAAAAGCATATCGGCCATATGGTTGGAAAAACACAGCTACAGAGACATCTGGAAATTTACCAGGATTGGCTAATATGACAACCAGGTCGATGGTAGGATTACGAGCAGCAACAGCAAGTGCCAGACATCCTCCGAAGGAATCCCCAACCAGATAGATGGGCTTTCCAGTGGAGAAAGCATGTTCATGTTTCAGACTTTCTTCAATGAATTTCACCAATCCTGAGACAGAGGCAATTGAAGCATTATTAAGCAAAATGTACTGATTCAGTATCTATCATCAGCATGAAGAAGCATCCAGGCAGCAATTTGCCCATGCATCGAAGGAGAAATACTCCCGGAATGCTCTTTCAAAGGGGGCAAACAGAGATTGATCAATTGATTCAAGAGCTTTAAGGACAAGCCAAGGAAAAAAAAGTTTTGCATGCGACAACCTCTGGAAAGACTTTTTGCTGGTTGCAACAAGGTACAGAAGTGGCCTTGCGCATGTGATGAACTAATTTTAAGAGAAACTATGACACAAGGTTTCGGGAAGTACCTTCAAATGTTGTTCGATCGAGGACAGGAATGTGCAAGCATCGAACTTCAAATACCCTGTAGTTACATTAAACTATAGCTATCAAGTCATCTAGAAGCTAAAATCACAAAATTTAACATGGTGCCCATTTTAATATAGGAATATGCATAATCATGTTAACGGCTGGCTGGAGGATGTTAGAAAGCTGCTTCAAGATGAGCAGAGAATTGAGCATAAAGATACTGGTCGTCCAGATTGATCAATGACGGAGATTGTGAAGCAAGTCATGATAATGCAGTGAAAGAAGGTAACAAACTTACTGTCCGAGTGCTTTATGATGCAAAAGAAGGCCTAGACCAGTGCCATCAAGCCCTGTATGGGAACGAAAGCATATTATAGAACTCAACATACAACCCTAGGTATCGAGTTGAGCAACACATATGATCCTAAATACAACAGCATATCTCACTAAATCCAAAAGAAGAAAGTCGTGCAGTTACACTAAAATAAACATCCAGCCAAAGGAAATTAGTTTTTTAAGGCAAGAGAACTAATTTATGCCCCTCTCTCCATCGTAGGCTCAAATGCTGATAAATATTAAGGTAAGCCCTATCTAATAAAAACTTAAATTTGTAAAATCGGTACGCCTTTTTTATTTATTACTTGACTGATAAAATTTACCAGGCAAAAAGAAGAGCACAGGAGAATCTTTTAGGGGCTGGCCACACTCGAGAGGGCAAAACCACCGTGGTGGACCTCCATCAGGCTTGATAATCTCTTTAGACCGGTCAATGTAATCCTTAATGCAAGCAGTTCCATAACCGTCATCCCACAATGGTTCTATTTTCTCTAAGAAAACATCATGGCTTTCTTTCTCTTCATCCTTGACTAAAGTACCCGAAAATCCGTTAGTCCCTCTAATCCTTTCTTTCTCTTCCAGCAAATTCAACTTAGGAGATGATAAACTCCCCTCAGTACCACACGAACTCCTAGCAACCATGCGACATCGCGAAGACTTGCTAACTTGATGAGAATGAAATTTAAGACAAGGAACCACCCCAAAACTGGCAACTGACGCCATGATCTATATATGATATACGCACATTATTGTAGCAACTCAACAGGGTGAATATGTAACAAGGCCTCTCACAACTAATATAATACGCCAAAAAAAATATAGCTTAAGAATGTATCACACATTCAATGCTCCACACAACATGGAAATTTGAACCAGTGTTTGTCACTAGCAATTGTATATTCTAGGAAAAATTTAAACACCATGACATGTTTGAGCTCAAGTTCAAGAAAAGATGAGAGATTTTAATAGTATAAAATTGGTAGAAATAGAAAATTTCATTACACCGTCGCATTTATTGACACATGTGACATGGATATCTACTTTAATATAGCAACAAATAATAAATATCCTCTATTCACTCTCTCAACGACTAAAACCCTTCATCTTTATTTCACCTTCGGCCCAGTACTCTTTCGTATGGTTTAAGAGTGTAGCACTAGATAAAGGTGACAAGTGGACAATGCAACGCTGAATACGTAAATATGTGCGTGCAATTATTAGAATAAAGCACCATTTTGACGACAAATAAGTAAGTCTCTAAATTAGAAAACAACAATCCTTACTAAATAAAATGTTATTTTATTAAATCATAAAAAAATTACCAACTTGGTATTTACTACATCGAGATATGTTTATATATGGAAAAAAAAAATTGATAACTGGTTTTATATTTAAAATTTGATCACATAAAATGTCATTTTACATAATAAAATATCATTTTACTAAATTATATATATATAAAAAAAAGACTTCAAAATAAATCGTGAACTTACTCCAGTACCATCCCAATAAACGAAGAAAAAGGTAATCGGAAAAAGGAAGAAAGTGAGTAACTTTAAAGCCTCATTTATTTATTTATTTTCACAGGGGAGGCAGCCCGTGACTGAAACCGACAACGTAATGCCGCATTGGGCATCCCTACCACGTCTCAATTCATTTTCTCACCGGTCCCCAGTACCAACTGCCAAGGTACGACGTATTCAATTTGCATCGTTTTCTTTCAAAACCTAATAAATGCATGAATTTCCTAATGAACTTCACCTCAGCTGATTGGGAATATTATCTTTATAATTATATAAGTAGTGAACAATGTATCTGTGATATAGGATAAAAATCTAAAATAATCGTATAATCAAGTTTTGGAGTATATATTTTCTCGTGTTATGGAAAAATGTCGCCTAAAAATTATGAAAAGTTATATATAATTTCCAGTAGATTTTTCAAAAAAAAAAAAAATTATGATCGAAGAAGTTATTACATATCTATCATCTTCTTTTTTACAAAGAAAAATACAATAAAAGGATCTAATCTTTTTCGGATTTTTTTTTTTTTTTACTTTTAAAATCTCAATTAAAAAAAAAAATCGAAATAGAGCCTTCGTACCCCGTCAATACTAATGTCTCAACCTATTTTGGCTCTTGTTTGAAAACTTAAGTTCAAAAAAAAAAAAAAAAAACCCTTAAGTCCTGAAATGGAAAATTAGAAAAAAAAAAAATTCTTTTAGTACTTTTTTCTCTAATTCATTTTTCTCATGGACCTCAATTAGAAATAATTACATAAATTACACAAGGGGAATTGAATTTAAAGAATGAGAGACGTAAACCATGGACAAATATCTAAGCATGATGACCAAAAGAACTGGAGACATAAATTATAAAGAGACTAGGTTGCTAGATATTTATATCGAGAATTGCAAGCAAATTCAATTGGAGTTCAATAAATAAATTAGGGAATGGTTATGTGTAAATGAATTAAGGATTAAGTGAAATTAGTGTTAAAATTGATCTTGAATATAGATTAACCACCCAAAATAATACTATAATGAAAGATGAGAGGAAGAGCACAGAACCAATTAGCTAAAGCAAAAAGGACAACATCTGAATAAAAGCCGCTGTCTTGTTTCTTCAATCAACCGCCTATATGAAGGTCATTTATTTTTTGGTTTGATCATTGAGCCTCAATTTCACCCAATCCCTAATTCCTTTTTGGGTTTAAAAAGGGGACTGAATTGATTGCTTATAAATTTTAAGCTTTTTTCAAAAATCTCTTACTTATGCAGTTATACTCTTGTTATAAAAATTAATTCCAGGTAAGTAAATGAATAAACAAATGCTAAAATAAATAGAGGGGGTAAGAGAAATTAGTCAAGATATGTCATGATTCTTATTTGTGAGTCGGTCCGCTTTCCTTGGTTTGTAAATCAGGATTCAGTATCCAAACTAATTTTCATTACATTCTCTTGTTACAGCAACTGCTTCTGTCTCTGCTTCCACAGCCAATAGGACTAGATAGAATTACCAACAATGACCATAGCCTCAGCTATTATAACAATCACTGCTTCTGTCTCTCTTTCTCTCTCCAGTAAAAGATATACAAGATAACTAACAATAATTACATCTCTCACCCTCAAAGCTCTCAACCACAACATAAAACAAATTTACAAAAGCATAAGTTTAGCTAATGCTTCAACACAAAGCGGGGTGCTTCTATATAGGCTCTATTAATTGCTTTTCGTTTTAATAAAAATAAAATATAGAGAGTACTATGTTTCTTTTCATAGTAAGTATTTTATTAATCTCTTTCTCTTCTCGTTTGTTTCATTCTTTACTTTCCTTTCTTTTTGTGTGTTTCTCGTTCATATTTTCGGTTTGTTGTTTTCTCCTTTGAACTTCACTCATGTTTAAAACCCAATCTTCTATTGTTTATTTCCATGAAAGTAGCAAGCCTTCTCTATTCTTTATCTACTTGTTAGCTTTATATTTTATCACTCCAAATCCTTTGAGCATGCTAGTATGTAAATTGTGAAGGGCTATTAGATTATAGTAAAATAGAAATCGTGAAGATGATATTTGTTTTCAAAATTGTTGATGTATAAAATGGTTTATAAGAGATAATAGGATAGAATGAATAGAAAGCATTTAAAATTATAAAAATTTTTCTATATTTATTATTTTTCACTTATTTATAAATGAGCAAATTAGGCCTATTTATAGGTTTTCTCCTCCTCAATGGATAGAGGTGATTGATTTAATCCAACGATTATAATACGTTGTGTAAAAAATTATAGCTACCATTTAGAATGTTTCATAGAAATATCTAAACTAGCAAATCCTAGATATTGCACTTAACATCTCTTTTAGAATGTAGATGTTGTGATGGAGTTGGGTTAAGATATAGGCTAAAATGGATCAATTTTAACACTCTTCCTAAATACATTTTGACATGACTCAAAGCATATATAGAAGTATCTCAAACTTTGGTCATGAGGGTGCCTTTGTAAATATGTTAGCAACTTGTTCTTTTGTATTACAATACTCCATATTGATTTCCTTATTCATTGTAGCCTCTTAAAAGAAAACGGTACTTGATTGCTATAGAGGGTCAAAGTTGTTATATTAATATATTGGGTTAAGCCTGTGAACTATTTGGTTTGACTCATTAGATTATGTGATACAGTCTAATGAGTTTGGTCTATATATTAGGATGATTAAGGGAGAATTGACTTAATATATTCGGAATAAGGATCATTGGAACAATCTATCTACCTCCAACTTTTTTCAAGTAGGTTCATGTGTTCATGAGGAAGGTTACTAACGTTAGGCCTATTACAAGTTCATGAGGATAATCTTGAAATAGGTATATCATATATCGTCTATCGATCAATAAGGTCATTCGACGAATGTTATTAGGTCCATAGATCTACAAATACTCAGTCATTCCTCCTTGATTCACACAAAGGTTAGAAAAACGATATTACACTATGAAACCTTTACTCTTTAAGATCAAATGAACATTCAAGTGAAGAACGATCCCAATTGCTTAAGCACTATACAGTTGATTTCCGAGGTTCCCTTGACCTCTCTTGTCTATCACTTATATATTTGAGATTCTAAGATTAGCTACTCTTTCTCCCTATCATTTTCTTCCAAGTCATTCCATTACATGCCATCTCTACATCACTTCTTTGAAGTCACATGTAGCATGATACTTGTGACCAATCTAGTTGGAACCCTTCATCTACAATTGTAATGTGCTTTGTTTCGCTATGATTTTTGGATTCTTTGCCATTACAATAGATAATGTTTTATAATATAATATTGTGGTTGGATGTCCTTAAGACTTACCCATGTCTTCTAATAGTCTTTGAAGTTATATTGCTTGATTTCTAGTACTTGCTGCTACAATATACTCAACTTTAGCTAAAGATTATGCAACTACTTCTTGCTTCTTTGATGCCTATGAAAACATCCCTCATTCAAGGCTAAATGCATAGCTTAATATACTTTTCATATTGTTAATAGATCTACCTAATCATCATTTGTGTATCTTATTAGTTTAGAGTTGCTTGTTTGCTTGTACTATATGCCATAGTCTTTAGTAAACTGCAAATATCACATTATCCACTTTGTTGCTCTAAAGTAAACTTAACTAAGATTTTACTTGAACCTTGAAAATAGACTTGTGGCATAAATTATGTTTGGTTACATTTCCATTAGGCATGATAAGCTTCCTCTGAGTTGGATGCATTACTACTTGTGGTCCATCCTCTTTTTGGATCTTCTCATTTATTGCTAATCATGTAGCCACTACTTTACAATTATTCATGTTAAATTTCTTCAATAGATTTTCTATATGCTTCTTTTGGAAAATAAGTATCCCATCATCTTATTGATAGACTTTAATATCAAGGGAGTATTGCATCAAGCCTAGGCCTATCATCTCAAAGGTTTTCATTATCTCTTCCTTAAACCTTTAGACTATATTCTCATTGTTGCTTGTACGTATGAAATTATCTATGTATTAGTAAAAAATAAGAGTATCATTAATTTGGGTCTTGATGTAAAGAGCAAGTTCATTGTTGCTTCTCTTGAATCTTTGTTCAGTAAAATATTTACCAATTTTATTGTACCAAGCTCTTGGTGCTTACTTGAAGCTATATAGTGTTTTCATTAGTTTGATCACCTTATGCTCTTCATTTTTTTTACCCGAATCTCGGTAGTTGTTCCACACATATATCTTCCTCCAAATAGACATTTAAGAATGCTAATTTCACATAAAGTTGATATATTCTCCCAACTTTTTGTGTTGCAAGTACTATTAAGGTTTAAATCGTGTCTAGTTAAGCAATTGGAGCAAAAGTCTCATTATAGTCCACAATAGGAATTTGGGAATATCCCTTCACAACCAATTTAGTTTTACATTTTTTAATCGAGTTGTTAGGGTTGGTCTTTACTTCGTAGACCTACGTAACTCCAATGACACCTTTGTTAGTTGGTGGGTTTACAAGCTCCTATATTTTATTATTCTTAATCATGCTTATCTCCTCTTTCATGGTATTGACCCATACATCATCTTTATTGCATCTTCATAACTTTCTAGCTTTAGGGCTACAAAGTCATAGCTTGCTCATATGTTTGTAAGAAATCTTGTCTTTTTTATTGGTATTCTTGCTTTTGATAAAGTTGATGTTGATGTTATATGTGTGCCAAGAATCTTGTTTACCTGGTCATTGGATTTTTGAAAACATTGTATTATCGATATCATTATGTTATGCTTTTCTACTTTCTCTTCATTTAATTCCAATTACCACTTTCAACAAACTCAACACCCTTACTGATGATAAGTTGATTTGAAATGAACCTAGAAGATCTTTAAATTCCATTTAAACTTGGATATGACATTTGAAACTTGTTAAAAGTTGGCTTGCATCCATTTGAAACATATATTCCAAGTTTTATAGGGTATCTTTTTTAAGGTACCTCATTCCTACCTCATAAAAATTATTAAATAGTAATAACAAATGAAAAACAATGTTATAATGCTACTTTCCAATTATTTGACCTACCAAAAAAATTGTTTAGGTTTTTGGGGGGTGGGGTTGAGGATGTGGAAGGCATGGGCTGTGAAGCATAAAGGTAGCACAAGCCTATTGTCCATAAGAAACCTTAAACATAAGGCACTTCTTGCCACCTATCTCTTGTCTTAATTGTACATTTTTATTTTTCATCCATCCTATCTCATTTTTTCCCATTACTAGCTTTATTTTATTATTACTTTATGAAAATTCATGCTGTTTGAATTAATAGTGCTGATGGGCAAAATTTTTATATGGGCTTAAGGGCCTAAAGGGCCACAATGAAAAAATGATCAATTGATGATGCTCCTAACAAGTTAGGGCATCATATCAACCCTATGCGTTAAAAGGTGACAAGTGACATCCTAGGTTTGAGGTTACTAACTAACCCATACTTAGGGTGAAAAACCCCAAAATTCCAAATAAGGTCAATAGAATTAAGAAGCAAGATTTGGAATCAATTAAGAAAAGGTTTACAAAATTTAAGGTCAAATTTGTTCCGAAATGACCTTTTACCCTTAAACTCGATTTTATCAAAAATAGCTTCAAAATAGCCTGTGACCCTAAATAAAATTTTAGCACCCTAATTAAGTGAATAAAATCATTAAGAAATTATTTGAAGTCAATTACAAAAGAGAAAATTAAGTTTGGAGATCAATTTCGTAAAATGACCATTTTGCTCTTATACTCGATTTGGAGTCTTTGAACTTGCTCGAAGTCACTACACAACTTAGTCAAAGTCATTTGGAGTCATTTTAAATTATTGGGAGTTATCTCTTGAAGTTTAGAGACAATTTACAAACAAATAATCACTTTTGCCCTTGAAGATGGTTTTATTGAAATTGGATCCAAAATTTTTTAAAGACCTTAAGTATAGCTCTAAGAACTTAATTAGATGAATAAAATCAATTACAAAATATTTGGAAAATAAAAATTTTAATTCAGAAGTCAATTGGATAAAATGACCAAAATGCCCCTAAGCTTATCTTGTAGAAGAGTAGCTAATTAATTTAAATTACAAGGGCATTTTAGGAAAAAAGAAGCATCATTTTGTAGCTAGATTAACTGGAAGAAATTTAAGAAAATATTAAAATAGTTTAAATAAGGGATATATGTTACATTGTGCTATAACCTACTGACTCTTCTAGTCCCATTTATCCTTACCCTTAACCCCCCACTAAACTTTACTATAAAAACCAATTTTAGGAAAAAAAATTGCAGCCCCCATCTCCTTCATTTTCAATATATATATATATATAGAGTGGCTAATTAATTTAAATTACAAGGGCATTTTAGGAAAAAGAAAGCATCATTTTGTAGCTAGAGTAAGTGGAAGAAATTGAAGGAAAAATAATATTAAAATAGTTTAAATAAGGGACACATGTTACATTATGCTATAACTCTTGTGGTCCCATTTATCCTTACCTTTAAACCCTCACTAAATTCTACTATAAAAACCCATTTTAATATAGAAAATTGTAGCCCCCATCTCCTTCATTTTCGAAATATATATATAAGGGTAAGAAGAAACCCACAACTTAAGCTTAAACCTTAAACATTCTTCAAGTTCAATCCATTTTATCTAACTACTAATTCTAATGTTTTTCTTATATGTTTTAGGTTAATTATCAAGTGGGATTTCAAGCTAAGAGGAGGCATCTTACATGTGATTTAGGTGTGAAGAGAAGTAAGAAAATGACTTGATTCAAGTGGATTTTAGTTTGTAGATTGCAAATCTACGTAATGTATAATGCTTATTTTGAAGGAAATCAATTGGGATTTTGGGAAAAAAATCATTTTGGAGATAGGTAAGCATAGTTGGGAGAAGATTTGGGTATTTTTTGGATCTCCAACAAGATAAGTTCAAAATCTTATTTAAGTTGATAATTTATGATAGTTATAAATGATTGAACTTGATGATTTCTTAAATGTTGAAGTTACATTGAAATGTACTCTTGTTGCCACCACCTATATTGAGTGTTCTTGACTATGATTTGATGATTTAAGAGTTCATCTAGGATTTAATGAGCTATATATGATGTTAGGTATTGGATTTAGTAGTAGAAAATAAGATTAATGCATGATAATTGAAGATATGATTTAGTATTTTTGTTGCCACCACTATTTAAGATGAAATTAGGATTTGACTCTCTTGTTAATTATGTTTTGGATGATGAATGATGATAAATTGATAATTGGAGTAAGAACATATGATGTATGTAGTAGTTTTGGTGATTAATTAATAGATATGACATGTGGAATGTTGGAATTAGGTAATATGATTGAACTAGTGGATGAGTGAGTTAATTTAATTGTTAATTCTTGAATTTCTAGCAAAATTGATATGTTCTTAGAGTGATATATTTGATGAAAATTGTAGTTACTTAATAAATATTAAGTTTGGTGAAGTTTAGGGATGAATTAGGTTAAATTAGAGGATTAAATAGACTTGAATTTATGATTTTCTTGCATGATTTATTGATGTGAATACTTTAGGAAAAATTCAATGTATTACATTTATTTTTAAGTATGTTTGATGAAATTATCATTTAATTATAAATAGCAATTGGATTAGATGTAAAATGAGGTCTAGAAATGAAAATGTATAGAAATTAGACTAACTAAATGGATGGAAATAATTTGGTGCATTCTTTGTTTCGATTGCTCTATTTTGGCAATATTTTTGGCTTGAAAATGGAAAAAAAATGATTTATTAGATACTAGGAAGGATTAGGAACAAATGAGCTTTGGTTTGGAGTAATTTGGACCTAAATTGAACAATATATGGGCTCTTAAATTTAAAAATCCGTAATTAAGTTTGATCTAACAGTTCAAGGGCTCTAAATGAAAAAAAAAATAAGTTTTTTTTTTTGCTCAAATGGATAATAGAAGTGATGAGGAAATAAATGACTTTGGTTTCACTTGTTTTGTGTTTAAATTGAGTAAGTTACGACTATTTAAAATTTAGGCCTTCAATTGTGACGAGTTAAAATTTAGTTAATGATCGATTTAATTAAATCGAGCACTAGCTCAATCCCAACTCATCCCAACTAAAATAGGCCTAAGGATCACCCTCTTACCCTCCCTTAGGTAGCCCATGTAATTAAATATAATTTACATAGATGGACATAATTAACAAAACTATCATAATTGATCTAAAATAAGATTTGACATGTTAATGGGAACTTAACGACCCAAATGGTCATAAGACCCAAAACCTACTTAGATTCATTAATTTTTTGGGCCTATACCCTACATAAGCCTTAATGAATAAATCAAATTTAAATGGGGCTTGAACCCTATAAGGCTCTAAATCAAAGGACATAAAATGAAATTGAGGTTGGAATCAAAGGATGTAAAATGAAATTGAAATTGAATCTAATAATCAATTGGCTTTAAAACATAATAATGGGACTAATTAAACATAATGGGCTAAGATTAGTTAAAGTAAATTGAAGTGGCCTAATTAGAATTAAAATGGACTTAGTAACCATAACTAGACTTAACTAAATTAATTAGGGCTAGTGGGCTTAATTCTAAATAAAATGGGGCTTACTATTCTTAAAGGGCTCAAACATCCTATTTGAGCCTTAAATAACTTATTAGGTTTATTTAAATAAACTTTAAATGGTTTAGGTCACTATTAGCTAAAATCTAATTTGGTCTAAATAATCTTAATTGGGGTTGTAACTAGTATAAGCCTTAAGTAGTTTAAACCAACTTTAGAATAAGATTCAATTACTTAAAATAATCAATTGATTTATAATTTTTCCTTTGATGCATAAAACTAAGTCAATTGGCTCAATTAGAACTCATTGTGATTCGAGAATTGTCAACCGTTCAAGTAAGTAGTAACTTACGTGTTGCATGCTAAGTTAGAAAAATTAATTAGATTACTAATTAACCTGACTAAGTAACTGCTTGTTGCTTGTGCATGGTTACTTGAGCCAGTAAATGACAAACCTTGAATTGGGATTATAGTTATGGTCACATGCCTAAAAATAATACAATAGTTAGATGTTTAAGTCACTTAAGGTAGCTGGGCGAGTAGCTAATAAGTGAAAATGTGTTGGATAATAGGTACTATAAGTAGAGAAATGGTATATTGAGCATAGTTTAGGGATGTAAGTTCCAATAGGCTATGTGATATAGTTGAATTGTGATTGGTGGGGCCACATAACTGTGGTTTCACTTAAATGAGGCTACTTAGGTGCACGATTTTTGATGATGTGGAATTTATCTACTCCTGTTAATCCCTAATGTCCATTGCAATGGAATTTAACGTCATATCTCTCATCGTGATGTCTAGAGTCAAGATTACTCCCATATTGGATGTTTAAATGTAATGATTAATTGAATTAAATGATTGTCTACTACATTAGTTGTAGGCTTGCTTGATATGCGTATATATAATTGTATTATTGTATATTAGGCCTTTGTGACTCACTACCCTTTCTCTTTTTCAAGTGAGAATATTTTTGATCCACTTTATGATTCGATGGGTTATGGCTTCGAGGAGGAGATCTAAGATGAGATTAAGAATATAAACCATGTCAATTTCTATTATGATTGAGTTCTATTTTGTTTTCAAGCTATATTTTATGTTATAGTTTGTACTTAAACTTATTGGAGTTGTTTGTGGCTCTATGGCTTGTTTCCCTTTTCGGATGTATTTTGTGGGCCTTATAGGCCTTAAGACTTAGACTACCTTTTTTTGCTTTTCCACATCCTTTCACACTAAATAATTCATCGAAAGTTTTTTAAATTCTAATGATTCACCAAAACATTTTCAAAAACTAATAAAAACTTTCAAGGTCTTAAAATTGGTTTATAAACCTACTTAATAATTGTAGCATTATGTATTTTGCTTAAGTAAGTTATGTAGCGAACTATCAATGGTATAGTGGTTTTAGGGTGTAACATAGGGAATCCTTTTATAAAAGCCTAGGTTCTAACTTTTAGGTTCAAGCTTGAATTCAGAACTCTAAACTCTTACACCTTCTTTCATTCTTATATCCTTTCTCAAGACTTGCAAATGACTTAAGCATCAGGATGGCCATGTTGGAGCAAACTCTGGTGCCCATTCTAGCTATTTTATCTTTTGTAGGTCACCTAAACCCATTATCTAACTGACAAAAATACACCATCAACAAATAACATGTTATGGAAACATTGATAGGGTTAAAAAATTATCTCAATTTTTTAATATTATAAAAATGCAATTGAAAAATTTGTAAGTTGTATGGGATACCTTATACCTTATAGGTTTTATAGGGCATATGATTCAAGATGGTTTTATGATATTATAAGATAGGATCCAATTCCAAAATTTAGGTACTAGTATCTATAAGATAGGGCATAAGTAGGGTTTCATATCCTATATACCCTATGCTTGTTTACTTATAAATAAGATAATTCATTTTGATCTCTAGATTTCTCCCTTAATGTTATTACTTTGACACCAACTTACCAAATTTACCATCATTCTTTTCTTCAAGAGAGTAAGTATCATATATGTCAACTTTCCCCATTGGATTTGTCTTTTAAAAACAAAGCTCTTATTATATAATAAAACCCCTTTAGATGTTTGTGTGTGCTAGAATCTCTCATTAAAGTTTTGATGATAACAAAACACATGAATCTATTAGCAAGTTTTATGTACATCTTTTTAGAATTTTAGAATTATAATAAAGTTAATGTCAAAATAATAATCTAAGTGTATAAACAAAATTAAGTTATGTTGGTTATGTATGGTATTGGAAAAGATAGAAAGCTTGAAATCTATTAAACTATTGGAAATGAAGTACCTCCTTCAAAAGGTTGAAAGCAATAGTTCCAAAGAGGAAAGAATGATAAGTATATATCATAACAAGTTAATGCCTACCTTCACTGGTGAAATATTTAGGTAATATATTTGACTTGATCTAATTAAATAAGATTAAATATTATTGGGATTACTAGAATAAAATGAACTTTATAAGAAATGAAAGGTATGATGGAAATCAAAGAAACATGTATCTATCGTACAGATGCCACCAAGCAAGTCGTTATAGGGTTACCTACCTAATTCGATAAAAACCATATAGGGTTAGACCTTATAGGGTTCTAGGATGGGTTTTGGGAAATGTTGTAAAACCTTATAGGGTTTTGAGACTTAAGGAAAACCCAACAGGAAATCTAAACATGATTAAATGTAATAATAATTAAAGTTTACATTTTACTAAATAATTTAAAAAATTAATAATTGATAAAAATATTTTGAAATTTCAAAGAAACACTGATAGTACACATAGAAAATGTTGCACTTTACTTACTTTTGGTTCCCACAGTCTCTTTTATCTCTCTCATCACTTTCATTTTAGTCCTCATCGATCACACTCACATGGCATTGCATTGCTATACAAAGCCGCAAACCATAGGTCTAAAAATGTAACTTAAGTTACTTTTGTCTCTCTTTCGTCTTTTTGGTCTTAGCTCTCTCTCTACTTAGCAATCAATAGTGACTCACTTTATCTCTCTCCATCTCTCATGTCTCTCAAACTAAACTGAATAACTTACTATATCCCTTAGTTTCATCAGTTTTGTCTCTCAATCACAACTATTCAGACTCTAATGTCCTATATGTTCTTAGTCATTGGTCATCTCTCGCTTAAACTCAACAATTTCTCGGTGTCTCTCATCTTTGTAAGTTAGTCACATTACTTGATGAAGATCACACTAGGAGGATTGATCCAAGGATGATTGAGATCAATCTAGGAGGATTGACCCAAGGAGCACAACTTTACTTGAAGTGCGGATTGTGGATGTAGAAGTCGAGGAAGAAACTTAAGGTCAACAACCTTAAAACTAATGAAGGTTGTTGGCCTTGGCTATGTAAACCGCCGACCTAAATGGCCAACATGGAAAAGAAAGCTGTCGGCCTAAGTAGCCGACGTAGATCACGTGAAAGTCGAGTAGGAAGTTTTTCAAAGCAACTACCTTTAGTGCTAGCTTTATGATATTTTAGGTCGCTAGCATTGATTGTTTTTCCTTTATTCGAATTAGGTTTTTTATTTCATTTTGTTTACTCATTCTTGTGGGACTATAAATAGTCACCATAGACTCATTGTAAAAAAAAATTTAAGAAATTTTATTCACAAATTAGAGAGAGAATTTCTCTTTGGTTCTTAAAAAAAACTATCGAATTTATCGGGTTTTGAATTCGTGGTGTTCACTCCAACTTATCAGTAGATCATTCCATAATCGATTGTGGCATTAACATCTATACTAAGGTTTTGTCTCATCTATAGACAAGTCGCAGTTCCATCGTTTTTTATAGATTCATAGGTTGTGAGGATTATCAAATCTAGGTTTTGGGTTTTGTCATGGGTTGGCAAGGTTCGCATTGGTTTGGTATCAAAGCAATCAGGTTTGTCAGGATTGCCTATCTTGTTACTACAATTACTTGTTCTTAAATCTAGGGTTTGGATAAAAAAAAAATCGTTCCTTTGAATTTGATCTGCAAGTAGATTTTGATTCGATTGTTGTTAGTGTTTGAAAGGAATTGTATAAACTTCCTTTCTCAAGAATAATAATAAAAAAAAAGAGAAGAAGAAAAAAAAGAAAAAGAAAAAAAGAAAAATTGTATATATATATATATATAAAAGTCTCATGAAAATTGTTGAAATTCAAGTTTGTGGTGATCTTTGTTAGAATTCTTAGCTTTCATCAAATCTTGTCAAATCATCTTTGAAACTGCTACTTAGAAAGTTGGGTTGATTTCTATAGGAACAACTCCGATTAGATTGCTAGTTCCAAAAGAACCGAAAAGAGGAATTTTGAGTGTGTAAGGATTGGTGAGCATAGTTGAGTGATTTGACTGAAACATGTGACCTAGTGAAATTGTGAGATTTTATTTTATTACTCTTAACATTGTTTTATGTAGCACTATGTCTAATAGAAATTCTCTTGAAAGTGTAATGGGGGGAATTGACATGAAATTGATCATGGAAACTTTAACTACTGAGATGAGAAGAATGTTTAGAGTAGAGATGGATTTATTTCATGAGCAGATAGAGCAGAACTTTGAGTAGTCATAGATTGCTTTTGCAGGGTGTAGGAGAGATAAAATTCCGATAAGGGTAGTGTGCAGGAGGAAGATGAATGGGCTAGGGAAAGATTTGTAGATGAATTTGATCAGGATTCATTTATAGGTTATGGGAGGAATGTAGGGAGAGTTAGAAGAGCTAGGAATGAGGAAGATAACAACTTGGGGAACATAAAGATGAGAATCCTTTCTTTCTAAGGGAAAAATGACCCCAAAGTGTATCTAGAATGGGAGAAGAAAGTGGAGTTGATTTTTGAGTGCTACAATTATTCTGAGGCCAAGAAGGTAAAACTTGTTGCCATTGAGTTTTCTGATTATGCAATTGTTTGGTTGGGTCAACTATTGTTGAATAGGAGGAATATAGAGCCACTAGTAGGGATATGGGAGGAGATGAAGAGGGTCATGCGGAAATGATTTATGCCTACATACTACTATAGGGAATTGTATAACAAATTATAAACCCTTAAGCAAGGAAACTGTAGTGTGGAGGAACATCATAAGGAGATGGAGGTTATCATGATTAGGGCTAATATTGAGGAGGACTGAGAGGCGACTATGGAGAGGTTTTTAGCTAGATTGAATGGGGAGATTAAAATGTGGTAGAGTTGCAACATCATGTGGAGCTGGAGGATATGGTTCATAAGGCTATTAAGGTTGATAAGCAACTCAAGCAAAAGGGTAGTAGCACCACATGTACCATATCGAGTTCTTCTAATTAGAGAGCTAAAACATGGAAGAAGGAGGTGATACAACCCCATTCTAAACTAATGCTAGAATAAAAATCAGATTTGGCATCTCATGGGAATAGAGGTAAACTTGATCCATCTACTTCTACGAATCGTGATATTAAATGCTTTAAATGTCAAGGTAGAGGGCACATAACTAATTAATGTCCAAATAGAAGAGTTATGGTGATGAGGGATAATGAAAAGATTGAGACAGACAATGAATTAGATCATGATTCCATGCTACCATTGGAGGATGATGATGATAGGGAAGAGTATGCTATTTAGGGGGAGTTTTTGGTAGCTAGGAGGGATTTGAGTGTGCAGATAAAAGGAGAGGAAAATGTGCAATGGAAGAATATCTTTCATACTAGATGCTTAGTTCAAAACAAGGTGTGTAGTGTGATTATAGATGGTGGGAGTTGTACAAATGTTGCTAGCATGGCCATGATGGAAAAATTAGGGCTTCCCAAAAGTAAGCATCCTCGTCCTTATAAATTGCAATGGTTGAATGATAGTGGTGAAGTGAGATTAACAAAACAAGTATTGGTTTTTTTTTTTTTTTTAGCATTGGAAAGTATGGGGATGAAGTTCTATGTGATGTAGTTCCAACGTAAGCTGCACACTTGTTATTAAGGAAGCCATGGCAATTTGATAGGCAGGTGAATCATGATGGATTCACTAACAAGTACTCTTTTGTACATGATCAGAAACCTATTACTCTTTGTCCTTTGATACCCAGTGAGGTTTATGAAGATAAAGTGAGGTTATAGAGAGAGAGTGAAAAAAATAAATTGAGCACTGTTGCAAAAGAAAAAGAGAGAGAGTCTAAGCTAAAGGAAAGAGAAAAGAAAGAGAGAAAATTGAGTGATGAGAGAAAAACATAATGGAAAGAAAATTATTATGTGAGGACAAGTGAGGTTAAGAATGCTCTATTCTCAAGAACAAAGAGGTCTGTAGAGGTTATATATGGTCTAAATTTTTTGACTCCATTGCATTTAACTTCTTTACCTATATCTGAACATGTTAATAGTAAAAGAAAAGCTGGATTTGTTAGGTAGATTCATGAGAAGGCTATGCTCAATCTTGAGTGACGGATGGAGCAATATACAAAACAAGCCAAGAAAGGGTGCCATCAAATATTCTTTGAACCCGGAGATTAGGTTTAGTTGCACATGCGCCAAGAGCGATTCTTAACACAGAGGCGATCAAAGCTGCTTTGAAGAGGTGAGGGTCCATTTCGAGTCCTTGAGTGCATCAATAACAATGCTTATAGACTAGAATTTCTAGGTGAATATCAATTTAGTACTATTTTTAATGTTACCGATTTAAGTTCTTATGATGTAGTGATGATTTGAGGACAAATCCTTTTCAAGAGGAGGGGAATGATGAAGATCACGTTAGGAGAATTGACCCAAGGATGATCGAGATCAAGCTAAGAGGATTAACCCAAGGATCGTGAACCTACTTGAAGTGTAGATTGTGAATGTGAAAGTCGAGGAAGAAACTTAAGGCCAATAGCCTTAAAACCAATGAAGGCTACCGGCCTAAATGATCAGCATGGAAAAGAAGGCCGCTAGCTTAAGTGGCCGGTGTAGATCAAGTGAAAGCCGGTTAGGAAGTTTTTCAAAGTCGTTGGCTTTGGTGCTGGCTTAGTCTGAATTATAGGCCAGCTTTGTGATATTTTAGGCCGCTAGCATTTATTGTTTTTCCATTATTCGAATTAAGTTTTTAATGTTGTTTTATTTACTCATTCTTATGGGACTATAAATAGTCGCCATAGACTCATTGTAAAAAACAATTTAAGAAAGCTTATTCACAAATTAGAGAGAGAATTTATCTTTTTTTTTTTTTTTTCAAAGAACTATCGAACTTATCGGGTTTTGAATCCATGGCATTCACACCAACTTGTCAATCGATCATTCCATAATCGATTGTGGCATTAACGTCTATACCAAGGTTCTTGTCTCATTTATAGACAATGGGTTACAATTCCATCGTTTTTGATAGATTCATAGGTTGTGGGGATTATCAAATCTAGGTTTTGGGTTTTGTCACGGGTTAGTGGGGTTCACATCATTATGCATCTCTTATAGTTGTCTCTCTCTCATAATTGGACTCTAGTGACCTATATAGTGGATGGCACAAGCTCTTAACTCTCTTTCGTCTTAGCACTCTAATTGGACTTGGAGATTAGTTGTGTTTTTCAAGGTATGATATGAATGTTTTTGTGAAGATAGAGTAAAAAAGAGGGAAAAAAAAAAAAGCAATTGACAAGTACATAACAAGTTGGGGCAGGTTTTAAATGCATTTGAAAAAACCATATAGGAGTGGGTTTTGGTAACAAGGCAAAAACTCTATCGGGCTTTGGGGTTCCTCACAAGCTACTAGGTTGGGTTTGGGTTTTATAGAATTGTCTCAAACCTATCCCAGTGGCATCTCTAATATATCTCAAATCCCCTATGAATGTTATTTTTGCAAGTGTTGTTATTTTAACAATTATAAATTAGGTAAGAATAAAGATAATAATAGAGAAGGGTCAGATGTAAATTTTAGGGGAAAGAAATTAATGTAGGTACCTAACATTAAATAAAAATTTGACCATGTTTAAATTCTTTTAAGGAAATTAAAAAGTATTAAAATAAAACTTTGTCTACCACCAAAACATAATTTTTAAAAACATTGGTCGTCTCCTTTAACCTAAAATTTCCTCTTTCTGAAAACCCTAGTTTGATCAAACTCACATATGGCACCTAGAAGAAAGCTTACTTTGAATGAAGTGAAGTCATTAATGGAGGAATTCAAGTCCATGGGGAACACTCCATCGCAACAATTAGAAGAAAAGAGGTCAATGAAAAGGAACAAAGGAGGAGAAGAAAGAGAAGGAAAAATACCTAAGACACAAGTTAAAGGATATTTTATGAAAAGGGATGAAAGCTCTCTCATTGACATGCATTACGTTGATTTCAACTTCTTTAGAGAGCATGGAATAGATGTAGAAACCATGTTAAGGTCACACAGTTTAGTTAATTCCTACAATATACAAGAGCCAGCCTATAACAAAGCTATGATGGAATTTTATTCTAAGTTAAATTAAGATAAACCCGATATGTTGGATTCTTAGGTAAGATATAAGAAAATACATATTACAAAGGATAACTTTGAAAACTATTTTGGTTTTTATAAAGAAAATGATAATGATTTCTTCAATGCTTGGAATAAGAAATAATTGTTTGCTCAAATGAATGATCGTGTACCAGTTATGTCTAAAGCTAAGGAATTATACGCTAAAGATTTTCCTATGTTTACTTAAATTTTGTATAAGATAGTTTGTCATTGTTTCATACTAAAAAGTGGAGACACCATAACAATAAATGCTGATCATGTAAAGTTAATAGTTGCATTGAAGGATGACTATGATTTTGATTTGGTTGGGCATTTAATTCATAGCATGGGTAGAAGAGGAAGTTTAACTCTAGGAAGTATGTTGCCTGAGTTGTTTAAATTTAAAGTTGTAGCTCTAGAACAAAAAATCCTTTACCTTGCTATGTTGAAGCTATTAGGATTACAATAATTGGAAAGCAATTTGACTATAGCTAGCTTTATTTAGGAAACTAAGAAAGATGAATTGAAAAATTTGGAAAAGTTTAACGCAATAGTTTCATGAGCTAATTCTAAAGACAAAGAAGCTATAAAAGTAGATTTGGAGAGAATCAAAGATCCAAAGAGAGGTAAATCAATTTTTTATTCTGATAGAATGGTTTATGAAGGAAGTATAACTTTGAATATGTGCAGTTGTATGTGCGAGAATGGAAAATTAGTAGTAAAATAAGGATATGAATTTGAATGTGGCTAGATATGACTCACCAGCAACAAACACAAGCTAGGTTTGTGATTAGAGCAGGGTTTGATATTACTTACAAACACTAAACTAATTTACGGGTTCTAATAGAAATAGATATAACGCATTATCTCGTAAAAGTGGGTTCACCAAAGTTAATGAGTGGTTAATGAGAGGACACGGTTTAAAGAGGAAAGGGGTTTCATTCAATTGTTGAGGTAATCAATATGCAAAAGCGTAAAAGATTATTCTTCATTCAATGATTCATGTCTACATCTTACAAAGTTTTACTATTTATAATATTTCTAAAACCCTACTGCAGTTTAGTAAATATGTACAAATGTGTTAAACCTTAAATGAAGGCCTACATGGGGTAAATAAGTAAAATAACCAAACCAGGTACCTAAAACTGTGCATTTTGACATGTATCAAAGATAGTGACTAAGGTCAATCTAAAATGGTTGTAGGTAAGTTAGACTAAAGTAGGTCAGTTGTGTTACTAAGAAAGTTTTGTTAGCTTTATGGTTTGTTCCTTAGTAGCTTAACTAGGTTGGTTCATAGAACAAACATAGGCTTGTTCTTCTACTTCCTCTTTGGCAAAGCTAAATTCTTGTTTAACCTCGGTGTTTGATTATTGGCTCCACAATTGCGGTGAGAGGTCAAATTAATGACCACATCAACTTTTGTATTAGGTTTTACTTTATCAGTAGAAAGAACTTCTAGGTTTTATTTGTTTAAGGAAGCATAATCAAATTGTTTTGAAGATGTTCCTAACTTTGTAATAGGTGCAACTATTAAGGATGGAACAAGACCTTCTAAGCTTGAAATTGTTGAAGTAATTACACAAGGAAGGCTCCTAAAAAACAAGCAACATGTCTTAAGTAACAACATATTCTAAGGATGGATACTACTCTATTGGAAGAAGATAGGATTGAAAATAAATCTATTCAAAGTTAGAGGAAGGAAGGATGGATTATGGAACCATATTGAAGAAAGGCTAGCTGGGGGAAAAAGTAGTTGGAGAAGAAGGAAGAAAAAGTCCTTAGATGGAAACTTGAATGATGGACTTAGTAGAAAGAATTGAAGAAGAAAATGTTTGAGTTATTGTGTTATTGTAGAGGAAAGTTCTAAAGATATACATGAAATTGAACAAAGTCTTAACAGACTCTTTGTCTTAATAATGGACATTGACTAATCAATGGGAATAGTATAACAAAAGAAGAGAAGGAAAAATTAAAGCAAAAGATAGAGCTATCACACCTTTTAACCCTTTAACAAATAAAGGGAAGGTAATTCAACCTTATGATGAAGAAGAAGCAAAATAAGAAGAGGAAGCAGTAGTGATGATCAATTAGTTTCATCTGAAGACTTTTGTTTAGCCTTGAAAAAGGTCCTAAAGAGGATGATTAAAAGAAGTTAACAAAGAATCTAAGAAAAATATTTCTGAAACAAGAAGGTTATTAGAATCTTATCTCAAGCACATTAAACCTTTGTCGAAACCTATTTGTAGCTATTGAGAATTTCATAAAACCTTTGAAGGATCAAATTCAAAAGTTGGAAGAAGGATTCAATGGGATGAATGCATGGATGATTTATCACACTTCAAGCCATGAAATAGAACGAAAAGTTCTAAAAGAGTTTAAGAATCAATTGAGAGGAATCAAGATTAGGCTAGGGTTAACCAAGATCACATCAAAATCTTCATCAAGACCCTAATCCCTTCTATGTCACACCCTAAACGGGGCTTGGAAGTTTTCTCTAAAAGCTATCATGGCATATGTGCACCCGTGACATGATAACCGTCTTATAATTCAGAGATCATAAAACTCTAAGTGATAAATTAAACAATTATAGCTATTCATATTCCATAAATCATAGAATGAGAATATGACTATAGATTCCATACCCCATGATCAATCAAGATCATAGAGAGTTGGAATCCCTTGCCAACCAGTAAAATGGAATAAAACCTTAAGTTTCACAATTTCAAGTCTTACATCAAGGTCTTAAAATGGCATTTCATCTAGATAGCCTACCAATTATAATCTTTACTTTATCATTCTCAGCTTCCAAAAACTCTTGACACTTTTCATCTTATCCCATCCTAAGCTTTTATAATTTTTACTTGCAAATTAGTCTATGGAGGGTAAGCTAAAAGCTCAGTGAGATAGGGTGCAATCTCTCAGTGTTGCAACAAACACAAACAATGTCAAGCAACTTGTTAAAACAAATGCTATGCATAAACAATCATATGAATGTAGCATCTCACGTGGTCTTCCGATAACCAATGTGAAGTTTAGGGTTTACGCCCCCCTTGACCTTGGGTTAGGGATTTTGAAGCTACCATCAGAGCTCGGGTCTTACACACAATTTAATTACTCTTATCACTTTATTACGACCGTGTCTTAGCTTTAGTGGTCTAAGCTTAGGTGTCTCTTATACATTGAGCATTTACAGACCCTCAAGAGATAGATTGGACTTGGAACCGTTAAGGTGTGACAATCCTCTAGTCGCTTTGTTCGTACTTGGTAGAACCGTAACCCTTTGATTACTTCCAGCGCATTTTATAGCTATGATGGCCTTGAACAATGCAATGCATGTCAGGTTTTTAAATACGTCTAATAATTAGTTAAGGTTTTAGGGTGATCATTCAAGGTTAAGCGCATATACAAGCAATAACCATGTCAATATGCATTCCATTCATAATGCACTCAATTATTTTATGCTGCGAGGTACATTCACAACATCAATAAGGGAATAAGATTCATATAATCTAGCAAGAGATCATGAAGCAGTGGACTTCTTATTCATGATTATAATTATGTCTTATCCCTAGATGTATACATATATGCCTATATGTTTACAACTTATGTTCATTTCGATATCCTATTTATTCTATCTCACTTACACCTAGCGTAGATAGCTATGATGGTAAGGACTTAGACTATTGGCAACTTAACTCCTCTTTCTTAACTTATGATGTATGCATATACTTATGGTTTAGATCAACTCCTTAGACTCACTCTTTCTAGCTTCCGCTACCAACGACCTCCATGTTAACCTATGTCTATAATCTTCTCATCAATCTCCACAATCATCAATAAGGAACACATCATGATGTCTCCCTTTACTCCTACTAGTAATACCATGCACACTCATTAAGGAAAAGATCCAATTTTGTGATAAAGTTGGAGAGAATTCAAACACAAAACTCCAGAGACCACTTCCCAAGGCCAACTACAAATACTTCTTAATTGATCACAAGGAAAACTTGTTTCAATCTCTTGTTCTTGTTATCAAAATGAAATATTCTCTCAAAGAACAAAAGTCTGAAAACTGCAAAATTGCAAAAGTCCCTTTTCGTTTCTTCTGAAAGGAATATATAAAAATAGTCAGGAAAATGAAAAGTCGCATTTTTCGCAGGTGTTCCACCACATGAGGCACGGCCGTGGTCTCACCTCATAGGCTCCTTGGTATTTTTCGTAGATGTTCCACCACATGAGGCACGACTGTAGTCTCACCCCATCGGCTCTTCGGTATTTTTCACAGATGTTCCACTACATGAGGCACGGCCGTGGTCTCACCCTATAGGCTCCTTGATATTTTTGCAAACTCCATTTCTTTTGGTTTCAACCTCTTCCCACGGCCGTGTGTTATCCATTGTCTACTGATTTTCTTCATTTCTTCATGTTTTGCAGCTCCTAATGCACTCTTTTCCTGTCTAAGTCCATTGATTCCTAAAATATCAAAATACAAGTACTTCAGTATCTTTATCTTAGTGATTTGTTTTCAAATTTAACAATAACAACCTCCAAATCACAAGAAAAATCATGAGATAATATGCTGTTATCATCGGCCAACAACTAAGGAAACATACAAATACATATGCAATCATCCCTAACAGCTAGTGTGTAAGCATATATATATATATATATACATGTTGATGCAGCAGCCAAATGTCACACACACATGCCATTTGAACAAAGGAAAGAAAAAGACGCTCGGCCTTCCAACGAACACAACACGTGCTGAGGATGTTTATGTACATATATATGGCCATTTGCTTTAGTCAGCAAGAAAGTTTCCACGTACACAAGCACTAGGGGAGGAATTTCAACTTGCCCAGCTCAGTCACAACACCAAGACATATACATTTATATATATTTCCCTCTCGGCAAAATTTGGAGTCCGACCTCCTCACGCCTAACATTCCACATATATATATATATATATAAATTTTGCCAGCCAGTGACGTACAAAGGCATACATAACATGACCTAAAATTGAAACCCTTAACGTAATTAGAACATAGAAAATAAACATATATTTGTATCAAACACCCGTAATAAAACAATAATACACACAATACGATACGTCATAGATTACTACTTACTTGAATCTTGTTTTAATGACTACTTGTAGTAGTCTGTGAATATATTTACGGGATAATTTTTCTTTACCTAAAAATTCAAGAAAGTACATCATTATACTCTCTTCATAGTCTAGATCATCATATCTAGTATTTTCCTATCTATTTTATCGATTTTCTAAACTAAATATTAATTTTAATGATTATTCATAAAATACGAAAAATATCTTTGTTTCACGGAAACTAGTTTAGTTGAGTTGTACTCACCTTAAGGAATATGCTGGTGATCTCGGATCATCAATCGGAAGTCTTGTGTGTGAGATACAAATTTTTTTGTTCAAAATTCCACTTTTCTTCCCCGTTTGCTTTTCCTTTCATCCTCTATTTCCATTTTGTTCCTCGTCGTCATCATGTCGGATCTCCGATCATCCATCTTCCTCTCCTTCCTCGCTTTATAGCATGCATCGAACGTGAAGAATCCCCTTGCCGAGTAAGGAGGAGGAAAGCAAATGGAAAAAGGGGTTAACAAATCGGGGGGGGGGTGGTGTGTGGTGAGGTGGAAGAAGGAGAAAAGAGGGAGAAAGGATTTTGATAAATATAAAGAATTATTTGTTTAGTATATGTATTAGTATCTTATTAAATTATGATATTTTATACGAAACTTTATGTCTAAATTAATTTAATTATTTTAAACATAAATATTTATTCGAAATTTTCATTTAAAAATATTAAATCTATAATTTCAATTAATTTCATTATTTAACCTAATATTGTTCGTGATTTATGGTTCAAGGAATTTATCATTTTTAATTGAATTTGCACGAAATAAAATTAGGATTTAAAATTGTTTTTATTTATATTTTTATTTATTTGTCTACATACCTATATACAGGTATTTTTCAACTACTTCGTTTTCTAAATTTATTTAGTGATATATTTTAGATAATTTGAAATGCTATGCTCGTTATCTTTTTTCTTTGTATACGATTATTCTTTCCAATTGTTTTAAATGTCTATTTCTCATTGTTTGTTATATTCATCAAATAGATCTCATTTCTTTCTCATTTTTCTATTTTAAAGCCTTTTATAATTTGTCATAAGTTTTTAGTTATACGTAGATTATTAAAATAGTATTAATATAGTATAGTGTTTTAAAATTTTCTTTTGTCATAAATTTCTCAATATTTTAATATTGCAAGATTGTTATTCTCGTTACCCCAACCTAGAAGTATTTATTATTCTGCTTATTTTCTTTAATTTTTATATAGTTTCTCAAAATTTTCGAGGCATTACATTCCACCTCTTAGATCATCTACCCCCTCCCAAATGACTTAATTTTTGTTAAGTCGCTTAAATTTAATTTTTATGATAACAAAACATGTGTGAAAGTGAATATTAATGAGATTATTAAGTGTGAAAGAAAAAGAGTATTACCAACTATATATTGGATTTTATATAATTAATATTGGAAAATTAAGTTGGTTAATTGAAGGTCTAGGTCCACCAATTAAACATAGTTGGAAAACATGTTTGACTTCGTTCCACTGAAGTTGCATTAACTTTTCTAGTGATTAAAAATTAAATATTAAGTACAGATTATAGAGAAGGATTTGTTTGATATTTTATCATATTAAAAATGGAGTAATTTATTAGAAAACTATTCATAAAGATGGATTCATGATTTGTTAAAATGATTAAAAGTCAATCCTTATCAGCTTACCAAATTTAGAATTTGAATGGGTCAAGAACTTAGTATCAAGTATTAGAGTTGGCATAAAGGCATTGGAAATTGAGTGGGTCATATGCTGTCTATCGGAGATATCATTTAGAGTTGGCTTCGGTATCGAGAATTGTTTCGGAAAGGCAAATTGGCAACTTCAGAGTGACGATATAAATGTGCGACCCTGAAAAGGTCATATGAGCTAGCAACTTCGGAATGGCAAAATAATTTGGCAACTTTAGGAATTTGTAGCAAAGAATGGAACTTGCATAGTCGGAAGCCACATCATTTTAAAGAAGTATATATATGTTCAAATTCGGAAGATTAAGTCACGGGCAATATATTCCAAGATTATTCCAAGAAATATTTTAAATTAAAGATATGCGTGAGTCTATTGAGTTTACTTTATCAAGACTCAGGAAGAAAAAGGAATGATTAATGGATAAATCATTTATGAAGAAAATAGTATCATAGTTGTTAAGTTGTATTGAAGAGTTACATATTTTTCATTGTAGATCTATAAATAGCTTGTATAAAAGCTAGATTGGCAGAGTAATGAGTGATTGTTAGGTTGTTTTGAAGGATTTGTGTACTGATTGTTAGGTTGTGTTGAAGGATTTGTACACAAGGCAAAACTACTATTAATTGATTTGTCCAATTTTTTTATCTTTACTCTATTTATTTTATATGAATTTTATTTACAATATAATAATTTTATTATCCACTAGTTTAGTAATAAAAAAAGGATTGTTTACAAAAAAATTTAATATTAAGAAATTAATT
Organism: Laguncularia racemosa; assembly: GCA_037954665.1. Classification (NCBI taxonomy): domain Eukaryota; kingdom Viridiplantae; phylum Streptophyta; class Magnoliopsida; order Myrtales; family Combretaceae; genus Laguncularia; species Laguncularia racemosa. Next base: position 2,044,681 of record JBBMOL010000063.1, on the reverse strand, counting down.
CAAACAACTCCATCCCCATCTCTCTCCCTTGATTGCTAACTCGGATCAATAATTTTTTCTTTTCTTTTTTTTTTTTTTAAAGATTGCTTAATGGATGCTTAAATGTTAGTAGCTTTTTATTTGGATTGTTTGATACTTAGAAGGTTACACTTGAATGTTCATTTACTTAGCTCATAATGTCTTGTAGGGTGTAATATATAGAAAATTAGATAAAATAAAAGCTTTTAAAAAAAAGGGAAAAATACTCTTTTCTAAAGCTTTAAAAACCCTCCCATACGAAAAAGATTCATTAATATTGATATGCCATGTGTTTTGATAAGTGGCATATAATTATCAATAATTTTTAAGTATGTGTTAGCCGTAATAAGTATTTTTTTTTAAAAACTACTATTTATATTTTCACGTATTGAAATTTTATTGATACTTGCATGCTACTAATAAATTCATGTGATGTGTTAGTATCATTAAAATCTTTCTTTACACAATCCATTCCCTTTCTTTCCCCTTTATGATTGTTTCCTTCCCTTCTCAACCCCCTTAAGGATGCACATGGGTCCTTGTAGGATACCCAATTAGACCAACCTAGTAAAAACCTTATAGGGTTTTTTATCGGGTTATGGGATTAATTATCAAACTTAGTAGGAAATTGGGTTGGGGTCGAGTTCATGTTAAAACCTAAGTGAAGACCCATCCTAATAAAATCGGGGTGGGGGGGTGGGGGAGGTTGGGGTTGTGGGGGGTGGTGGTGGTGGTGGTGGAACAATGATTGAGATTGAGAAATAGTGCTAGAGGTTAGAGACAAACTACACTAAACATCACTTTCTAGGGTGCGAAGGCCAAGGAAACTGAGCAGGGTAAGTCACAAGTGTAATTTTCCCTTTTATCTCTCCTCCCAAATTCTATGTTTACCCTAACACCTTTTACTCTTTTATTTTTATATTTAAAATTTCACTTCTGTAAAACAAAAAAAAAAACCGACTTTTTTTATTTTTAACTTATTTTGAAAATTTGATAAAAATGAACAAGTGAACATGAACCAACATTGCTTAGGCAAAACTTAAAAATAGCAACTTGGCCAAATTGAAAATTAAAATGATTACTAAGCCAAATTGCATGCAAATACATATTCTTTTTTTCCCCAATACAAATGTGTATGCTTAAAAGGGAAAAATATATCAAAAATGCTATTTGTTTTTCACCAACAATGCTGCCCAATCAAGATCTAAAATATGTAATGTCATAACAAAATGTTAAGATATCATATAAATTATAAAACGTATGCATGTACTTAACATTAAGCATTCAATTTGTAAATTCTTTAGTCAAATTAGTTGCAATTGTCCAATTAATGTTATTGTACCAATACTCGACTCTATTACCATATCTTTAAGAATATTGGTTGGGTGATAATAAGCAAAATCTAGTTAGAGACCTTAAACGATAACGAAAATATAAAATAATGATAAAGACAATATCTTAAAAAGGAGGGAAAAAAAAGCAAACCATTGAAAAAAAAGGCCAAAAACTAGAATTTAGATTATTCACTTATGGAACTAAAACATTATACATGAGAGAAGAACAAATTAAATTATTCTATTAGTTCTTTAGATAAATGTAAATTCAAATTAGTAGTGTTGGTTGAAATTTATATTATGGAATTAACTATGGTAGGGAAGACATTTAAGTAGATGAATTATATGCTTATCCTAATAACTCTTACAAAAACCATATCTAACCTATTCATATATTTTAATCATTTATCTAACCCATACTATTTGTTAGTCTAACCTTATAAGCATTATCATTAATCTTCTACACCTTTGACTTATGTTTCAACTTGAAAGGATACTTCTATAAGAATTAGATCCACCTTGCATGCATGTCTTAGCTAATCTTGGCTTGGTTATTCAAATGTTTGAGTGTATCACAATCTAAGTATAACACAAATTCTTTTCTCACCAGATAATGCTCCTAAGTCCTCAATGAATACACAACTGAATAAAACTCCTTGTCATATGTGGACTGACTCCTCTTGGAATCACAAAATTTCTCACCAAAGAATGCATTTGGCTTCTTTTCTTGAGACAAAACAACCCTTATACCAACTCCACTCGCATCATAGTCTACTTTAAACGATTTGTCAAAATCAAGTAATGCTAAGACAAGTGAACTACATAGCTTTTCTTTCAGAACAGTAAAACTAACTTTAACTTCCTCATTCCATTGAAACTTTTCCTTCTTTAAACACTTAGTTAAAGGAGCAATAACAATGCTAAAGTGCCTAATGAATCTCTTGTAAAAGCTAGCCAAACCCAAGAAACTTCGCAACTCGATGATGGTTTATGAAATAAGCTATTCTCTAATTTCCTTCACCTTCCCTTCATCCATCTGAATCCCATCACTACTAACTACAAATTCTTGAAACAGCAACTTTCTAGACAGGAAAATTCACTTATTCATATTCATATACAACTTACTTTGTTTCAAAATAGTTAGCACCTCCCTTAAATGCACAACATGCTGTTCCTCAGATTTATTGTATACTAAGATATTATCAAAATAAAAAAAACAACAAAACAACTAATAAAAGGTTTCAGTACTTGGTTCAAGATTCTCATGAAAGTGATTAGTGCATTGCTCAGGTCGAAAGGCATAACCAGCCACTCATAAAGGCCCTCTTTATTCTTAAAGGCCATCTTCCACTCCTCCCTTAGTTTAATTCTAATCTAGTGATAGTTGCTTCTCAAATCAACCTTTGAAAATACCATAGCTCCACTCAACTAGTCTACATTATCCTTCAATCTAGGAATTAGGAACTTATAACTGATGGTAATTTTGTTAATGGCACTACTATCCATGCACATCTGCCAACTCCCATCTTTCTTTGGAGTCAATAATGCGGGTATAATACATGTACTCATGCTCTTTTTAATGAATCCCTTTGGGAACAACTCCTATACTTTTTCTTGTAACACCTCTATCTCCATTAGGCTCATCTTATAATGTAGGAGATTTAGCAAACTTGCACTAGGAATTAAGTCAATATGGTGTTGTATGTCCCTTATGGGAGGCAACCCATGTAGTAAGTCATTGAGTAACACTAAGCTAAATTCATCCAACGACCCCTTGATACTGTCTAGCACCTCTTTAGCTTTCTCCTCCTTATCAACGGTCAGTACTTGTTTCACAATTAGCACATGTATAGTTTGGGACTCCCTTGTAGTATCCTCTATCTCCCACTTTGACTATGTGATTGTGAGGAAAAAATGTCCCTCCACCATATAAGGTTTAGAATGGTTTGCTAACATCAAAGGGAAGAGAGTAAACTTCACTCCATCCTTTTTCAATCTATACACATTCCTCTTACCTGCATGCTAGGCGTTGACATCATACCACTAAAGCTTACCGAACAACAAGTGATAGGCATCTATATCCATAACATCACAATACACCTCATCTCGATACTAGCCAATGGAGAAAGGTACTTTGCAACGCTCTTTAACCTCAATCTTCTCTACTACCTTAGTCTACCTAATGGTATATGGATTAGGATGCTTCTCTATCAGTAATTGTAACATTTGCACGACTTCCTTGCTTATGATATTCTCATAACCATCGCTATCTACTATCAACTCAAAGATTCTTCCATCAATTGTGCATCTTGTGTGAGGACTTACGCTTAAGCAATAATGTTAAAATTAAAATAGTATATATATATATAATATATATATATACATGTGTAATGTAAAATAAATGTATATATATGTTATATGCTAATTTTTTTTAAAAAATGTGAATTATATAGGCATATATATATACATATATGGAATATATATATATATATATACACGTAAAAATGTACACATTATATTATATTATATAGCTAGGGAAAAAAAAAAAGGAAGAGAAAACCATGCAAAACAGTACCCTTACTCAATGTCAGCAAAATTAAGTGAGTAATATTATATATATATATACACATAGACATTAGAATAGAGAGAGAAGAGATAAAAAAATCATCAAAATTACACAAAAAAGAAACCAAAACTCTCTCCATTTCATGTGAATTTTCTGGGAAAATTGCAATTTAAATTTCTAACATGTAATTATTAAGAGAGGAAGAAGAACAAGATTGAAGTAGGATGCAACAAGAAATTGAAGAAATTGAAGAAAAATCATAATTAAATAGGAGAGGATTTGGTCTGTTTGGTCGAAGGGGTTATGATAAGAATCAAAATTTGTCAAGACCTATCATTAGGGCAAGAGCCAAAGGATTTCAAATATTGGCGATGAGGGCCCATTTTGAGCACATCGACTCCAGAATTATTTGTTTACTAACCTCTTTTCTCTTATTCACGTATTGCATATTCCAACAGGAACACTTATCATGCTTTACAAGATGATGGACAAGCTTACTACGACTCAGCTTATAGGTTATCCATGGACCGACCTAAATTGGCGATGAGTTAGACCGACAAATCCTATGGATGAGCTAGCATGATGAAGACTATTTTTATTTTTAATTATTATTTACTTGGACTATTTATGTTGTAATCGTTTTGCGACACTTTCATTTGCTTGTAATTGTCTTTTAGGACCAGCCACCCTAAAAGTGGCATAGTTGTAATTTTGTGAACTTTTTAACCTTAAAGGTAGCAAGTATAAATACTTGCTTAAGTAAGGTTTTGAGGGAGTTAACCAAATTTTCAGAAATAGAAAACACTTCACGTGTTGAGGGTTAGGGCTTCCTAATTCCAAAATTGCTCTTATCAATTTCAATCCTAAAATTGAGATTGTAGCAAGTGGCCTTAAATTGAATTTGCGAGTAATATCAAGTTCACTTTATTGTAATTTCTTTTTCATCTCTAGTGAGTTATATCTAGGGTTGAATTAGATGTTCTCTTGGTTAGATTAGATTACATTTGTAATCAATTTTATCTTGTTGTAATTGATTGGTTTTAACATTAGTTCTAGCCATCAATTTTTACTACATTTGAACCGTGTATTGGCTTTGTTAGGAAAGTGGATCACAGATTTGTTCTTGCTGATTTTGTGTGTTAATCACATGGGATTTCAAGTGTGTTTAGTGTTTCAATTGAGGATTTCATCATTTTAGTATTATTCCCTTGAAAACTATAACATTCAACTTATCATACATCATAAGGGATCACGCAATTTGTTATCCTTTGAACTAATTTTGATCTTGTCATTTAGGGGTTGTAAATTGGTTCATTTTCATGTGCTTAAACTCCCTTTTAGGCACATCATAATTTGGTATCAGAGCATCATCATACTTGGAATTAAGATTGATCATGTCATTGTTTAAGAATTAGCTCATAAGAATTAAGGATTTACGCAATTGGAGGACTAGTTGTATTACCATTGTGTAATTGTTCTTTCAATTGGGTTTTGTGTGCTTTCACTTGGTTTTAAGCACATCATCTTTTGGTATCAGAGCTTGTGGTTATGAGAAAGGGTTATTTGAATTTTGATTTTGGAAATATAGGGTTCTTAAGCTTACATCTTGATTCCAAAATTGAAAGTGAAAATTTGAATAATTTGATGTTGTTGCTTCAAGTAGCGTAATTATCTTGCTTGAGGAGTTGAACTTGCTGCTTGTTGAAGAGAGTTTTGAGGTCTTGTTGAAGCTCCATTTGATTGATAATTTCGTGTAAGCACATCTTGTGATTCAAAAGTTATAACTTGAAGTTACCTCAATTGTGAAGAAGTGGAGGTGTATTTTGCTTGGAGTGATTTAGACATATGGGGGTGTATTTTTGCTTGGAGTGATTTAGACATATGGGGGGGGGGGGGGGGGGGGGGGGGGGGGGTGGGCATTGTTGGGGCTTAGTGTACATTTTAAGGAAGTTATTTAAATTTCAAAACATACATTAAGTGATAGAAGTAATTGTGTGTTCATTTAAATTTGAAAGTGGCTCCTTACCATTTATGGAATATTGCAATTAGTGAACTCATTTTGAATTTGAATTTGAGTTGCCTTTTGTTTTGAGTTGTGGTTTGAAACTTGTATAGAAGTGGAGAAATTCAAGTGTGGAAGATTGTGTATGTGTATGCTGCAATGTGTATAAAAGGTGTATGTGTGTGGTGTTGTGTTTTGTAAATTTAGTAAAGGATTTGTGTATCTTTGGCGTGGTGTTTTGTGTGTTATATAGAGAGGTGTTGATTGGTGTGGAACCGTGAGTAAAAGAGGAGAAGTGTGGCAGTGAAGTTTTGTATTTTTGTATATGTTGAGGTGCTGCATTTTGTGAAATTAATTAGTATGAAGCCAAGACAAGAAAAAGGAAAGTGAGTAGTAGAATTTGAAATTCAAACAACTTATTAAAGTGTGAAAGTAATTGAACTAATTACTTAAACACTTGTAGTTGAATTTAGTTCTATCTACTTGAAAGCAGTTGAGTGTACTTCATTCGTGGCTTAGTTGTGTACTTGAACTGTGGAAGTGTAAGGATAATTATTGTGTTGTTAGGTTTGAACACAATCATGTTTAGTGAAATGTTTCATTATACTAATGTATTGCACTGGACATAGACTGCTTTTCCTACTAAAGATGATGAACAAAGGAAAAATTTGTTCCATACTTCTTGTAGGGTACAAGGAAATTTATGTGTCCTTATAGTTGATGGTAGTAGTTGCAACAATGTGGTAGCAGCATCGTTAGTATCAAAACTAAAACTTGCCACTACTCTATATCTTGAACCGTATAAATTGCATTGGCTTAGTGATCAGGGGAGTTTGCATATGACCTAAAGAGCTAGGGTACCTTTTAGTGTAGGGTATAAATACTGTGATGAAATTGAGTATGATGTTCTACCTATGTATGCATCATATATATTGCTTGGTAGGCCTTAATTATATGATAGGGGGGTCTTACATGATGGCTTCAAGAATACTTATGTATTCTAGAAGGAGGCAAAATGTGTTATTCTGAATCCGATGTCACCTTTAGAGGTCCAAAAGGTTCAGCAACAGATCCATAGACCATCAAAGACTCTTGAGAATCACAACCACATGAACCAACCTTCAGAGAGCCTCATTATGCAGAAGTAGACATGTCGACCTTTAGAGGTTCCTAAGGCTCCTAGTTACAAGAGCCAACATATAGATGAGAACATTTGTTAGACATAAATGTACAAACCTTCGGAGGATCCTGAGGATGAGAGTGATATGAGCAAATCACTAGAGGGCCAGACTGTTCAGAGACATTTGCGTCCACCTTGAGAGGTTTTAGAGGGCCATAAGCGATTGAGCCAACCATTAGAGGGCCATGACAGTCAGCGACATACCGATGAGTTAGAAAAGGAGGAAAAAAAAAATTAGTGGAACAGGTTGAAATAGGGGAGACCTCAGTTGATAATGGGTTATTATTTGTGTTGCAGAGAAATGGAGGAGAGAAAACAATTACCCCTTGTGGAATTTCAAATATTGGGATTCTGTAGTAATACTTCTTCAAGAGGCTTACTAGGAGGAAACAAAGTCTTTACTGCATTTCATTTGTCAGATTTGAGAACAAATCTTTTTGAGGCCCTAGGAGATGATAGGAATCAAAACCCGTCAAGACCTATCATTAAGGCAAGAGCCAAAGGATTTCAAATCTTGGCGATGAAGGCCCATTTTGAGCACATCGACCCCGGAATTATTTGTTTACTAACCTCTTTTCTCTTATTCATATATTGTATATTCCAACAGGCACACTTATCATGCTTTATAGGACGATGGACAAACTCACTAAGACTCAGCTTGTGGGTTATCCATAGACTGACCTAAACCGGCGATGAGTTGGGCTAATGAATCTTATGGAAGAGCTAGCATGATGAAGACTATTTTTATTTGTAATTATTATTTACTTGGACTATTTATGTTATAATCTTTTTGGGACACTTTCATTTGCTTGTAATTGTCTTTTAGGAACGGCCACCCTAAAAGTGGCATAGTTGTAATTTTATGAACTTTTTAACCTTAAAGGGAGCAAGTATAAATACTTGCTTAAGTAGAGTTTCAAGAGAGTTAGCCAAATTTTTAGAAATAGAAAACACTTCACGTGTTAAGGGTTAGGGTTTCTTAATTCCAAAATTGCTCTTATCAATTTCAATCCTAAAATTGACATTATGGTGAGTGGCTTCAAAGTGAATTTGTGAGTAATATCAAGTTCTCTTTGTTGTAATTTCTTTTTCATCTCTAGTGAGTTATATCTAAGGTTGAATTGGATGTTCTCTTGGTCGGATTAGATTACATTTGTAATCATTTTTATGTTGTTATAATAGATTGGTTTTGACATTAGTTCTAGCCATCAATTTTTACTACATTTGAACTGTGGATTGGCTTTGTTGGGAAAGTGGATCACAGATTTGTTATTGTTGATTTTATGTGTTAATCACGTGGGATTTCAAGTGTATTTAGTGTTGCAATTGAGGATTTCATCACTGTAGTATTGTTACCTTGAAAACTATAACACTCGGGTCATTATACATCATAAGGGATCATGCAATTTGTTGTCTTTTGAACCGATTTTGATCTTGTCATTTAGGGGTTGTAAATTGATTCATTTGCATGTGCTTAAACTCCCTTTTAGGCACATCATAATTTGGCATCAGAGAATCATTATACTTGGAATTAAGATTGATCACGCCATTATTTAAGAATTGAATATTTACGCAATTAGAGGACTAGTTGTATTGCCATTGTGTAATTGTTCTTTCAATTGGGTTTTGTGTGCTTTCACTTAGTTTTAAGCACATCAGGTTAGGGTGAAGCTACTGCTAGGCAAAGCTAGGTTTAAGGTTTTGGGTAGGGGAGGATTCCGGCCAACATAGTGGTGGTCGACATTGGTAGCTAAAAGCCGGTGAATGGAGTAGCCCTCGGTAACGCCTAAAACTTCCTATTTTTATTTAAAATATCAAATGTTGATGGAAAATTATAAGTTTTGGTATTTTGGCATAATTTTGTATTTATATTAATATGGTAATTTTTTTTAGGGAAATTTGATTCACAAATATGTGGTCCTTAAGAAATACTCTGTTCTTGTCGAAAATTAAATTGGAAATTGAATAGGGAAAATGATGCATTTTTTATGTAATTTTTATTATATAAGATCCTTATATGATGTAATAGATCTCCAAATCAATAATTGTTCAAATTGGAGTTGTTTACTATTTTTAGTGAATTTTTCAAGCCAATTACCCTACTCTGGCTGAATTCAATCCCTAGCAAAATTAGGAAATTTGATTTGATTAGTTGAGGTTTATTGAAGTATAATGTGATGTTAAGAAGCTTAGGTTAGTTACAAAACAAAAATGGGAGCTTTCAGTGTAAAATCATGATAATTTGGAACCATATGTTTCGATACAAAATCGAATCGGAATTTAATTACATTAATATATAATAGAGCGTAATATACCCATATTTATATGAATAAGATATTGTAGGAAAATGGTGTATTATATGAGGTCAGGATGAATTTAGGGGGTTGGAATATTGAATTAGTAATTTAGGGTTCGGTAGAGTAAATGGAATAATGTTGATTAGTATACTGATGATTTAGGTATTTTTGTTAAGTGAGGAGGACATAGAAGTTTGGCTGGTGAAACTGTTTGGATTAGCATATATTGTTTCAGGTGAGTACCCCGTTAACTCCTCTCTTGGATAAAAGTGGTTGATAATGTAGACCACTTGTTGTTGGCTGGAATTACCCTGTACGATTGCTTACTGTGATAAATGCATGATGATTGTTGAATTATATTGGATTGTTGATGGCTAGTTGTGTATCCTGATATGGTTGGATTATGAGAAAAAGGGAACATTCTAGAAATCTTAGAATGAGAGTTAGGTGTGGAATTTAATTGTACTTTTCCTGATTGTATGTGATGTAATGAACTTAAATTGCTGAATACTTTATGTTTGTGCTGTAATGCTTGGTTATTTTTAACTTATTAGATGGGGTTTATAAGACTGGTTAAGTTCATACTATTGTTGTCTTAGTAATGATGAAATATCTACATGAATAATAAAATGGAAAACTGTTCGTTGACATGTATAACTTCATTAAAGTATACCTAATTGAGTTTTAGGACTCAAACATATTAAATGGGGTTTAGGCTATAAGTACTTACTAACCCAAAACACTTAATGTAAGGAAAGTCCCGTTTCCTACCCAGTAAGTTTGTGGTACGACCTTTAAGTCGACCTGGATAGGTTTGAGGTACTGTTGATGAATTGACTTGATTCAGTGGGGATCTAGTCACCCCTTTTGTTCGAGGTAGGTGAAAGGTGAATTGAATGGTTCTAACTAAAAAGAGTATGTAAGGATACCTTAAATGGCTGAGAAAATATTGAGTTTTAAAAAGTACATAAAGGTAGTTTATCTACCAGTTGACAAGCTCTACTTGGGTAAACTGAAAAGTATTTGTGACTTGTGAGTAAACATGAGAGACTTGGAATGGTCTCCAATGAAATGGTTATGAGTTTGATAAAAATGAAATTATAAGGAAAAGTTCATTAAGTAAAATCATGGTGATATTAAAATGTAAGAAATTGAACTAGGTTTCCTATGAGTATAGCTTCGAGTTGAAAACTTACTTGCTTGAGTAATCACTTCCAAAGTATTTAATAATATTTTTTGCTACTGTTATGTGACTTTATTGTTTGTTTTTGCTGTGTTACTTGATTATGTACTCACATTGCTTCTTAAAAAGCTAAGGGGTTAGTGTCTTTTGCTAACCTTAGGTATAGGTACTAAAGAATAAGCTATTGGAGACTCGGGTTTTTGGAGAATGTCAATAGAGGCAAACAGGCCTTTAGTTTCCATTTTGGTACCTCTGTTATTTGTATTAGGGTGCCTTGTACATGATGTTGTAGTGCTTGTAAACAAGATCTACAGGTGTTGATATTCGGATTATAATGTAAATATTTGTGTGTATAGGGTTGGATTTGTAATCTTTTTGAGCCACTTAAGGCTACAAGATTAATCATGGACTGTGCCTACTTGCCGAGAATACAGATCCCAATTATATTTGATGTATGATGTGACAGGAGATTTTAAGTACATGTGTTTAGATATGATGTGTATTTGAAATGGTAGCGTTGTTAATGCCATTTTATAGGACGTTTATAGAATTACATACAGGTTGGAGTTATAGGTTTAGGATTAGCTAAATTTACCTTATCTCTAATTCAAAGACAACATAGCAATCCACCTACAGGTACCGGAGATAGTTACAAGAATGTTGAATAGGTTCAAGAATCAGACCTAATAGGTGGGAAACTACATCTTATGTGGAATAATTAATGCCACTAAGTCTTTTCCTCCTATTTTGGTGCTAGCATCAACTTCTTGATTACGTAGGCTTGCTCATCATATTCATCTTCATCCTCATAGTATTTATCACCCCCATTAGGCTCACAATGAATTTCATCCTTCTCACCTCTCTCTACTATGTTAACTTCTCTTCTGTTGGGACACTCATTAAACTGATGGCCTAGCTGATTATAATGGTAACACTTCCCTAATATTGGCCTCACATAAGTATTGTTCTGTCTCTATATCTCCTTTGTCTCAACTAGTTTCTTGCTCGTAGATTTCTCTTCTTTCTTATCATCAACTCCTCCTTGTGTCTCTAAAGTAGTCTTACTGTTCTCAACTATAGGTTTCTTTGAACTTTTAACCCCAAATCTCCTAATGTCACCATCAAATCAATTATTCCTCTCCTACAATATCAATTCTACCCCAAGAGCCATGTTTTTAGCCTAATTCAAAGTCCGTAGAACATGGACCCCGATTTTATCCCGAATTTGCAATTTCAAACTATCTAAGTATCTAGCTACTTGCTGACCCTCACTCTCCTTCAAGTCATTCCTCTCTACTAATCGCATGAATTTTGCAGTATATTTATGTACAGTCCTTTGCTCCTAGTGACACCACTAATATTGTTGAAAGAGGATTTGCTCATAATTAGGAGCTAAGAAGTCCCACTACAACAACTGCTTCATCCTATATCAGGATCTCACTAGTTATTTGCCCTTATGGTACCACTTGCTCTGGAGTCTCTCCCATTAAGCCAACGTGCCCCCTTTCAATCTACACACTACCAACTTCACCCCCCTTCCCTCAGGAATCTTCATATACTCAAGGAACTTGTCAAATTCTACAATCTAATAAATGAAATCTTTAATATTTAAATTCCCATTAAAACTGGGAATATCAACCTTCAACTTAAATTCTCCACTGTCCCCATAATTGAACCCAAAATTGTTTCTTCTATATATATTACCACCGCTCCCTTTTCTACGTGGCTATTCCTCTTCAAACAACACATTATCTTTCTCCTCAAAATCATCTTCACACATTTGTAACCTACGATTTGCAGCTACAAGTCTAACATAAGGATCATCGCGCACATGCTTTGCCTTTGGTTACATCCCACCACCATTCTTATCCCTATTGGTATCAAATCCTGTCGCATCGAAATGCTAAATGAAGTAATCAAAGCATCGTTTTAAACATTGGAATCTCTAATCCATTTGATCTAACACTGTCATTTAAGCCTACACTTTAATTCACAAGGCTTCCACATCCTAATCAACATTCGGAACATGACCACCTCCTAAATTGCCATCTCCTGACATTGTTATAAGAAAATCCCACTCCGATACCAAACTGATGTAAAGAGTAGCATGAAAACAAAATCAATCAACAATTGATCTTAAAAATCAAACAAAGTTAACAAAATCTTCCTCAAAGTATTCTGAATTTTGATTAAGTGATAAAAAAAGTTTCCTATAAGAAGAAAAAGATAAATATATATCGTTTTTCTATGAAAACCTTAATTCTTAAGCCTATATAGCCACAACAAAGACACAACACAAGTGTGTCGACACCCTTGTACCATTCTATGAAGTTTTCCCCTTCGGTATGCCCACCAACATGAGTGTGTTTATGCCCATGCAGCCAACATGACCATCAATACAGTTGTGTTTATGCTTGTGTTGTGTTACATGCCCCACCAGTACGGTATGTTTGTATTTGTGTTGTCTTGTATGGTTTCACTTTTGTTGTTAGCCACTTCATTTCTTGTGATTTTTAGATTTGTCAAATTTATCCAAAAATCAGTTCGCAATTTTCTCTGCATCATACTATAATTCAAAAGTGACTACACTATATAGTCATTTTTAAGTATTTACACCCTATAATATTTTAATTTTTATATATTTTTTTTAGATTTCGAGATCTAAAACTTCAAACTATCGAGTAGTGTGATGAAAATTAAGAATTCAAAAACCCTAGAAGTGGATTTTAGGAATTATAGCATAAGAAAAATTACATAATAGATGCAACCTCCATAGATTTGTTCTTTACTTGGCCTTCTCATTATCCTGTCAAAAGTAGCTTCAAGCCAAGTAATATTGTTGATAGAAGCATGCAATGGGAGTTTTTCTTTCTTTCTTTTTTTTTTTTTTTTTGGAGGAATATCAATTTATAACTTAAATAGTGATGTGAATCAACACACACACGTATTGGAGTAAGACATCAAAATAAACAGAAGCAAACGTGACTCACACAAGCACACATGTACTTGTGTGTATAAATATGAATAAGACATCAAAACAAAAACAAATGTGGGAAAGGAATGTAGGGGGGTATCATTGTTGTGATAATTATTGACAAAAATATGGACATACTTTCATCCTTTTGCCATGGAGTGCATTATCATTAAAAAAGAAAAGGGGACGTAAAAATGATACACCCAAAACATAATCAGGGGTCAAATGTTGGAACTTCATGTAAAGGAGAATTTAACGCTTTGTACGCAGCTCGATCAATAATGTTCCTGTAAGGATCCTCCTCTCTTTTTCTAATCAAATAGACCATACTAGCCTCAACCTCAGCTTTTATCTGCAAGTATAAGTCGTTTGCACTCTCTCGGTCCTCCAGCGTTTCCCTTCTTTCCTTTGTGCTTATAGGCTTCCCAAACAAATAGTACAACCGCCCAGGTAACTTAGGCAAGAGCCCCAGGAAATACAATGCTTGATTCGCAATCTCCCCAATCATGCCCTTCCTACCATCAACATGATATCATGTTAGTCATGTTTGATTTACGATCAAATGTGCACCCTAGGGCCGTAGTTAATACCTGATACTTATAGCTTCACGACCTCGTTCTCTTAGCCAGTCATTAGCCACAGAGATTTTCATCGGGCCATTGTAATCTAGAACCAACTTGTTACCAGTAACAATAAAATGTTAGACAACAGCATCAATCGCAATTATAGAAATGCAAGCAACAATTTCTAGCTCCAATGCACATATGATACTGAGAGGCAGAAAGGGTTAATATCATACGAAAAGGTATAAAACAAAAGAACGAAAATTCCATTAAGAGTTCTGAGAGAGAACTGGGAAAATCCTGCATTTTAATACAATATTTGTTACAACTGTTTTGCATTAGAAACCAAGTAAACCAACGTTTGCCTCTACACATTCAAGCAGCTAAATATCATATCACTATGGTACGTGTGCTTGTTGATGTGCTTTATGTCCGTGTATGTGAGAGAAAGCTTACTTCAACCAAGTCATCTTCTCCCACGGCTCCAAAGGGAACTATAGTGGCACCAAACCTTGCAGCCATTCTTACCAATTCTGGTTGATCAGCGCAGAATAGTTTATATTGCTCACCCTGCAATTTTCAAATAAGAACTATCACAGGATTGTGCTGGAACTTTACAAACGAAATGCATTTGTTTCAGAAAAGTTTGTATAAAAGATTCAATAGGCTTGAGTTATCAATATCAGGATGACAAGATTCACACTATGATACAATTAGTCAGAACTACAAATTTTTATATTCCTTAGGATTGATAATTCCTTCTGGATTAAAACATTGATCAGAATTTGACAGCTCAAGTGTGAAAATATCAGAAATCAATCCAACACTAACTTTATAGATTGCAATCAAGTGATTCAGGGTATCGGATTAAGAAGACAATTTTTAAGACCATAGAGTTTCAGTACACCCAGTGGAGAAAAATACTGATAAACTTATCATTTTTTTTTGCTGGGCTTACATGTCGAGCACGACAACTCCAGTCTGCAACTTAAATTGAAACCAGGACAACCAGCTTTTACTCAAGTATTGCTAAACGTTGAGTCTAATAGAATCAAAGATAATCCCTTTATATTTGACGGATAGTAATTAGGAGCTGCAGTTCGTAAAACATAAAATAAAGTACGGAATGGAGCATACCTTGTAACGGAGAGCCTCACGGGCTCCTCCGGGATATAAGAGAACATGTGCTTTGGATGCCAGCAATTTGAAGAGATTGCTTGCTGTTACAGGAAGAGCTCCATATGCCTTTAACCAGTCCATAACATTAAATTCAGAAGTAGACCTTTCCGTTGCGTCTGAGAATAGTGTCGGGTGAGCCATACCACGCACGAGAATGTTCTTCTCCCTTAAAAATTCTTCAACGAGTGAGTAGAGCTCCAATCCCATCAACATGTGATCACCAACATACAAGACAGGCCCCTCAGTTGGAACCCCTGAAAGGCCTCTAACTATCTTTCCATCTTCCAAAGTTGAGAACAAAACTGAACTGCAAGCGTACCGTGATAATCTGTGATAATATTGAAGCAGAAAGCTTGCTTTTATTGATATGAAAAAAATGCTACATAAATAGACTATAATATCTATGACAACTAAGGAAGCTACCAAATATATTTAAAACTACTATCTAAAACTACGGGATTCCATGAGCTAATTATAGTAACTACCAAATATACAATAGATATATAGCTAGTAAGATATCCCAATATCGAAATACTCCCTTAAGTTGGCGCGTAAAGATCTTGGCTGCCCAACTTGTCAAGGAGAAAATGGAAACGATCTCGACCTAGTGCCTTAGTGAAGATATCTACTAATTGAAGTCATGTGGACACATGAGATGTGGCAACGAAACTTGACTGAATGTGTTCCCGAACAAAGTGGCAATCTATTTCGATGTGTTTTGTTCATTCATGGAACACGAGATTTGCTACAATGTGTATAACTGCTTGATTGTCGCAAAATAAACGAGTTAGCCTAGTATAGGGAACGCCAAGTGATGTTAGAAGATTGCGTAGCCAAATAATTTCGCTTATTGTATTAGCTATCGCTCGATATTTTGCTTCTGTGGATGATTGAGTGACTGCTGTTTGCTTCTTAGTTTTCCAGGAAATTGGATAGCCTCCTAATGTAATGAAATATCCTATAACAGATCGTCTAGTTAATGGGCAACTAGCCCAGTCTGAATCATAATAGGCTTGAAGCTCAAGTGAATTGGGCCGTAGAAATATTCCATGTCCTAGAGATTGCTTCAAGTAATGCAATATCCGTATAGTCGCATCCCAGTGATCTCATCTCGGTTTATGCATAAACTATGCCAAAACATGCAGAGAATAACTAAGCTCAGGTCTTGTAATCATCAGGTATATTAGTCAGCCAACTAGACGTCTATAGGGAGCTAGATCTTTAAAAAGTGGACTTGAACTTGTCAATAGGCGATGATGCTGTTCCATAGGGAACTGCGAAGGTCGTGAGCTAAACATGCCATATTCTATGAGAATGTCAAGCGCATATTTACGTTGACTAAGAAAGAGTCCTGAGTTCATTCAAGTAACTTTGATGCCCAAGAAATATTTTAGAGGTCCCAAGTCTTTTATGCGTAAACATTTATTTAAATAGGCTTTGAATAAGGCACACAAGTCGGAGCTATTTCCAATAATGCACCGGAAATGGAAAAATGTTTTCAGCTACAAATGGAAAAATGTTCTTGCTAAATCTTATGTCATGTAAGGTAAATATCTCTCGTGTCTTGAGATCTTAAACCTTCCACCCTTTCTTTCCATGTGGCTAACTAACTAAAACACATTTTCTGGACCTTTCTTGAAACTTATCCTTTATCCGTTGCCTATTATGAGCATAGCATAATGAACCGAACACACGTAAGTTTGAGTAATCAAGCACTTTACCAAATAATATCTGATAGGGACTCTTGTTGCCTAATATCGATGTCGGTGTCATGTTAATGAGGTGCTCGGTTGTTGATACACTCTCCCCCTAAAAACGTGTAAGAAGATTTGCTTGGAACAATAGTGCTCATACAATATTGAGAATTTGTCGATGTTTTCTCTCAACTCGACCATTTTGTTGTAGAGTATTAGTACAAGTCATTTGATAAATAATCCCATTCTGAGAGAAATATTTTTGCAATTCTCTTGATAAAAATTCCATTCCATATCACTTTGCACAATTCTAACCGTGCAATTAAATTGATTCTTGATAAGATTGCAAAAGCTAATCAAGAAGCGTTGTGCATCTGATTTCTTACGCAACAAATATAGCCATACTCCTCTACTATAATCATCTACAATTGTTAAAAAATAACTTGCTCCAGAATTAGATTTTATTTTGTAAGGTCTCCACAAGTACAGTGAATAAGTTGAAAAGGAAACTCAGTCTTATTCACACAGAGATAAAATTGTGAACGCATTTGTTTTATTCTAAGGCATACATCACATTCCTTATTATCACCATCTACTAAGCTTAAGTCAATACCCTGAATTTTGATACGCCGTGAAGGATGGCCGAGCCTTTGATGCTAGATGTCAGTAGATGTACTTCCTACAACTTAACATGCAAGTGGAGCGACAATCACACACCGTAAGTAATATACCCCCTCTCGCAGCTCACCCACTCCAAGCATCATCCTTGAGGTGCGATCTTGGATCATGTAAAAATTCGAGCAAAAGGTTACATGACAATTCTAATCCTTTGACAATTGTGCAATTGATATCAAATTACAATTAAAAGAAGAAATAAATAACACATCAGAAAGCATCAATGAATGCGCAATTTTCACTTTCCCAATGCGAGTAGCTTGCATAGTTCCGCCATTAGGAATGTGTACCATGAATTTCCTTTGATTTAAGAGGACTCAAAAAAATAATGAAGGCGACCATTCCTTTAAATTCACAAAATTAAACTTATTACCGGTAAGTGCATTGTATCGTTATCATTCACTACGATCATATTAAGCAGCTTTCGGAATTGTGCTTTAGTCAATCTCGAAATTGAGTGTTGATTTGATCTTATGTACCTGGATTGCATTTGCATGACTCAATCCGTACTATTGCTGTGCTCTGTGCTACTGCTGTGTTCTAGGTTGTTGCGCCTTAGTTTGCTTCCAGTGTGTTGGTCTAGATGTTTTTCTAGTTGGTTTCTTTCCTTTTCCTTTATCCCATCCAGGCGGGTATCTATGCAAGGTCTAGCAATTATTTTTAGTGTGACCTGGCTTTCCAAAGTGATCACAAGTTAGTCTAGATTTTGTTGTAGGTTGTAGCTACTTCCTTGAACCACCGCCTACGGTATTGCCTCTCTTAGTAAAAAAAACAACTGCCTTTAGTTTGGTTTCATAAGACCATGCTACTATCTTCTGACGTTCCTCATGTACTACCATGGCGTATATCTTGTTTAATGAAGGCATTGGTTTGAGACTTAGAATGTTAGACCTAATTACGGGAACTCGGCATCAAGACCCATAAGGAATTGATAACTCTTCTCCTTTTCGTTTTGCTCAATAAAACCTCTAGCTGCACCATAAGTGCAATTTGGTGTCTCAAGATAATTCTTGAGTTCATCCCTTAAGGTCTTATTTTTTAATAATATTTCTATACAACCTGTCCTTCTTGTTTCAGTAAGCACAACTCAGATTTCATTTGATAAATCCGTGTTTGATTTCCCTAAGAAAACCTTTCCTTGAGATCGTCCCACAAGGTTTTTGCATCTACTGCACAAGCAATGCCACCCTGGAGCTCCTCCTCCATTATATTGAAAAGCCACACTATCAACATGGAATGGCACATCTCCTACCTTTCTTGATTGGGATCATTTTCGTTAGGCTTCTGGAGAGACCCATCAATGTGGGTAGCTTGTTCTTCACTTTCAATGTAGTATGCATAGCCCTAGACCACGTCAAATAATCATCTCCATTGAGACAACTCACGATCAGGACGTTGCTCGGACTATCCGACGAAATTGAGGTGATACACCGTAGGCACTGCGGCTCTCCCGATTTCGACTCCTCTCTAATCCCCCACCTGTTTCTCCAAATGTGTTCCTCAAGATCAGTAGTGTTCGACATCTCTAACAGCCGATACACTCACAAATAAAATTGTAGATTAATTCAAACAATCCCAGAACGTAATCTGCACTGATACCATGATAATATTGAAGCAGAAAGCTTGCTTTTATTGATATGAAAAAAATGCTACATAAATAGACCGTAATATCTATGATAGCTAAGGGAGTTACCAAATATATCTAAAACTACGGGATTCCATGAGTTAATTACAATAAGTACTAAATATACAATAGATATACAGCTAATAAGATATCTCAATCCAGTAATAATCTGCATGTATTTTATTATGGCTTTAGAGTGAGTCTTCGTGGCTCAACCATATCTTCATCAGTATACAATAGAAGAGGCTTCGTTAATACAATGCAAAAGTGTGCACTGCAAATGTTAGGATTGAAATTATGAGTCGAGAAAAAGTAGCGATCAGGCAGAGGACCATATCCCACCGAGTCTTAATTAATAATAATTGTAGCAGGTAGCATGGCAAATCAACGTGGACCTTAAGGAGCCCTAAAGTATTTCAATAACATAGATTTCGCAAGCCTGCCGGCAAGATCATTGCTCATATACTTTTACTGATATTGGAAAAATATGGTATTATGATATCTGATAATAAAATAGCAAAATGAAATAGAAATAAGATTATAAAAGTAGTTTTTATTATATTTTAACTCTTTTCGTTATCAATGCTAAAATTTCATAACAATGGTTAAAATTTATATGAAGTGTATCGTATTTTTTTTTTTAAGAGTTAACAAATATAATTATAGAAGGTATGGTGTTTTATAAGTGTTAATGAATATCTAAGGAGCACTTTTTAACATATTAAATAAAGATATTTTTCACTTTTTTATGTACTTGCTCTTTTATAAAATGTGTAAATCAATATATGAATTTGTAGAAGTTTCTTATATGAGCAATTAACAAACAATAAATTCCTTAAAAAGTTTCTTATAATGTTAGGTTAGTATGAAATTCCCCTTTAAAAGAATTCCTAGTTCGCTTTTTAAGTTTGTTGGTAACGAAACTTTAACATTAGCTCGTGTTAGAATTAAATTTATCGATGTGAATTGCTTATAGATGGAGTTGTTTGGCCTAGAAACTTGCGCCACGCAACTCCATTCAAGATGCATTAACAAGAGCCAGTGGTGTTTGCTGCCTTACCCAACTACTTGGTTGAATCCAATTCTGTACTCTGACATGCTGGGAGGCAGGAAATCTGAGACATAATCATGCCTGCTGCTACGTCGATACGTGCATGTACCTTTAATAACAGTCAGCAAATTGATGCCATCTTCCTGCCATATGAGAAGATGTCCAGAAAAATTAACTATGAGAAGTCTTATTAACTTGGGAAAGCTGAAATATGGAAGAAGTTTTAACGACATATAAACTGCAACTAAAGTCATGTCTCGCCTCTAAGCATATATGTCTACCAGATTTAATTATGTGCATCATGACGAGGTTCACATCTAAAATCTCATGAAAAAATTAGCTTTTGGTTGGCCTAAGTTTGGATTGCTACGTGGAGTGCACCGTTAAAAGGTTCAAAGCTTTCATGAAATGATAATAGAGTATGACATACCATTAAAATTGAATGCCCGTAGTCCTTGAAGTGACGAACACGAACTCTAGAATTCTTGAGCATGCACTTAAGTCGTTCAGCTTCATCTCTACTTGGAACAATGCCATCCTGGCCACTGAAAGTAACGTACCATCTTAGAGATAAGAAAGCAGTAGAAAGAAAGAAAGGAAGCCTATAATCGGATAAAACCCCTATATAGACAATCTTTTTGTGTTACGGCATCAATTAAAAATTTTGCTAAAAATTGATGTCTATAATGTACCTATTTATTTTCCAAATGCTTTATATTTTAAGCCCAATCACCTCTCACGCAAGCAAAAGATATAAAGTTTTATATTCTATATTTTAATAATTTTTTGATATATGAGCTTAGACATTGATGAAGGCTTATCACATGGATATGGTTAGATGTGTAATATCTTGAAATTTTCAAAAAATTATTTAAAAACTACAAAATATAAGCTAATTTATAAGTATTTCTAGGTTAGTTGTGAGAATGACTTTTCCACAATTTTAGCTTTCTAATACTTTAGAAATGTAAATGATAAAAATTTAAAATATTAAGAAATTGACCTCAAAAAAGACGTATTACACAAGTCTATACTAATAAATGTGTATTTGATATTGCGTCTTCATTAATTTCATAACAAATAGTTATAAATTAGTATTAAAAATCAATATAATATTTTATAACAAAAATGCAAGTATTTATAATTACATATTATATACCTTTTAGATATTTTGTATTGGTATTTTATTGTTTATACATATAAATGTCCTTTTATTCTCAAAAGCTAGGTTTAGCAAAAGGTGAAGCAAAAAAAATAGGAAAAGAAGAAGGATATTTACATATTGAGGGCCTAACTTCACAAGTCAAATGTATTTAGGTAAGTACATTTAACTAATCATTTATAACAATGAAAAAATTTCGTGAATGTTCCACATTTGTCAATATATCAAGAATTCTAAATATTAAGGAGAGACTTTTATGTAATGGATATTACAAAGAAATGAATGAAGAGATATTTATGGGAGTCAATATTAAAGATGCAGTATCTATAAGAGAAGACAATGCTCTATGAAAAAAAGAGATAGTCATGGAAGAAAATATTATGGGCATTAGCAATCATTATGACTATTACTACATGAAAGAAAAAGGAAGGACTAAACATACAATTGAAGAATTTGATGCAATAGTTACTTCCATTTTGAAACTTTGTAGATCTTCTATATAAAAAAGTTGCACAAGACCAAAAGGTGCATGACAAGAAGAAAAAGAATTATTGAACGATATTGTGTAAAATTATTCATTTTATTTTACTAGAAGATTGAGCTAAAGTTTAGAGGAATCGTATTGTAATCTTCAATCACAAGTATTTTATTCTTGTATTGGTTCGTGAGTACTATTTCAGAGAAGTTGCAGGGATGATTCTATAGACTTATGCTATAATGAGGAGTGTAAGACATGGCAAAACTAAAGGAACTAATAGCTTAAGGAAGAGCTTAATTGATTATTTTCTCAAATGATGGATCATGTTGGTGTGGAAAGATTGATCCCCTAGCCATAGAGTTAGAAAAAAATGACTTACTCAAAAGGTGGAACCTATAACGTTTGGGTTTCTTGCTCTCTATCACTTTTTATATCCTACAAAATTCCTTTGAACTTATATTTATTATACTTTCTCTCATGACTCTTATAATACTTAATTTAACATAGAAATAGATTACGATAAGTGTCATCATTAATTCCATAATTAATTTTATATTAAATAATTATATACAATATGATTAGAGTTAATAATTAAGTATTTATATATAATCTTCCAATCTCTAACCCTTTTATGGTCATTACAAGATGGGAGTCAATCTTAATGGGGCTAATGAATGTAGAACTCCTTGTGTGATCCCATGTTAAATTTAACTCTAAAACCAAGTATTTAAATCATATAGGAGTGGTCTGAAATCAACATACTTCTATGCCAACTATAGCTTAGAAAGACAACATAACTCATGGCAAATATAATAGTTCATTACATTTGATAACATGCATGCCCACAATAGCACATCTTGAATTGTTATAGCTGCACAAGTATAATGCATGTAGACATAAGTGAATTCATGTAATGATTTTCTAAATAAAATAATGACATAGGTTGATGAGAAAAGCCATTATCTAAGAAAATAAAGAGATGCATCCTATATGCGGGGAGATTAGAATAAAAAAGGGTTTCAAATCATTAACATGTGCAATGCTTAAACTATTGGAAATAGTAGATAAAAAAAGAAAAAGAGAGGTGAGAAAAAATGAACATTCATGGAAGAAAATTTGGAGGAACTAATTTCATTCATTACTTTGTAAGTTTATAAATAAGTACAAAGTTTGCTAACCAAACTTCAATGATTTCTTAGATGTTTGTCAATCAAACTATAACTAGAGTTAAGCTCCTCCATACTTCCACATCTAAAATTAGTGACACTAATATAGAGGATAACTAATTTTACAAAAAAAAAAAAAAAGTACAAAAGAAAAGATAGCACATGATACTTGCATCACACAAACAAGTAAGGTAGAACAGAACATGCCTCAACACTCCTCCATGATATAAGTTATGCTACACACACTAAGACATGATTTAAGGAATTCAAATCTTGGTTTTTGTAGTGCCTTCATGAAGACATCAACTACTTGATCTTCAGTGCAACAATGCTTAATTTGGGCTTCGTTTTCCTTCTCAACTTCATGAATAGCATGAAACTTAATATTGATGTACTTGGTATTGCAATGGAACACCAGATTCTTCACTATAGCCATAGTTGATTTGTTTTCACATAGGATTCTAGTTGGTTCTTCTTGCTTAAATCCTAGATCAAACAAAATTTTCCTTAACTAAATTGCTTAGTTAATAGCAATAGATGCAACAATGTACTTAGCTTTAGGCATTGATTGAGCAATTGAAACTTGCTTCTTTGTTCCCTAATAGACAACGATTGATCCAAGCAAGAAACAATATCCAGATGTGCTCTTCATGTCTTCTTCAGCTCCAGCCTAATCACTATCAATAAATCTTAATAATTTTGCTAAATTTGTTCTCCTATAGAGTAAACCAAAATCATTAGTGCCATTAACATATCTTAGCACTCTTTTTGCTTCTATAAGTTGGATTTTAGATGGTGCATTCATGAACGTTGATAATAAATTAGTAGTGAACACGATATCAAGTTTAGAATTTGACAAACAAAGCAATGGACTAACCATGCCTTAGTAAACTAAAATCTCAGCTGGTTGAGAATTTTCAAATTTCTTCAATTTCTCTCTACAAACAGTAAGAGTACTCATTGACTTAGCCTTGTCAAGTTTGAATTTGCTTAACAATTCTTGAGCATATCTATTCTAGGAAACAAAAATTCCCAATTCACTTTGAGTAATTTCCATTCTAAGAAAGTAATGGATCCTTCTTAGATCATTCATTTCAAACATTTGCTACATCTTCAGTTTGAATTCTTCAATGGACTTCGAATTGCTCCCAATCACTAAGATATCACACAAAGATAATGATAATTTCATCTTGCTAATACTTTACATATAGAGTTGCTTCATTCAAACTTCTCTTGAACCCTACATTCAACAATTAATAATCAATTCTAGCATACCGGGCCTTTAGTGCCTATTTTAGGCCATAAAGAGCCTTCTTCAATAGCAACACATGATTGCTTCTATCATTAAAACCATTGAGTTGCTCAATGAAGACTTACTCCTCTAAGAAACCATTAAGGAAGGTAGAGTTCACATCAAGCTAAAAAACTTGCCATCCATTGCTCATAGCTAATGCAAGGATCAATCTGATCGTATCAAACCTTGCAACTTGTGCAAAGGTTTCACAGAAGTCTACTCCATATTATTAAGCATACTCTTTTACAATAAATATTACTTTATACGTGTTGATGGAGCCATTTGGATTAAGTTTCAATTTCAAAATCCACCTAGTTCTAATCACTTGTTTATTAATTGGTCTAGGAGCTAAAGTCCACATCTCATTCTTTGTGATCATTTTCAACTCCTCCTCCATAGCAACTCTCCACTCAGGAATCTTCTAAGCTTCATCTGGTTTTATAGGCTCAGAGTAAGCAACATTGCATTGATTATAAATATTGATGGAGATCAGCTAGCATCAAGAGTTCAAGAGTCAAAGTCCAATGACCCGTTACATGGTATTGGAGGTCTAATGACAAGAGCTAGGGCTAAGCGGATGAGAGAAGCTTTGCAAGGATTAGTGATGGAGCTGCAAGAGAAGGAACCGAGCTTTACCAAGGGAGAATCCATACACGGCCCCCATACACGGCCGTGTATCACGACCGTGTATCTTTACACGCTAACAGCACGGCTAGCGGCACAACCGTGTGTCCCAGTAGAATTCTCACAGAAGAATACACGGCCAAAAGGCACGGTCGTGTATGAGACTGTGTACTTTGTTCGTCACGGCTTAGAGACACGGGTCGTGTATGAGACCGTGTACCTTGTTTGTCGCATGCCCAGTGTCATACACGGCTTGGAGACACGGCCGTGTATTAAACTGTGTACTATGCGTATCTTATTATTTCTTTTCGCGTATTTTCCTTTTCAAGACATTGTACGAGGAAGTATAAATACCCTCTTGTCAAAAACGCTAGGGTTACGTTTTTTATAGATTTGAATACACATTTGAGGGTTCTCTCTCTCTTTGTTCTTTGCAAAAGAACTCTTTCGATTTCTTTGATCTAAACGCTTGGGGAAATCATCTTGATAACTTAGGTTTCAATCAACAGGTGTGGTTGGGGTCTAGTTTCGTTCACCGCTTGTTCAAGACGATTCTTGGGGATCCGATTTCAAATCACGATCGTCGAGTTCTAGGTTTAATATACCTAGGGTTCGCATCATTTGGTATCAAAGCTTAGGCTTCTTGATTCAAGTAATTATATCCCTTTTCTATTAATTATCGTTGTCTTCTTTATAAAAAAAAAAAAATTGTTTTATTTGTCGTAGGAATTCAAGTCATTCGAATAGTTCCTGTTCGTTGTTCATCTGGAAATTCGTATAAAAAAAAAAAGAAGAGAAATTCGTATTGAAAAAAAAAAAAAAGAAGAACATTTCAGTAATCCAGTATCTATAATTCCCGTTCATTCGATTGTATTCCTTGTATCCCTATTGGAGTCCTTATCCGTGTTTTTCTTAATTGACTGTTGAATTGGAACCGTTTGTTTAAAAAGTTGAGTTGCCTTAGTGGTTTATGTTAAAGAAATTTTGATTGAGTTCTGATCAAAGAGCCTATAAGAGCGAGTTGAGATGATCATTTATTTATTGAACGAAACACGAGTGAATCCACATCTGTGAGTGTAAACAGGTGAGGGAGTGAACTGTGAGGTTTATATTTTTTTTTGTGTGTTATTTCTAACCTTTTTGTTGCAGCAATATGTCTGGTCAAAGTCCTACTAGTGGAGAGAAGGGAGGCGTAGATAGTAAATTGATGTTTGAGGCATTATTCGGTGAGATGAGAAAAATGCTGAGTGCTGAAATGGAGCAAGTCCATGAGAGGTTGGATAAGATGGAGCAGAGTAGGGAACCGTTAGGTAGTAATGTTGTGGGGAGAAGAACCAATAGGCATTCAAGAGGGGGAGTGAGTATAGAAGAGAAGGAGGATACTGATTCAGGGGAATATGGTTTCATGAGGGAGAGAAGAGATACCCAACGGCGAGATGGTAATTTGGGTAGTATTAAGATAAAGATACCTTCTTTTCAAGGGAAGAATGATCCAGAGCTGTATTTGGAGTGGGAAAGAAAAGTGGACCATGTATTTGATTGTCATAATTACAGTGAGGAGAAGAAGATAAAGTTAGCTGCAATTGAATTTTCTGATTATGCCAGTGTGTGGTGGGATCAGCCGGTGCATAATAGGAGAAGGTATGGTGAGAGGCCTGTTAGCACTTGGAATGAGATGAAAACAATTATGCAGAAGAGATTTATCCCTAGTCACTATTATAGGGATTTGCATAGGAAATTACAGGGGTTGACACAAGGGTCCAGGAGTGTAGAGGATTATTATAAAGAGATGGAGATAGCTATGATTAGAGCTAACGTGGATGAGGAACATGAGGCTACAATGGCTAGATTCATCAATGAGTTGGATCGGGAGATCGCTAATGTAGTAGACTTACAACAATATGTGGATATTGAGGAGTTGTTGCATAAGGCGATCAAGGTAGAGAAGCAGTTGAAGTATAAAGGGAATTCTAAATCTTGGGCGACTTCTAACTCTTCATGGAAGTCAAATTGGAAGAAGAATACTGCAGACTCAAAACCAAAAGAGGATGTGAAGGCCAAGAGTCCAGTTACTTCCTCTAAAGGTAAATCTGACACTAAACCATTCACTAGAACTCGTGATGTCAAATGTTTCAGGTGTCAGGGGTTTGGACATATTGCATCTCAATGTCCAAATCAAAGGGCCATGATCATTCGGGATAATGGAGATGTGGAGAGTATTAGTTCCAGTGATGATGGCATGCCACCATTGGAGGATGGTAGTGATGTGGACGTTGAGGGACCCGTGAGTGGGGAATTACTCGTTACTAGGCGAGTCCTTAGTACTCAGCCTAAGGATGATGGTGAAGGGGTTCAGCGAGAGCATATTTTTCACACCCGGTGTCATTTACAGAAGAAGGTATGCAGCTTGATCATTGATAGTGGTAGCTGTACTAATGTTGCTAGTACCTTATTGGTTGATAAGTTGAGGTTGAAGACTTTGAAGCATCAGAAACCATACCGGTTACAGTGGTTGAACGAGTGTGGGGAAGTGAAGGTGACCAGGCAGGTTCTTATTTCATTCTCTATTGGGAGCTATCATGATGAGGTGATGTGTGATGTAGTTCCCATGCAGGCTAGTCACATATTGTTGGGGCGACCATGGCAGTTCGATAGGAGGGTAATGTATGATGGGTACAAGAACCATTACTCTTTTGTCTTAAACAAGAGAAATGTGGTTCTAACTCCTCAGAAACCATGGGAGGCTTGTGAGGATCAAGTGAGGCTAGCAAAAGAGTTTAGAGAGAAACACTTGAGTGGACAAGAAAAGAGTGCAAAAGGAAGAAAGAGTGAGAGGCAAACACTTGTGAGCCAAGAGAGTGAAGAGCTTAACACACTGAGTGGAGAGGGGATTGCAGGAGAGAGTGGAGTTGCAAGAAAAAGTGAGGTTAAGAGTGCAATAGTGGCCAGGAAACAACTACTTGTACTTATGTACAAGGATTTGTATTTTACTACTACTAACCTTAACTCTTCGTTGCCAAGTGTGGTTGTGTCTCTTTTGCAGGAATACGAGGACTTGTTTCTTGAGGAAGTACCAAGGGGATTGCCTCCACTACGAGGCATTGAGCACCAGATTGACTTTATCCCAGGTGTTTCCATTCCTAATCGGCCAGCTTATCGGGCCAATCCAAAGGAAACTAAGGAGATTCAAAGGCAGGTTGATGATCTAGTAGAGAAGGGGTTTGTGAGAGAAAGCCTCAGTCCATGCTCAGTTCCTGTCATCCTGGTTCCCAAGAAGGATGGAACATGGCGGATGTGTGTTGACTGTCGAGCAATCAACAAGATCACAGTTAAGTATAGACATCCTATCCCTAGACTTGATGATATGCTTGATGAGTTGCATGGTGCCTGTTTGTTTTCCAAAATTGATTTAAAGAATGGCTATTACCAAATTCGCATGAAAGAGGGAGATGAGTGGAAACGACTTTTAAAACTAAACATGGTTTATATGAGTGGATGGTAATGCCTTTTGGATTAACAAATGCGCCTAGCACATTTATGAGGTTGATGAATCATGTTCTTCGCGCTTTCATTGGAAAGTTTGTTGTTGTCTACTTTGATGATATCTTAGTTTACAGCACGACTTTAAATGAACATGTTCAGCATTTACAAAGTGTGTTTACTGCTTTGCGAGAAAACAAGTTGTATGCAAACTTGAAGAAGTGCACCTTTTGTATGGAATCTGTGGTTTTTCTTGGATTTGTTGTAGGTGCAGATGGGATTGCTATGGATGAAGAAAAGGTGAAGGCGATCAGGGAGTGGCCAACACCTAGGAACGCAAGTGAGGTCAGAAGCTTTCATGGATTAGCAAGTTTTTATAGGAGGTTTGTTAGGGACTTTAGTTCTATCGCTGCTCCTTTAAATGATCTTGTTAAGAAGAATGCTGAGTTTAGGTGGACTAAAGTGCATGAGGAGGCTTTTAATGCTTTGAAAGGTAAGTTGACTAATGCACCCTTACTTATTCTACCTAATTTTGAGAAGGTCTTTGAGATTGAATGCGATGCTTCTGGGAAGGGTATTGGTGGTGTTTTGATGCAGGAATCCAAACCGATCGCTTATTTTAGCAAAAAACTCAATGGCGCTGCATTAAATTACCCAGTCTATGACAAGGAGTTATATTCTTTGGTGAGGACCTTGCAAACTTGGCAACATTACCTATGACCTAAGGAGTTCATCATTCATTCCGATCATGAGAGCTTGAAGTTTCTAAAAACTCAAGGTAAGTTGAACAAGAGGCATGCAAAGTGGCTGGAATTCATTGAGACATTCCCGTATGTGATTAAATACAAGCAAGGAAAAGAGAATGTGGTGGCTGATGCACTTTCTCAAAGGTACTCACTTTTGACTTCTTTGCATACTAGATTGCTTGGATTTGAACTCATTAAGGAATTGTATGAGACTGATGCTGATTTTGGTCAAATTTGGGCTGCTTGTGCTGAGTCTGGGTATGCTGACTTTTATAGGCATGATGGGTACTTGTTTAAGAAAGATAGGTTGTGTGTGCTTAAAAGTTCTGTGCGTGAATTGCTTGTGAGGGAAACACATGGGGGTGGTTTAATGGGACACTTTGGTGTTAAAAGGACTTTGGATATTTTGCATGAACACTTTTATTGGCAAAAAATGAAGCATGATATGCAAACTATGTGTGACAAGTGCATTACATGTAGAAAGGCTAAATCCAAAGTAATGCCCCATGGAGAATACATTCCATTACCCGTGCCTAATCAACCCTGGACTGACATTTCTATGGATTTTGTGTTAGGGTTACCACGGTCTCAAAATGGAAAGGATAGCATATTTGTTGTGGTTGATAGGTTTAGTAAGATGGCTCACTTCATTGCCTGTTCTAAAACTAATGATGCACAACATATTGCTGATTTGTTCTTCAGAGAGATTGTGCGATTGCATGGCTTTCCTAATTCTATTGTGAGTGATAGGGATGTGAAATTCTTGAGTCATTTTTGGCGTACTTTGTGGAATAGGCTAGGCACTAAGTTGTTGTTCTCTACTGTTGCACATCCTCAAACTGATGGTCAGACCGAAGTAGTCAATAGGACTCTTTCAACCCTGTTGCGTGCTGTGATTCATAAAAATTTGAAACAATGGGAGAACTGTCTACCACATGTAGAATTTACATATAATAGGACTGTGCATTCCACTACATCTTACTCTCCATTTGAGATTGTGTATGGTTTTAATCCTTTGACTCCACTGGATATTTTGCCTTTGCCTGTTAATGAATTTGTTGATCTTGATGGAAAGCAAAAGGCAGAATTTGTGCGGGAATTGCATGCTCAGGTTCGGGCTAACATTGAGAAGAAAAACGAGCATTATGCTCGCCAGGCCAATAAGGGTCGTGTGAAGGTTGTTTTTCATCCAGGAGATTGGGTGTGGGTGCATCTGAGAAAGGAGCGATTTGCCGAACAGCGAAAGTCTAAGTTGCACCCTAGGGGAGATGGACCATTCCAAGTGTTGGAGCGCATCAATGATAACGCTTACAAGATTGACTTACCAAGTCACTATGGTAATGTAAGCGCAACTTTTAATGTTTCTGATCTTACTCTATATGATGCAGGTGATTCAAGGACGAATCTTTTCGAGGAAGGAGGGAATGATGGAGATCAGCTAGCATCAAGAGTTCAAGAGTCAAAGTCCAATGACCCGTTACATGGTATTGGAGGTCCAATGACAAGAGCTAGGGCTAAGCGGATGAGAGAAGCTTTGCAAGGATTAGTGATGGAGCTGCAAGAGAAGGAATCGAGCTTTACCAAGGGAGAATCCATACACGACCCCCATACACGGCCGTGCATCACGACCGTGTATCTTTACACGGCCTAACAGCACGGCCAGCGGCACAACCGTGTGTCCCAGTAGAATTCTCACAGAAGAATACACGGCCAAAAGGCACAGTCGTGTATGAGACCGTCTACTTTGTTCGTCGCATGCCCAGTGTCATACACGGCTTGGAGACACGGGTCGTGTATGAGACCGTGTACCTTGTTTGTCGCATGCCCAGTGTCATACACGGCTTAGAGACACGGCCGTGTATTAAACCGTGTACTATGCGTATCTTATTATTTCTTTCCGCGTATTTTCCTTTTCAAGACATTGTACGAGGAAGTATAAATACCCTCTTGTCAAAAACGCTAGGGTTACGTTTTTTACAGATTTGAATACACATTTGAGGGTTCTCTCTCTCTTTGTTCTTTGCAAAAGAACTCTTTCGATTTCTTCGATCTAAACGCTTGGGGAAATCATCTTGATAACTTAGGTTTCAATCAACAGGTGTGGTTGGGGTCTAGTTCCGTTCACCGCTTGTTCAAGACGATTCTTGGGGATCCGATTTCAAATCACGATCGTCGGGTTCTAGGTTTAATATACCTAGGGTTCGCATCAAATATCTTCTAAGGTTTTAGTGCCTCTAATTACATCCTCATTTTCATCTTCGAATTCCTCGTGATCAACTGGTGGAAATTCTTAAAATTAGCCATGACGGACAGCTTGCTTAAGGGTCGAAGAATCCATTTTATTCCAGTCCCACTCACTTCCTTCATCTACCTTTATACTTTTATTGATGTACACTTGTTGGGTGATTGAATTTAAAATTCTATAACCCTTTGAGTCACTGCTATAACCAACAAAAACTCCTTTTTCAACCCTTTGATCAAGCTTTCCTCTTTGCACTTCAGGAATAAGAGAGTAGCACACATTGCCAAAGACCTTCAAGTGTGCCACAGTTGGTTTGACTCCAAACCATACTTTAAATGGAGTTTTCTCTTTCATGGTTTTGTTAACAGCCTATTCTAGAGACACACAATAGTGTTCACTACTTTAGGCTAAAAGATTTTTAGCAAATTTTTCTCAAACAAAAGACACCTTGCCATATTCATCGTAGAACTATTCTTTCTTTCACTTACACCATTTTGCTGAGGTGTGTAAGTGACAGTTAATTGATGACGAATCTCGGACTCTTCTAAATACTCCTTGAATTGACTTGAGTTGTACTTAGCTCCATTATCTAATCTTAAAGTCTTGATCATGAAGTTGGATTGAGTTTCA
The DNA here is from genome assembly GCA_037954665.1 of Laguncularia racemosa. NCBI lineage: Eukaryota > Viridiplantae > Streptophyta > Magnoliopsida > Myrtales > Combretaceae > Laguncularia > Laguncularia racemosa. Next base: position 2,012,519 of record JBBMOL010000063.1, on the reverse strand, counting down.
ACAAAGGCCTTAAATTTCTTGAGCATGGACAAGACTTCTAACTTTTGTTTGAGAAAAAATACCCAACAATATCTTAAATAGTCATCTATGAACAACAAAAAAATACTTGCTGCTATTGTAGGAAGGAGTGCTCATCGGTCTACATACATTTGTGTGAATCAATTCAAGCTTCTTAGAAGCTCTCTAAGCTTGACCAACAAGGATTAGCTGAATTTCCCAAGTTGATATGCTTCACACATGCTGGTGTTTACTATCACTTATGACATTCCAACAACCAAATTCCTTTTGCATAGCAATTCTAAGGTCTTATAATTGGTATGCCCAAAACTTTTATGCCGCGATGATGTTTCTTCTTTAAGACTATGGCAAGATTCAACCTCAAACATATTCCAAACTAGGGGAAAACTTCTCTTACTCATTTTAATCGAAAACATTATCTTGGCACTCAAATTACTATTTTCACAAGTTCTATCCTTATACACAAGTATATAATTGCTCTCTAACAGTTGACCAACAGATAACAAGTTCTAATTTATCTCAGGAACATAAAGAACATCAACAATAGTTTTTGTACTTGAGATGAACCCCACACAAATAGCTCCCTTACCCTTAACATCAACGAGCCTTCCATCTCTAAGTTTGACTTTAGACTAGTAGCTCGTGTCAAGGCCTTTAAAGCTTCTTAAACTAGTTGTCATGTGGTGCATGCATCCACTATCTACCAGCCATACATCTATGCTTTTAGTTAAGACACAACATTCTTCAACTTCAGTGGTAACAAACAAACTCTCCTTTTGATAGTTTGCATTTTCAGTTTCTTGAGCTAGTTGCACTTGTGGCTACTGGTCATGCTTTGTTGTGCACACTTTCTTAGTGTGGCCAAATTGCTTATAACTCCTACATTGAGCACCAGGTCTGAACCAATAATAATTCTCCATGTGGTTTGTCTTTTTATAGTAAGGGCAAGGTGGATACTTATCCTTCTTGCTTCTTCATTTTCCATATTTCTTGTTTCTCCTTTCTTGTAGGCAACTTGATTTCTTAGCCCTCTTTCTTGTAGGCTCATCTTTTTGAGCTACTACAAGAGCTATCTCACTTACACCTTCTTCTTCCCTAAGTGCTTTCCTTTGTTTCATAGCCAATAGGGCATTTGTCAATTTTGTTAACACGATATGAGACATGTCCCAAGTATCTTCGAGGGAAGAGATTTTAGGTTCAAATTTTTTAAGTAGAGTCACCATGACTTTCTTAATGGTTCTTCTTTCTTCCAGCTCTTCTCCTAGCATTCTTATTTGATTAATAGTCTTCATGACTCTATCCACATAATCCTTCACTTTCTCTGTATCCTCCATCTTCAATAGCTTAAATTCTTTTTGCAAATTAAAGACTTACATTTTTCTTGTTTTCTCAAATCCTTAAAACTCCATCTTCAGCTTCTCCTAAGCTTCATGAGCTGATTCACAAGCTATGATCTTAGTGGATGTAGAATCTAAGATAGTTGCGTGAATGTAGGACAAGTGCCTCAGAGCTTTGGCAACATCTTCTTTGTGTTGTCTGATTTGTTGCAACGTTGGATGCTATCTCAACATAAGAACAGCTTTATCTTCTTCCACGTATTGCCATAGCTCAAGACCTTTAGGATAGGCCTTCATTTTTGCTGCCCACACATGATAGTTTTTGCCATTAAAGTAAGGAGGTGGAAAAGAAATGCTATTGGAAGCCATTGGGTTCTTTTTGAGTTTTTTCAATCCCTCAAGATCAGTGGAGTTTTGATACCACTTGTTGGAAATAGTAAATAAAAAAAAAAAAAAGGAGAGGAGAGGAAAAATGCAAATTCGTGGAAGAAAATCTGGAGGAACTAATTTCATTCATTACTTTGTAAGTTTATAAATAAGTACAAAGTTTGCTAACCAAATTTCCATGATTTCTTGGATGTTTGTCAATCAAACTATGACTAGAGTTAAGCTCCTTCATACTTCTGCACTTGACAATAGTGAAGCTAATATGGAGAATATCTAATTTTACAAAAAAAAAAAAAATACAAAAGAAAAGATAGCACACTGTACTTCCACCACACTTACAAGCAGGGCAGAACAAAACATGCTTCAACATAGACTACTAAGACATGCAATTGCTCATGTTTACAGGAGAAAATTTATCGAACGAAGATACCCACCATGCATTGGCGATGGACATGATAATATTTTTCTGCTAGTTAGAGAAGAATAAAACTGGGATTCTTGATGGTTTTGGCAATGATTTTACAGATAATAAAAGCCACCAAGTATACCTTAAACATACAAACGGAATAAATTTCTAAACCATAATACTGTTCTCTTTCGTGTATACAACCAAAAAGAAGACCAGAACAGACAATGAAACACAAACCTAGCAAGCACAAGTACTTCAGCTCTGACAGCATGAAGCCGAGAATTAGCATAAGAAGCAGCTGATCTCGATAACTTCAGTTTCCAAACAAACGTGTCCTTGGGTATTATTTTTGCCAACCCCTGACCAACAAATTCAACAGTATAAATTCAGATTATATCTATTACCAGGAGAGTAATCTCAAAGAAGGAAAGAATAATAAAGTAAACCGAAAAAAAGAAAAGAAAAGTTAAAACTGATTTTGAGTTCTATAAATGTGAGTAATATAGTTTTTAAGTTCAATAAACGTGTCAAACTGTGAAGAAACTCCAGGCAGCACTGCCCACTATTAAAATAGAAATATCTGAATAAATAAAAAAAAAAAGCCTCAGCTGAGAGAATTTCTCACAAGGAGACGGGGCAGCAGACCGGTGAGATTCCTACGTAATTTTTTCAGTATGAATCTCGGAGGAAGTGTACTGTCAATGTCAACCATTGCCATCTTCAGGGGATTACCTATAATGGAAGAAAATGATAGCTACATAAGTAATATCATCAAAGCAATGTAATTTATACAAAAACCACAAAATGAATTTACTTATGGAAGACTTCCTGAACCGTTAAAGAGCACTTATAAAAATCGAGCATTCAATCATCTCAGTCTTTCTGGTTACTGCAATGAAGCTAATCCTTGGGTGAATTGCCATCTATAAAAACAGAAAAACTTTTCACATGGCAAAAGCACGTTTGGCAGGGATTACATAAAAAACTAATTGGTGAAATATGTATGATTAGCATCACAACCATATTGTTTAAAAGTTATCTTAAACTTTTAGATTGTAAAGCTGCCTCAACATGATTTTAGAGTGGAAGGTTGAGAGCTCAAATCTTTGTACAACATTTCATCCATATTTAATTAATTCGTCCACTTGATTGGCTTTTAGCTAAAATAGTGTGTAGAAGGTTGTAAGTTCAAATCCCTGTACATCAATTCACTATCATTTACTTAAGTTGTCTATTTAATGCGATCACTCAAAGTCCTAATACACAAACAAGGAGGAAGTATAAAGTATAAAACTAAATCCATAAGTTTAAATTTTTAGATAAGTTGGTTATGAAGTTAACTACAACAAAATAAAAACTAGAGTAATATTTTATTACTCGAATTAACTCATTTTTCTCCTTTTCAATGTGAAGAGCATTTGGTCTATCTCACAAATAATATCCCCAACAAAAGAGAGTTCTATTGAAGAGTGAATAGTAACACTTTATTCTTCTCTATTCCAAGCTTGATGCAAGAAAGTTTGTGTATGTCCTTTTTTTTTTGTTGCACTTTTTCTACAAAGTCAAATATCCTCCATATCAGTGTATTATTGTTAGGTGTGGAAGTATGAAGGAGCTTAACTAGTCTTAGTTTTATTGGCAAACATCCAAGAAAGTTAAGGAAGCTTGGTTAGCAAACTCTATACTAATGTATAAGTTACAGATTAGTCAATGAAATTGGCACTTCCTCTAATTTCCCTCTACAAATTGCATTGTTCCTTTTCCTCTTCCCTTTTTTTTATTTGCTACTTTTCTTACATAGAATTAGTCATATATGTGTGGATACTCTATAGAGAGATTTTATAACATATAGATTTGGATCCATTTCGTTCGTTTAATTCTTGCTCGAGCCGGATGATGAAAAATTATCATGTCCGGTTCCTTCGGGGGATGGATCTATAAGAATTCACCTATCCAAATAACAAAAAAACCTGACTTAAATGATCCTGTATTAAGAGCTAAATTGGCTAAAGGGATGGGTCATAATTATTACGGAGAACCCGCATGGCCCAGGCGAAAGATTTCTCATCTCTATGGGATTAAATCCCGAGTTATTGCCAAATAAAAAAAACAATGAGATCGAAGAAACCTAGAAATCGATCACTGATCCAATTTGAGTACCTCTACAGGATAGACCTCAATAGAAAACTGAAGAGTAAAGGCAGCAAGTGATTGAGTTCAGTAGTTCCTCAACCTCTTCAGCACTCGCTCACCCGAGAGGGACTTCACTTCAGGAAGCCCGAGCGAGAAGCCCCTTCTAACTAGGGTTTAAAAGTCATTAATTTCTCTAGTTGGATGTGAAAGACATCTATTGTTCTACTAAGACATTCACTGAGGAAGCAGAAGCCTTTTTGAAAGAAGCTATTCAGGAACAGATGGAACGCTTTCTACACATTAAAATTACCTTCTGGAGAGGTCCGTTTGATATCCAAAAACTGCTCAGCAACAGTCGGACAAGTGGGGAATGTTGGTGTGAACCAGAAAAGTTTGGGTAGAGCCGGATCGAAATGTTGGCTAGGTAAGCGTCCGGTAGTAAGGCTTCTTCTATTCTTTTCTTTCTTGGCGCAGCTGGGCCATCCTGGACTTGAACCAGAGACCTCGCCCGTGAAGTAAATCATCGCACCTACGGTCCAACCGATTGGGAATTTCAGAGAGTCATTCGGTCTGAATGCTACATGAAGAACATAAGCCAGAGAAATGGGTAAAAGAAATTTCCATCCAAGATTTAATAATTGATCCATTCTTAGTCTAGGTAAAGTCCATCTTGTTGTGATAGAAAAAATCTTGATGGCCTCTAGTACTATTTCCCTTCCACCTCCTCACTTTAATGGCGAAAACTATCATGTATGGGTAGTAAAAATGAAAGCCTACCTTAAAGGTCTCGGGCTATGGCAATACATGGAAGAAGATAAAGTTACTCCTACCTTGAGATAGAATCCAACTTTGCAGCAAATTAGACAACACGAGGAAGATGTTGCCAAAGCTCCAAAGGCTATGTCCTACATCCATGTAGCCATTTCAAACTCCATACTCACCAAGATCATAGCTTGCAAATCAACACATAAAGCTTGGGAGAAGCTGAAGATGGAGTTTTGAGGATCTAAGAAGACTAGACAAATATAAATTTTTTATTTGCAAAAGGAGTTTGAGCTATTGAAGATGAAGGATACAAAAAAGGTCAAAGATTATGTAGATAGAGTCATGAAGACTGTCAATCAAATAACAATGCTAGGAGAAAAGCTTGAAGAGCGGAGAATTATGGAGAAAGTCATGGAAACTCTCGCTGAACAATTTGAAGCAAAAATTTCATCCCTCCAAGACACTTGGAACATGTCTCAAATCATGCTAACAAACTTGACCAATGCTTTGTTGGCTGTAAAGTAAAGGAAAGCCCTTAGGGAAGAAGAAGGTGCAAGTGAGAAAGCTCTTATAGTAGCTCAAAGGATAAGTCCACAAGAAAGATGGCCAAAAAACCAAGTTACCTATAAGAAAGGAAAAATCAAGAAATATGAAAAATGGAGAAGTAAAAGGGACAAGTATCCACTTTGCCTTTGTTGTATGAAGACGAACCACACGAAGAGTTATCGCTGGTTCAAACTTAGCACTCAATGTAGGAGCTGTAAGCAATTTGGCCACACTAAGAAAGTTTGTGGAGTTAAGTGTAATCAACAACCACATGAAACCAGCTTAAGCAACAAAAAACGCAGACTATCAAGAGGAGAATTTGTTTGTTGCCATCGAAGTTGAAAAATGTTGTGTCTTAAATGAAAGCACAGATGTATGGCCGGTAGATAGTGGATGCACACACCACATGATAACTATTTTAAGTAGCTTTGAAGGCCTTGACACGAGCTACTCCTCTAAAGTTAGACTTAGAGATGGAAGGCTCATTGATGTCAAAGGAAAGGGAGCTATTCATGTTAGATCCATCTCAAGTACATAAACCATTGCTGACGTTTTTCAAGTTCCTGAGATAAATTAAAACATACTATATGTTGGTTAGCTGTTGAAGAGTGATTATGTGCTTCTGTTTAAGAATAGAACTTGTGAGATTAGTAATTCCAGTGGTAAGATGATGTTTTCAAACAAAATGAATAGAAGAAGTTTTCCCCTAGTCTTGAATAAGTCTTTGGTTAAAATTTGCCTTAGTCTTAAAGAAGAGATGTCTTTGTTGCCTTAAAAGACTTGGGCATACTAATTTCAAGACCTTAGAATTGCTATGCAAAAGAAATTTGGCTGCTAGAATGTCTAAAGTGATAGAGGACAATAGCGTGTGTGATGCATGTCAGCTTGGGAAATTCAGCTAAGGATTGTTCCCTATTGGTCAAGCTTGGAGAGCCTTTAAGAAAGTAGAACTGATTCACTTAAACATGTGTGGACTGATGAGCACTCCTTCTTACAATGCCAGCAAGTATTTTTTGTTGTTTATAGATGATTATTCTGGATATTGTTGGGTATTTTTTCTCAAACAAAAGTAAGAGATCTTTTCTATATTCAAGAAATTCAAGGGCCTATATGGAAACTCAATTCAGCTCCGTGATCAAGACTCTAAGATTAGGTAATGGAGTTGAATACACCTCAAATTGGTTTAAGGGGTATTTGGAAGAGGATGGGATTCGTCATTAATAAACTATCACTTACAAACCTCAACAAAAAGGTGTAAGTGAAAGTAAGAACAAATCTATGATGAATATGGTGAGATATCTTCTATTTGAGAAAATTTAGCCAAACATTTTTGTGGGTGGAAGCAGTGAACACAGTTGTATATCTCCAAAATAGGTTGTTAACAAAGGCTGTGAAAGAGAAGACTCCATTTGAAGCATGGTTTAGAGTTAAGACAATTGTAGCACACCTAAAGGTCTTTGGTAGTGTGTGCTACACTCTTATTCTCGATATATAAAGAGGAAAGCTATATCAAAGGGCTAAGAAAGGAATCTTCATTGGTTATAGTAGCTAATCAAAGTGTTATAGAATTTTGAATCTAATCACCTAGTAAATGTACATTAGTAGAAGTATAAAGGTTTTGATGAAGGAAGTGAGTGGGATTGGAATAAAATGGAGTCGTCATCCCTTGAGCAAGTTGTTAGCCATGGCCAATTTCAAGAATTTCCTCTAGTTGATCACGAGAATTCCGAAGATGAAAATGGAGATGCAATCAGAGGCACAAGAACCTTAGAAGATATTTATAATTGATTCAATATTTCTTACTCTAAGCCTACAATTGAAAATGAAGCCTTATAGATTCTAGAGTGGAGAGCAACCATGGAGCAGGAATTGAGAATGATTACAAAAAATGAGATGTAGATTTCAACTCCTAAATTGGCTAACAAACAAGTGATTGGAACTAAGTGAATTTTCAACCTGAAGTTAAATCTGGATGCCTTTATCAACAAGTATAAAGCAAGACTTGTTATAAAAGGGTATGCTCAACAATATGAGCAATGGATGGCAAGTTTTCTAGCTTGATGTGAAGTTAACCTTCCTTAATGGCTCCTTAGAGGAGCAAGTCTTCATTAGGCAACCCAATGGTTTTATTGATGGAAGTGATATTATGTTGCTATTGAAGATTGCTCTTTATGGCCTAAAACAGGCACTAAGGGCCTAGTATGTGAGGATTGATGACTACTTGTTGAATGCAAGTTTCGCAAGGAGTTTGAATGAAAGCAACTTTGCATGTGAGGCATCAACTGGATGAAGTTATCTTTGTTTCCATTTATGTGGATGATATCTTAGTGACTAGAAGCAATTCGAAGTCTATTGAAGGATTCAAGCTAAAGATACAACAAGTGTTTGAAATAAATGATCTAGGAGTGATGTATTATATTCATGGAATGGAAATTACTCAAAGTGAATTGGGAATCTTTGTTTCTCATAATAGATATACTTAAGAGTTGCTATACAAATTCAAGCATGACAAGGCCAAGTTAGTGAGTACTCCTACTATTTACGATGAGAAATTGAAGAAATTTGATGATTCGTAACCAGTTGAGTATTAAGTTTATAGAAGCTTGGTTGGTTCTCTACTTTATCTATCAAATTCTAGACCCAATATCATGTTCGCCACTAGTTTTCTTTCAAGGTTCATGAATGCTCCATTAGGGGTCTATCTTATAGCAACAAAAAGAGTGTAAAGATATGTTCATGACACTTGTGATTTTGGATTGCTCTATAAAAGATCTAATTCTACAAAACTATTAGGGTTTACTGACAATGATTAGGCTGGAACTAAAGAAGACATGAAAAGTAATCAAGATATTGTTTCATGCTTAGAAGCAAGCTCTAGTTGCTAAATCTACAACCAAAGCAAAGTATATTGCTACATCTGCTATTGTTAACCAAGTAATTTGGTTAAGGAAAATTTTATTTGATCTAGATTTCAACAAGAAGAACCAATTGGAATCCTTCGTGACAACAAATTAGTTGTGGCCATGGTGAAGAATCTGGTGTTCCGCGATAAGATTAAGCATATCAAGATAAAATTCCATGTGATCTATGAAGCTAAGAAGGAAAAGGAAGTCCAGATTAAGCATTATAGCGATGAAGATCAAGTAGCTGATATCTTCACGAAGGCACTACAAAAACCAAGATTTGAATTACTCAATCATGTCTTGGTGTGTGTGGCTGTTACTTGCATCATGGAGGAGTGTTGAAGAGTGAATAGTAACACTTTGTTCTTCCTTGTTCTAAGCCTAATGCAAGAACATGTATGTGTGTGTCCTTTTTTTTTTGTATTACTTTTTTTGCAAAATGAGATATCCTCCATATCAGTGTACTGTTATTATTAGGTGTGGAAGTATGGAGGAGCTTAACTAGTCTCAGTTTTATTGACAAACATCTAAGAAAGTTAAGGAAGTTTGGTTAGCAAACTTTGTACTAATGTATAAGTTACAAATCGATCAATAAAATTGGCACTTCTTTATTTCCCTCTACAAATTGCATTGTTCCTTTTTCATCCCTTTTTTTTTATCTGCTACTTTCAACAAGTTCAACATTAGAAAGAGCATTTAAAGAGCACAAAAATCCCTATTTTGAGTAACTTGACTAGTGAGCCAGCAACATCGAAGCATGGATAAAATCTCAAGCACTACTTTCGGTTCATGAATGCCATCAATAAGTTAACGTCACTATGACAAACCACTGTGCTTTCTGATGTAATAAACAAGAAGCAAAAGAAATGCTCTTTTATTCTTGAAAACAGCTGAGAGAGAGTTGACGGATGAGAATCAAAATAGTTCACTCTCATGATAGCATGCTACTTATCCGTGTCGGAATTCTTCAGACGATAAATTATTGTACAATACGGTTATACGAACATACTCTAGATGAACTAGCAATTCTAAAAAGGAAAGTCAAATAAACCCTGCAGATAGCATTTAGAATACCTATAACGGGAGCGAGCAGATATGGGACAGTGGTATGGAGTCCATCAGGTAAAGCTTCCAATAAGGGAAGCAGGGGCTGCAGCTGTGACCTGCCAAATGATGTAGCTGAAACAAATCCAAGCATCAGACAAGCTAGACATTTATTTACTCATTTTACGTGTCTTTCAGCCCATCTACATTTATTTTATTCATATGTAAGGTTACTGTATTGAAAGCACATTGGCCATGTGACTGGGAAAAACACAGCTACAGACATGTGGAAACTCACCAGGATTGGCTAATATGACTACCAAGTCGATGGTAGGATTACGAGCAGCAGCAGCAAGTGCCAGACATCCTCCAAAGGAATACCCAACCAGATAGATGGGCTTTCTAGGGGAGAAAGCATGTTCATGTTTCAGACTTTCTTCAACAAATTTCACCAATCCTGAGACAGAGGCAATAGGAGCATTATTAAGCAAAAAAGCGCAGATTTAGTATTCGTTATCTGTGTGCAGAAGCATCCAGGAAGCGATTCAACCATCCATTAAAGGGAAATACCCCAGATGCAGCTGAGCTTCAACGACAGGTCAAGGTAAAAAAGATTTGTGTGCTAATACCCCTAAAAAGGCCTTTTGCTGGTGGCAACAGCATATAGAGTCTTACAAGAAAAGGTTTAAGAGAGTACTTTCAGAAAAGACTAAAAGATTCGAATTAATTAGGTGGCCATGCACATGCAATGAACTAATTTTAAGAGAAACAGTGACGAAGGTTTAGAGAAGGACCTGCAAAAGGTGTTCGATCAAGAACAGGAATGTGCAAGCATCGAACTTCAAATGCCCTGCAGTAAAAATCAGCATAAAAACTCTTATAACAAGTACTTGAGATATATTTCTCCTATTAAATATCAAAAACCATCTTTATAATAAGTAAAAAAATAGATTCTGGAATACGTTTTTAGTAACGACCAGTTACTGCACATGAATTTGAATACCACAATAAATTCATAATTCAAGGGATTCCTTCCTAAAAGAAAAGCCAGAAGGAAGGATATAACATACACGTACGTTGGGTTCCTCCCTCCAAGGCAATTACGTTAAACGACAGCCATGCGATATCAACTATCAAGTCATCTAGAATCCAGAATCACAAAATTTCATATGATGTCCATTTTAACATAGGAATTTGCATAATCATGTTAAGAGCAGGTGCACTGGATTCAAACTGAATCCATGGATAGCATGCTATAATAAGTGAAGTTTTTGATTGGAAAATCATACTTTTAAGGATTGGAACGAAAGTGGCCCAACAAATTGAAATTTTCCATTATCCAACTATTACTTCTTATTTCAGTAGACTGTGAAGCAAGACATGATAACGCAGTGAAAGAAGGTAGGTAATAAACTTACTTCCCGAGGGCTTTATGATGGAAAAGAAGGCCTAGACCAGTGCCGTCAAGCCCTGTATGGAACAAAATAAGCATCTTGCAGAAATCAGCATGAAATTTTTAAATGCTGAATGGAGCAGCTCACAGCATCCTAAATATGACCATAGACTCACTTTGGTGTGTTTAATGTATTTTATAATTTCTCTATATTGAATTTATAAAACTGACTTCGTGCTCTAATTAAATAGCTTTTGAAATTGCAAATTTAGTTAAACCAAGGATTATCATTGTAAATACTCCCACAACCACTGCAATGCTCCATTAGCTTATTTTATTTCCCCTTCACTCCCATGTCTCATGTTCATTTTCACATTCTCTCTCTCTCTCACACACACACTACAATGTGAACAAGGGTTTGCATTCAAACTGAAGAGGTAGCAATTGCTCGTTCATCGTTGAATTTTCTATTTTTATTTTACTTTTTCTTGCTACTATCGCATATACTGAGCCTTTTTTTTTTTTTTCTCAATTTGTTTATGTATATGTAAACGCTGTCAATAAGTGTGTGCATGGGGGCGTGGATAATTTCTATTGGAACTAGAAGGCTATTATGTTTTTTGTTGGATGGATGTATCAAGATATTACCTAGTAGCTAGCACACACGAAAAAGCACCTGAAGTAGTTGCATTTTCATGCATTTTCTCTCTCTTTTCCATTTTTAACTAATAGTTTTTTTTTTTTTTTACTTCAAAAATGTTTTGCTGAAAAATCCTAATTTTCTATAATCCAATTTTAGAAAATATTGTTCAACAAATTATTATCTTAAGAAAGAAGAAATTCTAGAATATTTGTAGGGATTTTTTATTGTTTTTTTTTCATCAATTACAAGATCAAAGAGTAATCGATAATCAATATGATTATATACATTTCAGGATTCCAATGAAATTATTTAAGATATGGTACGAAAGAAAGGCTGCAATCTTGGCTTTATTTTTTGCAATCAATAAATATAAAGGTATGTTCTTTTCAATAGAACATTCTTCCTTCATTCTCTTTTCTTCTATATTAATATAGCAATTTTGCATTGTCTATAAATATATATATATTAATAAATTACACGGATCAACCTTAAAAACTTTTAAAATTATACAAATCCTTATTTTTTCAAAACTCAACACTTAGTATTCTGATCCTAATTTTCTTTATTGACTAGATTACCACATATAAAGTGAGTTAACATGAATAATTACTAAGCGATCTATTCATATATTTAATTATTTAAATTAACTAAAACTAAAAAAAATAACTAAAAAGAAAAAAATTAAAAAAAAAAGAAAAGGTGAAAAAAAAAAAGAGAAATGAATTAGGTTGATGGCAGCCTTAAACAATTTTCCCTTTTTTTTTAATCTCTTGCCCTTTTTTAATGTGTTTACCCTTTCTTTCTTTTATTTTCTGATTTTTTTCCGACTATTTTTAGTTTTTTAATATTTTTTATTTATTAATTAAATATATAAATAAATTTCCTAGCAACCATTCATTTAAACTCATTTTACATGTAGCAATCTAATTAAAATAGAAAAGGAAACCTATGTTTGTTCCAGGGATACTAAGTATCAACTTAAAAAAAAAAAAAAAAAAACCAGAGTTTATGCGATTATGACAGTTTTTTAAGGGTGTCCACACAATTCATTTTTTTTTTTCAATTACTTTTATGTTTATCTTATTTTTCATGTTTCTCTTACTCTTAAATGTAATTAATTACATAATTGATTTGTACACGCATTATGGTACATCATCCACCAATGCTATTCACTACAAAAGTAAAAGTGACATTTTTTGTCTTTTTTTTTTTGTTTTTCAATCAAGATCAAGTTATTAATTTCTTCCTATTAACGAATAAAGAAACACAAGGTATTCTTCTGGAGTTTATCCATAATTTCTCCACATTAGTAAAGTTAATTATTTTTACTGTTATTGGTCCCATGTGATCTTTATATGTTACTAAATCACCAAAAATCACTCTTCATAAATATTAACTTTTTGGATGTAATATTTTGTCAGTCATTTCCACTATTACAGTCACCATTAATAGGAATCATGGGAGAAAAGGCCTACTTGGTCTCAGCAAGGTCTTCCTAAACATCCATCTAAGAACAACTGTGGCGTCTCCGATTATTTCAGCTTTTATTATTTTATTTTTAAATTTTAGCGTTTACTGAAATATCATCCTTTCCGCATCTGATAATGTTTGGATATAAGACTTGTATTTTAACTTTAATGTTACTATTCAATTAAGTCTTTAAGTAACTCGTTTAAATTTCCTATATTTTTACTAATTTGATTAAGTTTTGACTGAGTTATTTAAGTTTTTTAAGTTCATCTATATCTTTTATATCTTCTATCTTCAATCTGTGTATATAATTTTGAAGAAAATGACACTACTTTCGATTGCATGATTTATCATCCATTTGCTTAATAACATTGTTATTTTGATAACGAACTATTAGGATTTTGTTAAGGTAATTGGCAATTAATTATTCACTCCACTCAATTAGGGCCTGGCTCATCTATTTGTTTGACTCAATCCAAGTACACTTGTTTTGCTCAAGTTCAATTCATTCATTCCCTCATCCACATCTATCAATTACTTTTTTCTAGTTGCACTTTGAGGATACGGTCGAATATTTGGATACAATTGATTTTTTTTTTTTTTTTGGGGGGGAAAATAGTGATATCGTAAGATAACTTTTCTTATGCCATTTTACAAAAATAAAATGGACAACTAATGTTTAATAACTTGCATAGTTCAATATTATTTTTCAAAAACTTTAATGTGGTCTTTATATCTCAAATTCCTTTTTATCGCATTAGTGGTAAAGAATTGCTCTTTCTTTATGTATTTCATATTAATATTGTTCTTTTGTTTGTGAATTTATACTAATCTATTCTGATATAATATGTCCGTAGGATCTTTTCATTATATTTTTAGATCATAAGCCACTAATATATATCATACATAAAATAGTCTCATAAGTTACAGGAAAACAAAATGAAGTAACTAGCAGTGATAATTATGATAATAGAAAAACTCATGATTGTTCACAAGTACATGATGGCGTCAAAATATGACCCTAATTTCTTGCTGAAACAAATCACAAACTTGCATAGTATAGTCTTAATTTATTAAAAGGTTTGTTCGAGATTATTATAGTCATATTTATATTTTATATCACTAGTTATTTATTATATTTTAGACTCAAAGAACCTCTAAATCAAATCCTTGTCTATTATCTAATTCTAGGCTTTTAGTGGAATATTTATTTTTGAATGCTTTATTTATTAATTATATTTATATTACTAATGATTTCTCATTTATGTTTTAACATGAATCTATGTCGTGGTATGTTATTTATATCTATAGAGAAATCATTGAATTTAAGTAAATAAAAATTGCAAGTGTCTTGCATAAGTTGTCCATTATATACAGGTAATTATTTTGTTTGATATTTCTATTTTCCAATAACTTATTTCTTATTGTATTTAGTCATCTTAATGATTAATTTTTTGTTTTAGGTATACACATTGCTAGTATAACACTAAATACAAACAAAAAGAAAACAACCTTTTCAGGGCAAGAAAACTAAAGCTAGCCAACTATTTATGCCTCGCTTTCCTGTCTCCACTGCAGGCCACAATGCCGAAAATACCAGCTGTGGCAACACTTACCAGGCAAAAAGAAGAGCACAGGAGAATCTTTTAAGGGCTGGCGACACTCGAGAGGGCAAAACCACCGTGGAGGACCTCCATCAGGCTTGATAATCTCCTTAGACCGGTCAATGTAATCCTTAATGCTAGCAGTTCCATAACCGTCATCCCACAATGGCTCTAATTTCTCTAGCAAAACAACATGGCTTTCTTTCTCTTCATCTTCTTTTTCCTCATGCTGTTCAAAATCCTTGATTAAAGAGCCCGAAAATCCATTAGTCCCTCCTCCAATCCCGTCTTTCTCTTCCACCAAAATCAATTCAGGAGATGATAAGCTCAGCTCAGGACCACTCGAACTCCTAGCAACCATGCGACATCGCATAGACTTGTTATCTTGATGATGAGGAGAATTAATGAAACTTAAGACAAGGACAAGGCACCACCCAAAAACTGGCAACCGATGCCATGATCTACATATAATATTAATATACGCACTTAACAACAACTCAACAGTGTATAGATGTGTAACACAAGTCCTCCGGCAACTTATTAATACCCCTTGAAAACAGCTTAAGACTGTATTCACACATTCAATGCTCCACACAAGATGGAAACTTGAGCAAGTATTTGTCACTAAAAAACAACTATACATATAATGGAAAAATTACGCATAATTAAAGGAGTGTAGTTCTAGAAAGTTCCAAGTGGCCGGACAACGAAATGCCGAGTATATAGATATATGGTGAATCTAAAAAAGCTAAATTTACAGAAAGAGGAAAGTGAGTTACCTTAAATAGTTACGTGATACATATATATATGTATAGGGAGGAGCGGAAAGGTGAGTTTGGCGTTTCAGCTTATGATAGGTTAGTTTTGTTCCTTGTCGTCTGGTTAACGTTAAGCCACACAAGCAAAACCAAGCTAAAGCAAACTGGTGTTGTGCCGTGATAATTAAGGATAGTGTGTAATACTTGAATTTTTATGATGTATCCATATATATATTATAATTTTATAACATAAAGTCAAGACTAAGGATGTAAAAACGTATTTAAATAATGAGTAAATGGGTCATTTCACACAAAAGGCATAAATATCCAAATTAACCTAGAGAGCTTTCTTTGTCATTTCAGGTAGTGAAATCATAAACAAAAAGGAGAGACGCTCTCTATAGGAACCTTAAGGCGATTGAAGGAATTTCATCGACATTCGATCCGATAGTACCAAGTAAGGATTTCTATAACTTACAAGAAAGTCACTAATAAATAATTGAGGTTAAAATGACTTATTACCACATGACGTCAATAGAATAAGACTGAAGAGGGAACATTAAGAATAAGGGAATTCCTAAATCAAGGATTCAATACATGGGAAGTTCGATGTAAGTATTCTAATTTATGTTAATTGAGGAGGAAATACATATTTTAGAGATTAAATTAAGTCAGGTATAGAGAGAATCGAGTTTAGGAGAATTTGGAGTAAAGAAAATAGGAGTCCTTGAAATTGCCGAGAGATACATGACCTCCCAACACGATCATGTTTCAACAATGTTGAATACGACCCTTATAATGAGAGATACACGACCTCCTGACATGGTTGTGCTTCAACCATGTTGAATTGAGAGAAACACAACCCCCCAACACGGTCATATTCTAACCGTGTTGAAGCCAAATGATAGGAATAAAAATCCGACAAGACCTATCATTAGGGCAAAAACTAAAGGATTTCAAATCTTGGTGATGAGAGCCCATTTTGAGCATATCGACCTTGGAATTATTTATATATTACACTTTTTTCTATTATTCTTGTATTGTGTTTTCCAATAGGCACACTTATCATATTTTATAGGGCAATGGACAAATTCCCTCAGACTCAGCTTGTGGATTATCCATAGACCGACCTGAACCAGCGATGAGCTGAGCCAATAGATCCTATAGAAGACTGGCATCTTGAAGACCATTCTTTTAAATATTTCTTCTTGTATGAACTATTTTGGTTGTATTTGGTTTTGGGACAATTTTATTTCCTTGTAATTTTCATTTAGGACTAGCTACCTTAAAAGTGGCAAACCGACCACTTTCTAGCCTTAGGAGTTGCAAGTATAAATACTTGCTTAAGAGAGGGTTTGAGGAGGGCATATTTTGCAGAAATAACCTAGCACTTTCACGTGTGGAACTAGGGTTCATCCTTAGTTCAAACCTCTTATCAATTTCAACCCAAGAATTGGAATTTTGGCAAGTGCGACAAAGGGGAATTATGAGTCATATCAATTTCATCTTTGTTGTATGTTCATTTTTTCTCTGGTGAGTCATATTTAGGGTAGATTTGAATCTTTCTTGGACATATTTGTGATTGTATTTCGTGGACAACAATCTTGTAAGATTGATTGTTCATTTGAGATTGAATGCACTTTAGTGATTGGCATAAATTTGAGTTTATGTGGGAAGAGGGTACATCAAGGTTTTGTGCTTTTCTTTTTTATCCATTTCATGTGTAATTCACTTGTTCTTATGGTTGATTAGTGAAATTGATCATTATTAGAAGTTAATTGAATCTTTGAACCATTGGATTTCATCAAAGTTCCATTAGGGTCATGCAATTTCCTAGTTGATTGAACCGGTTTGATTGTAACTTGAGAATTGTTTTCCTTGAGTCATTTGATTATGTTTAAACTTGGTTTTGAGCACATCACCAAACCTCACTGAAAGATACACAACCTTTAACAGGGTCGTGTGCTAGTCTGTGTTGAGCAACACAGCCTCTAACTTGGCTGTGTTGAGTAAAACATAATGTAATTAGATATCCATTTAATCAAATTAAGCTAATTTCCATGCGACCTAGATAGTTAATAAGGCCTTAGAGAATTTAACTAAATAGGATTAAGAAAGTTAAGAATTAATAATAATAATCTTAGATTAAGTATTAAGAAGAGCTTGTTGATGTTGTATAGATTTCAATTTAGCTTAAGTCCAAGATTGGAAGTGCTTAAGGCTAGGATTCAAGGTATGCGTAACTTATGTATTGTTCTATGCTTGTTTAAGCTAGTATATGTGTTGAAATTGGTTAAGTTGAATGATTTGGCTTAAGTGTTTAAATTGTATGATGTATGTGCTTAGCTCGGCCTAAATGCTCGTAGTGGTAGATCCCTAAGGAGCACCCTAGTGATCTTTGTCTGATGTTGTCGTTAGTGGAGTCATGCTTGGAAATGATCTAAGCTAAATGCTAGTTTAAGAGGATTAAGTGGACATGTGTGTAGGGCCTGTTGTTGTAGTTCCCATCACCAAGATTAAGTGTACCATAGGTGTGGAACCCATAGTGGTAGTTCCCATCACCAAGTTCAAGGATTAAATAGCATGGGTGAGAGGCCTGTAGTGGCAGTTCTCATCACCAATACATGTTCCAATATGTTAATTATGTTAAGGGAGTCATGGGTACCGTATTGTTGCTTGTGGACTTAAATTATATCGTGAAACGGTATCTGTGTTTAAGTATTACACAATGCATGTGATTTTTGTTCATGTTTGTTTATGCACGTGTGCTTGTGTTATACATACTAGGCATTAGCTCACCTTTTAAGGATTTTTTTTTTAGGTGTAGGTGTCAAGAGAGATGATAAAGCAGAAGATATCTTGGGTTTGGGTGAACCTTAAAGAGAGGAAGATGATGATTACTATTACTATTATGGTGATTAAAATTTGGAAAAATTATGTTTATTGATTGTTGGATATTGATTTATGAAAATCATTTTGAAGTTATGGGATGTATTGGATGTTTTTATATAAGAGTTACAAGTCAAAAAGGTATCAGAATTAATTAAGAACCTTAATGTGTTCTTGTGAGATAAGGACACATGGCGAGCAGTAGTGCGACCCAAGTTTCAAGGCGTTACGGCTTAGGTGTTATCAGAGCTTTAGGTTTATGATCTTTAGAGACTTAAGTTTGAATCTATAGAGAATAGATGGATAATCCTTATGATTTAAGTTATGATCTATATAACATAAGCCATTAATCTTGAAGAGCGTAGGTAATGATCCTTAGAAATAAGCAATAATCAATGGTGACAAGTTTTAAACAATAGAGTATAAGATATGATCTTTAGAGGAATTAAACACTTGATCTGTAAGATAGTGAGATATGAAGAGAGTAGGTAAAATATCAGACGTTTACTTAATTATGTAATTATTTTCTTATATTATTACTTTACTTGTATTCTTCTAACTGTTAAGTTATATATATGAGTAGACCCATGTGTAGCGATATATGTGTATATACTTATACACTATGACACTAACTAGGACTTATATTAATTAAAGTAGATCCGGTTGTCTCTTCTTAAACAATATGCTTCTAAAAAGAATCACCAAATTAGGAGCTGGAAGGAGTTCTAGACATGATAACCCCAATGAGGAGGAAGTTTAGAATCTACAGCTATAAGAGGAAAGAGATCAAATGGCTAAAGAGACAGTTCAGTTACTATATACTGTGAACCACTTGGTGAGACTATTGACACAACAACACTAAGCCCCTAATGTCCCAAAACACAAGAATGTCAATGAACCTATTAGCTTTGATAGGTTCATTACAGTAGCTAAAGAGTTTAACCCCAAAGTGAATGACCCAATCAAAGCTAAGGACTGGTTATAAGAAATTGAGAAGACATTTACTACCTTCTAGATACCAGAAGATAGGAAGGTAAATTATGTTGCATTTATGTTGAAGGGAACTGTAGCAAAATGATAGGTCTCAATTCCCAGACTTGTAGGGGAATGCATGAATTGGGTTATATTTAAGGAATTGTTTTATCATATATACTTCCGTAGCAACTTTAAGGATAGGATGGAAAATGAGTACTATAACTATGAACAAAGGGATCGAACCGTTCAAGAATATGAAGCAAAGCTGAATCACCTCATCCAGTTCCTTCCCAAAAATGTAAGTAATGATGATAGGTCCTAAGCCAAGAGATTCCTAAGAGGCTTAGACTTGGACCTACAAATTACAGTTGGAGCCTTTTAGCTAAATACATATGTTGAAGTGGTTGACAAGGTTATACACCTTGAAGAGAACAAGAACATTATTGAAGAAAAGAGGAGTTGAAAAGTAGCAATAGCTCTGGGAAAAAGACTTGCCTCTAGTGGAATAAGGCAAGACAGAGGAACAAGACATCATGTGTAGTAAAGCAGAATACAAAGTGTTGTAGCCCCTCCCTTGTGGATTAGACAAGAGCCTTTAGCACTCTCTACAATAGGCCCAAATGCTAAATGTCCAAGATCTTATGGACCTCAGGAGTTGAGAGAGTACAGATGGCTAGAGGGGGTATGTTTCTCTTATGGGAAGACTAGGCACATTAGCGAGCATTGTACCGAAAGGTTAGTTTCCCTTTTTTTTTTTTATCATGTGTGTAACTAAAGGGGAAACAAGGCAGTCAACTGTCTTTAGGGATAAATAAAAATTAGGCAAGCCTAGTCCAACAGGCAGTCAAACCTCTAGTGAGGGGATAGGGAGGTAGACCATAGACAAAGGGGTCCCAAACAAAGAGTTCCTATCACGGTGTTTATGATGATAATCTACCTTACGATCTCGATGGTTAGGGAACTTGATTTGAATGATGATCTAAATCACTTGCATGTATACATTTTTCTTTATCCAATAAAGTTTGAATGGTAATTTAGCAGGTATAATGATTAGTCTTCACAAGATGCCACATGACCTACACTGTTGATCAAATTAGGGACATCATCAGATTCACATCTAATGGCTTGCTTCGATCAACCTTAACTCAACGAACTAGCTCTTTAAGATTATTATCTTTTGTACTTGTAATTTATTTTTAAATCATTTATTTTGTAAGCTTTTTGGACATTTTATTTAGTTGTAATTGATCAATTTAGGGCCAGCCACCTTTTAGTGGCATAGATATAATTATTTAGTCATTTTAACCCTAAGTGGAGCAGTATAAATACTTGCTTAAGTAGGGTTTGGAGGATATATTTAAGAGATAAAAAATTGTTGCTTCTTTACATGAGAATTAGGTTCATACTCTAAATTTCATAAGACTCTTATCAATTCTTCAAAGATTATGGTGAGTGGCAACTTAAGGATTTATAAGTTATATCAAATTCCTAAGTTGATTCCAATTCTTGCTAGTGTGTCATATCTAGTTGTGATTTGGATTGTTCTTATTTGTTCTTGTTATCACGTTATTTTAGGGTTATTTCTATCATTGGATTGCATGCAATTTAGTGGAATCAGATCCTAAATTGCATTGTTAATTATGATTATTCAATTGCTAGTGAAATTGTCAATTGCGTGGAAACCTCTTAGGAGATTCACGCCATTATTTTTCATTCCGTGATTGGATTTTCTATTGATCTTGTGTTATGTGCTTGATCCTATTGAGCACATCATCATTTGGTATCAAAGCTACTTGTTTTACAAATTAGATTCATAAGGGATTAGGGTTTACACCACTTATGAACCTGGTTCTTGATTAAGATTGCTTCAATTTGTTATTTGTATGTGCTTTGGCCATTTGAGCACATCATAATTTGGTATTAGAGAACAAGTTAAGAGAAAGGATTTAGTGTTGGTTAATTTCGTAATCTTTATTGTCAATTAGGTTATTCATTTTTTTTATATGAAATTGTATGTTTGAGGATTGGGTTGCTTAATTGTATTGTTGAGCAGTTGAAATTGTTGTTAGTTGAAGTGGAATTGGAGGTCTTATTGTAGCTTCTTGTTGTTGAGAATTTTCCTGAAGGGAAGGAGTAGAAGTGCATTTCTTCATTCAAAATTCAGAATTAGGAAGTATCTCAATTGTGAAGAAAGTGAAAGTGTAATCCTTGCTTGTTTGTTTCGGACATAGGGAGTATAATTGTGCATTTTCAAAATTGAATTGCGTGGAGTATATGGAAGCTATTTGATTTTCAAAATAAACATTAAGTGGTAGAAGTTATTGTGTGGTCATTTGAATTAAAAGTTGCTTCTTACCAATTGTGGAATGGTTGCAATAAGTGAAGCAATGCGAATTTGAATGTATGCTGCCCTTTTTGTATAAGTTATGGTATACAATTGTATTTGTAGTGGAGAAGTGCAATGTGAAGTGTGTGTGTGTGTGCGTGTGCGTGTGTTGCACCGTAAGTGAAGGGTATATATATGTGGCGTTGTGTTTATGTGTTGAGTGAAGGGGATTGCAACGTAGTGTATGTAGTGGTGGTGAGTGCTTGCACTGTAAGTGAGAGGAGTAAGTGGCAATGTGAATTTTGCATTTTTATGTAGTGTAAGGTTCTACACATTGTGACTAATTGTGGTATGAAATCGTGGCAAGAAAGGAAGGTTAAAGTAGTGAAGTTTGAATTTAAAATCCAACATTAAAATTGTGAAAGTAATTGAAACTCATTACTTAAGCACTTGTTAGTTGAATTTAATAACTTAACTACTTAGAAGTGATTTTTTATGCTTCATTTATTTGACTTTACTTGAAGTACTAAGAACTATTTCATTGTGTCTTGACCTCTTGCAACATGGATATCATTGTGTATTAGTGTGGTTATTTAAATGTGTTATTGTGATTTGGTGTTGTTGAAGGAGTGTGTTACAAAATGTTAGATTGTACTTCAACAAATCACAATCATGTCAAATGACAATGTAAATGGGGGAATTGGCAATGAGGCCAATAGCTAGGTTGGTGGAGGACAAGGTCATCAAACCACTGGTAGAAGAACCTTGGAAGATTAACTTCAAGAACTTACTACTATTATTTCTATATTAGCAATAAGGATTGATAGGATGACAATGTCATAACCAACAGTTGTAAATCCTCAAGCACCACCTCGAGTAGCTTCACAAAACATTCATAGAGAAGGAGTAGTGGGAGGAGGAAACTTAGGAAGAAGAATGGAGGGAGATCATCATCCCTATAGGGAGGAGAGGGATGATAATTTTAGGATTAATCCTTACCCAAATAAGGATTTCAAGCTACCCAGGGGTTTAGAGTATGTGAAGCTGTAGATGCCTTCCTTTGATGATAGGGGTTCAGCAGATGATCATCTGGACTGAGAAGATAAGGTTAAAGGCCTTTTTGAGTGCTATGAAATTGATGACAATACCCGAGTTTGACTTGCTGCTATTAAGTTCACAGGGTATGCCACCTTGTGGTGGAAGAATTTAGTGATCAGTAGGCATAGAGATGGAGAGGCTAAAATTTATACATAGAGGGATATGAAGAGGGTCTTGAAGAAGAGGTTCATTCCTGAACACTACAGGTAGAAACTGTTTGTGTCTTTAGACTTTGAGGCAGGGAGGCAAAACAGTTAATGATTATGTACAGGAATTTGAAACCCTGATGATCAAATATAAGTTGGTAGTCTCCAAAGCAAACCCTAGCACGCTTTGTATCAGGGTTGAAATATGAGATCGCATGTGTAGTTGAGCTATAGAGATATAGTACACTTGACTAGGCTATACAGCTAGCCTTGAAAGTAGAGAGGCAGAGGTGATCCAACCCATTT
This sequence comes from Laguncularia racemosa, assembly GCA_037954665.1. Taxonomy (NCBI): domain Eukaryota; kingdom Viridiplantae; phylum Streptophyta; class Magnoliopsida; order Myrtales; family Combretaceae; genus Laguncularia; species Laguncularia racemosa. The sequence goes on along the minus strand of JBBMOL010000063.1, from coordinate 1,989,369 downwards.
AAGGTTACTAGTGGTAAGCTTAGTGCTACTACCAGGCCTATGGGAGCTGATGGTCAATCAGGAGGACTAAAGCTAGTAGGTGAGTCAATCAGGGCAGTAGACAGAGCTACCCCTAGTACAGTCAGGGAGAAAATAACTTTTGGAAAAGGTAAAGAGGTAATAGGACCTGATGTTAGGTAGACTGTACTAGGAACCACCGATGGGAAATTGCGCCAAATTAAATGTTTTATATGCATGGGATTTAAGCATATGGTAGTATAGTGTCATAATAAGAGAGTCATGATAGTTATTGAGGGTGCTAGAGAAGAGGATGAGGATGAGAAAGAACCAGTCAAGCCTATAGACCTATCTATAGCATTGTAGGAATACTATAATGATCAGACTATTGAGACACATGAGGAGGGAACAGGTGAATAGTATTTACCAATTAATGTGTTGCGTAAGGTTTTGACTTTATCTCTTGATGCTAAGGACAAATAGAGGGAGAATATATTCTACACTTCTTGCAAGATCAGAGGTAACTTTTGTGTACTGATCATTGATAGTGGTAGTTGCACTAATGCCATATCTGTTGCATTGGTAGACAAATTACAACTATCCACTAGTCCACATCTTAGTCTTAGTCTTTATAACTTGCATTGGCTAGACAATCGAGACAGTATACATGTTACACAAAGGGCAAAGGTGCCAATGAGTGTTGGAAAGAAACATCATGATGAGATCCTGTATGATGTAATCCTCATATGTGACTTTCATTTACTGTTGGGTAAACCCTAGATGTTTGATAGGAAGGTGTTACATGACGGATTTAGAAACACCTACATGTTTTGAAAGGGAAGTCTTAAATAGTGTTGACACCTATGTCTCTATCAAAGGTGCACAATTTCCAAAAGTAATTTAGGACTACTTCTTTTTCCTCTAGTAATCGGGAAAACAGAGTGACAAAGGCATCCGGGTTCAGTCCAAAAAGTGACCCTCTAGATTTGAGGGCAAATCTTTCAAAGGCTCGAGGAGATGATGGGAATCTATCCTGTGATCTCGATGGTTAGAGAACTTGATTTGGATGATGATCTAAATCACTTGCATTTGTACATTTTTCCTTATCTAATAAAGTTTAAATGGTAATTTAGTAGGTATAATGATCAATCTTCACTGGATGCCACATGACCTACACTATTGGTCAAATTAGGGACATCATCGGATTCACATCTAATGGCCTGCCTCAATCAACATTAACTCGACGAATCGGCTCTTTGAAGATTATTATCTTTTGCACTTGTAATTTATTTTGTAAGCTTTTTGGGATATTTTATTTGGTAGTAATTGAGGGATTTAGGGTCGACCACCTTTTAGTGGTATAGACGTAATTGTTTAGTCATTTTAACCTTATGTAAAGTAAGTATAAATACTTACTTAAGTAGGTTTGGAAGATATAGTTAAGAGATAAAAAATTGCTGCCTCTTTACATGAGAATTAGGGTTCATACTCTAAATTTCATAAGACTCTTATCAATTCTTCAAGGATTGTGGCTAGTGGCAACTTAAGGATTTGTGAGTTATATCAAATTCCTAAGTTGAGTCCAATTCATGCTAGTGTATTATATCTAGTTGTGATTTGGGTTGTTCTTATTTGTTCTTGTTATCACGTCATTTTAGGGTCATTTCTATCATTGGATTGCATGTAATTTAGTGGAATTAAATCCTAAATTGTATTGTTAATTGTGATTATTCAATTGCTAGTTAAATTGTCAATTGCGTGGACACCTCTTACTTAGGAGATTCATGCCATTCTTTGTCATTCCGTGATTGGATTTTCCATTTAATCTTGTGTTGTGCTCGATCCTATTGAGCACATCATCATTTAGTATCAAAGCTACTTGTTTTACAAATTAGATTCATAAGGGATTAGGGTTTACGCCATTTGTGAACTTGGTTCTTAATTAAGATTACTTCAATTTGTTGTTTGTATGTGCTTTGGCCATTTAAGCACATTAGTTTGCCATTCATCAGTAGCAACATTAGGACATCCCAGACATAGACAATATTGTAAGTATGCTTTTAGTATGCTCCTATAATGCACATGTGCTGTTCGATACTGGTGCTTCTATATCATGTATGTCTAAGAATTTTGTATTTTCATGTGCTTTGAATGTTGAGAACATTAATGTTTGTCTGGCTGTTAGTGCTCCCTTGGGAGTCGGAGGATGAATAAGTAAGATATGCAGAAGAGTGGGAATAAAAATACATGATTGGGTGATGCTAGCAGACCTCCTAGTATTGGAGATGATAGAATTTGACATTATTTTGGGTATCAACTAGCTATCAAAATATCATGTCACCATTGATTATCACAACATGGTGGTACAGTTTAATATACTAAGAGATGGATATTTTGAATATAAGTTAAAAGTGCAGAGACTCACTAGATTGCCCACTTATAAGATGTGGGGAAAGAGCGTACTAACAACTATATCTATTGAAGCCAGTGAAGAAGTCAAGATGGAAGGAGTATCGATAGTGAGAGAATTTCCTAGTGTGTTTCCAGAAGACCTTCCTACTTTACCTCCAACTAGGGAGATAGAATTTAACATTTACTTGATATAGGGTATAGTACCTTTATCAAAACCAGTTTACAGAATGGCACCAATAGAATTAGAAGAACTAAGAACGGTTACAAAAGCTACAAAATAAGGGTTTCATAAGACCTAATGTCTCTCCTTAAGGTGCACTAGTCTTGTTTGTAAAGAAAAAGGATGGAAGCATGAGATTCTATATAGACTATAGAGAGATAAACAAGGTCACAATTAAGAACAAATATCCTCTTACCATGATAGATGACCTATTTGACTAGTTGCTATGATAGGAGTCTACTCAACGATCTTGATGGATAGGAAACTTGATTTGGATGATGATCCAAATCACTTGCATGCATACATATTTTTCTTTATCTAATAAAAGTTTGAATGATAATCAAGCAGGTACAACAATCATTCTTCACAGGATGCCACATGAATTTCACTGTTGGTCAAATTAGGGACATCATCGGATTTACATCCAATGGTTCGTTGTGATCAACATTGACTTGATGAACCGGCTCTTTGAAGATTATTATATTTTGTACTTGTAATTTATTTCTTTGAACCATTTATTTTGTAAGCTTTTGGGACATTGTATTTTGTTGTATTTTGTGTTTTAGGACCAGCCACCCTTTAGTGGCATAGTTGTAATTGTTTAGCCATTTTAACCCTAAAAGGAGCAAGTATAAATACTTGCTTAAGTAGGCTTTAGAGGACGAGAGTATACACATTTAGCTGCCCACTTTTTCGTGAGAGTTAGGGTTCATCCCAATTTTCATAAGACTCTTATCAATTTCTTCAAGGAATTGTGGCAAGTAGCAACTAAAGGAATTGTAAGTCATATCATTTCCTTGGTTGATTTCCTTTTCATGCTAGTGTGTAATATCTAGTCTTGATTATGATTGGTTCATTTAATTCTTGATTTTCATGTCAATTGTAAGGTCAATTTCCATCATTATGTTGTTTACAATTTAGTGGAATTGTATCCTGTACTATCTTGTTAATTACCATTCTTCATTTACGTGGAAGCTTATTGAATAAGAAGTTCGCGTCAATTTTTAGTGTTGTTGGTGATTGGATTTACATTTGATATTGTGTTGTGTGCTTAATTCAATTAAGCACATCATCATTTTGGTGTTAAGGTTGTTTGATTTACAAATTTGATTCCAAAAGGGCTTAGGGTTCATGCCATTTGGAGGGTTGTTGTCTAGATTTGATTGAAGTTGTTCCAATTGTTTGTAAGTATACACTTTTGTAAATTAAGACATATCATCTTTTGGTATCAAAGCTAAAGTTTAGAGAAGGGAGTAGTGTTGTTGATTTCTTGATCTTCATGTTCAATTAAGGTTCTTTAATTTGTGATCCGAAATTGTGTGTTGCAAAATCGAGGTTGTGTAATTGTCTTAATTGAGAAGTGAATTTGCTACTTGTTGAAGTTGAATTGAAAGACTTGTTGTAGCTCCTTGTGGTTGATAATTTTCGTGAAAGGGAAGAGGAGTAGTAGTGTATTATTGATTTAAATTTCAGAACTTGGAAATTATCTTATTTGTGAAGAAATGGAGGTGTATTTTTTGCTTGTGTTGTTTCGGACATAAGGAGTTTAGTTATGCATTTTTATAATTGAGTGTGTGGATATATGAAAGCTATTTGATTTTCAGAACACACATGAAATGATAGAAGTTATTGTGTGTTCATTTGAATTTGAAAGTGGCTCCTTGCCAACTATGGAAAGGGTGCAATAATTGAAATAATTTAAATTTTGAATTGAGCTGCCTTGTTTGTAAGTTACGGTTTGCAAATGCGTTGAAGTGGAGGAGTGCTACGTGTGGAAGAGTGTGCATTTGTGTGCTACACCATGAGTAGAAAGTGTGTGTGTGTGGTATTGTATTTTGTATATTTAGTGAAGAGAGTGTGTGTGTGGTGTTATGTTGTGTGTGTTGAATTAAAGGGGGATTGCAAGTGGTGCATGTGGTGGCAGAGAGTGTTTGCACCATGAGTAAAGGAAGTGTGTGATGGTGTGGAATTGTACATTTGTGTGTGTTGAGTTGCTACACATTGTGAATTATTGTAGTGTGAAACCATGGCAAGAAAGGAAGCTTGAGTAGTAGAATTTGAATTCAAAAACAAACATTAAAGTGTGAAAGTAATTGAACTCATTACTTAAACACTTGTTGGTTGAATTTAATTTCTTAACTACTTGGAAGTGATTGAATGTGCTTCATTTACTTAACTTTACTTGAAGTACCAAGAATTATTTCATTGTGTTTTTGACCTCTTGTAATGTGGATTTCATAATGATGGGAATTTTTTTGGCACCCTAGATGTTTTCAAAACTTGATTTGGATGATGACCCAAATCATTCATATTTCACCCTATTTCTTTTATCTAATAAATATTTGAGTAATAATCTTATAAGTACAATAATATTTCTTTATGGGATGCCAAATGACTTACATTAGTTGATCGCCACAGGACATCATCGGATTTTCATCTAAAAGGCCCCGTTGAGATTGATTTCACTTCTACGCATTGGCTCTTGAGGATTTATATTATTTTTGTATTTTTTAATTGTTCTTTGGATCATTTTATGTTGTAATTTTCTTTTAGGATACTTTCATTTGTTTATAATTGTCTTTTAGAATCGACCACCCTAAAAGTGATAGTTGTAATTTTGTAGACTTTTTAACCCTAAAGAGAGCAAGTATAAATACTTTCTTATATAGGATTTTTAAGGGAGAATTTTCTGAATATACACTTGATATTTCGTGAGAGAATTAGGGTTCATCCTTAGTTCAATCCTCTTATCAATTTTAATCCCAAGAATTAGAATTGTGGCGAATATAACAAGGATAAATTGTAAGTTATATCAATTTCTATTTGTTGTGTTTCTTTTCTTCTTTAGTGAGTCATATCCAAGGTTGGATTGAAGTTTTCTTGGTCAGATTTGATTCTTTTATATTCGAATTATTAGTGCTTAGTATTGTGGAATGTGGTTCATGGTCATTGTTCTTATTGATTTTGTGTGTTATTTCATGTGGTTTTCGAGAATATTAGTGATCTTCATTGAGGAATACAACATTATGTAATTCATTTCATGAAATATAGCATTTGGATCATCTATTGCAATTAGGGTTCACGCAACATTTTTCTCCAAATTGAACTGATTTAATCTTATCCTTTAGGGATTGTTAATTAGTTCATTTGCTTGTGCTTAAACTCCCATTTAGGCACATCACATTGTGTATTAGTGTGGTTGTTAAATGTGTTCTTGTGACTTGGTATTGTTAAAGGAATGTGCTGTAAATTGTGGGATTATATTTCATTAAATCACAATCATGTCGAATGACAATGTAAATGAGGGAATTGGTAATGAGGCTAATAGCCAAGTTGGTGGAGGTCAGGGTCATCAAACTGCAGGTAGAAGGACTTTAGAAGATCAACTTTAGAAACTTACTACTATTGTTACTACATTAGCAACAAGAATTGATAGGATGACATTGCCACAACCACTAGTGGTAAATCCTCAAGCACCACCTCGAGTAGCCCCACAAAATATCCAGAGAGAAGGAGTAGTGGGAGGAGGTAACTTAGGTAGAAGAATAGAGGGAGATCATCACCCCTATAGGGAGGAGAGGGATGATAATTTTAAGGTTAATCCTTACCCAAATAGGGATTTCAGGCCACCTAAGGGATTAGAGTATGTGAAGTTGTAAATGCCTTCCTTTGATGGCATGGGTTCAACATATGATTATCTGGACTAGGAGGATAAGGTTGAAGGCCTTTTTGAGTGCTATGAAATTGATGACAATAACCGAGTTTGACTTGCTACTATTGAGTTCATAGGGTATGCCACCTTATGGTGGAAGAATTTAGTGATCAGCAAGCGTAGGGATGGTGAGGCTAAAATTCAGACATGGAGGGATATGAAGAGGTTTTGAGGAAGAGGTTCATTCTTGAACACTACAGGCAGGAATTGTTTATGCATCTTTAGACTTTGTGGTAGTGAGGCAAAACAGTCGATGATTATGTGTAGGAATTTAAAACCTTGATGATTAGATGTGGGTCAATTGAGCCTCTAGAGCAAACCCTAGCACGCTTTATTTCAGGGCTGAAATATGAGATCGCATGTGTAGTTGAGCTACAGAGATATAGTACACTTGATGAGGTTATACAGCTAGCCTTGAAAGTGGAGAGGTAGAGGCAATCCAACTCATCCAGGGTTACTAATAGTAGGCCTAGTGCTACTACCAGGCCTATGGGAGCTGATGGTTGATCAAGAGGACCAAAGGTAGTAAGTGAATCAGTTAGGGCAGTGGATAGAGCTACCCCTAGCATAAACAAAGAGAACATGACCTCTGGAAAGGGTAAAGAGGTAATAGTACCTAATGTTAGGCAAACTGTACCAAGAACCATTAGTGGGAAATTGCGCTAAATTAAATGTTTCAAATGCATGGGATTTGGCATATGGTAGCATAATATCCTAATAATAGAGTCATGACAGTTATGGAGGGTGTTAGAGAAGAGGATGAGGATGAGGATGGGAAGGAACCAGTCAAGCCTACAGACCTGTCTATAGCATTGCAGGAATATTATGATGATTAGATTGCTAAGACACATGCGGAAGGAATAGGTGAATAGTATTTACCAATTAATGTGTTGCGCAGGGTTCTGACTTTATCTCCTGATGCTAAGGACAAACAGAGGGAGACATATTCCACACTTCTTGCAGGATCAGAGGTAACCTTTGTGTACTAATCATAGATAGTGGTAGTTGCACAAATGTCATATTTGTTGCATTGGTAGACAAATTACAACTATCTACTAGTCCACATCCTAACCCTTATAACTTGCATTGGTTGGACAATCAAGGTAGTATGTATTGTTACACAAAAGGTAAAGGTGCTAGTGAGTGTTGGAAAGAAATATCATGATGAGATCCTGTGTGATGTGATTCCCATGTGTGCCTTTCATTTACTATTAAGTAGACCCTGGATGTTTAATAGAAAGGTGTTGCATGATGGTTTCAGAAACACCTACATGTTTCAAAAAGGGGATCTTGAATAGTATTGATACTTATGTCTCCATTTGAGGTATACAATTTCTAAGAGCAGGTTAGGACTACTTCTGTTTCATCTAATAATCAGGAAAACAGGGCAACAAAGGCATCCGGGTTCAGCCCAAGAAGTGACCCTCTAGATTTGAGGGCAAATCTTTTAAAAGCTCGAGGAGATGATGGGAATCTACCCAGCGATCTTGATGGACATGGAACTTGATTTAGATGATGATCCAGATCACTTGCTTGCATACATAGTTTTCTTTATCCAATAAAAGTTTAAATGATAATCTAGCAGGTATAACTATCATTCTTCACAGGATGCCATATGAACTTCACTGTTGGTCAAATTAGGACAACAACATTGACTCGACAAACTGACTCTTTGAATATTATTATCTTTTGTACTTGTAATTTATTTCTTTGAACCATTTATTTTATAAGCTTTTAGGACATTTTATTTGATTGTATTTTGTGTTTTAGGATCGGTCACCCTTTAGTGGTATAGTTGTAATTGTTTAGCCATTTTAACCCTAAAAGGAGCAAGTATAAATACTTTCTTAAGTAAGCTTTAGAGGAGGAGAGTATACACATTTGATTGCCCAAAGATTCATGAGAGTTAGGGTTCATCCCAATTTTCATAAGACTCATATCAATTCCTTCAAGGAATTGTGGCGAGTAGCAACTAAAGGAATTGTTAGTCATACCATTTCCTTGGTTGATTTCCTTTTCATGCTAGTATGTAATATCTAGTCTTGATTAGGATGGGTTCATTTAGTTCTTGATTTTCACGTCAATTATAGGGTCAATTTCCATCATTATATTGCTTACAATTTAGTGGAATTGTATCCTATATTGTCTTGTTAATTGCTATTCTTCATTTGCATGGAAGTTTATTAAATAGGAAGTTCACGCCAATTTTTAGTGTTGTTGGTGATTTGATTTACATTTGATATTGTGTTGTGTGCTTAATCCAATTGAGCACATCATCATTTTGGTGTTAAGGTTGTTTGATTTACAAATTGGATTCCAAAAGGGCTTAGGGTTCACGCCATTTGGAAGGTTGTTGTTCGGATTTGATTGAAGTTGTTTCAATTGTTTATAAGTATATGCTTTTGTAAATTAAGGCATATCATGCTAGGTGTTCTCCAAAGTAGACTTGAATCAGGTTACCATCAACTAAGAATTAAAGAAGAAAACATCTAGAAGATAACATTCAGACTAAATATGGGCACTATGAGTTTTTGGTAATGCCCTTTGGACTAATGAATGCATCGGCTGCATTTATGGATTTAATGAATAGAGTATTCAAGGATTTTCTAGATAAATTTGTAATCTTCTTTATAGAAGATATCCCGATATACTCTAAAAGCATTGAGGAGCATGAAGAGCACTTGAGATTGGTATTAAGTAAGTTATAAGAAGAGAAGTTGTATGCCAAATTTAGTAAATGTAAATTTTGGCTAGAACAAGTAATCTTCTTAGGTCATATGATTAATAGAGATAGGATATTTGTGGACTTAGAAAAAGTGAGAGCAGTTGTAGATTAGCACCAATTGAGGACAGTTATAGAGTTAAGAGGCTTCCTAAATTTGGTAGGCTATTATAAAAGATTTGTAGAGGGTTTTTCCAAAATAGCAACTCCTCTCACTAGATTGACAAAGAAGAAGGTGAAATTTAAATGGGATGATAGATGTGAAGCCAATTTTCAGATGCTCAAAGAGAAACTTGTGTCAGTGCGGATTTTGACCTTACCCAGGAGTGGAGAAGAATTTACAATGTATAGTGATGCATCAGTTCAAAGGTTGGGGTATGTATTGAAGCCATATGAAAAGAACTACCTAACTCATGACTTAGAGTTAGTAGTTGTGGTACTAGCTCCGAAGTTATGGAGGCATTACTTATATGGAAAAAGGTACAAAATCTTCACTAACCACAAAAGCTTTAAGTACATATTTACATAAAAAGAGCTGAATATGAGACAAAGGAGATGGTTAGAGTAAGTCAAGGATTACGGCATAAAGATACAATACCATCCAGGAAAATCTAATGTGGTGGCAGACGCCCTTAGCAGAAAGAAATAGGGCAATGTAGCCACTCTCATTAGTTCGCGGAAGGAGTTATTAGAAGATATGTGCAAATTAGAGCTAAAAATTTTAACACAAGAAGTGGGAGCAAAAAAGGCTACCTTAAGGATACAACCAACTATAATGGATAGAATTAAAGCTGGTTAGATAGAAGATAATGATATCCAAGTGATTAAGAGCAAAATGGAACAAAGCAAAGCTCTAGAGTTCAACTTGGATGCAGAGGGCACCTTAAAATACAAAACGAGACTATGTGTACCAAAGGATGCAAAATTGAAGAGGGAGATATTGAAAGAGGCACATTATACCACTTATATAATACAACCTGAAAGTACCAAAATGTACAAGGACTTAAATAATTGTTATTAGTGGAGAAATATGAAAAGAGAAATAGTTGAGTATATAGTTAGATACTTCACATGCTAGTATATCAAAATAGAACATTAGAGATCAACTGGAGAATTACGGCCTCTTCCAATACTGAAGTAGAAATGGGAACATGTGACAATGGACTTTGTTACAACCCTCTCGAACACTAAGGAGAAGTAGGATGTAGTTCGCTTATAGTGGATAGATTAACCAAGTCTACTTATTTTATACCTATCAGAGTAGGATACAAGTTAAAGAAACTGGTTCAAATATACATACAAGAGATAGATAGACTGTATGGAGTGCTAGTAGTGACCATTATTTTTAATAGAGACACAAGGTTTGTGAGTAGATTCTAAAGCAACCTACGCAAAGCATTAGGCACTAAATTGCAGTTCAACACAACATTCTACCCATAAATAGATGGTCAGTTTGTAAGGACCATACAAATATTGAAAGATTTTCTCAAGGCATGTGCACTAGATTTTGGAGGCAATTGGAATGAGCATATACATTTGGTGGAGTTTGCCTATAATAACAGTTACTAGGCAACCATCCAAATGGCTCCATATGAAGCTCTTTATGAAAGAAGGTGTAGATTCCCACTACATTGGGATGAAGTGGGAGAAAGATAAATGATGGGGCCGAAGTTAATACAAGAAGTAGTAAATAAAATAAAACTAATCAGGTAGAGAATTCAGATAGCCTAGTCTTGACAAAAGAGATACGTTGACAAGAGAAGACACCCTTTAGAATTTCAAGTGGGAGATAAGGTCTTATTGAGGATTTCTCCAACAAAAGAAGTGATTAGATTCAGGTTGAAAGGAAAGCTAAATCTAAGGTATATAGGCCCATTTGAGATCTTGGAAAGAATAGGCACAATGACTTATATGTTAGCTCTTCCACTAAACTTGGCTGGAGTACATGATGTATTCCATGTATCCATGTTAAAGAAGTATGTACCCAACCCGAATTGGATAATGGCTTTAGAACAATTGAATGTGCAGCCAAACTTAATGTTTGTGGAAAGGCCAATCAGAATTTTAGATACTAAGGAATGGGTACTAAGATAGAAAACAATCCCTTATGTTAAAGTGCAATGGACTAACTAAATAGAAAGGAAAGCGACATAGGAATTGGAAGCAGAAATGAGGAAGAAGTATCCAGAACTCCTTTAGAATCAGGTACTTTTGAGGATAAAAGTTTTTATAAGGGGGGGAGAATGTAATACCTGAATTTTTATGATGTATCTATATATATATTATAACATTATAACATAAAGCCAAGGCTAAGAACGTAAAAACGTATTTAAATGATGGGCGAATGGGTCATTTCACATGAAGGATATAAATACCCGAATTAACCTAGAGAGTCTCCTTTGTCATTTTGCATAGTGAAATCATAAATAAAAAGAAGAGACGCTCTCTATAGGAACCCTAAGGCGACTAAAGGGAATTCACCGACATTTGATCCAATAGTACTAGGTAAGGATTTTTGTAACTTACAAGAAAGTCACTAATAAAGAATTGAGGTTAAAATGACTTGTTGCCACATGATGTTAACAGAATAAGATTGAAGAGGGAACGTTAAGAACAAAGGAATTCCAGGATCAAGGATTCGATATGTAGGAAGTTCGATGTCAATATTCTAATTTATGTTAATTGAGGAGGAAATGCATGTTTTAGAGATTAAATTAAGTCTAGGGATAGAGAATTGAGTTTAGGAGAATTTGGAGTAAAGAAAATAAGGTTCATGGAAATTGTTGAGAGATACATGGCCTCCTAACACGGTCATGTTTCGACCGTGTTGAATACACCCTTGATACCAAAAGATACATGGCCTCCTAACGCAACCATACTCCAAGCGTATTAAAGCCACACCTCACAAAAAAATACACAACCTTTAACATAGTCATGTGCTAGCCCGTATTGAGTAACACGACTTCCAACATGGCCGTGTTGAGTAAAACATAGTGTAATTAGATATTCCATTTAATTTCAAATTAAGCTAATTTCCATGCAACCTAAATAGCTAGTAAGGCCTTAAAGAATTTAAATAAATAGGATTAAGAAAGTTAAGAATTAATAATAATCTTAGATTAAGTACTAAGAAAATCTTGTTAATGGTGTACAGATTTCAATTTAGCTTATATCTAAGACCTGAAGTGCTTAAGGCTAGGATTTAAGATACGTGTAACTTATATATTATTCTATGCTTGTTTAAGTTAGTATATGTGTTGAAATTGATTAAGTTGAATGATTTGATTTAAGTGTTCAAGTTATATGTTGTATGTGCTTAGCTCGGCCTAGGGGCTCGTAGTGGTAGATCCTTAGGGAGTACCCCAATGATCCTTATGTGACATTGTCTCTAGTGGAGTTATGCTTAAAAATGATTTGGGCTGAATGTTGGTTTAGGAGGATTAAGTGGACATGGGTGTAGGGCCCATCGTGGCAGTTCCCATCACCAGAATTAAGTGTACCATGGGTGTAGGGCCTATAGTGGCAATTCTCATCCCTAAGTTTAAGGATTAAGTGGACATGGGTATAGAGCTTGTAGTGGCAGTCCTCATCACTAAGTTTAAGGCTTAAAGGATCATGAGTGTGGGGCCTATAGTAGTAGTTCCTATCATTAAACATGTTGCAATGTGTTAAGTGTGTTAAGGGGGTCATGAGTATCTTGTTGTTGCTTGTGAACTTAATTTATATCGTGAAACGGTGCTTGTGTTTAGGTACTGCATAATGTATATGATATTTGTTCATGTGTGTGTGCTTGTGTTATATGTACTAGGCATTAGCTCACCCTTGGGGAATATTATTTTTAGGTACAGGTGTTGAGAGAGATAATAAACTAGAAGATAACTTGAGTTTGGGTAAACCTCAAAGAGAGGAAAAAGATTATTACCATTACTATTATGGTGATTAAAATTTGGAAGAATTATGTTAATTGATTGTAATAGATATTTTCATTAGAGATTATAGACTTTCCTTATGTTAGATGTTAAATATCGATTTATGAAATTCATTTTCAAGTTATGGGATATACTGGATGTTTTTATATAGGAGTTACAAGTCAAAAAGGTATCAGAGTTGATTCAAAGTCTTAACGTACTCCTGTGAGATAAGGACACATGATGAGCAGTAATATGGTCCAAGTTTTGGAGCATTACATAGTGAACGCCCTTACTCAGTATGTTTCATTTCATTGTCTCACCAACACCTAGGGACAGTTGCATTTAATTTGTATGATTCCTTTCGAATTCTAATAAATGCATCGATTATGCAATGAATTTCTTATCAATTGACAGGGAATATTATCTTTTAATTTTATCTACTAGCTATTGAAAACTAAAATATAATCTATACTTTATGCTTTTATAAACTCTTAATCCCCATGTTTTGATTTTTAACAAGCTCATAACATGTATTTCATCATTATTGGTTAATTATAATTAGAGGACACATGTCATCTTTAATTAGCTTACTATAATTGATTTTAATTAATTAAATAATATGATAAAAATATTAAAAAGAAAAAAAATAAATATTGCAAAATTCTAAATAAGCACTTCACTAATCATCTCAAAGCTAAAAGCTAGCTACCTCATGGAGGTTTCGTGTAAGCTACCATTGGTGGTGATCGACCACCCCCAAGCCTTTGGGTGGTCAACCATATGTTTTAGTTTAGTGGGTTTCAACCCACTACACGATGGGTGACTTGATCCCTCTACCCACTCACCTTAAAATTTATAAAAAGAAAAGGGCAATTTTGAATGAAAGCCCTCTTTCATATATTTTTTTGCCATAGGCATCTCACAACTCATCTATAGTTGAGGGTATGGCCATCAACCTCTACCATGCCATGGCCATCACACTAAATCACAAATGGCTACTCACCAAATATAAAAGTGTCATGCAAACCTACTCACTACCTACGTGGTCGAGTCTCCCAACCTTAGAGTAGCTTATTTCGGATTTTACAATTTCCTTTTTTTTTCTTTTTTCATTTTTATATATTTGTAATTTTATAAGTTGCTATTATTACTTTATTTAATTTTATTAAATTAATTATTATGAACAAATAAAAAACTAACATGTGTCTACTAACAAATGTTAGTAACTAATGATAAAATATAACTCATTAGTTTGTCAAAAACTAAAATACAAGTCATGAGTTTGTAAAAGTGCCAAAGTATAGATCATATTTTTATATAACCATCATCCAAAATAATATAATTCTACATAAGCAACACCTAAAATAACTTATCTCTACTAATGCTCTTTTAAAAAATAAATGTGAAAAGGTGATGGTGGAAAACTTAATATAAAATTAGGTTTTGTAGACGCATACACCTGAATGTGCTTTTTGTGGAAAATAATACAAGAGAAAGTGCATATAGTGTATCTGCCTTCATTTGTTTTCACTATTCATTAGGATGGGCCATTAGTGTATACTAAAGGCACATATACATTGAAAACACATTTAGTATATGTGTCTTTAGTGTAATTTTCTAAAAAGGTAAAGGCATATATACTAAATATACCTTTACTACCTTAATTAACTAATATCTTCTCAACCAAATCTTTTTCATAATTAAGTTTAAAATATGCATTATTTAAGTAGAAACCCTATATATTATTTTTAAATTTATTTGATTAGAATTATGTAAAACACCAACTACCCTTATTAACTTTAATATTATAAATGGAAAAATATTTATTGAAAAAATAATAAATTATCTTAAACTGAGCTCAAAAGTGTGAGGACACCCACTTAAATATTGTTTTCATATTAAAAAAAGTTTTGCAAAATATCGTACCTAAAAAAAATTATTCAAAAAATAAGCTATAAAGGCGTGAATTAGAACGGTGCCTTTAGTACAATTTATATTAAAGGTATGGACCTCATCCACGCCCTCAAGTAATTTGCTTAAAGGCAAAGACAAGGTTTATGCCTTCAATGCAATTGTTTTTTTTTTAATTATCAAAAACAATTATGAAGAATCATGTAAATAAAGTTAAATTTTTTTCATTTAAAAAAAAATAAAAGTTTGCATAAATAATAACAGAAAAAATAAATTTTATAAATTTAAAAATTATAAAAATTTATTTAAAAAAATTCATATCCCTTATGCTTTATCTTATAATATACAAAAAAAGAAGGAAAAAAAAAACTGAGTCCATTTCGTCAAAACTTCATCTCTTTTTTTTTTCTTTTATTAATCCAATAGCCAACAACCCATAAAAACATAGCAATTTGACCTTTATATAAATACCAAACGATAATGTGGTTTGGTCCTAGTTATACTGCACTTAAATCAGTATTTTTTTGTATATTATAAGCTCTATAACTTCACATAAGAGAAAAGTTTTGACCCTTCAAAGTTGAAAAAAAAAATCGCATTAACTTGGAAAATGAGCAATTTTTTATGTGAATTTTTTTTCAACTTTGAAGGGTCATAACGTTTCACTTGTATGAAGTTATAGAGTTCATAATATATATATATATATATATATATATATATATATATATAAAGCTTAATTTGAATATACTATAACTAAGACTTAACTGTATTGCCATTTAGTATTTTTATGAGGATTAAATTGCTATATTTCCATGGGCTACTACTAAATTTAAAAAGAGAGAGAGAGAGAGAGAGAGAGAGAGAGAGAAGAAGAAGAAGAAGAAGTTGTGACAAAAAAAAAATTGCATTGAAGGTGTAGACCTTATTTGTGCCTTTAGTACAAGTCTTACAAAATTCTGCAATACTAAAAACACATTTTGGATCCATACCTTTAAAACTTATTTTTTGAATAATTTTTATGGGTACAATATTTTGTAAATTTTTTTAAAAAATATATATATATATATATATATATATATTTAAGAGTATACCCTCCAAAAGTGTACATGTTTAGATTTTAATTGCATATTTATGTAGTTAATATAACCGTAGTATTAAAAATTGGAAAAAAAAACTATGAAAAACAGAGAAAGTGGCAATTAGATTCTTTTGAGAATCAAATCAACCAATGTTGTAACTCTGTTGAGGCCAAAAAGTAGCTTTATGTTGGTTAGATCATGCCCATTTATGATTAGTGATTGAGCAAAAAAAATTTATACATTTACATTATTAAAGTGCAAGAGGGAGGGTTTTTGTTTTTTTGTTTTTTTTTTTCTCACTCCTTTGAATACCTCTAAAATACATTGAAAAAAACTTTTAAAATATATGTTATCATAATGTAGCCTAATAATTTTAAGGGCAAAGTAAATAACTCCCTAAATTTCTCTCTTTTCCTCTCCCACTTACACCTCATCTCTTGTCCCATCTCTTCCTATTATGCATACACATACTATATAGCTAGTATCTATTCCTAATTAAATACTTTTATTAGGCCAAGCAATATCAGCTGATTCTATAATGAATTTATATTCTTTTTCTAAGCTATTGTTATTATCAATTTCTACTTCCAATATAATATCCTTTACTATTGGTTAAATATTTATCAATATTACTAAGCTAAAATTAGCTATTCAACTCCACTTATATAGTATATAGTTTTTCAATATTACTATTTTAGGAAACACTAATAGATTATCTATTATTGTCACGCCTTAGTGGATACTCTTGTTATGATAGTCTCCTCACCTTACACAACTTGGAGCTCGTGAGACATATGGATTGTTCTATCATGCTCAAAGGCCTCAAAACACACATAAGGTGAACCTACACAACAAGATGATCCCTTTAAGCTTGTAGTTTTTTTATTAGTGAAACTTGGAAATATTCATAATAATGAAACTTAAAATCTCTAAGTGACATAGACAATTAGAGCATATAATCAAAGCACAATAGTGTTCTTCACCTTAAGCTAGTTACCAGATTATGGCTCTAATTAAAGGATGGCATCTCCTAATGTTGTGGTAGTTTTCAAAGGTCAAGGTAAAGTACATCGCATAGAGACTCACCTCCAAATAGCCTTTCTAGTGTCCTAAATAATGTTGATAGCCTTCATAATGCAAAACATATGCTATACATGATAGATTTATTATGAATGTTGTATTCATTATTTGTCAGTTTCATAATGTTCAAATCAAGAACAACAAACACACCAACATGATCAACATTATTATAATAAGTGTGGAAACAAAACCAATTCAAGTTATCTTACTTTCTAGTGGAAGCATATTATACAAGAATCATCCTTAATTTTCCCCACATACAATTCAATTTGTAATGAAATATGGATATCAAGTCATGACATCTTGTAAAGCACAATCAATTGCGACATTTATTGAGTATCTACTCACTCTAAAATCCTTGAAGATTCAATTGACTTGATTCGATGGACTTGCTACAATTTTATGGTTAGGAATTGGATTATGAATTTTATGCTTGCAAAATTTTCACAAAATTTTCTTTATACGCAACCAGCTGAAGAATTGTAGATTAGAGTCAAAGAATACTATGGACATTCTAATGGACCTTTAGTATTTCAAATTCAATGAGAGATTTGTAATCTTATTCAAGGTAACTTGGTGATAGGTGTTTGTTTTAAAAAATTGAGAAAGCTTTAGGATAAATTATAGATACTTAAAAGCTATCCTATTTGCACTTATGGGATGATGAATCAGTGTACGTGTGAATTGAAAGATAACTTGGTGGAGTTTGAGTCACATTCCAAGTTAAATATTGAGAATGAAGCCATTTCCTAATGTGAATCAAGCCTTCTATCTTATCCAACAAGTTGAAAAACAAAAAAAGGTCACATTTGTTACAATTAGCAATTATGAGATGGATGCTTATTTTTCGACCAATAAAGAATTGAATAAAGGAATTTTAGATAAAAGAAAAGGAAAAGGGAGTGCTAAGATTTCCTATAGACATTGTAAAACAAAAGGACATAGCATGGAGAATTGCTTCTGATTAATAAAATATCTATATTGGTATAAAGGGAAGAAAAATAAAAAAATTTCAAGGATGGTAGCTTATTGTAGTAATGACAACATAAATCAAAATTTGCATACTCCTATTGATTTGACCTCTAAGATTGATCATGATTCTTGTAATATAGGTGGACAGTATCAATTTGATCAAAAGATGATTCAATTATTGTGTCGAGAAGTTATGAAAACAATGAAAGAAAAGAAGTCGCCATCAAAATTTGTAAGAGTAATCAATATGGTTGAATCTGTAGGTATAGCACGAACCTACTCTTGAAATTTTAGCCTTGATAATAATTGTGTTGATCATTAGATAGTAGAAACGGGTGCCACTAGTCATATGACCCCACACAAACATCTACTTGTTAATCCACAAACACTTCCTTGTCCTATTTTCAATTAAATTACTAGATGGACAGTGTAAAACAATTTTTATTAAAGGAATGATTCATATTAACACATCCTTAATACTTTGTGATGTGCTTTATGTTCTTAATTTCAAATATAACTTACTTTCTATAAACAAAGCCTTGAAAGATAATGATGTAGTTGCTAGTATTGATTCATTATCTTTTTAATTTAAGGATCCAAAAACTCATGTTACAATAGCATTGGCAATGGGACATAAAGAATTGTATTTGCTGCAATCTAATTCCATGAGGAGAACTTCTACTCAATTAGATAATATACCACAAAACTTTATGTTGAATTCTTGTAATAGATCATATTCTATACATCTGATATATGCTAGGCTTAGTCATTCTTTGATATCAAAACTTACATGTCTTAACTTTTGTAAAGATTCTAATACTTCTCATTTCATATGTGATGCATGTCATAAAGCAAAATCACATAGACTTCCTTTCATTCATGGCAATACTCATGCTACATTTTCTTTTCAGTTAATCCACATAGACATATGGAGGCCATATCATATCTCTTCTCTAGTTAGAGCAAATTATTTTCTCACAATATCGAATGATTATACTACGTGTACTTGAACTTACCTAATGAATAATAAGTCAGAAGTTGTTACTTTATTTGAAAAAGTCATCCATTATGTGAGTAATCAATTTGATATTACACCAAAACTTGTAAGAACCGATAATGGTGCTAATTTTTTGTCTAAAGCATGTCAATCCTTATTTGCTAATTTTGGTATAGTTCATTAGCAAGCTATGGTTTACACACCACAACAAAACAGGTAGGTAGAGCACAAACATAGGCATTTATTAGAAATGGCTAGAGCATTACACATACATGCCAATTTACTATAGCAATTATAGGGAGATTGTTTGCTTACACCTACTTATTTGATAAATAAAATGCTTAGTTCAAAAGTGAATTGGAAAACACCCTATGAACTATTATTTGGTCATTAATCAAACTGTGATCATCTAAGAGTTAAGGGTTGCCTTTGTTTTGTTTCTCATGTTCAATTGAATAAAGATAAGTTTGAAGCCAAAGGGAGTAAATGTATTTTCCTAGGATATGTGTTTGGACAAAAAGGATACAAAGCCTATAATCTTAGAACTCATAAAGTATATATAAGCAGAGACATTATTTTCTATGAAGGTGTATTTCCTTTTCGAACATCTTTACTTGCAAATGACTTTATTTCTCATAATACTTCTACTGTTGTCCATATTTCATGTTCTTTTAATAAGGATTTACCACTTGCTCCTTCTTCCCATCATAGTCCGAATATGTCATCTAATGCTCTTGAAAATAGTCCAGTAGTTTCAACTGACATTCCTGTGGTACAAATGTCTACACAAGATAGAAAAACTCCATCATGGTTTGGGAATTATGTTACTCATAATGTATCAATTTTTAGTCCATCATTATCTAGACATTTGTCATGGTATACATTGCCTTCTTATCCATTTTTACTTCCAGTTCTTTGCTACATTTACCATTTGATTACGTCTCTTCATGGCACACGTATTAACTAATCAAGAACCACACAATTATTTCCAAGCTTCAAAATAACAAGAATGGATAAATACTATACAAGGAAATAAAAAGCTCTTGAATTGAATAATATTTTGGAACTAATGAATCTACCTCCAAGAAAGAAAGCAATTGGTTGTAAGTGGATATATAAGACAAAATATAAGGCTAATGGATTTATTGAAAGACATAAGGCTAGATAAGTTGCCAAAGGTTAAAGTTAAATTGGGGGAGAGAATTATCATGATACCTTCTCATTAGTAGCTAAACTTGAAGCATTTAGAATCCTCATTGTTGTTGCTGCATCACAATCTTGGTCACTTTATCAAGTTGACATCAATAATGCATTTTTACATGGATTTTTAGATAATGAAATATATATGTTACCACCGGAAGGTTATCATAAAGCTAAACCCAATCAAGTTTGCAAACTTCTTCATTCTCTCTACGAATTAAAGCAGGCATTTAGATAATGGAATGTTGAGATCAATCAATTTTTACTTCAGCAAGGATATACTCAATCCAAAAATGATTTTTCACTTTTTACCTATCAAGTAGCAAAAGGTTTTGTGGTAGTACTACTGTATGTAGATGATATGTTAATTATTGGTACTGATAATGCTACAATATCTGATTTAAAGTCCAAGTTACATGATAAGTTTGCTATTAAGGATCTTAAGATAGCAAGGTTCTTTTTAGGAATATAGTTATGCAAGACAAAGGCGAGAATTTTATTGAATCGGTGGAAATTCATTCTGGACATATTAATCAATGTTAGATGATAGCTGCTAAGCCTACTCAAACTCCTTTTCCTTTGGGTGTTAAACTAGACAATATCAGTGGAAAACTTCTTGATCAACCTTTGACATACAAACGCATTGTCAGTCATCTACTCTATCTCACTATAACTAGACTAGATATTTCATATGCAGTTCAATGGCTCAATTAATTTATGTCCCATCCTCAAACACCTCATTTACAAGCTGCTTATCATCTATTATGATACTTAAAAGGAACTCATTCACTAGGATTGTTTTATTCTTCAACTAGTCCTCTTAATGTTGTTGGTTATGGTGATCGCAAATGCCTTAGTGGCTACTGCATTCTACTTTGAACTTCTTTGATTTCTTGAAAGATTAAGAAACAATCGATATTAAGTACATCCACCACTAAGGCAGAATATCGAACTATGGCTTTGATGGCTAAAAAGTTGATGTGGGTTTCATATATTCTTCAAGATTTGGGAATTGATATTTCACTCCTTGTTTCATTATGTTGTGATAATAAATTTGTCCAAATGCTTCCAGCAAATTCTTGTCCTACATTGTAGAACCAAACATCTTGATATTGACACTCATTTCATATGAGATTAGATTTTCAAAGGTTTTCTTATCATACAACATGTCCCTTCTAAATTGCAACTTGTTGATTTGCTTACTAAACTGGTTATTAAAGCTCAATTACAATTTTTATCTTGCAAGCTAGGCATTCAAGAGGCTCCACCTTAAGGGGACGAAAGAATGCATGTGTACATATAGCGTTTGTATAGTTTGAACTAGTAATTAAATATTAGTTTGGTAGTTAAGTTTATTGAAGAAATAGATTGTACTAAATGGAGTTTGTAAAACAGTTAAAGTTGAATATTAATTTTAGATTTTACTTGAGTGAATTCTATTTTTGTAGAAACTCTCTCAAGTATCAACAATATAGTGATCTTTGAAATAATAGTTGGCTTCAAGAATTTCTGGCGTACTGCAACTCTGTTGCTTCTTCTGGCATACTGCAACTTTGTTGCTTCTTCCTGCGTACTGCTACTCTGTTGCTTTTCTCGCGTGCTGCAACTCTGTTATTTTTCGACTACTTCTCATAATGCCATCAGTTAGATAGTGTGATCCCTCAGTCATATGATTTCAATCTTGATCCAACATGGCCTGTGGCTTGTTGTCAATAGAAACGGTGTTGACCTGTCTGGGCAGAACATCCATGGACTTATTTCTCCTTTGTTCGCTAGCACTGTTGTTGGGAGCACTGGTAGGTCTAGAGGCCGCACCTCCCTTATGAGAACTCTCTCTACCACCTCTCTGCATGTCCACTCCTAGTTTCGAAGTATTCTCTGTGGTTGAAGACCGGCAGTTCCCTCGAGGTTGTGATGACTAGTTCCCCTTCCGTCAAAATGTGTAGACGATAGCACGGTTCGTCCACTATTATTCTTCCATTTGGAAGCGTCTCCTAATAGATTATTAGTGGTACTTGGTTGAGTTGTCGTCTCAACCTGCCCACTACTTCCATTCTCAGTAAATAAGCATAGTAAGATAAGCTATAAGAAAATTTGAGTAAACAATAGATCAAAATCAAATATTTAGGATTGTTAAATAGGATTTTTGAATAGATATTCACATTCAGAATAATTAAATTAGGTTAAATGTAAAAATTTATAATAAAATATTAAAATCTTAAATTTTATCGAAACTTTCACGCGAATAATGTTGCATTTCCATGGAGGACCCACAGAACCCATAAGCAACAAAGAAAAGAAAAAAGAAAAAAAAAAAAACAAAAGAGAGAAAGAGAGAAGAGTCAGGACCACGAGAACGACGAAGAACCGGAAAAAAAAAAAAAACAAAACGGGGAAACGAACAAAAAAAATAATAACTCATACATACGATCTCCAATCCACGATCCGAGGTCACTTATGTGTGTTTTAAGGTGAGTGCAAGTAACTAAACTAATTTTTCGCAAAATATAGTTTGTTTCTAAAAATTATATACAAAAAATAAATAAGTATAAAAATTAGTATTTTACTTAAAATTAGTTATAATAACTTATGAAACTAGATAAAGTGATCTAAATTATATATTTAGTGCAATGACATGCTTTTTCCTAATTTTCTAGATGAAAAGTGTTTCAGTTCAGGAATACTTAAGGATTACTTCGAGTAAAATCCAATAAAATAAGATCGAGATAAGTACTCTATGATGTATTGTATTGTGTGCATAATTGTTACCTAAGTTTGTGTTATTGGAAGTTTGTATTACCCTATAAATATATATATGCGTGTTGTGCGTGTGCTGGATCTCCCCTGTGTACTTACGTGTGTGAAAGCTCTCCCCTGGACACGGCTAAAGAAATATGTATGTATATATGTATAAACTCCTCGAGCTTGCTGGACGATATCTGCATGGTGGGGCATGAAGCTCCTCTTGCGGCTGATTCAATGGTCATATATATATATATATATATATATACATGGAACGCTGGGGTTGTTGGTCTTCTCCTCTCGTCCTTGCGTGTACTGCTGTAGGATTGGAGTATGTATGTAAAATGATTTGGGGAATCCTTCCTTAAGGTTGCAGGGGATAAGCATATATATATATATATATATCCACTTGAGCTTGCTGATGTATCCATGGAAATGTTGATGCCGTAAGATAATATATATATATATATATATCCACTTGAGCTTGCTGATGTATCCATGGAAATGTTAATGTCGTAAGATAATATATGTATATATAGGTGTAAACCGAGGATGGCTAGGACATTTCCTTGCTCCCAACTGCCGTGGGGAATCATATATATATATAGGTACATGTATAATGGTTTGTTGCATTGCTGGCCGAAGTCACCATGATAACATGCATGTATAGATATATCCAAATGTTGGGAAATTATGCTGTAAAATATATATGTATATGTGCATCAGCTGGGTGTGTATGCAAAGAGGACTCCCATTGTGTTGGTGACGTTATTTTATTTTATTTTTCCTTCCTTCTTTTGCTAGCTGCTGTGTCTATATATATATATATGTCTAGACGTTAGTGTCCTACATTACGATGCGTATATAGGGGCCGAAGACTTTGTTGGACATGGAAGAAGGGAATAAAAAATGGAAAGTACTGCTGTGGTATAATATGTACAATATATATATATATATATATAGGTATAATAGTGGTTGTGCAGTTGTGAATAAGTATACTTGTGTGTGTGTGATGCTTGGAGGATGGAACAAACTACAAGGAAGTGGAAGCAAGCATAGGAATATTGCATTGATATATGTTGTATGCGAGATGAGGAAAGCGGAGATGGGACTTGATTTGAGAAGGTAGATTATAAGATGAAATGGAGGTGGGAGTTGGGATTATATTGACGCTAGCTTTCTTATGAGCTTATGTGTTGGGGGAATTGGAAAGAAGATGGAAATCCATAAATGAGAATGCGAGAAAACATAGATATAAGCATATAAGTGTTGGATCTTTCCTCAGCGAGTGAGCATGGTTTTAGTAGTAGGAGTAAAGGGAGACATCATGGTATGTTCATTGTTGACAATTGTGGAGATTGATGAGGGGTTCTAGACACATGTTGACATGGAAAGTGTTGGAAGTGGAGGTTAAAACAAGGGAATCTAAAGAGTCGATCTAAGCCATAAGTATATGTGTGTATTATAAGTTGGAAAGGGGGAGTTAAGTTACCGATAACCTAAGTCCTTACCTATATAGATATATATGCTAGCTGTAAGTGAGATAGAAGAATGGATGTCAGAATTGATATAAGCCATAGTCAAATAGATTATATAGGATCAGGGGAAAAAGTTACTCGTAGTCAACTAGGAATCATAACCACGAATCCTTATATCGCAATATGTAATTATAAAGGAGGGATGGAAGTCTAACTTAAACCTCATGCATCATTGGTACATACACATATATCTAAGGACGAGACATGTTACTATAATCTTAAATAGAAGTCTATAGCTTGATAATCTCTTGCTGGATTTTGTAGATGTTGTTCTCTTTTTGATGATGTAGATGTACCTTGCTCTGTCAAATCATTAAACGTGTTATGAATAGATTGTTGCCATGATTGCTATTTACATATGTGCTTGACCTTGGATGATCACCCTAAAACCTTATCTAATTATGAAATCTAATTGAAAACCCGTGCATTCCATGAACATTGCATAAGATGGAAGGCCATCACTGCTATAGGATGTGCCAGAAGCGATCAAGGGGATTGTTGTTTCTCCAAGTGCGAACTAAGTGATTAGGGGATTGTCGCGCCTTGATGGTTCCGAGTCCGGTCTGTCTCTTAAAGGTGTAAATGCTTGGCATATTATGGCACCTAAGCCTAAAGAATTAAAGCTAAGACATGGTTTAATTAAGTTATAAGAATAATAAAGATGTGAGTAAGACCCGAGTACCGACGGTGACTTTGGAATCCCTAACCCAAGGTCAAGGGGGGCATAAACCCTAGACTTCATATTGGTTATCGGAAGACCACGTGAGATGCTACATTCATATGTTTGTTCATGCATAGCACTTATTTGATAACTTAATTGAATTTTGTTGTGTGTGTTGCAACACTGAGAGATTGCACCATATCTCACTAAGTTTTTGCTTACCCTCCTATAGATTTTATCTTACAGGAAGGGATTACCTAAACTTCCTGATGAACCGATGAACTAAAGTGAGTAAACATCACATTATTTGGTGACATGGTCATGAAAAGGGTGTGAAGCCTAGATGGAGATAAACATCATGAGAATGGACTTTTCGTAATTAATGAGAATGTGATCGAACAATTAATTTGATCTTGGGTGTACTTGTAGTGGTGTAATGGAACCCATTTGAGGCCCTTCGATATTTTTGTATAATTAATTATCTTGTGAGCAAAGAATATTATTACTTTGATAGTCAGGTCATTATTGGTAATGAGATGCTTCATGGTTGCTTAACAAAGGAGTTAAGCAATCGTAGCGAATTGTTACGAGAGGTCCTTAAAGTGGAGCGTGACAACTTCCACCAATACTCTTATGTAGTGCTCTATCTAGTGCATCCACTAAATGATTGATTTATTGTTTATCCATGTTAACGTGGACGTTGTGTGTAGTATTCTCAGCCCTAGCATGATTCTCACGTTTTGGCATATTCTTCCTGGCTATTTGTTTTACTTTGCTCAATCTCTTAGTAGACAAATGACTTTGGGATTAAAAGATAGTTATGTCTTTTTTATTCTCCTTAAACCCCGATCGTTTTATCTTCCCTCCTTATCAATTGTCTCATGGGTCTTTTGATGCGGACATCGTAACGAACACGGGTTGATATCGAGCGTGTCTATTACAAGCACGGTTGTGTATTATGTCAGGGAGTTTCTAGAAACACATACAGCTTCATGCACAGACAAAAGGCATGGCCATGTGATATACCAGGATGATTCCCAGAAACATACACGGCCTTTTACACAGCCAGGAGGTACGGCCGTGTGTTCTGTCAAAATCTCTCCTAGAAATATGCACGGTCTTCAGGCACGGCCATGTATAAGACAAATGACAGACATGTATACTTATATTTATTTCCACGTGTACATATATATTTCCTTTTTTATGTATTTTCCTAAGGATTATATATAGTTGCTATGTCATTTTTGGGTTGGCTTTTATTCATTATTCAATATACACTTTTAGAGAAGAGTTTCTCTGCTTTCTCGATTGTGCACAATTGAGATTTATCAAGGAATAAACTCAGATTCCTCTTTTTTATTCGTGAGTTCCAATCCTAGAATTGGTCTCGTGTATTTACGCTTTCCGCGCTGCGTTAGTTGGTATCAGAGCAAGGCAATTTCCTACAAAGATGTCAACTCATCAAGGCGATGATGGCGGTCGTGTTCTTGATAGTGTTCAAGATGCAAGGTCACAGGGAGCCCATCAATGGGTTCCGAAGGCGAAGTTTGACGTTATGCATTAGAAGGTCGAGCTTATGGAACAACGCCTCGATGAACTGATCGAGCGTTTCGATGCCATAGCAGTAGACCCCAATAAGGTTGTGGGTGTTGGTAGGAATCCGCCACAAACAGCTGATGTCTACGGTGGATAGATGGTTCGACCTGTTGTTGAGAATAGGTGGAGACGGGTAGAGGATGAAGACTCCAGTGATGAATATGAGGGCCCGTATGGAGGTAGACCATAGCGAGGGCACGGTGATAATGGTGGTGGCTATCGCCTGATTCAGTATGGAAACAATCATAGGGATGGTGATTACTAGAGAAACCGTAGCGGGTATGATCAAGGAGACGGGGGAGATTACCGCCTGAAGGTCGACATCCCGTGGTTTGACGGCAGCCTTAATATCGAAGGCTATCGCCGAAGTGGATCGGTTTTTCGACTACATGGAAATTCCAGAAGACCGCTGGGTGAGATTGGTGGCTTGTAGATTGAAGAGTGGAGCCTCGGCATGGTGGGAGAGGCTGCAGAACAGGAGGCAGAGAGAGGGTAAGCATTCGATGAGAACGTGGTATCACATGAAATAGTTGTTGCAACGTGATTTTCTCCCACCGGACTATGAGCAGATATTGTTCCAATAATATCAGCGGTGCCGTCAGGGGCAACGGTTAGTGCACGAATAAATCGCCGAATTCATGAGATTGGTTGAATGGAACAACTTGAGGGAGAGTGAAGGCCAACAAGTAACACGATACATAGAAGGCCTAAAGCTCTAGATCAAGGATAAAATAGGGGTCACAATGGTGAGGTACTTGGTTGAAGCGAAAAACTTGGCCCTTCGAGCTGAATTGATATTACAGGAACAAGATAGTAGGTAAGGAGGTGGAAGAAAGGGGTATGTTAGTGATGCTGTAGGCAGCAGTAGTAAGTCGAGATTTGAGAAAAACAAAGGTGCTACACACAAACCTAGTGAGGACAGCGCCAAGAAAGAAGAAAAGATTGAGGGAAAGAGACCAATGGAGCCTAGGGGAACCCAGAGGCAGAGTGACCCATATGCCAAGCCTATCTTAGGTAAGTGTTTCCGATGTAATCAACCTGGTCATATGTCAAATGAATGTCCTGCTAAGAGAAGTGTTAACATTCTTGATAGGGGGGATGAAGATGAGATACGTTGTGAACTTGATGGAGATGATGAGTACTATGAGGAGGAGGAAGAGGTGGCAGAACCAACCTATGTGATTAGGTGGATAATGCTAACCCCGAAATAGGAAGAGATCACACAAAGACACCAGTTGTTTCGCACGAGGTGTATTATTAGTGGGAAGGTGTTTAAACTGATAGTAAATAGTGGAAGTTATGAAAATATCATAGGAAGTAAAGTTATGAAGCAGTTGTAGCTACCTGTCAAAAGACACCCAAATCCATACACTATAGGATGGATCAAAGTTGCAGAGAGGATCGAGGTGAACGAAAGATGTAGGGTACCATTCTCAATAGGGAAGTACCGCGATGAGGTTTTTTGTGACATTGTGGACATGGATGCCTGTCATATCTTATTTGGAAGGCCATGGCAGTTTGATGTGAATGCACAACATGCGGGAAAGGAGAATGTGTATAGGTTGGAGAAATGGGGTGTGAGGTATACATTGTTGCCGCTGAAGAAGGAGGGACGCTCGAAGGAGAAGAGGGCAGAAAGTCGTTCTTTCTTAACCGTCACCCAATCGGAGAAAGACTTGGTTGAAGATTTAAAGGAGTCACAATGGTCCATGCTCTAATAGTAAAAGATGTGGCGGTTGGGGAAAATGAAGCTAATGTGGAAATACCTGAAGTAGTAAAGAGTTTACTGGAAGAGTATAAGGAGGTGGCTCTTGATGACCTACCTAAGGGTCTACCACCTTTGAGGGACATCTAGCATCAAATAGACTTGGTGCTTGGAGCAAGTCTCCCGAATTTACCACACTATAGGATGAGTCCTAAGGAAACTGAAATTCTACAAAATAAGGTCCAAGAGCTATTGGACAAGGGGTTTATCTAGGACAGCCTGAGCCCGTGTGCGGTCTCAGCGTTATTGACTCCCAAGAAAGATGGGAGTTGGAGGATGTGTGCTGATAGTAGGGCTATCAATAAGATCACAATAGGATATAAGTTTCCCATTCCACGCCTAGAGGATATGTTAGACAGGTTGAGTGGAGCCACTATCTTCTCCAAGATAGATTTGAGGAGTAGATACCATCAGATTCGGATCCGCCCTGGAGATGAATGGAAGATGGCGTTCAAGACAAAAGAGGGGTTGTATGAATAGTTGGTGATGCCATTTGGTGTTAGTAACGCACTAAGCACTTTCATGTGAGTGATGAACCAGGTACTAAAACCCTTTAATGGTCGCTTCATTGTAGTGTATTTTGATGATATCTTGGTGTTCAGTAAATCTGAGAAAGAACACCTTGAACATTTGAGGTGTGTTATATCTGTGTTGAAAGAGAATAAACTGTACGCCAATTTAAAGAAATGCACATTTTTGCAAGGCAACTATTGTTCCTTAGGTTCATAGTCAACAGTGAGGGGGTGATAGTGGATGATGAGAAAGTGAAAGTGATCAGAGAGTGGCCTACCTCAAAAGCCGTCACTGAGTTGAGAAGTTTTCTCGGCTTGGCTAGTTTCTACAAGAGGTTTACTAAACACTTCAGTATAGTCGCTGCTCCCTTAACTGAATGTTTGAAGAAAGGGAAATTTCAATGGGGTGAAGAGGCTAAAGCGAGTTTTGTAGACCTGAAGAGACATTGTATAGCGCCCCTGTATTAGCGCTACTGGATTTTGACAGGTTATTTAAGGTGGATTGTGACGCCAGTGGAGTTGGGGTTGGTGCGGTGTTGTCACAAGAGAAAAGACCCATTGCATTCTATAGTGAGAAGTTGTGTGAAGCCAGGAGGAGTTGGTCTACATATGACAAGGAGTTTTATGCCATGGTAAGAGCTCTTAAAATATGGGAACATTATTTGGTTGGAAAGGAGTTCATCTTGTACTCAGATTGTGGGGTTTTAAAACACTTAAGCAGCCAAACTCGGATAAGTAAGGACATGCATGCAAGGTGGATTGAGTTCATACAAAGATTTCCTTTCAGATTGATGCACAAGTCAGGTGTGCAAAACAAGGTGGCGGATGCCCTGAGTAGAAGAAGCTAATGTCCTACTCACTCTGAGTGCAAACATTGTCGGGTTTGAAAGGATAAAGGAGTTGTACGAAGGGGATTGAGATTTTAAAGAAACATGGAGTAAATGTGCCAATAGGGAGCCTTGTGACGACTACCATATTCACAACGGATACCTGATGAAAGGGAATCAGTTGTGTATTCCCGAGTCATCCTTACGGGAAAAACTTATTAAAGACCTATACGGTGGTGGATTGGCAGGACATATGGGTAGAGACAAGACCTTAGCTGCAATTACTGAAAGGTATTTTTGGCCTCGGTTAAGGAGGGATGTGTATAAAATTGTGGAAATGTGTTATATTTGCTAAGTGTCGAAGGGGCAATCCCAAAACACTGGTCTGTATACTCCTCTCCCTGTATCGGCGAACATTTGGGAGGACCTATCAATGGACTTTATACTTGGTTTACCTTGCACTTTATTCCCTGTAGGAAAACTGCTGATGCACGGGCAATCGAACGGCTATTCTTTAAGGAAGTGGTGCGCCTACATGGGGTCCCAAAGTCCATCACCTCTGACAGAGATAGCAAGCTCCTTAACCACTTTTGGAGGACCCTTTGGTATATGTTTGACTCATCCCTGAATTACAGCAGTACAGCTCACCCTCAAACTGATGGTCAAACAGAAGTAACCAACCGAACCCTCAGGAACCTCATTAGAAGCATTTTCTGTAAGAAGCTAGTGCAGTGGGATCAAGTGTTGGCTCAAGCTGAGTTTGCTTACAATAGTTTCGTCCATCGAACTATTGGAAGATCACCGTTCTCGGTAGTGTACAACAAAACGCTACAACACGTACTGGACTTGATCAAGTTACCTAAGGGGATAGTGGGTGACGTCACTGCTAAGCATATGGCTGAACAATGCCAAACTACTACAGTGGAAGTCAGACGGAAGATAGAAGAAGCCAATACCCAATATAAAGGGGCTGTGATAAACATAGGCGGAAGAAACTGTTTGACGTGGGTGACCAGGTGATGGTTTATCTTCGGAAAGAGCTTTTCTCTGCGGGCAGATATGGAAAACTCCAACCAAAGAAATATGGGCCTTATGAAGTAGTGTGCAAGATAAATGACAACGCGTATATTGTACAGCTTCCCGAAGATATGAACATCTCGTGCACTTTCAATGTAGCGAATTTATCTCTTTTCCACCCCGATGACACACCATTATATCCTGAAGAGAACTTGGGGTCGAGTTCTTCATTGGCGAGAGAGAATGATGCGACATCGTAGCGGACACAAGTTGATATCGGACATGTCTATTACAAGCACGGTCGTGTATTATATCAGGGAGTTTCCAGAAACACACACGGTTTTATGCACGACCAGAAGGCACGGCCGTGTGATATACCAGGATGATGCCTAGAAACGTACACGGCCTCTTACACAGCCAGGAGGCACGGCCGTGTGTTCTGTCAGGATCTCTCCCAGAAATATGCACGATCTTCATGCACGGCTAGGGGACACAACCGTATATTATGCCAGAAATATTCCCAGAAGCATACACGGCCTTCAGGCACGGCGGTGTCTAAGACAGATGACGGACATGTATACTTATATTTTTTCACTGTACATATATATTTTCTTTTTTACGTATTTTACGGAGGAGTATATATAGTTGCTAAGTCATTTAGGATTAGCTTTTATTCATTATTCAATATACACTTTTAGAGAAGAGTTTCTCTACTTTCTCGATTGTGCGCAATTGAGATTTATCAAGAAATAGCTCAGATTTCTCTTTATTTATTCGTGAGTTCCAATCCTATAATTAATCTCATGTATTTATGCTTTTCGCACTGCATCATCTTTTCCAACATCGAGGAAACCATTTCATTTTCTGCTGTCTTTTTCTTTTGCTCTCTACCCGTGTCTTGATTGTCGTGTTTTCCACTGTTATAAATAAGTTGCCTCCTATGATTTGTCACACTTCCCAAGGTCTCCTTCATTCCCCTGTTCCGGTTGTTCACATTCCTTTATCTTCGTTGGAACATAATCCAATCACCATACTCAGCTTCTTCCTTCTCTGTAGTTTTTGTACTAGTTCCATCCATACATATCTATTTTGGACATTAGCTAAACTTGATTTAAGTATGTCAAGTGGCTTTCAGGCTCTGTTTTTAAGTCGTATCTTCTCTAGTCACATCATTAGAAATGTTTTTTGCAAGTTCCTTCTCTTAATTATTATTATTCTTCCCCAAACCAACCATAGTCAGCCCATACACTATATTCGCGCGCCCAACACACTCACAAGCCACGCAATAGGAACGGAGGCCCTCATATTGCAGTCTATATTCAAAATTCTCTACAATAACAATATGTACAAGAGGCGTATTAATCTGGATACAAATCCTGGCAAAGCGCCCTCTCTTTGCTCCTATAGCATAAGCGTCATAGCGAAGAACATTTCCAAGAGCACTTCCAATTTTATGTAACACCAATGGCAAGTAGTATTCCAGAGGAAGCTCATGGATACGTGCCTAAACTGCAGCAGAATCAAAACCCCCCATTAAAGGATTTTAAATTTGGCACCCACTTCCGAGTGGCTAAGAACTAGCCATTGATAAACCATGGTCCCTCTTTAATCAACCATTGCAAATCACTTTTTTTTTTTTTTTTTAAGAAAATAAGACCGTGCAATCATTGAGAAGTGCTTCAAAGATATCTTTAGCTAAGTCAATTAATTAGTTTTTTAGTTTTATTCAATCGAATATTTATGTATTGTTGCTAGTAGTGTTAGTGGGTTACATTTATCAAAGCTATAGCTATTTTTTTTTGGATATTGGGTTTTGCTATTTGCCTATTTGATAGGCTTAAGTCCTGTATTTGATGGTAGAAATTAGCACAAAAAAAAAAAAGGTTTTTTTGCCTTGCGAAAAATCCTCTATCACTTTTTTCAACATCTTGGTATCAAAGGCAAAAAAAAAAAAAAAGAAAAAAGGGAGAAAAAGGTGAGTCTTTTATAGTGAAAAAGCCAAAGTACAAGACAACTAAATACAAGACAACCACCCAATTGTTTAGCCATAGTAGGCAATGGCATCAATCCCTCATCTCGCCCTTAATTCCAATTGTCAAAGGAGAAAATTATCAATTTTGGAACCATAAGATGCAAGCCATATTCAAATTCCAAGAGCTATGGGACTTGGTGGAGAATGGATATGGCAACCTAACTCTAGTAATGGCTGAACCTAACCAACAATTGCGAGAAAATCGCAAGAAAGATGTGAAGGCCCTATTTTTGCTTCAACAAGTGGTAGATGATGAATTTTTTTCCTTGAATTTAAGCTGCCACGCATATCTTGGTGACATGTAGGTAATTTTTGTGAAATTGCAAACTTTACATTGTAGCTTTAAGACATTGGCCATGAAACATGATAAATTTGTGCAAGCCTTCATGTCTAAAATGTCTGCTATTTTGAATCATATGTGGTCTTATGGTGAGAATATTAGTAGTGAAATTGTTGTGAGTAAGGTTTTAAGGAGTCTAACTCCAAAGTTTGATTATGTAGTTGCTGCTATAAAGGACTTAAAGGACCTATCTACTTATACCTTTTGATGAACTAATGTGTTCCTTGTTAGCTGATGAAGTTAGGCTCTACAAATCTTTTGAAAAGGTTGAGGAGAAAGCTTTTCAGGTGAAGACAAGTCATCTTCTAAGGGCAAGTTTGATAATTCAATAAGTAAAGGACAAGGGAGAGGTGGTTCTCATGGCCATGGTAGAGTTTGAGATAGAAGCAAAGGCCAATCTAGTGATCAACGCCAATATAAAGCAATATTTAGTGTCTCTAATGCAAAAAATTTGGTCAGAAGGAAACAAAAGGATGATCAGAAATAGACTAATTTCATTGAAAAAGTGGAAGAAGAGAATAAGTTGTTCATGGCATATTCCTTGATTACTGATGCTCCAAATAATGTTTAGTTTATAGATAGCGGATGTTTGAATCACATGTCCAGTTCAACATCTTTGTTTTAGGATCTTGATGAAA
The DNA here is from genome assembly GCA_037954665.1 of Laguncularia racemosa. Classification (NCBI taxonomy): domain Eukaryota; kingdom Viridiplantae; phylum Streptophyta; class Magnoliopsida; order Myrtales; family Combretaceae; genus Laguncularia; species Laguncularia racemosa. The sequence goes on along the minus strand of JBBMOL010000063.1, from coordinate 1,955,488 downwards.
CATAGAAAAGCAAAGTTCGACTTGGAGACAACAAGCAAGTTAAAGTTGAAGAGAAAGGTATGGCTACTTTTAAATATGAGCAAGGTGATATAAAACTTCTTCATGATGTGCAATTTATATCTAGTTTAGCCTATAACTTGTTGAGTGTTGGACACTAATAACTAGTAGATATAAAGTTGTGTTTGATGGTGATTCATGTTCTATTCAAGATAAAAATTCTAGTCAAACCATAACAATTATCTATATGACATAAAGTAAAATGTTTCCTCTTGATGTTTCAAATGTCATGAGTAATGCCTTGACTGTTAGGTAACATAATGAAGCTAATTTGTGGCATTTGCACTATGGGAATTTGAATGTGAATGGTTTGAAACTCTTAAGTAAAAAACAAGTGGTTGTTGGCTTGCCAAAAATTGGTGAACTTGATTTCCATGAAGGTTGTGTTTATGGGAAGCAAAGCAGGGGGTCATTTCCTATTGGTAAATCATGGAGGGCTTCAAATTGTCATGAACTTGTGCATGCTAATTTATGTGAGCTAATGAAAACTGATTCACTTGGTGGAAATCAATATTTTTTACTCTTTATTAATGATTATAGTCATATGTGTTGGGTTTATTTCTTGAAATTCAAATCTAAAACTTATGAGAATTTCAAGAAATTTAAAGCACTTGTAGAGAAGCAAATCGGCAAAAGCATCAAAGCACTTCAAATTGATCAAGGTGGAGAATTCTTATCTAATGAGTTCACTTCTTTTTGTGACGAGAATGGAATTCATAGGGAACTTACAACACTACATACACCATAACAAAATGGTGTCATAGAGCGAAAAAAAAAAATTATGAAGGTGGTGGATATGGCTAGAAACTTATTGAAAGCAAAAGGGCTTCCTAATTAGTTTTGGGGAGAAGCAATAGCAATGGTAGTGTATCTCTTGAACATTTCTCCAACGAGGGTTGTTTTGAATCAAACTCCCTATGAAGCTTGGATGGGTAAGATGCCTCAAGTAAGCCACTTAAAAGTATTTGGTTGTATAGCATATGCTTTGGTTAATATTTTTTCTAAGCTTGATGAAAAATCTAAAAAAAGCATTTTTATTGGCTATAACTCTCAATCCAAAGCATATTATCTATATAATCCTATAAGTGGTAAGGTGATAATTAGCAGGAATGTTGTGTTTAATGAACAAGCTAACTTTAGATGGAATGTATACAAGGAAGGCACTACAAATCAAATTCTTATATATTTTAGTATTGAGCAACCTCCATCGCTATCTCCTTCAAGTTCAAATTCATCATCTCTTGCAAGTTCAACCCCTTCCTCACTTGGTGCAAGCAATAGTTCAGCAAGTTCCTCTAGTGGCAATTCAAGACCACAAAAAAATTCAAATCCTTAATAGAGATTTATAACTCTTGTAACTTTGCTTTGTTTGCTATTGATCCAACTTCCTTTGAAGAAGTTGTAGGACAATCTCAATGGCAGATTGCCATGATAGTGGAGATAAAGGCCATTGAAAAAAATTCGACATGGAAGTTGGTTAAAGCTCTAAAAGAAAAGAATATTATTAGGTTGTAATGGGTGTACTATATGAAGTATCATGTTGATGGTGCCATTAAAAAACACAAGGCTTGCTTGGTTGCTAAAGAGTATGCACAACAACATGGTGATGACTTTAAGGAGACTTTTTTCATAGGTTGCTCGTTTCAAAATGGTAAAAAGATTTCTTGCATTAGCTAGTCAACTTGGTTGGCCTATTTTTCAATTTGATGTAAAATCAGCTTTTTTAAATGGTAAACTGGAGGAAGAGGTCTCTATTGCTCAACTTGAAGGTTTTGTTGTTGATGGTGAAAATAATAAAGTCTATAGATTGAAGAAAGCATTATGTGGCCTAGAACAAGCTTTGCAAGCATGGTATAGTAAGATTGACTCATAAGTTAATTATTTCTATGCATATGACTTTCTTTCCCCTACACAAAATTTCAAATAATTATTATTCCTTTTTTATTTTATATTATTGTCTTTTCATTTTTATGGGTAGGTTTTTAGGATAAACATCTTAAACCTCATGTTTCAATGGCATTAATTACTAACTAATGTCATTTTACATGAGAATTTTACACTTCTATATTTGTAGGATTCCCCAATTAACATCTTTGTTTCAATTGTAGTTACACGACAAACTTCTTCAAAGAAGTCAGTTAATTGCAATTAGCATATTTTTTATTTAATTTAATAAATATATTTATAATGTATCACTGTAGTTGTGCGTTTCTAAATTTCTTTTAAGCACTTTAAAGACTCTGCATGCATTATTTTTCCTTTCTTAAATGTCTGGTCGTGTGTATAATTTGATCCACAAACTGTCGTATGTTTTAATTTTGATTGTACTGATGTATGAGTTTAACACACAAATTAGAGCTGCATGGTTGTGCGTTTACTAGTATATATGTGTAAATAGAAGCAAACATGGGAAAGGAATATAAGGCTAGCTATCGTTGCTGTGCTTATGATTGACAAAAAAAATGCAAATATACTTTCACCCTTTGCAAGGGAGTGCATTATTATTGAAAAAAGAATGTAAAAATGGTAGAACAAAATAATAATAATAATCAAGGGTCAAATGTTGGAACTTCATGCAAAGGAGAATTCAACGCTTTGTATACAACTCGATCAACAATATTCCTATAAGGATCCTCCTCTCTCTTTTTAATCAAATACGCCATATTAGCTTCAACCTCTGATTTTATCTGCAAGTACAAGTCGTTTGCACTCTCTCGGTCCTTCAGCAATTCTCTTCTTCCCTCTGTGCTTATGGGCTTCCCAAACAGATAGTAAAAGCGCCCAGGTACCTTTGGCAAGAGCCCGGGCATGAACATTGCTTGATTCGCAATCTCCCCACCCATGCCCTCCCTGTATATATATATAACCATCAACATCATATCACATTAACCATGCTCGATGAAGCTCAGAAGTGCACCATAGGGCCATGGTTAGTACCTGATATTTACAGCATCACGACCTTGTTCTCTTATCCAGTCATTCACCACAGGAATTTTCATCAGGTCATTGTAGTCTAGAACCAACTTGGTTCACCAGTAAACGATAAAATGTTAGACAACAGCATCAATCACAATTATAACAATGCATGCAACAATTTCTAGCTCAGATGCACGTATGATACCAAGAGTTGGAAAGGGTTAATATCATGTGAAAAGGTGATGAAAAGCCAAAAAAAAAAAAAAAAGAGAAAAAAATCTTAGTGACTTTCCTAAAAACACAGTAGCAACACCTTCTTAGAAAAATGAAGGGAGAGGTGCTCATTGTCTGATGAACATATGCCTGTGTGGTGAGAGAAAGCTTACTTCAGCCATGTCGTCTTCTCCCACAACTCCAAAGGGAACTATAGTGGCCCCAAACCTTGCAGCCATTCTTACAAATTCTGGTTGATCAGGCCAGAATAGTTTATATTGCTCACCCTGTGATTTTCAAATAACAACTATTGTGAGATTGAGCTGAAACTTTACGAACAAAGCGCATTTATTTCAGAAAAATTTGTATGAAGATTATCAATACGTTTGAGCCATCAATCTAAGGAGGACAAGATTCACACTGAGATACAATTACTGGAACTATAAATTTATACATTTAGTAAGATTGATAGTACCTTCCTGATTAAATCACTCAGAAAGGAATCAACAGCTCAGATTGAAAATACTATAGCTCAATCCAGCACTAACTTTACAGATTGTAACCTAAAGGTTCAGAGCATCGGATTAAGTAGACGGTTTTAAAGACAATAGAGTTTTACTACACACCAAAAAGAGAAAATAATAACAATAATAATTATTATTTCTGGGCTTGTATATCAAACATGACAACTCCAGTATGCAACTTAACCTGGAGCCAGGACAACCAGGTTCCTCTCACGTGTTGCTAAACGTTGAGTCTAATATAAGCAAAGATAATCTCTTATCTATTTGACGGGTAGGAATTAGGAGCTGAAGTGTGTGGAATATAAAATGAAGGAAGGAGCATACCTTGTAATGGAGAGCCTCACGGGCTCCTCCAGGATATAAGAGAACATGTGATTTGGATGCCAGCAATTTGAAGAGATTGCCTGCAGTTACAGGAACCGCTCCAAATGCCTTTAACCAGTCCAAGATATTAAACTCAGAAGTTGACCTTTCCATCGCATCTGAGAATAGTGTCGGGTGAGCCATACCACGCACAAGAATGTTCTTTTCCCTCAAAAATTCTTCAGCAAGTGAGTAGAGCTCCAATCCCAGCAACATGTGATAACCAACATACAAGACAGGCCCCTCAGTTGGAACCCCTGCAAGGCCCCTAACTATCTTTCCATCTTCCAAAGTAGAGAACAAGACTGAACTGCAAGCTTGCCTTAATAATCTGCATGTATTTTATTATGGCTTCAGAATAAGTCTTGGTGGCTTAAGCAAATCTTAGATAGCATACAATATGAAGAGGCTTCATGAATAAAATGCAAATCTTAGATAGCATGCACTGCAAATGTTAGGACTGAAGCTATGAACAGAAAAAAAGTAGTGATCAAGCAGAGAGCCATATCCCATCCAGTAATTGTAATACGTAGCGTGGTAAATTAACATGGATCCGAAGGAGCCCCAAAGTGTTTCAATAACTTATTTTTTGGATGCTCTCGTATTAGCACAAGGAGAAAAAGCAAAGTGATGGATTGCAAGCCTGCCGACAAGATAATTGCTCATATATTTTTGCTGATATTGGAAAAATATGGTGTTAAAATATATGATAATAAAATAACAAAAAGAAAAAGAAATAAGATGGTAAAAGTAGTTTTTGTCATAATTTAACTCTATTCATCATCTATACCAAAATATTGTAACAATAGCTAAAATTTACACGAAGCACATATAATTTCAAATCTTCTGTGCAGAATCAACAAACATAATTAAGAAAGCATGACTCTCTATAAGGAAGGTGTCAATGGATGTCCAAGTGTCATCAATGTCAGAATACGCAAAAGTTTCTTCTATGGGCCCCTAACAAATGCTTACGGCATAGCCCATTAGTCTTATTTGCTTATAAGAGATTTGCTAGAGGTTGGAATGGACCAACAAAAAGCAAGTAGGACAAATATGAAGTTTTGTTTGCTGTATTACCCAACTACTGGTTGAATCCAGTTCTGTATTCTGACATACTGGGAGGCAGGAAATCTGAGACATAATCATGCCTGCTGCTCCGGCGATATGTGCATGTACCTTTGATGACAGTGAGCAAATTGATGCCATCTTCCTGCCATATGAGAAGATTTTCAGAAAAAGTAATATGGGAAGAAATGTACCAAATCAATTGGAAAATTCACTGATAAGCTAGTCTATAGAACTAATTTTTGCTACTATTGATTAAGACCAATTACAGGGTTTTAGTGTGGAAGGAGAGAACATTTAAGGAGCACTAGGAAAGTAAAATTCAGATCTACAAGAAAGGACTCGGAGTTTGCATCAGAATCTGACATATATATGAGCTGACTGCTTCAGAATGCCCTATTCAATGTAGCCATAAATTTAGTGTCCATCAATTGGATTGAATTGAAAGTTTCAATATAATTCTTGAAAATCCTATTGATTTGGCAAAGATGAGATTTAAAGAAGCTTAACAATATATAAACTACAACCAAAGTCATTTCTCACTTCTAAGCATATGCATCTACTAGATTTAATTATGTGCATCATGACAGGATTTGTTATCTATTTTTCTTTTTCTTATTACCATATCTAATAGCAAACTTATATCACCACCTTCCATTGACAACCTAACGTCCATCTCATAAACTTGCATCTAAAATCTCATGAAAAAATTAGTTCTTGGTTGGCCTAAGTTTGAGTTGCCATGTGGAGTGCATCATTGAAAAGCTCAAAGCATTTATCAAATGAAATTTGAGTGACATACCATTAAAATTGTATGCCCATTGTCCTTGAAGTGACGAACGCGAACTCTAGAATTCTTGAGCTTGCTCTTAAGCCGTTCAGCTTCATTTCCACTTGGAAGCAAGTTATCCTGCTCACTGAAAATAATGACCAAAATCTTTGTTGCTCTAAGATGAAACTTTTATCATTCTCGTCTTAACATGAGCGAGTGACTCAATGGTTGGAGGACGCTTTACATCTCAGGCCCAATCTCCTCTTGAACAAGCAAGAGTACGAATAGGACATGAAAACCTGTCAAAACAGGAGGTCGAAATACCAAAGCCCCATGCAGTCATTTAACATAAATCATTTCACTGTGAGGGAGATTAGACATAGGACTTCCCATACTTGGACTATGCTGAATCTAGTTTTACCATCAATGTGTCTATAAGTTTAAACTTTTAGATTAATGTGAAATTTTATATTCTATATTTTAATATTCCCTCTAACTTATGAGCTCAGGCTTTGATTGAGTCTTATCACATGGATATGATCAGATGGGAGCCAATCCAAATGTGAGAATTGAATGCAGAACCTCTTGTGATACCATGTTAAGTTTAACTCCAAAACCAAGTTTTCAGATCATATAATAGTGGTCTGAGATCAACATATTTCTATGTCAACTGCATCTTAGAAAGACAACATAATTCATGGAAGATGTAATAGTGGATTACATTTGACAATATGCATGCCCACAACAGTACATCTTGAATTGTTCTCGCTGCATGATTATGATGCATGCGGACAAAAGTGAAGTCATGTAATGATTTTCTAAATAAAATTAGACATAGGGTTGACATGAAAAGCGACTGTGTAAGAAAATATAGAGATGCCACTACACGTGAGGAGATTTGAAAAGGGTTCCAAATCATTAGTGCAATGCCTAGACTACTAAGACGTGCAATCGCTTATGTTAGCAAAAGAAAATTATCAAACAAACATACTCAAAGTGCATTGACAAGGGCCATGATAACATTGTTCTAGTTAAATAAGAATAAGAAAATTTTGGATATTAATAAATTGCTTTGGCTATTATTTTACAGGTAATAAAAGCCCTCAAGTATATCTTAAACGTACAAAACGAATAATTTCTAAACAATAATACTGTTCCTTTTCATGCATACAACCAGAAGAAGACCAGAATAGACAAAGGAACACAAACCTAGCAAGCACAAGTACTTCAGCTCTGACAGCATGAAGACGAGAATTAGCATAAGAAGCAGCTGATTTCAATAACTTTAGTTTCCAAACAAGGGTTTTCTTGGGTATTATATCTGCCAACCCCTGACAAGAAGATCAACAACATAAATCCAGATTATATGTTACCACGAGAGAAGTCTCAGAAAAGAAAAGAAGAAAAAATTATACTGAAACAGAGAGGGAACAAAAGAGAGGTAAAACTAATTTTGAGCTCTATAAATGCGAGTAATATACTTTTAGTTCAATTGTGTAAACTGTGAAGAAACTCTAAGCAGCACCACCAGCTAATACAACAGAAATATCTGAATCTGAAAAAGCCTCAGCAGGGAGAATTTCTCACAGAGAGACGAGGCAGAAGACCAGTGAGATTCCCAAATACTTTTTCCAGTATGAATCTCGGAGGAAGTGTACTATCAATGCCAACCATTGCCATCTTCAGGGGATTCCCTAGAATGGAAGAAAGCGACAGCCACGTTAGTAATATCATGAACGCATTGTAATTGGTACAAAAACCACAAAATGAATTTAATTATGGAAGACTTCATGATCCAGAGACTTAAAGGGCACTTATCAAAATGGAGCATTCAATCATCTCAATCTTTCTGGTTACTGAAATGAAGTTAATCTAGGTTAAATTGTAACATATGAAAACACAAAGACTTTTTACATGGGAAAGAAAGTTTCGCAGGGCCTACGTAAATGACTAATGAGTGAAATATCTAAGGTTAACACAACAAATATCTTCTCTAAAGGTTATCTTAAACTTTTAGATAAGTTGGTTGTAATGATAACTTCAACATGATTCTAGAGTAGAAAATCATGAGTTTAAATCTCTACACAATATTTTACAACCATTTAATTAAATGGTCCACTTGATGAGCTTTTAAATAAGATAACTGTAATGTCAACCTTATAAGGTATTACAATAGGAGGTCTTGAGTTAAATCCCTATAAAGCAGATCACTTCCATTTAATTAAGTCATCTACTTGATGGGATTGGTCAAAGTCCTAACCTAAAGGTGAGGGGGAGTACTCAATAACAAATCTAAAGCCCAAACTAAATTTATAAACTTTTAGATGAATTGGTCGTAGAACTAACCTGGACAAAATAAAAACAGAAGTAATATAATGTTACTTTAATTCATTATTCTCCTTTTCAATGTGAAGAGCATCTGGTCTATCTCACGTATAATATCCACAACAAAAGAGAGTTTAACATTGGAAAGTATCCCTATTTTGAATAACTTGTCAACCGAGCCCAGAAACTTCAAAGCATGGATGAAATCTCAGGCACTACTTTGACGTCATGAATGCCAACTATAAGTTTATGCCTATATGACAAAGCACTGATAGGCACTGTGCTTTCTGATGTAATAAACAAGAAGCAAAAGAAAAACCCTTTTATTCTTGGAAACAAGCTGAGAGAGAGTTGAAGAATCAGAAGCAAAATAGTTCATTCTCATGATAGCATGCTTACTTATCTGTGTAAAAAATCTGTAATTCTTCAGATGATATAAATCATCGTACATAATGGCCACAAGCATATTATAAATAAATTAGAAATTCTGAAAATGATTGTCAAATTAAGCCTCTAGGTAGCATTTAGCATACCTAGAACGGAAGCAAGAAGATATGGGACAGTACTATGGAGCCCATCGGGCAAAGCTTCCAATAAAGGAAACAGGGGCTGCAGCTGTGACCGGCCAAATGATGTAGCTGAAACAAATCCAAGCATCAGACAAGCTAGACATATAATTATTCATTTAACATGCCTTTCAGCCCATCTACATTTATTTATTTGTATGTAATGTTACAATTTCAAAAGCACATTGGCCATATGGTTGGGAAAAACAAAGCTACAGACATGTGGAAACTGACCAGGATTGGCTAATATGACTACCAGGTTGATGGTAGGATTACGAGCGGCAACAGCAAGTGCCAGACATCCTCCGAAGGAATCCCCAACCAGATAGATGGGCTTTCTAGGGGAGAAGGCATGTTCACGTTTCAGACTTTCTTCAACGAATTTCACCAACCCTGGGAAAGAAGTTATAGGAGCACTATTAAGTGAAAAAGTGCAGATATAATATCCATCATAGCATTTAGGCAGCAATTCACCTATGTATTAAAGGTGAAATGCCCCAGATGCGGCTCTTTCAATGGGGATTTACAAAGTTTGTTCACTTAATTCAACAGCCTTAGGGACAAGCAAAGGCAAAAAAAAGTTCTTTATGCTAATCCCCCTGGAAAGATTCTTGCTGGTTGCAACAGTGTATAGAGTCTTAAAAGAAAAGGTCTATCTGGCAGATTTTTTTCCCTATAAGACAACCTTATCTCAACTTGAAGAATTGGTTAAGGAAGAAATGTAACGATAATAAGTGGAGATATAAATGGTCCACTAAAAAGTACTTCTATAAGAGACCAAAAGAATCTAAATAATTAGGTGGCCAAGCGCATGTGATGAACTAATTTTAAGAGAAATAATAATGCAAGGTTTCAAGGACCTTCAAATGGTGTTCGATCAAGAACTGGAATGTGCAAGCATCGAACTTCAAATGCCCTGCAGTTAAAATCAGCATAAGAACTCTTGTAACTAGTACATTGAGACATATTTCTGCTATTAAATATTAAAACTAGCATTTTACATTAAATGACGGCCATGCAACGTCAACTATAAGTGCTCTAAAAGCTAGAATCACAAATTTCATACGAAGCACATTCTAACATAGGAATAAGAGTAACTATGTTAAAAGCAGGTTGGATGATGGTACAAAGCTGCTTTAAGATGCACGAAGAATTGAACACACAAATTGGTCATCCAGATTGATGCAAAAGCCGATAACTAACTTAGTTTTCTACTTTGCAACAAAAATTCTGCACAGGAATCGAACTGAATCCATGGAAAGCATGCAATAATAAGTGAACTTTTGGATTGGGAAATCAAACTTTAATGATTGGACGAAGTGACCCAACAACTAACAACAATTTGAATGAATAAATTATTTTCCATTACCCAACTACTTCAGATCTCAGTAGATAGTGAAGCAAATCATGATAACAGACTGAAAGAAGATAACAAACTTACTTCCCGAGTGCCCTATGGTGCAAGAGAAGGCCTAGACCAGTGCCATCTAGCCCTGAACGGGAACAAAAAGCATACTATAAGAATCAGACATAATTTTTAAGCCTTGAGTTGAGCAACGCATAGGATCCCAAATACAACATCGTATCTGTTTAATGCAAAAGAAGAAAGTCGTGTACTTGTACTAAAATAAATATCCAACCAAAAGAAAAAAGTTTTTCAGGGCAGGAGAACTAATTTATGCCCCGCTCTCCACCTTAAGCCAAAATGCTACAGAAAGTGTAAAAACACCAACTCTTGGTAGAACTCACCAGGTAAAAAGAAGAGCACAGGAGAATCTTTTAGAGGCTGGCCACACTCGAGAGGACAAAACCACCGTGGAGGACCTCCATCAGGCTTGACAATCTCCTTAGCCTGGTCAATGTAATCCTTAATGGTAGCAGTTCCATAACCATCATCCCACAGTGGTTCTAGTTTCTCTAGAAAAACACCATGTCTTTCATTCCTTTCAACTTGTTTTTCCTCCTGTTGATCAAAATCTTGACTGAAGAACCCGAAAATCCATTTGTCCCACTCCATTCCTTTCTTTCTCTTCCAGCAAAATCAATTCAGGAGATGATAAACTCGGCTCAGTACCGCTGGAACTCCTAGCAACCACGCGACACCGCAAAGACTTGTTAACTCGATGAGAACTAAACTTAAGACAAGGCACCGCCCGAAAACTAGCAACTAATGCCATGATCTATGATGTATATACGCGCTTAATAGCAACTCAATGGGGTAAATACGTAACGAGTCCTCTGACAAACTTATTGATATGCCTTGAAACCAGTTTAAGAGTGTATTCACACATTCAATGTACCATACAAAATGGAAACATGAACTAGTTTCTGTCACTAATAAACAAATATATATGCACACAAGAGATGAACATTCGTGTTAAGATATATTAAAAAAAAAAAAAGAAAAGAAAGCACATAAATCCAATAAAGGTGTGCAAATAGATTTAGTCAATATTATAACCATCATTAAATGTTTGCTACAGTAGTTTTATTTTGACATCTAACGTATTACATCAACAACATTCAATGAACATACTTTATTAGTCGTGATTACCGTTTTTTACACTGCCAAAGTCTTTTTCATCTCCATTCTTTGAGCTCTCATTAATTTTTCCTACGTATATGTAGTTCTTAGTGCCAAGTGGACAAAGCAATGCCGAATATATACATGTGTGGTGAAAAACAATAAAAGCTAAATTTACAAAAAGAAGAAAGTGAGTTACCTTAAAATAGTGATGTCATAAATATGATGAAGAGGTCACTTGTAATAACTCTATGAAGTAATTCTTTATTATTATTATTTTAGAGGAGAGGTGAGTTTGGCGTTTCAGCTGATGGAGCTGGTTTGGTTCCTTGTCGTCTGGTTAACATTTGGCCACACAAGCAAATAACCAAACTAAAGCAAACCGGCGTTGTGCTGTGACAAACTAAGGATAGTGAACAAGACTGAAGAGAGAGAACGCTTTTTCTTCGCTTGGCGGATTCCACAAAAGAGAGAGGAGACGAAAGAGCCCTCCCCACAACCACAACCACAACTGAAACTGAAGCTGACAACGTATTGGAAATTTACCTTTCATCCCATTGTCCCCACCAGCGCTTAGGGACAACTGTACTCAAATTTGAATGTATCCTTTCGAATTGATTGTATCAATGAATTTCATATCATCCGACCACGGGTGATATTATGTTTTAATTATTACTACTTAACGATTGAAAAATATACCAAAAATTACAAATTTACGATATGTGTTTTTCGCTTTTACAAACTCTTAAAATCACTCTTATTTGGTTTTTAACGTACTCATATCTTTTATTTCATCTTTATCCGTTATTTATAATTAAGAACACATATCAACTTTTAATTAATATATAAATAATTAATTTTAATTATTTAAATAATATAATAAAAATCGTTAAAGATTAATAAAGAAATCTATAAAACCCTAAGTAAGTTCTCCATCATTTATCCTTAGCCAAAGGTCTATTTGCGCTTTTACAATTTCTTTTTTCTTTGGCCTTCTTTATAAGTTAGTATTGTATTATTTAATTTAATTGAATTAATTATTATAGACAAATTAGAAACTCACGCATGTCTAATAACTAATATTAAGAAATAATGATATGAATTTATCAAAAACTAAAACACAGATCATAAGTTTTTTTAAAAAAAAAAAAAGAGCAAAAATGCAAATCATGTTTTTTTTTTTAATAATTATTTTTTTTGGTAATTTTTTACAAAAATGCTCTCATAATAACCCCTAACTTTTCCAGTCATTGGCATCACGCAACGTACGAAATTCAAAGCTACAAGAAGCCACCAATTTTCACCTTTAGCTCACTTGTCTCTTTCTAATAAATTGTAGAATTACACTCAACAGGCAGTCAACCACCCTCCAATTTAAACCTCTATAAATTCTCCGAAATATTTTAACTAAATCAGGAAAAGTAGGTCTCTAAGTGAAAATATCATATTGATGAAACTTTACAAACTTGTAGAATCACATTTGTTTTAGAAGTGTATAAGCAATTTGAAGGTATTGATTATTTTGATACCTATGCTTTTGGTGCTAGGATTACTTCAATTAGAGTTCTCAATGTCGTATCCACTTGATTCAAATCTTTTATCTTAAATTTGGGGGATAGATATTCTATAGTTTCATTCATACCTTATAGTATTATCATCCATTTACAAGCTTCATGGGCATTAATTAAATGTTAAAAAACATTCTTGGGTGGTAAGCTCAATAGAGGTCTATGTGGAACATGCTAAAGATTTTGTTTTGCCTAAAAATGAGGAGAAAGTATATAATTTGTAAAGTAATTATATAGTTCAAAAGGACCTCCTAAATAATGGCATGGGAAGTTTGCTAAAGTTGTTTTGACTTAATAGTTACAAACAAAAGAATGCTAATAAGTGAAAGTATTCCAACTAGAAAAAAAATATGGTGTGACCATTTATCTTTATGTAGATGATCTTTTAGTATTTGGAACAAACTAATAAGGTATGAATGAAACCAAAGAGTATCTATCCTCTAAATTTAAGATAAAATATTTGAATAAAGTAGATACGACATTAAGGTGCTAAAGCATAGCGAAAGGGATCAGCCTTAAGCCAATCTCATTAGAAGCATATACATAAATTTAAGCATCTTGGCTTGTGAAAGTGTAGTACCCTTTATGATTCATATATGAAACTAGAAGAGAGTCATATTAAAGCGAAAACACTATTGCAAAATGCTAGTGCAATAAGTAGTTTGATATATGCCTCACATTGCACTAGACTTGATATCACATTTGCTACATGCAAGTTGTCAAGACACAAAGCTAAACCTAACGTAGATCATTGAAAAATAATAAGTAGAGTTTCGATGTTCACAAAAAATAGTAAAACTCATATTGCACCATAGTGGTTTCCTTAGTGATATGCACAAATTATATATATATAATTTCTCGGTGAAAAACCAACAAGTAAATTGGGTCATACACTATAATAAAAAACTTTCTGGTGACAATTAGGTTGTCCTCAAGGACTAAAAACTAAGTATTAGATTGTGCTAGTTCTCTCTTTAGTTAGGCCCACAAGTAAATATTAAAACACTAATTAGAAAATACTATTCTAATAAAATTAACATCAAGGAAAAATTCAATAAATCAAATGCATAGTATCATGGCAATACTGTCTTTTGACCAATTATTGCATGCATTCAAAATATATTAAAACTAATTAGTTGGTTTTTAAGTAGATTCATAATGAATCACTTATCTCTCAATTCATATTATTTTTTATTATAACAAAAACATATCTTTTCAAATAGTTTATCTATAATCACCAATTATATAATCAATTTCTCTCACTAATTAATTATACTAATTAATTAATACTTGTCCATATGTTGATGTAATGAATATTAACATTAATTGTATTAAGGTATACAAACCTTAAAATTACTTCAACTAGCATGTTTCTATGTCAATGTTAAATTGATTTTAGACCAATTTTATGTGAACTCTTGATTCTCTCTCAAGTCTCTTAAGTTCCATTCACTTAAAAATTAATATTTATCATAAAATAATGAATTATGAAATTGAATAATTAAAAATCCCACTAATTAAATATTATCATATAGTGAAGTCATGCATTGATTAACCATCAAGTTATGCCATGACCCTACTAATCGCAATTTAGCACATGAGTACAAAAATTACAACGCACGAAATTACAAGATACATGATTCAATGAATAATTAGAAAAGAAAACTTAATCCTCTTTTTCGATATTGTTAAATGCTCTTCACATATCCTGGATTCTGTGCAGCCACGGGATGAAACAAGTTAAACTTTTTCGATGTGTGCAAGTTTGTGAGCTTCCTTTTAAATTGCACTGGACGAAGAATGAAACTTGCTTATAATGGATACTAGACCTTTTTTTAAAAAAAAAAAAAAATTGTCTTTATAATTCCTCGACAACATGGAGATGCAAACATTGTGTCCTTTTCATCGTTACTCGTCCTCTTTCTCTAAATGATTCTTGCACTCAATCAATTTATGTGCATATGTTACAAATTTGCAATAGAAATGAAAATATACACCTAAATGTAGTATAAAGTTGGATAAATATATATATATATATATATATATTTATAATTTATTGACTACTGCCAACTTTAAAATTTGGTTGTCCTCAAGCAAAGCATCAATCATGAGAACAATTAAGTACAACAAATACTGCAGTTGTTACAATGTAATGAAAAACTAACCAATGATTGCACATAATGCCCTTTCAAAGGTCAAGAGATACAACTCTTTTATCAATTGCATTTGGAGACATCATGAAATTCAAATTCTAGCAACTTTTTATGCAAAATTTACCCATCACAATCAATCTCCTTTCAACACAAATACTAAAGTTCAAAGGTTAATCTATATAACACAAAGTTTCATCACATCATTTAAATAAAGATTTATTAACTAAAATTCATGTTTAACATCAGCTAACTAAGAAAAAGCTATCCACGCTTTGTACATTTAACTAAAATGTATATATTCTCCTTTTTCATCTTGCTAAGCATCGTAATTTCAAGCAAATGCATGTTAAATCTATTAAAAACTAGCTTTTAAGATACTTTTTTGAACCTTCACTACTTCAACTTATTTATTCACTTAGTGCCTTCAATGCCTTTTTGGCTAAGTGAATTTTATTAGTTAAACACCTTAGGGAATCTCAAAATAAGACTTTAGGCTAGGGCTCAGAGATACTCATAAATTGAGTTGATGACTCAAGACATTGGAGTAGAATTGGCAATTTTTATTTAGCTTTTCCATTTATCATTCATTTTTTTTAACCCCTAACTTTATTTGATTTTACAAGATAATTTTCAAGGGAGAAATTTCCTTTGTTCATTTACAAAAAATTATAATGCTGTAGAAACTTTCAAGGTGTGAGTATATACTAAAGTAAGCTTAAAAATATAAACAACTAACTCTCAATTAGTGATGCTACCCCTAATTCTCAGTCTCACATCAAAATTTAAATAACATATAACTAAATTTAATATAGATTTCACTATTCAACTCTAGTTAAGTGTTAAATGTTCAACATGACTAAATAAGATTAAATGCAAAAAAAAAAAAAAAAAAATCTAAAAAGTTACTTTTGTTTGAGAATGCAAATTAGATGTATGTGTAGTGAAATGGTTTCTCATTAACAACATAATAATGTAAATTCAAGTGCAGATTTAATAGCTCGAAAGGACCTAGGAATATAATATATCATTGTCAATTCATTTCAACCACCCCTTCATGACAAACATCTCAACCCCCAAACTTTAGGACAAACAATGTCCTCATTGTTAAATAGAAACTCAGCAAGGCTAGAAACAATACTCACTTAGGGTGTTGAAATAACTTGTTGATGAAATTATCTTACAATGGTCCATGCCTCATAGCTGGATAGAAACCTTAAAGCTTACACACTAGTTGGAAAGATCAAATATACCAAAAATAAAATAGAAATGAAAAGAAACAAAAATAGAAGAAAACAAATTATAATGGGTTGCCTCCCACTAAGCACTTGTTTTATAGTCTTTAGCCTGACTTTCTTTCCTGCTCAAGTTGGATCACTCAGACCCACTGCTTGTTACCACTCACAAAAAGTTTCCCACTCAAAATAATGTTTCAACAAATGCCCATTAACTTGAAACAAGGCACTTGTGCTTCCCTTGACCTTAGCAACTCCATAGGGGAAAACTTTGGTTACCTTAAAAGGTCTTGACCACTTGGACCTCAATTTACCAAGAGATAACTTTAGCCAAGAATTATACAACAAAACTTCTTGCCTAACCTAGAACTCTTGGTGAAGAATGTTCCTATCTTACCAGCTCTTGGTCTTTTCTTTACAAATTTTGGTAGTTTCAAATGCCTCATTATGAAACTCCTCCAACTCATTGAGTTGGAGTAACTAGTGTCTACCTATTGCATCTCGATCAAAAATAAAAAATTTCATAGGCCAATAAGCTTTGTGCTCTAACTCCATAGGGAGATGACATGCTTTGCCAAAAACCATTTTGTATGGGGACATATGGATTGGATTCTTGTAAGTAATTCCATATGCCCAAAAAGCATCATTGAGCTTAAGTGACTAGTCCTTATGTGAAGCATTGACTATTTTCTCTAAAATTTGCTTTAGCTCTCGGTTAGATAGCCTAACTTGACCACTTGTTTAGGGGTGATAAGGTGTGGCCACCTTATGTTTCACTCCATATTTGGCAAGCAAGTTATCAAACTACTTGTTATAGAAGTGAGTACCCCCATCGCTAATTATAGTGCACGACATCCTAAACTTGGTAAATATGTTCTTTTTTAAGAACTTAAGTACACCGCAAGCATCATTGGTTGGGAAAGCAACAACTTCAACCCATTTCAACACATAGTCGACTGCAACGAAGGTGTACTTGTTTGAAAACTACGTGGGGAACAACCCTATGAAATCAATCCCCTATACATTAAACAATTCAATTACCAGGATCCCATTTTGTATCATCTTATGTCTTTTGGAAATATTTCCAAACTATTAACACTAAGCACAAGCTAACATGAATGCTTTGCAATCCCTACAAAGGGTGAGCCAGTAAAATTTGCATTGTAAAACCTTAGCTATAGTCATCTCAGCACAAAAAATGATCACCAATCTCTCAAAAGTGGCAATGCTAAAGAATGTTAGCATGCCCACATTTAGGAACACATTGCTAAATTACTTAGTCAACACAACTTTTGAACAAGTATGGTTGAACTCAAAAGTAATATTGAATACTGGGTAGGAATTTCTTTTTCTAGTGATGAGAAATCCCATAAGGTAATATGCTGCTAACTAAATAATTGACGATGTTGGCATACCATGGTAGATTTGTTATAGATGTTGAATACAAGCATTTGTCAAGGAATACTTCATTTATAGGTAGCTCATCTTCCTTATTTACAATCCTCAAAAGATGGTTAGCTACCATGTTCTCAATCTCCTTTTTATCTTGAGTCTTGAGATCAAACTCTTGTAATAGTAAAGTCTACCCAATTAGCCTCAACTTAGCATCTGCCTTTGCTAGTAAATACTTTAATGCTAGGTGGTCATTGTAAACAATCACCTTAAACCCTATAAGATAGGATCTAAATTTATCACAAGAAAATACTAAAGTAATAAGCTCCATCTCTGTGGTGGCATAATTACATTAAGCATCTTTCTTGCAAAGTATATTACCTGGAACACTGTATCCCTTCTTTAACCCAGCATAGCACCCACTACCACATCACTAGCATCACACATGAACTCAAAAGGTAACTCCCAATTAGGTGCCACAATCACCGGTGTAGTGGTCATTCTCTCCTTCAATTGCTCGAATGCCCGAAGGCACTTATCATCGAAAACAAATAGAGTTTCCTTCTCTGAAAAATTACACAAAGATTTTGTGATTTTTGAGATATCACAAATGAACCCTAAGTAGAACCTCGCATGTCCCAAGAAACTCCACACCCCTTTTACTTTCACCGGTGGGGGAAACTTTGAAATCACCTCAATCTTAGCCTTATCCACTTCAATTCCTTTGTGTGAGATCTTATGGCTTAGCATAATCCCTTCTTGCACTATAGAATGACACTTCTCCCAATTAAGGGTCAAATGAGTGTCTTTACATATCCTGAAGAGTAGATGATGAGTTCTCAAGACAATTCTCAAATGTAGAGCCAAATATAGAGAAATCCTTTATAAAAACTTCAATGTATTTCTTGATCATGTCTAAGAAAATTGCCATCATACACCTTTGAAAAGGTGATTGGTGCATTGCATAGACCAAAAGGCATATGTTTAAGGGTGAAGGTTCCATAAGGACAAGTGAGGGTGGTCTTCTCCTAATCTTCGAGGGTAATATGAATCTGGTTATAACCTAAATAACCATCAAGAAAATAATAATGCGTATGCCTCGCTAACGTCTTAAGCATTTGGTTAATGAAGGGTAAGGGGAAGTGATCCTTCTAAGTTGCATCATTCAGCTTCTGATAATCAATACAAAACCTCCATCTCATCATTGTCCAAGTAGGTGTAAGCTAATTTTACTCATTTTCCACCACAATAATACCTCCCTCTTTGGTACCACTTGTATCGAACTTACCCACTTATTATTCGAAATTGGGTAGATAATCTTGGCATCAAGGAGTTTCAAAACCTCCTTCTTCGCCACTTCCTTCATAGTGGGGTTAAGTCAACATTGTAGTTGGACCAATGGCTTGCATTCTGCTTCAAGAAGAATCTAATGCATGCAAACTAATGAGTGGATCCCCTGTATGTTAGTGATCGTCCAACCAATGGTCTTCTTGTGTTCCTTAAGGACATCCATCAATCTATTATCCTTCTCTCGTGATAACTCCGCTAAAATGTTAACAAGGAGTGTCTCATTTTTACCTAGGAACATATATTTCAAGTGAGCAGGAAGCGACTTCAACTTATGTTTTAGGGGCTCTTCTATGGATGGGACCATCTTTGTTGTGTTGGATCCCAAATCTTCAAACCTAGGTGGACCTAACCAAATCTTTGCCACTTGCTCTACTAATTCATCACTCTCATTCTCCTCATCAACATCATCATCCTCATCACCACTCTTGTCCTCAGATATAACTAGACGCTCATAATCATATAATCTTAACTCCTCCTTACTTGTCTTTCACATTAACTAGTCGATTACACCTATGGTATGGTAGGGTAGGAACCACTCTTATTAGGTTGCTTTAGAGCTCTGAAAACATTGAACTTCCTTAATGCAACTTAACATGCCATATCTAACTTGGTGTATGCCATTTACTACAATGAACATATAATGCTTCACATTAGCACATGAATTACATGGGTTAAGGATGTTGTGGACAATTGCATATGACCGCTAGCATGTGATTTTGCATTACTACCTTTACATTATTAAATGTGGACTTGGATGGATAGAATTGAAATTTTGATGTGTGTAGGTCTGTGAGCTTCCTGTTAAATTACATTAGATAGGGAATGTGTCATGCCCCACTTTGAGTGCTCCACGTGACAACTTGCTACGATTGCTTAATCCCCTATTAAGCAATTGCGAAGCGTTTCATCTCAAGCATTGTGCCTGTTAATCACAATAACAACATTCCTTGCTCAATAGAAGCATTCAATAACTATATTATCACAAGGCCTCTAATGGGTCTCATTACATAACCACGAGTACACCCGAGATCCTATTAGATCACTTACAAGTATTTACAACTATTATAGAATCAAGTCTAGCAATAATTACATCAATCTAGTCCTCACAATTCCTTCCTATTAACCTTGCCCTTAGTTATGTGATTGGTACTTACCTTGGTTCGCCACTTCATGAGGAAATTTAGGTAGTCACAACTTGCAAGATAAAATCTATAGGAGGGTAAGCTAAAGCTTAGTGAGATAGGGTGCAATCTCTTAGTGTTGTAGCAAACACAAACAATTTTAAGCAAGTTGTCAAAACAAATGCTATGCATGAATAATCATATGAATGTAGCATCTCATGTGGCCTTCTAGTAATTGACATGAAGTTTAGGGTTTACACCCCCCTTGACTTTGGGTTAAAGATTCCAAAGCCACCATCAGAGCCTATGTCTTACACATAATTTAATTGCTTTTATCACCTTTTTTACAACTATGTCTTAGCTTTAATGGTCTAAGCTAAGGTGTCTCTTATACACCGAGCATTTACACACCCTCAAGAGACAAGCTGGACTCGAAACTACAAAGTTGCGACAATCCCCTAGTCACTTAGTTTGTACTTGGTGGAACAGTAACCCTCTAATTACTTTTGGTGTGTCCTGTAGCTATGATGGCCTTGAACAATGCAATGTTCATGCAATGCATGTTGGGTTTTTAATTACATCTAATAATTAGTTAAGGTTTTAAGGTGATCATTAATATCTCTTAATGGATCAATTTTGTATTGAATATTCGGTTTTGTTTCAAATGGATTTCACTATACAAATATAGAATTGGTATTGCTTCCAACAAGTGTTAATGGATGTTTCTCTTCTACATATTCATAAAGCTAGATGAGCATGAGGCCATAAAAAGCACTACAGTTGAAATCTTTTTATCTAGCTTTGCATAGTAATAATTTATGTAGTTTTCTAGTTGTGACATTAAAAGTGTAGGTTCAAGCATTTATCCACCTATTTCATTCATTTTTATAAAAATACCAACTAATATTTTTCTTTTCAAAGTATACTTATATATTTTTTAAATATTTTCTTTTAAAAGTATATAAGCTTTTACTTTCTAATTCCTATTTTTGAATCACCATTTCTACCATAATTATAAAGATAAGATATAGATAAGATGGTTTTTCAAATGTTAAATTTTAAATAGATTTAGATAACATATAAATAAAATACAAAAAAAGAAAAAGAAAAAAGACAATCCAAATGGACCGTAATTTAGAAGTCAATACAATAAAAAAGATCGTTCAAACCTCATGAGTAAGATTCAAATGAAATATGAAGTTGGAAATGTAGGTAAGCACTTTATTCGAATTTCACGGATGAAATGTATTCCTTTGTTTCTCCATGTCCTATGATTTTTTGAAACTTAATTTTGATGTCATGTGAATCAAGAACTTCCTTAATGAGATTTAGACAAAGTCACACCGAAAGCACGAAGAGTGTTCATTAAAGAAACATTGTTCAGACGAAATGAATGACATTCGAATGAAATGTATCCTACAGAACTTTATATCTCATAGTTTGTGACTTTTGATTGAACAGTTGTGTCATTCCAAACAATATCAAATCGGATTTCTTATAATTAGATGTCGTGATCTATTTTGAGTTAAATCGAATGCTTAGATACAACTTTTAGTTATTAAATGAAGAAGTCATGTCCCTTGAGAAGGATGTGAACTAATATGTTGCTTTGAACATGTATGAGACTACACACAATCCTTATTGTACCGGCAATAATTACGAATTTTTCTTGAAACCCTCTCCCACGTTATCCAAAGGTTTAGAAACTACCAAATATTCAAAACGAGCGTGATAGAGCATTAAGATTGTTACTTTTTTATTCCTTAATGCTTAATTAGTAATAATCTTTAGCAAATTTTTTAGTGTACAAGACTCTTTAAAAAACACGATATTATGCGCTTTTAAATTATGATATTTCCCCAATCTTTGAGTGCGATTTCTAGCAAGATGGAGCCGAGCCAATAACATTATATGACGACACGAGGTTGAATGACCTAGTAAATTTCAACTCAAAAATAATACTAAAATTAATCAATCACATTCAGATCATAATAATTTCTCCTAGACGGAATTCCTCGTATTTATCGCTGTCTTTTTGCTGAAGTAATTGGCAAGGTAATTCATTTTCCTTCAATTATGTTACCTAATGAACTTTTCTGAATATATATTTGCACGAAGGCATCTTCCTGTATTATCATTGGATTCATCTATCTTCAGGTCTTGCTAGATTCAACGACAAGAACACAGAATACTCACAGGTGTTCTTCGATTCTTTCAATAATCTCAGCGAAGTATTTTGTTGGGTCATATTTGGACTGGGTGTCGTAAAATTCGAAGTGAGACAACTTGTTTTGATCAGGGGACAATGGGTATTATAAAAATACAACTTCGGAAATCAAATTGTTTTGATCGATTTTTTATTTCTTTTTCCTTTTAATATTCTTATCCATAGAACTTTGGAAATCAAGCTCTTCTTCGTTTATTATTGCATACTGCTTGGAACAGATATACCAATGATGACGTGAATTTATGTCCTAGTGTAATCAGTTGACCTTTTTTTTTTTCTTTTTTTTTTTTCAAGGGCATAAACAGATAATCAGTATCTGTTGTGTAAAAAGGTCATTTACGTTTTTCAGACCCGGATGGGTCCAGCTGGTTCAACCTCAACCGGCCATAGAATCGAGCTGGTTTGTGCTTAGATACCAGATGTTCATTAACCCCATAAGAATCAAATAACCCAAGTGACCGATCGAGTTGATCAGGTTTGAATGTACCCCAGTAAAAGAGTAAAAAGGAAAAAGGATGATTGTAAATACATCTTCAAAACTATTGCTCTAAGCATACATAAACCTCCTATACATTTGGAGTATGGTTTCAACTTTTACAATGTTCAAAAATATGAAAATGAAGAAGTAGATTTTATTTTATTTCATGTTATTTAGACTAGATATAATTTATTTAATATCTATCTATCTATCTATCTATCTATATATATTATTTCTAGTATTTGATTAGATTTGATTTCTTATTTTTAAGATTTAGTTAGGTAATATCTTATCTTTCAAAAAGTAATTTTTAGTTTTTAGAATATTTATATCTATTCTATCAATAAGCAAAACCTTGATATGACATTGAATGAATAAAATAAATTAGTTTTCTACCAAAAGCCATCATAATTTATTATATGGTATGAGGTTAAACAAATAAATGGTAGTGTGAGGTTAGCAAATATAGCTTTTTCTAAGTTTATCATCCTTTATAAAAAATATGAAAATATATTTTATTTTATTTTTGTTAATATTGTTAACATTTTCAATATAACTATTGTTTAAATTATCTTTTCTAGTTAATTTCTTTATTTTTTCCATTTGCTGTTCTACGTCATTATCATGATTTAGCCAATAGTTTAGGAGTATATTTGAGATTTGTCCAAAATGTTGAAAATAAAAGTGAAGTATTTATTTATTTTACCAAAGAAAAATCAACTATATATAAATATTAAACTATTGA